>JALJEV010001371.1:5735000-6935000 GCA_026586105.1 Hylodesmum podocarpum
AGAAGGGGGGTTGAATTGTGATATTAATAAAATTTTATCCTATCGTCTGTTGTTTTGAAACCAGTACAGACGATTCAAATTTATCTTGAAAAATTTGATTTAAGAGATTAAGTTATTCTTTAATTATCCTCGTTAGTCACAAGATAAAATCCACAAAACACAATTGTTTTTATACTGGTTCGTCTATATCAGACTACGTCTAGTTACCCAGTAAAAACTGAGTTTTCACTATCAACTGTGAAAAGGTTACAAGTATTGTTTGAACCCAGCCACTTTTGGCTAATACAAGATATTCTTTGATCACAGCCTTCCTAGGCTAACCTACCAAGTATTGTTTGAAACACAGCCTCTTCAGGCTAAAGAAAGGTATTCTTTGCAAGCACAGCCTCCTCAGGCTAAAGTACCACAAACGTGGATTTAGAGAAGTTTAAAGAAACTTAAGCTTTCCTCTTCACAGAGAGGGTTTTTACAATGAAGAATAAGTTCAAGAGCGAATTCAAATAATCAGCTTGTAATAGCGTTTTTGTCAACTTGAAATGGTGAAGTGAAGTCCTTTATATAGGCAACAGTCTGAAGAGATCCGTTAGACTCAAGAGTACCGTTGTCCTTTTTCTTGAAACTTTCCATCAGTGACAGAGATCAATCAGAATAATTAATGATTTGCAACGGAGTCAAAGCATGTTCAGCACCTTTTTCTGACTTGATCAGTTTGGGTAACGAAAGTGTGATCTATTTTTCGTGTTGCAGAGGTTTTGCACAGTACCCAATAGCCTTTTTGAAAAGTTCTAAGAGCAACGAATAAATTTGAAATTTCGCACGCGTTACTTCGTCTGTCTTCACTTTCTGTGACGTCTGTCTTCACTTTGCTTTTTTGTAGACGATGGGTCTTTAACAGAGCAAAAGACGTTCAACTAACGCTCTAAGGTAGTGTCGTCTACAATCATGATTGCATCTGCTCTTTGTGATGAAACATCTTGGAGGAAACATGGAATAAGACTTATCAGATTGAAGAGTCACCTTTCGTTTGTGGTCCTCACATCGTCTACACTTGCATCGTCTGTTTGTATCGTCTGTCTCGTAATTATCAAAACTTAAGAGTGTTGATCCCCTTGATCTAACATAAGTGTTCCAGAATTGAATTGATTACCGAATCAATTACCAACCAAATATTAGAAGATTTTGATATTACCGAAGAACGATTTGGCGTAATGTAAAAGCGTAAAGGAATAGAAGAATGCACAAATGATTTTATAATGATTCGGCTTTCGGCCTACATTCAGTCCTAACCCGACAACTGCTGCAATTGGTCTCCACTATGATCCCTTTTGTATTCTTTATAATCACACTGCACAAGCAACACAAAAAGGAAATCAAACCACCAATATAAATTGTTCTTTAACCCAAAGAACACTTCTCCTTGCTCTTGACAGCTCCAAGAACACCAAAAGATTCTAAACACCTTTCAAAGATCTTTCATCCTTTGAGAAACCTTTCCCAATAAGCCTTTACTCTTCTTTAGAGAGACCTCTCCCTTAGAGTAATCAACTAAACGAATTGAATCAACAAAGATCAGTTAGAGAACACCTGATTGTGTAGTTTCTAATCACTATGAAAGTATAAAGACAATACCAATCATCAAACCCAACCAAGATTGCTCTTTGAGAAACTTGGAAACACCTTTGAAGTTCTTAAAGGATTTTCTTGGAGAAAATAAAACTCAGTTTTTGAATGAATATAAAAGTGTAAGAGTGATCCTTTTTGTGTTTCTAAAGTTGTGTTTAAGTTTTAGAAAGATAGGTTATTTATAGGAAAAGATTAGAAACCCAATTGAGCAATCAATAGTTAGTTATTGACAGTAATCGATTACAACAACTGGTAATCGTTTATCCCAGCAAGCAAAGCTCAATTCATGTGTTTTTACTTTGTGGTAATCGATTATCTCGAGTAGTAATCGATTACTGCAGAGATAAATCACAAATCTCCACTCTATTAGCAATCTGTGGTAATCTATTACTATTTCTGGTAATCTATTACCTCTGTTAGTCACCAGAAAACTAATTTAATCTATTACCTTAGTTGGTAATCGATTACTTCATGTTTTCATTTGAAAACCTAGAGGGGAATGAATAATTTGAATCTTGAGAAGCTTGGTAATCTATTACCAACCCATGATAATTGATTACTGAGCAAAATCAAAGATTTCAAACACAAGTCATGAACTTACTTAACTAAGGACTTGTCATCAAGATCAACCACAAACAAAAGCTTAGGCTAAATAATCAATACATTGAAAGAGCCTAATACAATTGATCTAAGAAAACTAAAATTACATGTAACATCAACAACAAAACTAAAGCGGCAACTCCAGACGTCTTTAAGCTTTAAGTCCAACAAATAATACTTGAAGTTGTTAGTGTAAAGATGTTGGGTTCAAATAATACCGAGATTTATTTAAGCCTGGAGATGGTGTGTCCAAATAATATAAGGGTTAGCCAAACGTGACTAGGGTTAAATAATACTTGTAATCACTCAATAATAGTGAAATCTTAATTGTTTCTAAATTTTTTTTTGAAATAAGTAGAATAATAAAAAAATTTCTAGAAAAAAAATTAAAAAGAAATTTCTAGAATAATTTAGAAGTATTTAATCTAGAATAACACAACAATATCGAAAAGAAAGTGCACAAAAAATAAAGTATTTTTGCACTTCTTATACAGGTCTGTCACGTGTCAGCTCATAGAGGAAGGCGCCACCAGATTTACACTTTCAATAGATGGTTGCCATGTGACAGCTCAAGGTGGGAGGTGCCACCAGATTTGCACTTTCGATAGATGGTCACCATGTGTTAACTCCTGGTGAGAGACGCCACTAAATTTACATTTTCAACAGATAGTTGTCACGTGGCAGGATATGGTGGGAAGTGTCACAATTGATGCACTTTCTTTATGGTTGAAGATGTGGCTACATGGTGGAAGGCACTACTCACGCCAACACCCTTGACAAAAATATCCCTGATTATAATAAATTTTAAACCAACCTTAAATTCAATTTTTTTTTTTTAAATAAGACCACTGTAGTCTTTTACCTAGGTTGATGCTTTTTAGTTAAACATAGTCGTCCATACCCACCGCGACCCCGCACATGCCAAAAGCCATAACCATAATGCATTATGCATTGTCATGCAAAAGGCTATGCTTTTAAATCAAGCATGATTGTTCTTCGAAATGCATGATAGTGTAATCTCTATAATTTTGGACCTCAAAATTTTATCTAGTTTTTCTTTGTTAGTGATAACTCACAAAAAAGTGAGTTATTTTTATACTTTTTATATTATAAATTGTCCTTTTTATATTCTTAAGTTACCTAAAATAACTCTAATTGATTTAAATTGTTTGTAATTTTTGTCAGAAAAAAATTACATTTAGGAAGAGTTTATAATTTTCGCTAGAAAAAATTATATGTAAAGGGGGTTTGTAATTTTTCAGTTCAAAAATTATAAATAGTGAATTTTATCCTAATGGAATTGTGGACTAAGTCTTGAGGCACCGAACTACGTTAATTTTTTTTTTTTGTACTTTTTTCTTTATTCCTTGTACTATGTTTTTGAGCAGGCTAGATTCCCAATACTCGTTTACTTTTTACTTAAAATAATGAATTATCCAATTTTTAATTTGTTTCTTTGCATTTTAATATGTAGTGAAATTATTTGACTCAAGTTATAATGTAGTGAAAATTCGTAAATCATAACTTGCTAATATTGATAATTCCCTTGTGTTAATTTAACTATTACATAAACTCAATGTGAATTAGCTACTTGTAACATGTTGAATTTAGTCTATTTGTGTGTGGCCAGTTGCATTATGTTGATGAGTTGGTTAAGGATTTTGTACGATGAGACTCTACCCCTAAACTTATTTTGTGGTTTTAATGCTTTTTTAAACCGAGAACTCTATTTGATTAACTAAGGTTCCTAATTAAAAAAATAGGTTATTGTCATGATAAAAGATAGGTTAATGCCTTCGACTAAAAGTTACAAGTATTGAATTAACAAATTGCAATTCTAAGTAGTCAATCATCTAATCACACTTTAATTGAGTTCTTTTAATTTATCATTTAGACCTCCCGTTAAAGTCATCTCAAACATTTAAATGAATCCATTTGAATACCTAAATTTCTCCAATAAAATTATTAATCATTTGAATATGAAATCTGATTTTAATTTAAGTCCATTATTACTATTGTGGTAGAATACATTTATTCATAAAATAACATAATATAAAAAAGAAAGCAATTCAAGGATTACACCTCCAATGGAACAACTCATAAATGACAATCCATTATGACTATTAAAATAAACATAAATAACAACAAAAACATAAATTGAAAACCAATGAACATCAACTTACAATAATTATCCATAACTGCATTTATTATTGTTGTTTTTCTTCCATCAAAGCGATTAAAGACATCGGCAAAGAGTTACACCATCCCCAATTGAAAGAATGGTTGATTCTATGCGACTATCGTTGGCTATATAAGTGTTGAATTCCTGCAGAGGCTTTCTGTTTTGCAATATTATATCTTCCATTTTATCCACCTCATCATCAGTCATAGCCACCGTACCAAGCCATAAGGTGTTGTCATATGCAATTATTCCACCTTTCTTCACCAATTTCAACAACATTTCGTGATATTTTTTATAATTTTTCTTGTCAGCATCCACAAATGCGAAATCAAATGATTCTTCGTGCTTGCCCTGCAATTTATCACATTTTTTATTTTTACTTTTCATTCTTCAAATAATTCAAAGAAGAGATAGAGTGTATAAAGGATTGAATAGAACACAGCAGTGACTTTGTCTAGAACTATATTGTCAAGAAAATTCAAAAACTTTGTTAAAATTTGAAATGTTACCATAAAATAAAATTAATTCTAAGGTATTTTCTGTACAAATCTTTTCTTATACCATCATACATTTATCTGCTGATTATTAAAAAAAAAATTATATAACAACGAACCAAAAATATTTGTTTCGAACATAAGTATTGAGATTCTCTACCATTCTTTTTTGCTTAAGATATATTTTCAACGATGTGCCCACAAAGTCTTTCACTGGTACCATGTAATTTTGGGGTAACACAATCCTGTTACTTTTAGGACTGAAAACATAAATCAACTAACAAAATCAAACTAGTAAGACCCAAAATCCAACGTCCATAATAATATATTCTGTGATTTTTTATTTCATTCAATTTTTAAGAATTTTATTAGAATGTAAAAAAAATACACATATTTTTCACATTATCATCTTATCATAAATTATTATATATCTTAAAATTATTGACCTTTACAATAAAAATTTCAAAAATTACACGTAGAATGATTTTTAACAGGTTAATAATGTATAAAATTAAACTCATTTTTAAATATGTTTTATGATTGAGTTCTCATATTTAAAAAAAGTCAACAAATCTATACTCTATTAATTGTTAATTGTTAAACATTATTAAACTATAAAATTTATTTGAGTACTAATATAAACAATAGGGTTATTTTTTCTTACAGAAATCGATAGAAAATCCTTGCAAACGTGTTGGAAGTAACTTTATTTAAGCTAACAAATATTGTGATGAACTCCATAATATAATTAACATATTAATAAACAAATGTAAGAACATTACGATTGGCTAAGGTTGTGATCTTCATTCCTGTGTATATATAGGAGGAGTTTAAGAATACTGTCACTGAAAAAATAAATTTCTTTTTTTTCAAAATGTCAAAGAAAAGGCGTATTTTTTTTTTTTTTCATTCTCAAACTCTATTAGTATATAATTTATTATTTACATTTAATCTTCATAATCCTTTAACTGTAAAAATTAAATCATTAATCCATCATAAAATTCTCTTTAACATTTAATAGAAATGTAATGAAAAAGGGACTTAATTGATTGATAAATATTGAAAATAAATGTATAAATTTAAATAAAAATACGTATATAAAATGTACAATAAGTTTCTTTTAATTTTTATTTAAATAATTTATACATTTTCTATTAATTATGATTTTATAAAAATTAATATCATACTATACCGTGATTTCAGTAATATTACATTAATTATTAAATGGAACTTAAAATATTTTCATAATTAAAAATTTTAAAAATTAAGGCTCTATTTGGATAAACTTTCACTTAAAACTTACAAAAAAGAAAATAGTAAGTAAAATAAAATAATTTTTTAAAACATTAAAATTACTCTATATACAAGTTCATATACTGAAGTTTTCTTATTTTTTAAGAGTTAATTTTATCTTGAACATAAAGTTAACTTTAATTCATGAAAGAAAATTGATTTTTTATTTTTATTTTTTTCTGTAATAATAGAAAACCCTATTCAGACGTGACCTAAATATAAATATTTAAATTAAAAGACACAAAATTTGACGTTAGTCAGAATGTGAAATTTAAAATGTTATCAAGCGAAATAGACATACATGAGTAAGATTATGGAGGGCCGTTAAAGCATCTGATTGAATAAAGTCAATTTTGTGATCCACTCCTGCCTTTACAAAGAAGGGCAATCCAGTTTCGTACGCTTCTCTGTCCACATCAATGGCTATTATCTTGAACAATCACAAAGCACGTTATTTATTGTTTATGTATGCATGAAAGCAAGTTATATAACACAGTACAAATAAACTTAAATAAAAAAATATTTTTTATTACACTTAAACAAAAGAATATGTAAACAATTAGATAAAATACCTTGCCATCATGAGGAAGAGCGAGAGCTGTAGAAAGAAGAGAATAACCGGTGAAAACTCCAATTTCTAGTGTTTTCTTCGCGTTCATGATTTTTAACATAATAGACATGAATTGGGCCTCATCCACCGGCACATTCATCACACTCCTGCATGCCACCATACATAAATATCTCTATATATCATTCCTAGATCAAATGTGTTACTTATAAAATGCTGTATTTCCCATGTATCTTTATATGATTGGCTGTTACATCCCAAAATGATGCTAATGCAGATACATGCCTAGCACATATCATGGAATGAGATTATGCCTTTCAAACAGCAATCATTTTGTTGAAGCTTTATATATAAGGAGTCAATGATTAATAGTTTGTCTTTATGCCACAGCTTTATTTTGTGTTGCCTTATTGTCTTGCTATCTGCTTTTGTGTCAATTTTTCTTTCTGGTTTTTATACCAATTTTTGGGGTCACATAATATGTAGTCAGGTTTTTCTGGTTTATGTCTAAACATTGCTGTGAACATGGCTTGGTGGCCACACATTGTATTTGGAAGGGAGGGTATCCCTTGCACCCATGCTTTTATAAATATATACTCTTTGGCTGTTAAAAAACAAATGAGACAAACTCTATTTCATACTGGATTCAACTCAAGATCATTGAAGCATTATGGTTGTGGGTCTTTTCTATATATGTTATTCAACAAACTTATTTCTATCCAATGTAAGATTTTTTTTAATTTAATTTTCACAGTTACACTTCAACAATCTATCTTCTAAGAATGATTCTCTTTTTTACATGGCCGCCTTAGACCCTTCTCTTCCTCTTTTCTGCCATCTTCTCCGCTTTCAAATTTGTTTTCCTTGCTCTGGTTTTTAGCCATTCTCACGAGTTTGACTCCTTTCTCAGTGCACATTCTTATTTCCATCCTTAAAGTATATCTTCGTCTCCCTCTTCTAATTTTGAACATTCAAGCAATGTTAGGGTGGAATCCGTCACCCCTTCTGTTCCCCTAGGAAAGATGGGGTTCTAATTAAGAGGAAATGTCTAGGAGGACTTCCTCGTCATTGATTCTCTTTCACATGGTATGGTATTTATAGAACACTAGAACTCTTTTCATCCATCATGGTATCTTTTAAGAACACTTAAAACATGATATTTTGTAAAACTCTTTTTCTTTAGGGTGGTGACCCATTTTTAGGATGTGTGATTATTCTTGTATTAATGATCTATTTTTTATATTAGAAGGTAAAATTGTTGTATATTCTATTAGTTCAAAGTCTTACATTACATTGGCATATATTAGGAAGAGAGAAATGCAAAAGACCTATATTAGATTTTAGATAGATGTGTCAAATATTTGATTTCCACTTGTGAGTAGAATAATTTTTGTGAGTTATTTTGTAGAAGTTTTTTGTGTACACTTTGACATTTTTATAGTGGAGATTTTTCTGGACTAAATCTTGTCATACATTACGTTCCTCTCTCATAGGAATGATGGAAGAAGAGTTTGTAATAATATATTTCACCACATCCTTCAATCTATATAATGGGTGTATTAGATTTAGGTAGTGTGTATCAATCGTTTGATTTACATTATTGTATATCTGATTTACACTATTGTGAGTAGAACGATTTTTTACACTATTGTGAGTAGAACGATATTTTGTAAGTTCTTTAAAATTGTTTATGCTATCTTACTCTTGCATTTTACATTTTCCTTGTTATCTGAAATTTTATATTGTCGTATTATTTTACACGCGTTCAGATTTGTGTAATTTTTCTACTACAGTAATCCTATATTTCCCAACAAGTGGTACCAGAGCTCATTATTCAACTTGATAAGAGATATTGTAGGGGATAAGGTATTGTTGGGATATTATCAAAAGGTCCATTGTAGGGGAGAAAATATTGTAGGTATACTATTAGAGTCTCACATCTTGCAGAGTCTAGAGGAGAAGAAAGACACAGAAAATTTTGTTGCAGAAAAGTTTATAATAAAATAGGACTTTGAATTAAAAAGAGATTTGTTATGTATTCTATTGATTCAAAGTCCTAGGTAAGTGAAAAAGAGAAAGAGAAAAGAGTAAAAGACAGATAGAAAGAGAAGAGTAAAAGACAGATAATAATAGATTTTATTCACTTGCATTACATCCTTATATTCTTTCATGCACACACAATGAGTGTATTGAATTTTCGTGAATTCAAGTTTTTTTTGTTATACTCTTTTAACATCTAAATACGTGGAACTAAGTGCAATGATTTTTGTCCCTCCCTTTCGCTAGAGAATTTTTATGTTGTGTTCGTTTATATTTTTATAGATTTGTATAATATTTTGGTTGTTTAATCGTTCTTTAAATCTAAAGACAATTCTATAAATTTATAAATAAAAATCTGAAAGAAGTAAGGGAAAAACCTGTAAGATAGACATAGTAAACCAATTATAAGAAATAATTTGCCTTAAATTAATATATAAATTGTGTGTAACAGACTAACTTGATTCCGTATTTATGCACTGTTGTCTCTCGGAGTTGCTTCAAATGCTCGTGCTCACAGGGATAGCCACTCGTTTCAAAAATGTACTGGTTAAAAAACATGCAGAAAATTAAAGTTCCTATAGTATTTGTAAATTGTAAGAAAGTACAAAGTATCTTAATTGAGATGAAGATTTGCAAATTCTTTTTAAGTCAAATTTGGGAAAACTAAATAGCCAGGGCTATAATTGATCAACTAAAAATTATTGTTTGAATTCATGGTTCAAGATTAAGAGAGAAGAAACAATTGAAGAAAAATTGAATATGGAGAAAGTAAAGTGATTATTCAAGCAATTTTATAGAAGCTGTAACTAACAATATCGCTAATAATCCCTCACTGAAAGGGGCTCAGAATATTTTGAACTTACGATACATAACACAGATATTAAATGAAAGTGAAATGAAAGTAGCTTAATAACTTAACAGAAGAAAAGATCTTGAACCATCTTAGGATCAAAAGCAGCTGAGACTTATTCACAATTAGGCAGAAGCAATTGGGTTAATGTAATTACCTTAAGAAGTGCTGGACTTTTGAGGATGTTCTTCTTTGGTAATGAGTCTTCCATGGTTGCAGTACAGAGAAGATTGCAGGGAATTGAACACACAACATTATCATTTCCCTACATTTTTATAATGTTTGAATATAGATAATATTTAATTAGTAATTAAAAAAATATATACCACATGTAATGGGTGATAAATAGAAAAATGCTTAGTACCATTTGGAGCTAGATATCTAATTTTTTTTTCAGCGATCAGCACGATATATTTTATTCTAGTAAAAAGTATGTTCGTATAAGACAAAAATAATAGTAACGGTGACGCGACATTTAACCTAATCACATATATTTTATTGATATTGATATAATTTTTTTTTCAAAAACCGTTGAATGATATTGATATAATTTTTTATTTTAAAAATCACTAGACAATAAACAAAATATTTATTCTTTTTTCAAAATCGAAGCTCACCTGCGATACCGCATAAGTAAAATAAAACTTTAACATATTTATTTATTTTTAAATCGGTGTCCTATTCTAAACTAACACACTGCAGAAGTAAAATAGAACCTTGACAGTATTAAGAGAGGAAGGAAGAGACAATATTGAATATGAAAATGAAAATAGGATTTTTTGATAACAAAAGAATTTTCTTTACATTTTGTATATAATTTTACTTTCTTTACTTTTTTCTTCTTTGTCGGCAAGGCCAGAGGTGTCGGTGGGTATGCCAATTGTTTTTTTTAAAATATTTGATAGATAATTACATAATATAAATAATTAATTATATATATATATAAATATATATATATATATATATAAATATATCTCTAAGTGTAAAATTTTTAAATGTTTTCACTAAATTATATCTTTAATTATAAATAATTTTGTATTAACACAAATGAGCTAATCTTTTTAAGCAATTTTTCATATGTATTGAATTATTTGAGTTATTTTTATTTTGTTGTGAGTTTGTTATGATGTTATTAAATATTGATAAAATATTTGTATAGCTTTATATTATATTGATAGATTATATTAAATAAATTATTTCTCATTTATATATATATATGTATACAACATATCTGATATTGACGATGTAGACTATTAAAATGAGTAATTTTATATCGAAGTTTGTTATATTAGATTATATATACTATGTTAGAAGGTAGATAAGGTTTATTATATTATATATCATATTATGACTATAATAACCTTACCTTATGTTTATTATACCGAATTATAAAAAGTTAAATGTTATATATTAATGTCAAATTATGTTAGAAAAGTTGATATTATTTTATATTGATGGGATTATATTATATTTAATATATATATATATATATATATATATATATATATATATATATTATACAAAACTTCTAACAAATGTTTTATTCTTCGCCTCATAAAATTTTTTGTATCAATACACAAGACGCGTTAATTAAATAAATAATATAAATTATGAGAAAAAATTATTTAAATGTTCCAACGGTACTCGATGCTCAGCGTCACCGCAACGTGGTCGTTTTGTTCGCTCAAATGCAGCACCGTGCCGCTGCGTTACCGAACTGCTTCAGGTTCTCGATGGTTGTGAAATCTTGTGCTGTTAGGAAAATAAAGAGTTTTACCTCTAACCTTTGGACAACAAGCAACATTGCCTGACCCTGTACAATTTTGACTTTGCCTTGCAGTTCAAAAATGTCAATGGGTCAATGTTCTCATTGTAAGCAAATTGTTTGGCCTTGATGTTGAAATTACATGGTCAATTGATGTTGACGGTTGGATTCATAAAACAGACTTTTTGAGCCGCCTCTATTTATTAGGGCAATGACTATGGCGTTTGTTTTTGCAAATTTATTTTTTATTTTTTATGTATCTATCTCAAGGAATTTTATATATTTTAATATTTCTTTATAAATTATAGTATGTAATCAGATAAAAAATACATCCTTACGTTGTTATAAATTTTATTTTTACTCTTTGTACATTCTTTATAGATAATAAATTAGTATCGGAGTTCTTATTTCTAAGGGATACGTGAGTCGAGAGAAATAAAGAGAAAATATTATTCGCAATAGGTTTATAAAAAAATATGATAATAAATATGAATTATGAATTCACTGTTAAGAAGCAGTGGACTGTGGAGGATGTTCTTCTTTGCTGATGGTTACGGTACATAGCAAATTGCAGGGAATTGAACACACAACAATGTTTGAATATAGGTAATATTTAATTAGTAATTAAAAAAATATAACACATGTAACGAGTGATAAATAGAAAAATGCTTAGCACCATTTGGAGCTAGATATCTATTTTTTTTTCAGCGATCACCACGAAATATATAAAAAATATGGTCGTATAAGACAAAAATAAAACTAATGGTGTCGCGACATTTAAACTAATCACATATATTTTATTGATATTGATATTTATTTTTTTTCAAAAACCGTTGAATGATATTGGTATAATTTTTTATTTTAAAAATCACTAAACAATAAACGACGCATTTATTCTTTTTTCAAAATCGATGCCCTGTTCGAAGCTAACATTGCCTTTCTTTTACTATAGAGTCACCATGTATTCTGATAAATTTTACCTAGAAAGTGCAAAAAACTTTGGACGCCTTCACTGAATCAGATCTCTAATTATAAATAGTTTCATACTAATCCAGATCAGGCTAATCTTTTAAGTAATTTTTCCTGCAAACTGAATTACTGTAGTTATTTTTCCGTCAATTTGTTGTGGTTTTTTGTTCTTCGCCTCATAAAAAATTTTGTATCAACACAAGGCGCGTTAATTAAATAAATAATATAAATTATTAGAAAAAATTATTTAAATTTTACGAGGTACTCCGATGTTCAGCGTCACCGCGACGTCGTCGTTTTGTTCGCTCAAATGCACCACCGTGCCGCCGCGTTATCGAACTGCTTCACGTTCCCGGTGGTTGTGAAATCTTGTGCTGTTAGGAAAATAAGAAGAGTTTTACCTCTGACCCCATCGAAAATTCACTAAACTGAACTCAAGTTGTAGAGGAAGAATAAGCAATGAATTTTTATTCACACCTTGGAACAATACAAGTGGGTTTATTTATAATTGATAATATTTTTGGGTTTTCCAATACAAGTGGGTTTATTTATAATTGATAATATTTTTGGGTAGATATAGATAGAAGTTGGGATGATTTATAATGTGATAGTAAATATGTGATGTTGAAGGAGGATCTTAGATGTAATAGGAAAAGGTAGAATAGTAATTAGCCGTGTAGCTCTGATTTTGAGAAGTAGAATTTGATTGGTTTTTTTTCTACATTCACCATTGGTGATACAATTGCCTATTTATAGACTTTCATAGTAGATAGTAGTCCTATCTAGATTTTTCTAACCTAGGAGTATTCTAGACTTTCTTGGATTTATCTTCCTAGATTTTTCTAGTCTAGAAATATTCTAGACTTTCCTAGATCTTAATATTCTAGATTTATCTACCTAGGAATAATCTAGATTATCTTCTTTATTTCTAGCTTTTTTAGATTTTTTTACAAGGCTTAGTTGTTTCTTTTTATTTCTAGAAATTTGTAGAACTTTCAACACTCCTCCTTGATACAAATTTCTCTAACTCCAAGCATTGTGCGCAGTTCTTCAAATCTTGGTCTTGGTAATGCCTTCGTGAATATATCTGCTACTTGTTCTTCTGTCCTGCAATATTCAAGTTTGATCTCCTTAGTTGCTTCTGCTTCTCTAATGAAATGATACTTTATTGCTATATGTTTTGTTCTATTGTGATGCACTGGATTCTTTGCTATTGCGATAGCTGATTTGTTGTCACAGTGAATTGTAGTAGGCCCATTTTCATTTTTGCCCATATCAAGTAGTATTCTCCGTAGCCATATAGCTTGACTTGTTGCTTCTGCAAGTGCTACATACTCTGCTTCTGTTGTTGATTGTGCAACTGTTGCTTGCTTCTTTGATGCCCAACAGAAAAATCCTGAACCAAGTGAAAAAGCATAGCCGGAGGTGCTCTTCATGTCATCCACCGAGCCTGCCGAATCACTATCAGTATAGCCGAACAACCTTGAGTTGGCTGCGACAGTGTACCATATGCCAAATTCTTTTGTTCCTTGTAGATATCTTAAAATTCTTTTTCCTGCTCCAAGATGTATTTGACTTGGGTTTTGCATGAATCTAGATAAGAGACTGGTAGCATACATTATATCTGGTCGTGTAGCTGTTAGATATAGCAAGCTTCCAATTAAGCTTCTGTAGCATGATGCATCGGATTCTGGTGCTCCATCATCCTTTTGTAGTTTTTCATTTGTTACTAGCGGAGTAGTGACAGGCTTGCATCCGTACATCTTGAACTTTTTGAGTAAGCCTTCTGTGTATTTCTTTTGTGACATAAATATCCCATCATTTCTTTGATTTACCTCTATGCCGAGAAAGTAACTCATCAAGCCAAGGTCGGTCATCTCGAAGGACTTCATCATGTCTTCTTTGAACTCCACCATCATATTTGTATTGGTTCCTGTATATATAAGATCATCAACATATAGGGAGACTATGAGAGTATCATACTGACCTTGGGTCTTGATGTAAAGTGTAGGCTCACTCTTGCTCCTCCTAAATCCTCGATCAACGAAGTACTGATCAATTCTGCTATACCATGCTCGAGGAGCTTGCTTCAAGCCGTAGAGTGCTTTTTTCAGTCTTAATACTTTGTTTTCTTTGCCTTCATACATGAACCCTTGTGGTTGCTCCACATATATCTCTTCTTCAAGCACACCATTGAGGAATGCTGATTTAACATCTAGTTGATAGATGTTCCAACCTTTTTGTGTCGCAAGAGCTATTAGAGCTCTTATCGTATCTAGACGAGCAACTGGAGCAAATGTCTCGTTGTAGTCAATCCCGGGTTGCTGTGAGTAACCCTTTGCTACTAATCTTGCTTTATGTTTTTGTATGGTTCCATCAGGGTTGAGCTTTGTCTTGTAGACCCACTTAACCCCAATAATGTCTTTTCCATGTGGAAGATCAACTAACTCCCATGTGTTATTTTTCTCAATCATTTGTATCTCTTCTTCCATTGCCTTGACCCATACTTCCTGTTTTGATGCTGCTTCAAAGCTTTCAGGTTCAAGTATGGCTAAATTGCAAGACTCGTATATATTTGCCAATAATCTTTCTCGTCTCGGAGTAGAGTCTGGTGAAGAAGGCTCACCTGGGTCTTCTACTGCTTCTTCTACTTCTCCTTGAGGTAGTTGCATTGATATAGGGATCTTTTGCTCCACCTTTTATTCTTCTCAGTTCCAAGCAGCATTCTCATTAACTTCAACATCTCGACTGATTGTCAGCTTCTTAGTTTGCAGGTTGTAGACACGGTAGCCTTTAGACTGTGTGCTATATCCTAAGAAGATTCCACGAATTGTCTTGTCTTCTAGTTTATGTCTCTTCATATCTGGAACATGGATGTAGCATATAGATCCAAAGACCCTTAGGTGCTTTGCTGATGGCTTCTTCCCGCTCCATGCTTCAATTGGGGTCTTATTTGGGACTGCCTTCGTTGGACATCTATTAAGTATGTAGACAGCAGTGTAGAGTGCTTCTGCCCAAAAAGTATTAGGCAACCCTTTCTCTTTAAGCATTGATCTAGCCATTTCCAAGACCGTACGATTCTTTCTTTCGGAAACACCATTTTGTTGTGGAGTGTAGGCAACTGTTAGTTGCCGCTCTATGCCTTCATCCTCACAGAATTTGTCAAACTCATGCGATGTGTACTTCTTGCCACGATCACTTCTAAGTACTTTAATGTGTTTTCCACTTTGCTTTTCAATAAGGGCCTTAAACTTCTTGAATATTTCAAAAACTTCTGATTTTGCTTTCAAGAAATAGACCCATGTCATTCTAGAGAAGTCGTCAATGAAAAGGATAAAATACCTGTTGTTCTCGAATGTTGGTGTCCTCATCGGTCCACAAACATCAGTATGGATTAACTCCAACACGTCTTTTGCTCGCCACGTTTTGTCTTTCGAGAACGGTAATCTGCATTGCTTTCCAAGGAGACTTCCTTCACATGCTTCGTTATTCTCCTTTAAGCATGGGAGATCTCTCATCATATTTTCTGGTATAATATCTTCAGGGCGTGTGTGTTGAAGTGGCCAAATCTTCGATGCCAAAACCATGAATCATCAACTTGTACCTTCATGGCCATGTTATTTGTATATTTCAAATTTAGCGGGAAGCTTCTATTACTTTTCTCCATCTTCACTTGGGCTATCTCAACCATTTTGTTATGGTTGTCATAGATTTGGCATACATCTTCTTCAAAATGAAGAACATAGCCTCTCTCCATCATTTGACCAATGCTCAGAAGATTTTCCTTTAGGCTGGGAACTAGTAAAACGTCATGGATGAGTCTTGTCCCTTTCTTTGTCTCCACCATGACAATGCCTTTTCCTTTTGACTCTACCATGGTGCCATTTCCTAATCGAACTTTCACCTTGACAGAGTTGTCAATGTTTTTGAAGATACTCTCATCCTTGGCCATGTGATTGCTGCAGCCGCTATCCAAGTACCAGCTTCCTCCTTTTTAATCGGCTGAATGTTGGGTAGCATAGAAAAGTTGATGTTCGTCATTATGCTCTTCGACAAAGTTTGCCTGATGTCTATTTTTGTTGCGACAATTTTTCTCTATATGTCCAAACTTCTTGCAATAGTTGCATTGTGGCCTTTCACGGAACCAACAATCTTCATCCACGTGACCAGACTTTTTGCAAATGTTGCATGGAGGATTTCTATCTTGATGGTTCTTGAAGAAATTTCTAGAAGATTCTCTTGTTCTAGAAGTTTCTCCATAATTTTTCTTTCCTCCATCACCTTTATTTTGAGGTCGAAATTTGAGCTTAGATTGAAAGGCATTTTCAAGTGTATCTTCATCACGCCTATACAATCTTTGCTCAAATGCCTCAAGAGAGCCCATTAATTTTGTCACGGATAGAGTAGACAGGTCTTTCGTTTGCTCAATCGTTGTCACGATCGGGTCAAACTTTGAGGTAATAGTAATTAAGATTTTCTCGACAATTCTCTTATCAAGAATAGTTTCCCCAAAGGCTCTCATTTGATTTACGATTTCCTTAATTCTAGAATAATAATCTTTGACCGTTTCAGACTCTTTCATCTTCAATAGTTCAAAATCTCGTCTCAGAGTCTGAAGTTTAACAACACGTACCTTGTCGCTTCCTTGGAACTCCTCCTGTAGTGTAACCCATGCTTCCTTCGCACTTGTAGCTCCTATTATTCTTGGAAAAATTGCGTCAGACACTGCTTGTTGTAGAGTGAATAACGCCTTGGAATCTTTTTGTTTATTCTCTTTCAACTTTTTTCTTTGGCCTGCATTAAAAGTTGTAGTTTCTGTAGGAGTAGTAAATCCTTCTTCTACAATGTCCCACAAATCTAGGGAGCAAAAATATGTCTTCATTTTTATGCTCCAAAAATCATAGTTTTCGCCATTAAAATTAGGGACAGTGATAGATGAAGGTTGTGAGGTGTTAGCCATAACTTAGAAATATATAGAAGTGGGTTAAAGAGTACTTGGGAATTTTTGGAACAATAGGTTAAAAATATAACTACGTCCAATGTATGATCGAACGTAGCTCTGATACCACTGATAATATTTTTGGGTAGATATAGATAGAAGTTGGGATGATTTATAGTGTGATAGTAAATATGTGATGTTGAAGGAGGATCTTAGATGTAATAGGAAAAGGTAGAATAGTGATTGGCCGTGTAGCTCTGATCTTGAGAAGTAGAACTTGATTGGTTTTTTTTCTACATTCACCATTGGTGATACAATTGCCTATTTATAGACTTTCATAATAGATAGTAGTCCTATCTAGATTTTTCTAGCCTAGGAGTATTCTAGACTTTCTTGGATTTATCTTCCTAGATTTTTCTAGTCTAGAAATATTCTAGACTTTCCTAGATCTTAATATTCTAGATTTATCTACCTAGGAATAATCTAGACTATCTTCTTTATTTCAAGTTTTTTTAAATTTTTTTACAAGGCTTAGTTGTTTTTTTTTATTTCTAGAAATTTGTAGAACTTTCAACAATAATCCCAAATCCCAACACAAATAATCAAATTTTCCGCTAAAGCTTAATCTAAGCTTTCCACGGTTAATATTGCTAATTGGGCATCCTTATCCTACAATGTCTATTTGATTTAAAAAATAATTAATTAATAAGAGTAATTTAAATAATCAGTTATAAAATATGATTAATAAGAGCTAACTCGTTATAAAATGTATGAAATTGAGAAATATGTCTGTATTATGAGAATGAATCAGTTAATGGTTGGAAATAAAATTGATTTCATCTATTACAATTGTCCCCCTCTCCTAAAAATAGACTTGGTCTCAAGTACAACTCTTTTAACTCCCACTTCAATTTTGGAAATTTCTCCTTCATGTCGTGGAACTCCCTCTATTCACCATCTTCCGAATTTGTTTCATTCCATCGGACTAAAACCTCTATGACTGCTTGGTTCCCTTTATTCTTCACTCTTTTGTCTAATGCAAGCCAATGGTTGAGGTTGGAATACCCCCTCCTTATCCATTTTAGGTAAGGTTGCAGCTGATATTTTGCTTCCATGATGTTTCTTTAACAATGAAACATGAAATACATCATGAATTTGTGTCACGTTGTAATTCCACTCTATAAGCCATTTGACCCTATTTTATGCTGAAAAGGAGAATATCTAATTAGTGAAAATTATATTCATAAAAGATATTATCTTATTTGTTAAGATAAGATATAGAGAATATCATAGTTAAAATTTTATTTTTTTATATTTAATATTTATTTCTTTATTTAGTCTTTGATTTGTAATACTATAAATATATAATATGTTGTATATAATAAATGAATGAATAAAATACTGAATTATATTAGTTTTTCAAGTTGGTATTAAAGCCTATCCTAAATGTTAATGAAGATATTGAGTCACCCGTTGTAGGACCAATATTAGATTACCCGTTGAATATCGGGTCGTATTGAAGCACTCGTTTGAAGAGTTTCCACGCTCGAGAAGTCCAGTCCTCGGTGTGGGAGGGGTGTGTTGAAAGTCCAATATTGGAGGGGTGTGAAGTCTCACATCACCTAGTGATGAGACCTGTAGCATGTATATAAGTGGGGGGCAAACCTCACTTCACAAGCCGGTTTTGTGGGGTTGAGTTAGGCCCAACCCATAATGAATGAATGAAATAGTAAATTATATTATTTTTCAAGTTGGGAGACTCTGCTTCCGCATTTTTTTCGAGCTGATGGTTCGACTTGACGAGAGATGAATCCATGAAGGTCGATCTATCTTTAGATGATTTTGTTGAAAGTCTTCCACTGCAGGGATGCAGAACTTGAAGGAGAAGAAGAATTTTGCCAGTCAGAGGGGAGAATTGTTCTAGTGCAGTGTGTGTGCCAAATACTATTAAAGGATTTGTAATTTTTATCAAAAAAATTACACATTGAAGGATTTATAATTTTTGCCAGAAAAATTACACATGGAAGGGTTTTGTAATTTTTTGCCAAAAAAATTACATGTTAAAGAGTTTGTAATTTTTGTCATAAAAATTACATCATATTGTAGGGTTTGTAATTTTTGCCATAAAAATTATATCATATTGAAGGGTTTGTAATTTTTCCAGAAAAATTACACATGGAAGGGTTTGTAATTTTTTGCCATAAAAATTACATGTTGAAGGGTTTGTAACTTTTGCCAGAAAAATTACATCATGTTGAAGGGTTTCTAATTTTTCCATAAAAAATTACACTTTGTAATTTTTTGCCAGAAAAATTACATGTTGAAGGGTTTGTAATTTTTTCCATAAAAATTACATCATATTGAAGTGTTTGTAATTTTTGCCATAAAAATTACATCATATTGAAGGGTCTGTAATTTTTTTCCAGAAAAATTACACATTGAAGGGTTTGTAATTTTTGCCATAAAAATTACATGTTGAAAGGTTTGTAATTTTGTCCAAAAAAATTACACGTGGAAGAGTTTATAATTTTTGTCAGACAAATTATACACGTAAGGAGGGTTTGTAATTTTTCCGTTCAAAAATTACACGTAGTGAATTTTATCCCAATGGGATCGTGAACCAGGTCAATGAGGCCAGATTTAGCTTATGCTCTTAGTGTGGTGAGTCAGTTCATGCAGTGCACAACACATGGATGCAGTTATACGAATCTTAAGATTGGGCAGGTGCTTTAGATTATAGAAGATCAACTTTTGGATACTTTCCATTAGGTAATCTTGTCACATGGAGAAGTAAGAAGCAAGTTGTAGCTCGTACCAACGCTGAAGCTGAACTCAGAGGAATGGTTTTTGAACTCTGTGAAGGTATATGTGACTTAGACTACTTCTCCAGGACTTAAGTATGTACATACATACACACGTTGTATTGTGATAAAAAAGTTGCGTGCGACATTGCTCACAACCCTATCCAAACACGATCGTATGAAACATGTGGAAGTTGACAGATTTTTTATCAAGTTTTTGATCAACTAGCAGATATTCTTACCAAGGTTGTTACAAGTCAGAATCTTGGGAAACTATTAGACAAGTTAGGAATGTATGACATCCATTTTACCAACTTGAGGGGAGTGTTGAAAAAAGAGAATATCTTATTAATGAAGATTCTATTTACAAAATATATTATTCAGTTAAGATAAGATATAGAGAATATCACAGATAGTTAAGATTCTATCTTTTACATATTTAATATTTGTTTCCTTATCTAGTCTTTTATTTGTAATATTATAAATATATAATATGTTGTATATAATAAATGAATGAATGAAATACTAAATTATATTAGTTTTTCAATATCAGAGTTTATCCTAGATGTCGATGAAGATGTTGGATCACCCGTTGTAGGGCCAATATTGGACTACCCGTTATAGGGCCAATATTGGACTACCCGTTATAGGGCCAATATTGGACTACCCGTTGAATATTGGGTCGTATTGAAGCACCCGTTTGAATAGTTTCCACCCTCAAGAAGTCCCAGTTCTCGGCGTGAAAAAGGTGTGTTGAAAGTCCAATATTGGAGGGGTGTGAAGTCTCACATCACCTAGTGTGATGGGACCTGTGTAGCGTGTATATAAATAGGGGACAAATATCACTTCACAAGTCGGTTTTGTGGGGTTGAGAAAGGCTCAACCCACAATTTCAACATTCTCTCCAGTATCTTATATGGCCCATAATATCGTGTTGCAAGTTTGTGGAAGGATGAATTTGCAATTGGAATTCTTTATCCTTTCTCTTCTTATCTGCATACAACTTCATCCTTTCTTGTGCTTTGCCAAAGTGAGTCTCCAGCAATCTTGAGATTTCTTCCCTCGTCTTTGTTATATAGTTGACAGCTTCAAGTAAGGAATCTTCATGTAACAGCAAACTAGGGATTGTGGGTGGATATTCATACAAAGCTTCAAATGGGCTCATTCCTGTGGCCGTATGGAACTTGGTGTTGTACTAAAGTTCTGCTAAAGATAGGTAGGTTGCCCATTTCTTTGGTTTGTCACCAGTCATGCATCTGAGATAAACTTCCAAGAACTTGTTTAGTGCCTCAATTTGTCCATCTGTCTGAGGATGAAAGGCTATTGATCTGAGCAGTTTAACACCATGCAATTTCATCAATTCACTCCAAAACTTGCTTAGAAATATACTGTCTCTATCACTAATAATTTTATTTGGCCAGCAATGAAGCTTCACAATGTAATCCATGAATAAGTCAGCCACCTTAGCAGCCCCAAATGGATGCTGTAATGGAATGAAGTGTCCATATTTTGTTAATATGTCTATTACCACCAAAATGACACTCATCCCGTTTGAGGTAGGCAAGCCCACTATAAAGTCCATGGAGATGGATTTCCAAGTTGTTGTAGAAATAGGCAATGGCTAAAGCAATTCTGCTGGTTGTTGTTGTAATGGTTCGCTCAGTTGACAAATTGTACATTCTGCCACCCACTGCTTGACATCTCTCTGAAGACTCTTCCAGTAAAATTGTGTTATAATTCTTTTGTAAGTTAAATTGTGACCCGAATGCCCTCCTATAGGTGAATCATGAAACTGATGCAGAATCTTGTTCCTCAAGTCAGCCCCTGGTCCAACCACCACTTTTCCCTTTCTTCTAAGAATGTTTCCGTCATAAGTATAATGGTTGTGTATAGAAGTAAAAGGAATTGTGTATTTAGCATACACACAGTGATGTACATGATAATTAGAGAAACAAAATAATTGTATAATTTCTACAAATCTGTTAGGATATTTTATATCTCTATTTACACTCAATGTAATCAATTAGCATCTAGTCATGTGTTTAACATTCCCCGTCAGGCTGGAGCATAAATGTCACAGAATATATAATATATAATTTCCTTAATATTGCGTGAATGTTAAGTCACTATTATATTGTTCATTATCTTCTGCAACTTGCAGTCATTTTGCCAGGAGTCTTTAGCTGCTGTAATTAATTCTGGTGTCAGATGTAGAATGGTTGCCAAACATGGTTCACTTTCCTTCCTTGATAATGCATTAGCCACAGTGTTTTCTTTGCCCCTCTTGTATTCAATACTGAAATCCAATACCATTAACTTCTCCAAACCCCAATTCTGCATTAGTGTTGTAGGAGGCTGCTCTAAAATTGTTTGAGAGCTTTCTGATCAGTTTTAATTACAAAATGTTGGCCCAGGAAATAGTATTGCCACTTCTTTATTGCAAAATGCCTTTTCATAGGCGGACAGAAGCTGATACTTTGGCCCCATTGCATTGCTAATATAGGCTATAGGATGTCCTCTCTGAAGCAGAACTGCCCCTATCCCCATGCCTGGTGCATCTGCTTCTATTGTAAAAGGTTGAGAGAAATCTGGTAAACTCAAAACTGGTGTTGTGGATAAGGCTTTTTTTAGCTTGTTAAAAGCTTCCTCTGTTGTTCTAGGTTATACAAATGGAGTGTCCCTTTGAAGTAGTTGAGTAAGCAGGGCTGCAATTCTGCATTATGTAGTGTGAAGTTCCTGTAATAACCGGATAGACCTAAGAATCTCCTTAATTCCTTCAAATTCTTAGGTGTTGACCATTGTTGTACTGCTGCAATCTTTTCTGAATCAGGTTCCGCTCCTTTGGCTGATATAAGGTGTCCAAGATATTCAATTTGGAACTTGCCAAAGCTGCATTTCTCGTAGTTCAAGGCTAAACAAGTCTGTTGAAGAATGTTCAAGATAGTTTGGAGGCAAATGAGGTGTTCATCCCATGTCTTTGTATAAACTAAGATATCATCAAAGAAAACCAGGATAAATTTCCTAAGGTGTTCTCTAAACAGGTCATTCATAAGATTCTGAAAAGTGGTTGGGGCATTGCTCAATCCAAGTGGTAAAACTACCCACTCATAATGTCTTTTAAGTGTCCTAAAGGCAGTTTTGTGTATGTCTTCCTCTGCCATCCTCACTTGATTGTAACCACTCAAGTCTAATTTGGAGAAGTAGCTGACACTGTGCAATTCATCTAAAAGATCCTCAATCAGTGGCATGGTAAACTTATTTTGATTGTGAGAGCATTTAACCTTCTAAAGGCAGTACAACACTTTCAAGAGCCATCCTTCTTTTTCACTAAAACCAAAGGAGAGAAATAACTGCTAACACTTTCTCTGATGAAGCAATTTCCAACAAGGCCTTAACTTGTTTATCAATCTCTTCCTTCTGATATGTGGATATCGATGGGCCTTAGGTAGATATGTTTGTCACTGGTCAACAATATCTTGTGATCATATCTTCTTCTTGGTTGCAGTGTAGTTGGCTCTTCAAATAATTGATCATATTATTGTAGCAACTGCTGTAACAGTAGTTTCTGCGCAGAAGACAAAATGCAAGTAGCATCCTATATATTTATACTGATGCATGCAGACCCTTGGACAACACGCAACATTGCCTGACCCTGTGAAATTTTGACTGTGCCTTGCAATTCAAAAATGTCAGTGTGTCAATGTTCTCATTGTAAGCAAATTGTTTGGCCTGATGCTGAAATTTCATGGTCAATTGGTCACAGTTCCAACTGATCTCTTCCAAAGTTTTGAACCATTGCATACCCAATATGATTCCAAAGGTGCTGCTTGGAAGAACTAGAAAATTTGCCTTAAATTTATTGTCTTTGAAGTTCCACACCAAATTAGAACATCTCTTGTCAATAATTATAGTTTTGTCAGAAGCTACCATCACAGGAAAATCTCTAATGAAACCAGTTCTATGGCCAAGAAGCTTAACCCACTTCTCACTAATGAAGTAGCGAGTACTTCCTGTATCCATCAGAAATGGTACTTGTTGTTCCAGAACCTGTTCGAGGATATGCCTATGAGAAGTGTTTATTCTTGGAATGATGGTTGGTGCCTAAGCTTGATGGAGCTCGCCCAAACATGAACTACACTTCAACTGTAAATTTTTCAACTAATTACATCACGTCACATGGACCAATGAAATTGAACGTATCCAACAACTAATTACATCATGTCATATGGACCAATAAAATTGAACAAACCCTAGAGTACATTCTTTATGTTACGTTTTTTGGGCTGTGTGCGCCCTTAGTCTAAGGAATTCCTTTACCAGCCCAACTGAAGGTACCCTTAGCTGGGACGCGTCCAATGTAAATGAATCCATTTGCATAAAAATATTTTTAAACTA
This sequence comes from Hylodesmum podocarpum, assembly GCA_026586105.1. Lineage (NCBI taxonomy): Eukaryota > Viridiplantae > Streptophyta > Magnoliopsida > Fabales > Fabaceae > Hylodesmum > Hylodesmum podocarpum. The sequence continues at coordinate 5,759,520 of JALJEV010001371.1, forward strand.
TATTATTTATGTCAAGTTTATTGGATCAATTTTTGAAAGAGCCAACCCAATTAACACATTCTTATTGGATTGTGAGGCGCTTCCAAGGACGTTCACTGATATTGTGCTATCTCATTAAAATAAATTTAGTTGTAATTAATTTTTAAATATTTCCATTTGCATAAAATATTTGCAAAATGAGTCCTTTTCTATATTTTTGTCTAGAAGAAAAGATAAGAGAGAAAGTGAAATAGATGATATAGAATATAGTCAACTTCTTCTCATTGTCACAAGAGAAAAAGTCATATTTATAACTACAAAATGCAACTTAGAGGTTGCAATTCAAAAGTTGTAATTCAAATGTTACAACTCAAAAGTTACAATATTATGACTAATAATATTGGAAAAATAGTTGTAAAAATAATATAATAGAAAAATTTATTACTTTTAAGATTGTATGAGTTGTTGCGATCTCATAGAGACATGAATCTTTATTCTTGAGGTTAATATAAACATTTATTTTTCAGAAAATGAAGACTATAAAATCATTGTATAGAATATGATATTTAGAATTGCAATCTTACCAGTAAAATAGCCATTGTTTCACAGTAGAAGAATTTAAATAACAAAACACAATGAAATAATTTTGGTTACGACAAGTACATAATAATGACTTTTATCATATATATATATATATATATATATATATATGTGTGTGTGTGTTTCCTCATCATTTTCATAACATTTTTCCATTTTTGGTGAGAAAAATATTCCTATATTTTTTTAATGATGTCTTTGGATCTTTGTATCCAGATGAATTACATCAACTAGTACTTTAAATAAATATTTTCTTAAAAAGACATTAAGAGTCTCAAAGTTAAAAATTAAAATATTAAGCAATTAAGAAATAATAATTTCACATAATAATGAAACAAGAATAAGAATAAACTATTTGATTTACTTTATTGCATTTGCTATTGAATTTTGAGTTACTAAATTAAGTATTGTATCTTTGTTTCTTATTTACCTTTATAATTTAGATACGTTGCTCGTCTTATATTGTGTGGTGGCACAAAAAAAGAGACAATAAGCATATCCTAGATGATAAACACGTTTAAATCATTTCTGATATAATTTTATGTCTTTAATTATATTTCTTTCATTAAACTCTCATTCAAGTAATAAAGAAATATATTCTTTTAATTAATTCTCAATTTATAACTCTTGAACATAAGAAAAGTAAAAATAAATTAAGAACTACTTTAGTCGTGATGGCTAGCTGAAAGCTTCAAATAATGAACTAACTCAAAAGAAAGTATTTGATAAAGATTATCTAATGTTTGAATCTGACAATGACAATTACAAGGTAACTTTTCTTTTTGAAATTAAAAAATTAAAGATAGAAACTAAAAGTCTCAAAAAAGATATATTTAAATTTGCCTATAAATTTTTCAAATTAAATACACTTTAAAAATATAAAATATTACCTCTTAATAAAAGTAGATTAGGATGTGATTCTTTTTAGGATAAAATAAAAAACTCTTTGTTAGATCAAGAAGGTTAACGACTCTAAGTTTTGATTCATTACAAGACAGACGAAATATCTCAGACAAAGTATTACAAACAAAGTCAGACGGAACAAGCACGGAAGATGACCCCTCAAAAGTAAGGTTATTCGTCTGTCACAAGACGGAAGGATAGACGAAATTCTTCAGGCGGAACTTAAAACAATCTTAAGACTGAAGAACTGCATCGTCTATCACAAGAGTAAAGTACAGCTGAGCAACTCACGCTAAATTTTCAAATATGTTAAAGTACTCAACAGAGCTTTCAAGATCAGTATATGGATTCGAGCTTACCTATGTTACATGAAAAGGTTCTCCTTTTCCAAGAAAATCTTTGTACAAGTCAGAAAAAGGACTGAGCTGCCATCTAATCCGCTGCACACGTTATCTATCACTTGATTGCACTCTGAAACCTTTTTGGACTGCACTTGAAGAAAGCTCAACGACATTCTTTTGTCTCTAACAGATATCTGAAGAATCTACATATATAAGGAGCTCTCTCTCTCAAGTTTCGGTTGGCGAACACGCTTAAATTCTCTAAGTCATTGTGATTTCGCCCACTGCTATTTTTGTGCTTTACTGTATATCCCTCTCTGCGAAGAGGAAAACTTTTCTTTCATAAGTAACCTTGTAAATCCACTTGTGTGGTATTTTTAGCCTGAGGAGGTTGTGTGTTAAAAAATACCTGGTTGTTTAGCTCAAGAAGGTTGTGCTCAAAGAATATCCTGTAATAGCCAGAAGTGGCTGGGTTCAAATAATACTTGTAACCATTTCACGGTTTGTAGTGAAAACTCAGTAGTTGTTGGGTAACTGGACGTAGTCTTGAATAAACGAACCAGTATAAAAAAACTTGTGTTTATCTGTTTTGAGTTTGTGACTAACAGGGGTAATCAACTTACAACGTTTATTCATTAAAACTAATCTCTGAAGATAAAGGATTGTTTCGTCTGAACCTGTCTTAAACCAACAGCCGAAAAGACCAAAAAATTTTAATAACACAATTCAACCCCCCCTTCTTGTGTTTTATCTTTTACAGTTTGGTATCAGAGCTTAGTTTCTAAGGGTTGAGTGCTTAATAGTTGCTAGAGGAAAAGATCCGAGATGGAGTCACAAGGACCCTCGTTCTTGTCTGGTGGGTCATCCATGAACAAGCCGCCAGCTTTCTCTGGTGATGACTATCCTTATTGGGCTGACAGAATGGAGATGTACATCAAGTCTACCCAGTACAGACTGTGGAACATCATTACCCAAGGAGATATCCCTATTGTTAAACCTGAAGTTGAATGGGGAAGTGAAGAATATTCGTTCATGGAGCTCAATAACAAAGCCAGATATGCTCTTATGTGCGCTCTTTCAGGACAGATTTCTGTGCATACAAAACTGCAAAAGAGCTCTAGGATGCCCTCAAGATTTCCTATGAAGGAACTGAAGATGTCAGAATAAGGAAAGCTGTCACTCTTCAAAGAGAATATGAGATGTTCTCTATGTAGAAAGGAGAATCTATTGATATGATGTTTGGAAGATTCCAAACCATATTAAATGGACTTACTTCATTGGGAATCACGTTCACCAAAGCCTAGAACAATATGAAGATTCTAGACAGTCTTCCTCCCCATGGGAAGCTATGTCCACTGCCATTTCAGTTGGACGTGATATGAAGACATTGACTCTTGATGAGTTAATCGGTGCCTTAAGAGTTCATGAGGTACTTCTCTGCAAAAGAGACAAAATCAAGGTTCAAGAGCTCATAGCTCTTCCGTCTGTCAACATAGCTCCAAAGGAGGAGTCTATCAAGAAAGAAAGAAAGAAGAAACATAAAATTTTGAAAGCTGACACCACCGAGTCTGATTCGTCTGATGGATCTTCTAACGATGAGATTTCCCTCATGGCTAGACGCTTCAAGAAGATGATGATGAAGAAGGGAAGAAGTCAACGCTTCTTCAAAAAGAAGGAAAAGAAGTTCCCTGAGAAGTCTTCAAGCAAGGAGGAAAGCTCAGAGATTATCTGCTATGAATGCAGAAAACCTGGACACATGAGATCTGAATGTCCAAGGTTGAAGAAGAAATAGAATCCTCGTAAAGACAAGGGTAAGAAAAGCTTAGTGACTTGGGAAGATCTTGACAGTGAAAGTTCAGAGAAATCCACAGAAGAAGAAGAAACAGCAAATATATGTCTCATGGTCGGAGATGTTGTTTCATCTGAGGTAATTGAGTTTCAAACTTCCTCATCTTCTTCGTCTGAGTCTGAGACAGAAACAGAAGAGATATCATATGATACACTTTTAGCAAACTCACATTTTATTGCTGAGCAATACAAAGTATGCAAAGCAAAGTTAAAACAAACTTTGGAAGAAAATGCTACTTTGAGATCTGAAAAAGAGTTGCTTCAAAAGAAAGTATCAGATGAAGAATCATCTAAATCTTAGAAGAACATTTTCATTCTTAAGATCAAAAGATTAAAGAAAGAAAATGAATTTTTACTCAAAGACTTAACAAAGTTCACTAAAGGATCCTCCGTGTTTGAAAATATTTTAAAATATGGGAGGTCTCCTTCTGACAAAAGTGGACTGCGTTATGTTAAAGAGTCAGACGAAAAGAAAAACAAATTTGTTTCATTTGCTCATAAGAAGAACAAGAGCTACAGTAAGGTTCCAAATGATTACAGAAAAGACACAAGAACCTTAAACAAAAAGAAACCTTCTTCAACTAACAAAGAAGGACCCAAAAAGATTTAGGTACCAAAATCACTTATTATTCCTGTTGCAGATATCCTTAATAGGAAAAGAGAAGACTTCAAGCTGGTACCTGGACAGTGGGTGCTCACGACACATGGCGGGAGACCTATCTATGTTCCAAGATCTCAGACCAAGTAAAGGGTCTGTATCATATGGTTCAAGGAAAGGTAAAATTCTCGGTATTGGGACTGTTGGTAAGACACCCAATCCTCTTATCCAAAATGTGTCTTATGTTAAAGGTCTCAACTTCAATCTACTTAGCATAAGTCAATTTTGTGACATTGGATATGAAGTAGCTTTTAACTCTGATGAATGTATAGTCAAAAACAAAGACAAATCCATTCTGTTTGTGGGGAAAAGAAAGAACCATCTCTATGAGATTTATCTTTCTGACCTTAGTGATTAGAACGTAACATGTTTAATTTCAACAGACGATGAACGAGATATTTGACACAAAAAGTTGGGAATCTTAATCTTAAGTATATTTCAAAAATTTCTAAAAAAAGTCTTGTGAAAGGTTTCCAAAAATAAGTGTATAATTTCTAAGATAAATCGAAGACACAAATTGAAGATTAAAAAAAAATACAAACAAAGAAATCCGCCTAAAGCTAAAAGGCTTGCCTAAAACTCATCATGCTCACCCAACTGAAAAGAAGAAGGTGAAATCTAACAAGAACCTAAAGATATTTGGATATTAAAGTCACAAATTGTCTATATTGCACATATAAAAGGCATCATACGTGAATACTAGCTTCTCACACCATATGATAGGAAACAAGTATATGTTCCAAGATCTTAGACCAAATAAAGAATCAGTCTCGCACCATGTGATAGGAAATAAGTATATGTTCCAAGATCTTAAACTAAATAAAGAATTAGTCTCTTGTGAATATGAGAAAGGTAAATTCCTTAGGATTAGTACAATTAGTAATTCCTTTAATTTATGAAATATCACATGATAAAAGATTAAGATTCAACCTATTTAGTACAAGTTAATTTTCTATCCATAAGTATGAAGTCTCATAGTCCAGTAGACGAAAGCATCACTAGCTTACGCTCTGACCCGAGTAGCATGGGGCACGTGGAATTCCGTGTGAATCAGCAAGGACCACCTTGCAAGGCTAAATACTCCTGGGTGACCGATAGTGAAGTAGTACCGTGAGGGAAGGGTGAAAAGAACCCCATCGGGGAGTGAAATAAAGAGAAACTTCATTATTCTTATAAGAAAAAATAATCTTTATAAAGATTATCTTGTAAATCTAAATAATCAAAATGTAACAAGTATAATGTAATTAGATGATAAAAATATATTTAGCACAAAATGATTAGATGATAAACATCATATTTAGCACAAAATGATTATTTGACCGAAGAAGATAAAAGATGAAATGAAATGAAAGGTACATCGGTGAAACGGGGAATGAAGGGTGCAGATAATGCACAATGCAATAGGCATACGAAAAGCAACATAAGTGAAATAATTTTATCATTTAATTATGTTATTATTAATTTTTTATTACTTAAATTTTATAATTTTACAATTTTTTTCACCAAACTATTTAAATGAAAAAATAACTAAAGTCAAAGTACTCCCTTAATATAATATAAATACAAAAGGAAACGTATTATGAAAGATGATAAGAAAATTGAATAATATTTATTTGCTAAACCCCATGCAATATTCATTTAGTTTTAGCATAAAAATAAAGTTTTACGTAAACGTTAAATGATTTACCTGTATGTAGAAAGTTCTGGTGTGCAAGTAAAATGAAAAAAAAAAAAAAAAAACACTTAAGTCAACTCCCTTAATATAATAAATATAAAAGGAGACGTATTATCAACGATATTAGAAAATTGAATAACATTTATACGCCAAACCCTATGTCGCCATGTGACTATTCTTTTAGTTTTATCAAAATAATGATCATAAGGTAGGTTTGATTTGTTAGTTAAGTGGGTAAATTAAAGCATGTGGATCCACAAATTGTAGAAAATTGTGGTGAAAGTAACATCCTCTTAAATGTACCGCAATGTGAATTTATTGTATACATATTTAGAAACTGACTAGATTACATGTTAATTTGTCGTTTCTATATATAGTTGTGATTAAGATTTGGTGTTAAGACAGATGTACAGAGATAAGAATCAACTAGAAGAATGGCTTAAAGAAGTTAAATATACTAAGTAAAAGAAATTTGATATACAATTGAAAATTCTGCGGTGTGAAAATTTTATCCTTGGACCGAATGAAGATGGTAATATGAATAAGGTTTTCAAAAAAATGTTGTATATACCTAATGAATGTCATAAAATGAATACTCTGCACTCATCCTGGTTGTTGTTTTGTGTCACGTAGTTACTGAAGTGTCCCTGCTGCAAATATATAAAGAGTGAGTGAAACAAGAGTTAATTTCTTATGATCATAAAATAATATTTGAAAAATGTAGAGATTAAAGGAGGTGGAAAAATCGGAAAATATAAATTATTCAAGATCAAAAGAATTAAAGATAAAAAAAATCAAACTTAAAAGTAATAAAAGAGTGTATAGTTCAATATTTTACTATGAATAAAATATTTAAATGATAATAAATATAATTAAAAATTTTAAAAAGATGAAATCTGTTAATAAAGTATTGAATTACAATTTACACAAGAGTAGTAAATTTGTTTTCTTTTATACATAGGTTTTATACATAGGAGAAGATCATATTTATAAATAATAAATAATACAATTAAGTCAAATTATTTTTAATATAACTTGTCCTTAAAATAAAAAGCAGGGCCAAACATATTTTATAGAAAAACAAAACTCTAAAACATAAGTAGCTTTTCTCAATGAAGAAATCTTTAACATAAGTAAGTTATAAAAAAATCTAATGAGAGGAGTTTGTTCAAAGCTTAAACAGAGCTTATTTCCGCTGTGATATATATATATATATATATATATAGAGGAAAGGGTCAAATAGTGAAGATAACTATAAATTAGATTATATTAAAACTAATCAAAGTACTTGAGGAGGAACAATAGTAAAACTTATGATAAGGGCACCTACAGTGGTAGGGGCTGTGGCCCCAAATATATATATATATATATATATATATATATGATAATAATAATAATAGTAATAATAATAATAAATAAATAAATAAATAAAATTTTAATTTTAAAATTTCTTCATACGAGGTTGAGTTTGTTTCTTAAAATAATAAATGTTTAACTTTAAAATGACAAATGTTTGATTCTTTCACAAATATAATTCTCGTATAATTTTAAATCTTTAATCTCTAATTAAATATAAACAATACAAATAAATTCTTTTATGATTTAAATAAAATTAAAATATGATAATAATTTTTTTAAAAAAAATATTATATTCTTTATAATAAATTAATTTTATTTTTTAAATAATTATTGGACAGAATAAACAAATGATAATGGAGTCTTTTCTGTGTGAAAAGAAAAATATAATATAATAATAAAAATTAAATTTATTAAAAAATAAAAAAAGTTAAAAATATATTTAACTCCTTTTAAATATACATCCTAGCCCGCCGATATATATATAGGGGCAATTCCCCTAAACTTTTTTTTTGTTTTTTTATATATATAATTTATATAAAAATAATAATTATTTTAAATAAATAATAATAATTTTAGTTTTATAATTTTAAATAAATGATTATAATTATAATATTATTAAAATTATTATTTTTAAAATTAATTATATATATAAATAATAATTTATAATAATAAATAATAATAGTAATAATAATAATAATAATAATAAATTTTAATTTTTGATGATTTTCTGTTTATGATTTATAATTTTATATCTAATTTTAAATATATACATATATATATATATATATTAGTAATAATAAATTTAGAGATATACATTTAATAAAATATTAATATTAAATTTATGTATATGTATTAGCAATAAATTTATATATATATATATATTAATAATAAATTTAATATATATATATATATATTATTAATAAATTTATATATATAAATTAATTTGAAACAATTTTTAAAAAAAAAATTAAAAACAATTTTAAAAAAAAATTTAAAAAAAAATTTAAAAAAAAATTTAAAAAAAAAAAATTAAAAAAGATTTTTAAAAGAATTTTAAAAAAAAATTAGATAAAAAGTTTGCCCCTCCTAGACTTTTGTTCTGGCTCCGCCCCTATATATATATATATATATATATATATATATATATATATATATATATATATATATATATATATTTATTCTTTTATTGTTGATTTCTGTTTTTTCATTTTACTATATACATTAAACTTTAATTCATGATCTTCCTTCAAACTCCAATAGTGGGGTTTATACAATCCTTTAGGATTTCTGTTTTGTTCTATCCATTTTTCTTTATATACCTTCTTTGTTTTGTAGGTTTTATTTTTTTATTTGGTCATGGTTCCTTTTCTGTTCCTCCTTCATTTTTTTTTTCATAGCCCCTCCCTGCAATGTTTTTAATTCTTTACTTTGAACAAAAATTGTGAAGTGAATAACCATCAAACAAATTTTTGAAGTATGATTCTCTTTCTTATATACTTTTAAACTAATAAAGGTATATCAATAATTCTTGAAATATTGAAAATTTATAATTTGAATATACATAATTTTTAATACTTCAAAGACTACTAATATATTTTATTACATAATTTATACACTATTTAAAGGATAAAATAATAATAATTTAAGAACTAAATTAATAGTTTATTTTCAATTCATAACTATAAACCTATACGTATTTAGTTTTCATTGCATATTAATTAAAGTCATGTTCAAATTATATAAGGCCATAAAAAATTATTAAATAATTTTCAAACTTTTTAAGAAATTAAAATATTGAAATATATGTATATCAGTATTTTCTTATTTAAATAATTTTATATAAATAAATTTATTGTTCAACAAAATTATTTAATTTTATAAACAATTTTTTATTGATAGAGATAACTAATTTTGAATAAAACTAAAAAACTCATATTTTTTACCAACTATGTTTTAACTTTAAAGGAGCTTTCAGTTAAAAAAAAACAAACAGAGAGAGAGAGTTAGCAAACAGATTTCCCTTTTTTCTAAGCTATCACTTTTTATTTTAACTTAAAAATTACTTATAAATAAAAAATTAAGTTGAACCAAACATCTTAAGAGAGTGAATAATTAAATAATATGTAAAATATATCAAAAAAATAAAACAATATATTTAAAAGATAACGCTAGCATTATTTTTTTAAAGATTTGTCATTTGCAAAAGCAAATAAATTAAAATATTAATTAATGAGAAAAGGTTTCATGATGAATTTATATCAATGCTTGCCATTCTCTCTGCATATTTATTGGCCAAAAGTTTGGCAACGGATAAAAGTTTGTCAAAGTAAAACTGGTAGCATATTTTATAGGAGGATTTTTAAAGAGGTAATTTATTTTTTTTAGAAATTTCAAATATTCTTTAATAAACTTAATTGTTTAAATAAAGAATTTAAAATAAATCAAAATTATAATAATTTTAAAAGATATTTTAGTAATTAAAATAGAAGAATTTTGAAATCTTTCATTTATATTTGGATGTAGAATTTACATGGATTTGAAATTAAATTTCCTTTATTTTTAAAATATTTTATTTGGATAAATTTAAATTTCTTTATCTAAAATACAGAATTTCAATTTTCAATAAACAAATATTTTTGTTATTTAATATTTATACATAATTCTTTCCAATTTTATATTTAATTTTGGAATTAATACAGAATTTAATTGTTCTAATTAAACTTTTGATTTTATTTTTAATTACTGTATTTTTCGTCTATGTAATTTATCTTTGTTCATATTCAATTTTTATAAAATTAATGTATTATAATTTTTAGCCTTTATAAGAAATTGATTTATAAAGATTAAATAGTGAAGAGTAGTAATTTCAAAGAAACATGAAAACTTGTTTTTATTAAAGAGAGCATGGGAGAGAGAGAAAAGAGAAGAAGGGGGGAGAGAGGAAGCAAAGATACGGAGGATAAACAAAAGAAAGAAATTTTAGTAGGTTATCCTTAAGCGTAGAAATTTTGTATTTTAGTCTTTGGATGAATTATTTTAAAAAATTTAAATTGTCATTTCAATAATTAATTTATTTGGATGAAGTATTTTATTTTAAAAAGAAAATTTAATTATATAAAATTGAAAAATTTAAAATTTTACCTGAACGGTAAGTATTTTAAATTCCTCACTCCTCAATTAAATTATATTGCATTACTTTATTTTTTTCAAAATAATATTAAAATAGAAATTTATTTAAATATTAATTGTCACATTTATAATATTTTTATATTTTTTAATGATACATAAAAAATTATTTTAATATTTATTTAATTAAACTTATAATAATAATTAAAAATAAAAAAATTATACATAAAACTAAAACTTAATTTAATTATTATTTTTTATATTATTGGGATTAATATATATTTAATTACTTGATGTATTTTTTATTTAAAAATACATAAATTAATTAAATTTTATTTAAAAAAGTGAAATAGGTTAATTAAAATTTTGTAAATTCTATTGTTATTTTAAATTTATCCTATTAACTTTATCATAAAGTTATAATTTATTTTTGTATAACTAAGAAAATTATTTTTACAATAAAAAATTGACACAAAATGATAATTTATATTTTTTTAATTTAACTTTTCATATGTCTCATTGTTTTTAATTTATTTTATTAAATTTTGGTTAATTGATTAAATAAGTATATTTTTTAGCTATAAGGTTTTTTTTATTATTTCTTTTTTTAATATCTTTTCATACATTTTAATATTTCAAAAGAACATTCCAACTGCTATCTTTAAAATTTATTTAAATTCTTATAAATAACTATAATTTACATAATTATTTATTTCTAATACATTTCTAAAATTACTGTAAGACTACGTAGTTTTTAATTACAATTAAGTATTTATTATATTTTTAATTATTTAATATTTAAATATTAATTATTAAATATTTTGTAACATTAGAATTTATAACGTAGCATTAAAATTATTTTGAATATTTAAGAAATTAAAAATGATTAAAATTTAATTTTATTAAATATTAAAAATTTAATTTTTAAATAAATATTTAAAATTAAAAATTTGAATTTCTTGAAAATTGAATCAATTTATTCAAACAAGGAAATTAAAATACAAGAAATTGAATTGATTCACCCTAACAAGATGAATGCAAAACAAAGAAATTTAAATCAAGGTAATTAAAATATTGTGTATTTAAATTTCTTAAAAAATTTTAAATTCTCCATCCAAACACAATATTAAGAAATTTAAAATAATCAAAATTTGAATTTGTTAAAAAGATTTAATAAAATGAAACTAAAAATTTTGAATCTTAACAACACTAGCTAATTAATTATAAAAGATAATGATAAAAATGATAGTAATTATAATTTTATCTAAAATTTATTCATAAAATTTAAATAAGAAAAGTCTTAAAACTTTAATATTCCTCTACACAAATTGTCGTGAAAGTGTTTAACTTTAACTTCATGGACTTTATAATTGATTTTGGAAGTGTTTTAGTTATCATATCATTAAGTTACACGTCAATTTCTTAACCTAAATCATATTTTCTATAGTCACTTAAGTTAATTCTTCTTATCTTTAAAGACTTTAAATTGACTTGAGTAAATTTTTCATGTTAAATATCACTTTCATCAATTTTTATATTAAAATCATGATCTTCAACTAAATCAAACTTTAAATAAAAAATTATTATCCACCATTTCAATCTTTTCTGTCTCATTTTTGTGATCACAAGGATGAAACTACAATTCTCCATAAAAGACACTCCATGTCCATTCCTTAACAATTGTGCAACACTAACACGATTTTGATATAAATATAGAATATAAAGGAGATTTTTAAAAATTATTATACCTTTTTTCATTGGCATAGAAATTGTATTTTTTTTCCTTTAATGTGTAAAATTTCACCATTTCCTAACTTGATCTTTGGTCGAATAGATTTTTCAATAGAGGTGAAAATTGAAAGATATTTGGTTATGTGATCAAGGCTGCCATTACCAATGAGGCAAATATTTAACTTATGTCACTTGGGATATTGGGATGTTATAAATAAATACGCATCTTCAAATTTCTCCTCTTCAACAATCAATTTTGCATATTGTTCTTGTGATTTTTAAGATTATTTTTTCTTGACAACAATCAATTTTGCATATTGTTCTTGTGATTTTTAAGATTATTTTTTCTTGACTTTGCAATACTTTTCATTGTGAACATAGTTATTGTAAAAATTATAGTGAAAAGTAGTTTTTCTTTGTACCAACAATCTTTTTCGGCATGGTTGATACTTTGGCAATAAAAGCAGACAAAAACTTTCCTTTACTAAAACACATTCAACTTTCTCATTGTTGCCATTAAAAAAGTATAGGTTTCCAGGACATCTTTCACAATGCTTTGCTCGAAACACACCCACAACAACTTCACCACTTCTCATTGAGACCCTTTACTCTTGTGCATAAAGTTTGCTGGCCAACTCTTTAATCGAGAAAATTTGCAAATCACAAGACTATTTAATGCAGAGATCTTGCCTTTAAATTTTGCAGGCATTGAAATCATGATTTTCTCCATAACTTTTTGATTAGTATATGGTGTCTCACCAAGAAGTCACACTAGGTTCAAATTCTGAAACAAGAACTTAGTTGGCTTCATGCATTAAGGGTGATCTAGTCTTTACTCTTTGATTTTTGTTTCTAATAATTAAATCTTTAAAGTAGTTGGTTATGAATTTCCAATTTAGTTGATTTGATTTTTAAGATGCATCAGGTTGAGAAACAGACGTATGTATAGCTTGTTCGTTTGATGGAGTTCCTTCATCTATCTTTACTATTTCGTTTGTACCTTGCTGTTGATTTGCTAAATAATCAGATAATTGTATTTGTAGAAGATCAAAAAAGTTTTCTAAGTTTGACATGTCTTTATCAACTTTAGAGTTATCTTTAAATTTTACATGGATAGATTCTTCTACCACTTCAGTTTTAGAGTTATAAACTCTATATGCCTTTGAAGCATTAGAACATCCAAGGAAAATTCTTTTGCCTACTTTAGAGTCAATTTTTTTGAGTTGATATACAGTGTTTAGAATAAAACATTCACATCAAAACATAAACAACTATCTCTTACATAGAATATAAGATGATAGTAGTCATTATGATTCTCTTAGTTTCATAACTTCATGAATAAAACTCTAAAAGTTATAGGGAATGAAACATAACAAGTAGTCAAAACTCCAAAAAAAACAAAAATTAAAGAAGAACTAAAATGAAGAAACAAAAGAAGGTCTTCTAAAGAAAAAGGATGTTTTAACACAAAACACCCTTTCCCTATATGCCTCAAGATTGTACTCGACCTGTTGGTCATCTGCTCACTCAATAATCAAGGTCATCACAAGTGTCGACCACACAAGACACAAGGAAGGCTAGTTCATAAGAATAACAATAATAATAAATAGAGGATAAGACATTCAGAAGACACATACCATAACTATACATAAGAACAAATCACTATGAATGCAACCTAATATGATGCATAAACCTCACAATTTCAAATGTCATGTGATACAAATAAAACAAGTGAGTGATGTCTAGGAATACATATCACATCTGACACTTTCATTAGAAATGTTAGGCAATTACAGTTAAGGTAGTCAATATTGCAATAGGAGTCATTATCACTCATGGTGATTGACTATAGTGGAATTATTTCCCATCGTGATGACCCTCAAGTCCTAGGCAATCACCTCGACCCATTAGGAACCAACTGTCCTAGTTCCATCTTCCTTACTTTTTGAATACATTTTCAGTTCAATTAAGTATTCATGATAATTTGTACCATATTCTCGAAACACCATGCTTCACAAGCATGTCCATCAAGGGCAACTTCACTATTTGTCCATAGTATTAGGTATCCACCCCTCCCATTTAAAACACAATTGATTATCATGAACTTTCGTGACTTATTGATGCAACATATCCCACCAATTTGACTTCTCAATCCACACCAATCATTTCACTTAACATTAATAGATGTAATTCATATGTCATTTAAAACATCATTATAATTGTAATTTATTGTCCACAACAGTACAAAGAAGAAAGAATACACTATGGTAACAAAAAATACTAACTTGTGGGGTTTCAATGAATCAAAGTTCAATCTATTTTTGTTTTGTTTTAGACAGTACCAAAGGCTCAACCAAGTCCAAACTACCAAAGTCAGCCCTTATACCTCAAAAAGTCCAAATATATAGTTATTTTCCTAATTTCTCTTATGATTCCCTTAACCTCACACGTTTAGTCAATCTCTTATCACTTTTATTACAGTGCCTCACTCACCAAATGAAACATTATAGTGACTTTGAACTAAAAAAATATTAGATTATTGAATCAATATAGTTAGTGACAACTGTGCATATGTACTTATATCATACTTGCATCTACCTTTAATTGTAAGTCCTTCTATTATTGACATTCATACATATACATATACCTAACCATGTCCTTCTATCGTTAATAAAATTAATATATTTTCAGTCATCATGTTCCTTTTAAATAAACACCACCTCCCTTGTACTTAGCATATAAGTTAGAATGTGTGTTATGAGACTAACTCAACCCTATAAAATTGACTTATAAGGTGAGGATTGCTCCTCACTTATATACATGCAAAAAGTCATATCTCTAGGCGATGTGCGATCTCCAACACACCCCTTTCACACAAGCGTGGAGACGGTGGTCCAATATCAGCCCGATAACGGGACACGATAAACCCAAAAGCAACAAACAATCCCCGACAACAGGGCAACAATCCTAGGATAGTCTCTAATACTATGTTAGAAACATGAGTTATGCGCCTAACTCAACTCTATAAAACCGAATTGTAAGGTTAGAATTGCTCCTCACTTATATACATGCAACAAGACCTATCTCTAGGCGATGTGAGATCTCTAATACCCCCCCTCACGCCAAGCATGGAGACACGGGTGGTCCAATAGCGGCCCACAACAACAAAAAATACTAGGATCATAACCCACATTCCAACTTGGTATCAGAGCTCTCGATCTTGGGAGACTCTGTTTTTGCATTTTTTCCAAGCAGCCTTCATTGTTGTATCTGCATTTTGTTCCAGGAAGCCTTCATTGTTGCAACTGCATTTTGTTCCAGGAAGCCTTCATTGTTGCAACTATATTTTATCGGTGCCTAGCCACTGCCTCCGCCGACCGTCATCGCCTACCTTGGAAGGTTTACTTAAGCTATGGTGTCTTTGAATGTTCTGTTTTTGTCCATGTTTACAGTCCTCATCGGGGTAAGTTAGATCCTTGGGCCATCAAATGTGTCTTCATCGGTTATGCCTCCAACAAAAAAGGTTACAAATGTAATCACCCTTAAAGTTGTAGAATCTATGTCTCTAATGATGTCACCTTTCATGAAACAACATCCTTCTTTCGTAGTTCTCAACTTCAAGGGGAGAGTATTCAAGAAGCTGAGTTCTTTGAGTTGTCACCTTTTCCTTCTTTGTTATAGGATTTCACTCCTATGGAGGATGACAAAGGCCCTCAGCCAACATCTGAGTCAACATTATTATTAGAGAAGAACAATAAGAACAAATATTTTGGGAAACAATACCAGTGAAGGCAGCAAGAACCCATCTTGGTTGAACAAAATCGTCAATCACCCAAAGCAGAGGTAACAACACATACCCTAGAAACTCTTGAGGACACCTTAAATACCATTTATGTACCTAACCTAGATGATTTACCTATTGCCTTGGGAAAAGAAAAAAGATCATGTGTCAAATATACTATATCCCTATTTGTGTCCACTAAAAAACTTTCTATGCAGCACCAAAGTTTTCTATCAGCTTTTGTTTCTATCAAAATCCCTACATCAATATAAGAAGCCTTAAAAGATGAGAACTAGGTTCGCGCCATGAATGAAGAAATGGGTGCATTAGAAAGGAAAGAGACGTGGGAGATTGTAGAGAGACCGAAGGACAAGAAGGCAGTGGGTTTGTAGGTCGATATACACAGTTAAGTATCAGTCTGACGACACACTAGATCGGTATAAGGCAAGACTGGTTGCAAAAGGGTACACCCAAACCTATGGGATCGATTATGAGGAAACTTTTGCTCCGATGGTAAAAAATGAATACAATCAGGATTATTCTCTCCTTAGCGGCACACTTTGGTTGGGAGATGCATCAATTTGATGTTAAAAATGCTTGTTTTGCATGGAAGCTTGGAGGAAGAAGTGTACATGGAGATTTCGCGTGGATATGGTGCCACTAATGAAGGGAATAAGGTGTGAAAATTAAAGAAAATCTTGTATGGTCTTAAACAATCACCTTTGCAACAATATCTACCACAATGACAAAAATACATTGACAATTATATACTCGTTTTAACTCTAATCAAATCATATGAGCAATAAGGTATCATAGAAATTCAATACCAAAATCAGAAAATTAATTACATTGAATAACCACGCAAATCACATAATTATCCACAAACAAATCGTAACTTAAAGACATATTCATTATCATTGAATTCTTAGAACTATCCTCACTTGAAGAGTTCTAAATAGACAAAACTCATTATCTGAATTTTCTGATGAACCAAGGGTTTTCACAAGTCTAAAAAGTTGTCCAAACCATTCTAACTTGTCCAAAAAGTTTCGTAGTACCAAATCATTCTAATTAAGTCAACCCTAAAAGTCCCATATTTTCTCAATTTTTTTTTTATATATTTCTATAGTTTTCTTGACCCTCGCTCATTCACAACACAATAATTCACTATCCTTCTATCACAAAATATACATTTAGAACACAATAGTTCAATTTCATTCAATATAACAGTCACACAATTAATCATAATTGTCAAAACTAACAATAACCATTCCATTAGAACTCCTAATAGAAATAGTCCAATAATAGAACCACAATCATCATACCCAAATTCAAGAATTTACAATAACAATGATTTGAAACAATTAATTATTCTAATAGAGAATACTCATTATTGTCATTAATGTAAGAACTACCCTAACCTAAAGAATAAGAAAGATAGATCGACAAATGAGCAGGAGTTCCAAAACCCTATCAGAGCACCCAAACTTGCAGCGAAAAAGTAGATACAAAGGTGAAATGACAGTGACTATGATAACCATATAAAAAGGAAGATTGTGAATGTGAGGAGAAAAGAGAAAAATAGGACTTTAATAAGGGAAATATCAAATATAAATGCATGAGGAAAATGAAATGATGATCAACAATCAAAAGATGATCTTTACTGTTCTTAAATCGTGCACAATCCACCAGGATTTTAAAACGCAAAGACAAAAGTTAAAAAAAAAAAAGAATAAATGAGTTTTTGGGAATATTTATGATAATCTTTACTAATACACTAGAATTCATTATTCTACTTAGAATTTTATTCTGAATCCAAAAATTCAAACCATTTTCTTATTAGACGTCTCTAAATACTCAAACCTTTTCAATTTAATTAAAATAGATCATAACTCTAATTATCTAATTTTATATTTTAAAATTCATAAAATTTTGAACTTCTAAAATAAAACTAAATCAACAATTTTTTAGAATAAAAGGATTTAAATTAAATTCAAAGGAATAATTGATTAGTTTCTCCCGATATGCACAACACATCACTGCATAAAATCATCATACAAACATAACATAAAAAAAAAAAATGAAGGGAAAAGTTTAGGGATTTTAAAAGGAGAACGTGAGAATGATAATAGTTGGCGAAGAGCAAAAGCTACAACAACCAACGAGGAACGAGCAATGACGAGAATGAGAATAGAGCATGCCAGAACGAGAATGAATAGTATAATGGATAAAAAAATTTAATAAAAGAAAGTTTTCATCTTTATAATCATTAATATACTTTATTAAATGTCATCATTTGTCTGATTATTGATAAAGATTGTATCTAATACATATATAAGTAGGCGATCAATTCTATCAAATAAAATAATTTATTGTAATTATTAAAATAATTTATTGTAATTAATTTTAGATTTAACCTTCGTCCATTTAAATTTTCTATTTAATATGATGAGTCTAATAGATTTGACTTTGTCATTATCCTCAAATTCATCTTTGTTGGATCTTATCCTACACCTATTTAAGTGTTTCCATATTCATTATGTGTGTTAAAATATGATATGCAAGGCTTGTATGTAAGTAAGTAATGACTTTATCTTTGTTTAGTTTTTTCCTCCTCGTAAGCTTTTATTTGAGAAATGGTAGGAATTTTCCTCAGTGACGATTAGTTTTAGAGATTACAACATTCCATAAGCTTTGAGGTCTCAAGACAAATTTCATCTTAACCGTTCAAAGGTGATAATTTTCACCATTAAACACTAAAATCACTTGTGAATGACTGGAAATAGACATAATTACACCTTTGTTACTTAAAAAATAAATCTTTCAATAGGTTGCGCTCAACATCTCTATGTGTAGCCCTCAATAAATTTTCTCACACCCGTATAAAATACAAGCTCTTCATACTAATATAGAAAATATATTTAATAAAAGACAAAATGGAGAAAATAAAATTGAGGAAGAAATAATGACATTCATTTGATTTACAATCAATTTCAAATTCCTAACCAATTTTAACTGTTACCGGATTTATGTAAATAATGTTAGATAACAAATCATAAAAGATAAAAGATAAAAATGTTAAAACTAGTAATTAACTCTATCCAAAACTTATTCATAAACTTAAATTTCAAATGAGGCAAAATATAATGACTTTGACAAGATTACTTTCCATTAAATTACTGTCTATTTCTGTTTTGAAATTTTCTTTATCTATTTTCTTCCAAACGCCTTTGCTTTTTTGCTTTTCTCTCTATCTCTGTTTGTCTCTCTTTACTCTAATTTTTTTTCCCTCTTCTCTAATTTTTCTCTTATCCGTCTCTTTACCCAAAAAAAAAAAAAAAAAAAAAAAAAAAAAAAAAAAAAAAATCTGGCGTAATCTTTAAATTTAATATTGGCGAAAAGTTTTGGCAACTTAAAATTGCTAAATTATTATACAAAATACCCAAGTCAACAGACAGATTAATTTGTTCAACATATTGAAGATACTTACTATAGTGTAGTTATGACTCACTGCAAAGAATATCCTTGTCAACACAAAAATCATGTTTTCAAACTCTGTATTCAAATCCCAATGCACAAGCTGGTCTTCTATTATCTTCATTAATTTAGGACCATTCTCAAACAGTCAACGTTGAGAGAGAACAAATAATAATACTTACTCCGCACTTCCCCAATGAATTATCATTCTACACACAGCCATAAAGCACCAATTTATATAGGAACTTCAGTATTTGGTGTTGTGTCCTCACAAAAGGTCATAGAGATTGAGAATCATGGATAAACAAACGTTTGGGAGTCTCGCAATCATAACATTACTATTTGCTGGGGTTATTTTACTGTATCAGTTGTCCTCCTCCTCCTTCTCCAGCGAATTAGTCCTAACCCACAAAGAACCACTATGCAGGCCATCGAATTTCGTAAGTTCAGTGACCCATATTCTATTTTTTTTTTCATCAAATATAAATCATGGGTATTCTTTATAACCGAGCTGAAATTTTATTTCTATTCTATAAATTTTATTTTTAATTATTTTGCAGTATTCATTTTTTTTCAAGGATAAAACAATTTATATTATTATTGGTACAAGAAACACCAAATACATCGTAAGAAAACACTGAATAGATGCAATCTACTCATACAATACGATGTCCATCTTATAAAAACATCAAATTAATCCTTTTCTTATTTTATGAAGGGTTAGAAATTGTAAATTGATACTTAACTCAATTTTACAAAATCTCTGTTATACGGTGAGGTTTAGCCTCAATATTAAAGGGGTATATTACCTAGAAAATTCTCCTCAAAACAAATTATGTGGAATCAAGTATTCGTTTGTACAGAGTTGGATTAACTCAATGTAGTGATTAAATGTCCTCATTCACATGTTATATATTATTAGAACAGTTTATTTTGATATATACAGCCAAAAATCTTGTACTCTATCTCTGTTGGGTGAAAACTCATTCGACAAAATGAAAATAGAAAATAGTCTCCGGTACAGTAAATTAGGGAATACTTTGTGACAAACAAAGATAATATGGAGTTTGAATTTTTGTTTTATTTTTTGGCTATAATTTCTCATCATTTTGATATTCCTTTTTGTGCATACATTATAGAGCACCAAAACTGAAGCATGTGGAGATGCCCTTGATTCTGCATTGTCCAAAGCTTCAACGGGAAACAAAACGGTGATAATTGCTATAGCAAATAAGGCATATGTTGAGCAAGATGTAGAGAGTGATACAACAATGCTTGATATATTTCTCAGTAGTTTTTGGCTTGGAGAGGGAACAAGGTCTCTCATTGATCATCTTCTCATAGTAGCAATTGATCAAACGGCCTATGATCGGTGCCAATTTCTAAAGTTGAATTGCTTTAGATTGGAAACTGATGGGGTTGATCTTCAAAGTGAAAAAATCTACATGTCTCAAGGTTTCATCAATATGATGTGGAAAAGAACTCTCTTCCTCTTGGAGGTTCTCAAACGAGGCTACAATTTCGTTTTCACGGTACGTATGCATAGTTCTTTTTTAGTCATCTTCTTATTTAATCTACCCAATGATATCAAAATTTGTCATTTAAATAAAATACCTCAATTCCTAACATTATTTAAGAAACGAATTATGGTATACTCCTTTTGTCTTCAAGACAAATTAGAAGAAAAAAGAAAAACTTCCAAAACAAGAATCAAAGCATTCATCTTATTTTTTTTTTCTTTGATTAAATTTAAAAAATTTCCCCCCTTCTTTTATTTTCGCTTTACAAACATAGGATAAAATCAAATTTTTTAATAGTTGTTTTTATTTTTAATAAAAATGTTATACATATATTTAGCCTAACTTTCCCTTTTAAAATGAAAAAAAAACCTTAAGTCAACTCCCTTAATATAATAAATATAAAAGGAGACGTATTATCAACGATATTAGAAAATTGAATAACATTTATACGCCAAACCCTATGTAGCCATGTGACTATTCTTTTAGTTTATCAAGATAAAGTTTTATAAACGTTAAATGATCATAAGGCAGGTTTGATTTGTTAGTTAAGTGGGTAAATTAAAGCATGTGGATCCACAAATTGTAGAAAATTGTGGTGAAAGTAACATCCTCTTAAATGTACCGCAATGTGAATTTATTGTATACATATTTAGAAACTGACTAGATTACATGTTAATTTGTCGTTTCTATATATAGTTGTGATTAAGATTTGGTGTTAGGATATCTGACCTGATTCAGAGGTAAAGAGATAAGAATCAACTATTACAAAAATGGCTATATAGAAATCATTCAAGCTAATAAATGTATATTATACGAAATAAACATAATTTATAGGCCATAATTGTTATTTTTTATAAACATAATTGTTATTATATATATATATATATATATATATATATATATACATATAAACTCTTAGAATGCAAAAATAAGAATTTTGAATCATAATTATTAGATTATAACTCAAAATAATTAAAGTTAAATTTAAATTATTATTTATTTTTATTTTACAGGATAAATTATTTCTTATACTATCAACTATCACAACTCATCATATACTATAACTCTGTTAATTCAATAATTGTGATTACAAGTTTTTATTTCTCGATAGAGATCATAATATATTTCTTTTCGCAACTTTTCATTCTCGTATTATGCATTTGAAACTAAATTCATCAAGCTTAAGATTATGAAGAAGGAATTGTTTATCTAAGATTCAATAAATATCTACTTCAGTTCAGCATACACAATTTCTTTTAACCCACTTGGCATGGGGTTTCACTTTTAACACATATATTACTTTTAACATCCACACAAACTTCAAATCCTGGATAATTTAATTAAGTTACATAAATTATTACTATTTATATTAGTTTTTAGTAATTAAACATAATTAGGGATAGAAATAGGTTAGGTTAAGAGAAACTTTATGCATCGGGGTTGAATTGCAGGGGAGTTTTGTGGTTTTGGATAAGTGTAGATAGTAACCCCTTAACCTTGAAAAATGGTCACTAGAGAGAAAAAATAAATTAATAATTTAAAATAAATAAAAAATTAAGTAAGTGGAAGTTTCGAAGCACTCAATTTTAAAATATATTATATATTAGCTTATTGATATTTTTAAATAAAATATATTTTTAATATCAGATCCCACTTCATCTATAAATATAATAATATAAATAAAGATAACTCTCTTTTTTATTTTGTAAGTTTGATTTAAATTCGTTAATTCTAATTTTAAAACTAAATAATAATTTATTTACAGAATTTGAAATATTTTGAAAAAAATTTAAAATATATTACATATATTGTATTTTTATTATCAGTTCATTAACGAATTACTAATTGTTTAATTTTTATATCTAAGATGCCTAGTTGAAGATATATGTTAAATATCACATTACTTGAAGATATGATTTGTATATATATAAATGAGGTAATCTTTATATTATAAATTAATTTTATAAAGTTGAGTTAGACCTTTAATTCATATTTTTAATTTTTAATTTTTTATAATATTTTTTCCTATTTTAATTTTTTTAATTTAAAAATACATAATTTTTTTATCTTTGAATTGATTTAGATAATACTTTACAATAATTATTAAATATTAGATGAACCATTTTTAAAAAAAATAATGATATAGTAAAGAAAACGATAATATTATGTAGACATTTCTAAAATATATAATTATTGCTTTTTTAAAATGGTCTACATAATAGTTTAAAGTTATTATAAAATATTATCTAAATCAATTTAAAGATAAAAGATTATGTATTTCTAAATTATAAAAATTAAAATTAGACAAAAAAATTTTAAAATGGATTAAAATATTTTTTTATATTTTATAAGAATCAAAGATACATTTTATCTTGAAATAATGATAAAATAATATAATATATATTTTAAAACATCCTTATGTTAATACTTTAAAACTATTAGGTAACTACACATCTTAGCATGATTCTAGTGGCCTCACTTTCTCCTCTACGTGCTAGTGTGTGAGGTTATTATCTTTATTTTTTTCTCCCTTACTTTTCTGTTTATTTTTAAATTATTTTTTTTACCATCATTTAAAGATGGTGTACTCTCTTAAATAAAAGCTTAAAAATAATTTTAGTTATCGAAACTTAGAACATAATTGATTTGAATCTCTTACATTTTTAATGAATATGTTTTAGTTATTTGAATTGAAAAAAATGTAATTTTAATTTCTCTAATGTTATCTATTAGCGGTTATAAGCGATGTTTGAACCATTTTTATAATTTAAAATCATTTTTAAAAAATTTGAAAGACTAAAGCATTAATCTTATACTTGGAGAATTAAAATTAAATTTAATAAACTTAAGAGATTAAAAATATATTTAAGTAAAAAACAAATAATTGCATGTAAAAGTATGTCAACTTCACTTAATTTTTATTTGCTCTAATTACAGGACACTGATGTAATGTGGTTAAGAAACCCATTTACAAGATTGAGTAAGAATGAGACAGAAGACCTTCAAATGAGCACAGACGTATATTCTGGTGATCCATGGTCAATAAATAATCCAATCAACACAGGATTTTATTTTGTAAGGTCAAACAACAAAACCATTTCCCTATTTGAAACATGGTATGCCCAAAAAGACAATGCCACGGGAAAAAAAGAGCAGGATGTACTTTTTGATCTCATTAGAAGTGGCATAATTGAACACTTGGGAATTAGGGTTAGGTTTTTGGACACCCTTTATTTTAGTGGATTTTGCCAAGATAGCAAAGATTTTAGGAAAGTCACCACCGTTCATGCCAACTGTTGCAGAAGCATCACCGCAAAGGTAGTGGATTTAAAAGCAGTCCTCCGTGATTGGAAGCGATTTAGGAGGTTGGACGCTAATTCTACTGTGCATCTCCGGTGGACTAAGCACAATTCGTGTGCACAGTCTTGGGCAAAACCTATAAAAATCAATGGCTAAGCACTTTGTTTTGTTTTAATTTAGAAATTTGATATGCACTTTGTTTTGTTTTAATTTAGAAATTTGATATGCACTATGTTTTGTTTTAATTTAGAAATTTGACTTTGGCATGTGTACCTGATGATGTGAATGTTGAAACATCTAATAAATCGTAAAATATTAGAATTTTATTTAAAATAAAAGTCATGTTGACAAATAAGATAAATCTACATTCTTGAGTAATGATTTTTATATTTTATCAATCTGTTTATAGATATGTTTTGTAAATATGTTGCTTTACACGTGAGTAAAATTTAAGTTTTCTATACTTACACTTGTCTCATTATTTTTCCTTTAAACTTAAGAAACAATAATACCAATTATATATAAATCTAATACATAAGTCATTTATAATTCTTTATGCACTTGTTTTTAATTCTGTTTTTTAAATATGGTTGTTAATGATTTCTATATTATAACAATCCTGTATTTAGATATGTTTTATAAATATGTTAGCTTTATATTTGAATAAAATTTCAGTCTTCTATGCATACATTTCTTTCTTTATTTTTTCTTTTACACTTCAAGAGACAACGATACTAATTATATATAAATCTAATACATAAGTCATTTACAATTCTTTATGTACCTTCTTCAACTAATTAAGTAGGATTTCTTAACAACTATACATGTTCCGCCGGATTCTGGGCCCTGCCGAGCTCCTTCGCTGGTGCGGGTGAGAACATCTTACTCCTCGGCCGAGTCCGATCAGGTAGGACACATTCACAATGAGGGAGAGGTACCTGCAAAAGGCACTCCGATGCTTAAGTTAGAATTGGGCATTTTCTAAAGGGGAATTTAAGTAAAAATGCAATGGTGAAAGATCACTCCCTTAAGTTGACCTCGTAAGGGTATTTATACCCTTACCCTGACGGTTGGTTAGGTGGGGAGAAGTCCCATCAGCTGGCTTCTCCCTGCCCGAGATGCACGTGTCGTGCGAGGGGCCGTTTATCAAGTTCTCATGTTCATCATTGTCTTTTGGGGAAAATGTCACGTCACTCGGTCACATCACGGGTCATAATCGCATTTTTCGCAATGATGGCCGAGCTCGGATGTCTTGGCCGAGCTTTGGGGCCGAGCTCGGATGCTTGGCCGAGCTTTGGGGCCGAGCTCGGATGGGCACAGAGATGGCTTGTAGGGGACGTTATAATGTCTTTTCCCAATGTTACGCAAGCGTAACAGGTACACGTGTCCACTTGTGGGTGATTAGCCAAACGGTTGATGTGACCACACAAGTCGGCTGATGTGACCATAAGGTGGCTGACATGACCACACAAGTACAGCCAGTACACAAGCCCCCCAAGCTCGGTAGAATGAATTTGTGAGAGATGTCGAGCTTAAGTTATTTTGTTCTGTCGGGATGTGTTTTGTTCATAATTTTCTCTTGCTCTAGTTATTGGCATTTGTTTTGTATGGTGTCGGAATACTCTTCGACCATATGTTAATTTTTAACATTTTCCGAGCTCACTTTTTGAGCTTCTTTTGTATGATGCCGGGATATTCTTCGGCAATATGTTAATTTTTATCATTTTCCGAGCTCACTTTTTGAGCTTCTTTTGTATGATGCCGGGATATTCTTCGGCAATATGTTAATTTTTATCATTTCCCGAGCTCACTTTTTGAGCTTCTTTTGTATGATGCCGGGATATTCTTCGACAATATGTTAATTTTTATCATTTTCTGAGCTCACTTTTTGAGCTTCTTTTGTATGATGCCGGGATATTCTTTGGCCCAACCTTAGTACTTGGACAAATGACGATGTAGTTGATCAGAACAGAGAGAAGGTAGCTGATTCAAATTTGAATCAAAGAGTGCTGGTACAAAACATAATATTCGCTTCACCAGCTTAGAGAATCATAAAGAGTCCTTGTAATGAGCGGTTCTCCTCATGCTCCTTTGGCATACCGAGAACATAAACACATGAAGCTGAATGAGCTAGCCTGCAGCCATCATCGAGGACTATGGTTTCTAATTTCCTAGGATGTGATGGGGGGCACTCTTGCTTTGCAAATCGAACTGTGGAAACTATTTATTAGACTAAGAGAAGCCGAGTACTCAACATAAGCAACGAGGCAGCCTATTAGACTTCTTTCACCAAATTCGAAATAACATAGAATAAGCCAATTTTCTTCATAATTGGCTTTCTTTGTCGGTTTGTAGTTAGCCAAGATAGGACAAAGGCTTAACATTGTCGATTTACAAAATGGCTAAATAAAGGCTAACCCGTGACAATGAATAATAGGTGATTCATTGGAATATGCTTGCCAATATATATATATATATATATATATATATATATATATATATATATATATATATATATGTGGAGAAATTTTATTCATGTTCCCTAACGAGAGGATAAGATTCAACCGTCGAGGACCGACCACGCCTTCACACCGAAATGGTAATTAACCAACAAATGCCGAACTTCCATAGGCAAATAACAAATGGGATCTCGAACTTTGCTTGGCTCATGCATTAAAATAAGTTACGCTGGATTGCCACCAAATTTGTCTAAAGAAATTGGGGATTAACCAGGATGAGCAACGGTGGCTGACGTGGTCATGCCAAGGTGCTAGAGAAGAGCTGTGGCCCAGTCCGAGCTGCTGGATGACCGGAGGGGGAGGATACCTCATGGATGGCCCCTGTCAAATGATTCCCATTGAGGTCAAGATATTCTATAGTCCCCCATTTCAACATCCTTGTTGAATTTCCTTCTAATCTGTTATGTGACAGATCAAGTACCACACAACTTCCAGTTAGCAGCGGCACGTCACCCACAAACTCATTTGATGAGAGATCAAGAGAATGAAGTGTTGTTGATGTAATTATGCTTAGCGGCCCTGGAGATCGTAAACAAAATCCTGGGAATTCTCCATCCAATTGATTATAGATGAGGTCCAACACCTTCAAGTTTTCACAAACAGGTTTCGCAGCTCCACTAGCCAACGACCCAGTAAGCTGGTGGTGGCTTAGATTGAGATGTTTAATACTTTCAGATATTCGTGAAAGAAACTTCTGCTTGGAATCAGAACTTGATAGCATGTTCTCACTGAAATCAACATAGTGTGAACACAAATAATAAAGCCACTTTTGTGGACTTTAGAAAAGAAAGCAAATCAACAGTGCAGCATAGTCAAAATTGGCTGCACAGTGTGAAATCAAAATTGGCTGCACAGTGTCAAAATTTGCAACCATGAATAGTAAAAAATTGGAAATTTTCGGTGATGAACAGTGGTTTCCTTCTTCTATAAATTGAAAGCTTCGGTTGAAGGAAATTCATCCCACAACACCCACAGCAGCACCAAACATAAGAGAGGGTGTAATCCTCTATAGTCTTTTGAATATAGAGAGGTGTAATCTCCTATTTATAAGAGAGAGTGTTATTGTTCTTTCCTTAATAATAGAGAGAGGTTTTAATTCTCTTCCACTTAGTAAAAATTTTCTCTGATCTTGCTCGTGGTTTTTCCTTTGTATGTTAAAGGTTTTCCACGTAAAATATTGTGTGTCAATTCCTAATTTTCTCATCTCTATTTTAGCTGCATAATATTCCATTTCCATACTCTGATTACCTAACAGTGGTATCAGAGCTCTTTGGTTCGGTAAGAATATTCTTAGTATGCTCGTGGTTGCGGTTTAACCGATCTTCCACATCGAGAAAAGAAAAATTCTTGGTCCGTCCGCATGCTTATTTGGAAGATACGGTTCACATGTGTGGCTGTATACTTTTGCAGTAATTGTTAACGTAAACTAGACTGGGTCTAGAATACGGTATAGATATACAATACTGTTCACGTATACGGTACTATTCACAGTGAAAAACGTATAAACACTATTCACATATACGGTACTATTTACGTATAGTACTATTCACAGCATGGCGGCAAAATTTGAAATTGAGAAGTTCAATGGGAAAAATTTCTCCCTGTGGAAACTGAAGATAAAGGCAATCTTGAGGAAAGATAATTGTCTAGCTGCAATTGAAAGTAAACCTGCAGGAATTACTGATGAAAAGTGGAAAGAGATGGATGATAGTGCAGTTGCCAATTTGCACTTAGCAATGGTAGACTCAGTCTTGTCAAGCATTGCTGAAAAGAAAACGGCAAAGGAAATTTGGGAAGTACTCACCAAATTGTATGAGGTCAAGTCACTTCACAACAAGATATTCTTGAAAAGGAGATTGTATACTCTTCGTATGTGTGAATCCACATCAGTAACGGATCACATCAACAATCTGAATACCTTATTTTCGCAACTGACAGCCATAGAATGTCAGATAGAAGAAAATGAACGTGCTGAGCTTCTTCTTCAGAGTTTACCAGACTCGTATGATCAACTCATCATTAATATCACAAATAACAATATTTCTGAGCACCTCCGATTTGATGACATTGCTGCTGCTGTTCTTGAAGAAGAAAGCAGGCGGAAAAATAGAGATGATCGAACGGAGAGTTCAAGACAAGCAGAGGCTTTAACTATGGTGAGAGGAAGATCAACGGAACGAGGCTCTAGTGGGAGTCAAAGTCATGGTAGATCAAAATCTCAGAGAAGGAAGAACTTTAAATGCTACTATTGTGGCATGAGAGGGCACTTGAAGAAAGATTGTTGGAAGAAGAAAAATGATAGAAGTCTCCTAAGGCCAGTACATCTCAGGGATGTATTGCAAGTACCTCTGGTGATGGAGAAATCCTAACTAGCGAAGTTGCAGTCAATCTTAAAGGCAAAAGTCAGCTCACTGATGTTTGGATAATGGATTCAGGAGCAACATGGCACATGACTCCACGACGAGATTGGTTTTGCTCTTATGAACCTATCTTTGAGGGATCTGTGTTCATGGGTAATAATGATGCCTTAGAAATTCTTTGGTGTTGGTACTTGTCAAATTAAAAATGTATGATGGTACTTGTTCGCACAATTCAAGGGGTACGACATGTAAAGGGCTTGAAGAAAAATCTCGTCTATTGGGCGGTTAGATGACCTCGGGTGCAAGACCCATATTGAAGGTGGGATCTTGAAAGTCGTTAGAGGTGCTATTGTGGTGATGAAAGCGAGAGAAGATCATTGCTAATCTATACATGCTTAAGGGAGAAACGTTGCAAAGAGGTGATGTATCAGTTGCATCAGTTAGTCAAGAGGAATCAACGACAATTTGGCACCGCAGACTAGGCCATATGTCGGAACGAGGCTTGAAGGTCCTTGCGAACGTAAACTCTTACCGGGCTCACATCGGTAACCTTACCTTTCGTGAGTACTTGTGTGATAAGCAAGCAACATAGATTGAAGTTTGACAGATCAACTGCAAGAAGCAAGCACATACTAGACTTGATACATTCTGATGTGTGGGAATCACCAGAAATGTCCCTGGGAGGAGCAAAATATTTTGTATCATTTATTGATGATTATTCCAGGAGACTGTGGGTTTACCCAATCAAGAAGAAGTCAGATGTGTTTCCAGTATTCAAGGAATTCAAAGCACAGGTGGAACTTGAAACTGGTAAAAAGATTAAGTGCTTGAGGACGAGACAATGGAGGAGAATATCCGATGGCTAATTTCGGCATTTCGCAAGCAAGGGGGTATGAAAAGGCAATTCACAAATGCCTATACACCTCAAGAAAATGGTGTAGCAGAGCGAATAAATAGAACGCTTCTAGAAAAGAACTAGAGCCATGCTTTGAATACAGCAGGATTAACCAAGTCTTTCTGGGCAGAAGCTATTAAGACTGCCTGTTACATTATAAACCGGTCGCCATCAACAGCAATTGGGTTAAAAACACCAATGGAGTTATGGAGTGGAAAGCCAGTAAATTATTCTTCTCTACATGTGTTTGGATGTTCTGTGTACGTAATGTACCACTCTCAAGAAAGAAGCAAACTGGATCCAAAGTCCAGGAAATGTATTTTCTTGGGTTATCTTTGACGGTGTTAAGGGGTATCGCTTTGTGGGATCCCACCGTCCATAAGGTTATCGTCAGTAGAGATGTAATTTTTGCGAGAAAATGAACTGCAAAGTAAGAAGAAAGATGACAAGACTTTCAAAAGAGGCTACTATGGTTGGATAGATGGGAAATCGGAGAAGATGATTCTTCAAGCGTAACCCGAGCACGAGGAACAAGATCCATGTGAGACGGTCGGTGTGGAACTTCGAAGAAGTACACGACCAAACAGCACCAATTCATCTTCGATCTTGGTGAATATGTCATGACAACTCATGATGCATCGTCTTCTTACGTAAGAAGGGGAACCGTCAAACTTTCAAGAAGCTATGAATGGTTCAAATGCTTCTCTGTGGATGATGGCAATGCAGGAAGAAATGGAGGCCTTGCATAGAAACAGAACATGGGAACTTGTTGAACTTCCAGAAGGTCGTAAAGCCATTGGAAACAAATGGGTTTACAAGATCAAACGTGATGGCAATGATCAAGTGGAACGATATCGTGCAAGATTGGTGGTCAAAGGATATGTTCAGAAAGAAGGCATTGATTTCAATGAAATATTCTCTCCAGTGGTTAGACTTACCACTATCAGAGTAGTATTGGCTATGTGTGCTGCATTTGATTTACATCTAGAACAATTGGATGTAAAAACTGCTTTTCTTCATGGGGAACTTGAAGAAGAAATTTATATGATCCAACCGGAAGGCTTTGAAGAAAAAGGAAAAGAAAACTTGGTTTGTAGGTTGACCAAATCTCTGTACGGTCTTAAGCAGGCGCCAAGGTGTTGGTACAAGAGATTTGATTCCTTCATTATTAGCCTTAGATACAACAGACTGAGTTCAGACCATTGTACTTATTACAAGAGGTTTGATGATAATGATTTCATCATTTTGTTGTTGTATGTGGATGACATGTTGGTGGTAGGCCCCAACAAAGATCGAGTCCAAGAATTGAAGGCACAGTTGGCTAGGGAATTTGATATGAAGGACTTGGGACCCGCAAACAAGATTTTAGGGATGCAAATTCACCGAGACAGAAAAGATAGGAAAATTTGGCTTTCTCAAAAGAATTATCTTAGGAAAGTCTTGCGGCGCTTCAATATGTAAGATTGTAAGCCAATTTCGACCCCACTTCCTGTCAATTATAAATTATCCTCAGGTATGTGTCCTAGCAGTGAAGCAGAGAGGATGGAAATGTCTCGAGTACCGTATGCATCAGCAGTGGGAAGCCTAATGTATGCTATGATATGTACAAGACCAGACATTGCACAAGCAGTGGGAGCGGTCAGTCGTTTCATGGCAGATCCAGGTAGAGAGCATTGGAATACTGTTAAGAGGATCCTAAGATACATTAAAGGAACCTCAGATGCTGCATTATGTTTTGGAGAATCGGAGTTTGTCGTCAGAGGATATGTTGATTCAGATTTTGCAGGCGATCTTGACAGAAGAAAATCCACTTCAGGCTATGTGTTTACACTTGCAGGTGGCGCAGTAAGCTGGTTATCAAAATTACAGTCTGTCGTAGCTTTGTCTACTACAGAAGCTGAATACATGGCAGCTACGCAAGCATGCAAGGAAGCAATCTGGATTCAAAGGTTATTGGAAGAACTCGGGCACAAGCAACAGAAGATTACTGTGTATTGTGACAGTCAGAGTGCCTTGCACATTGCAAGGAATCCAGCCTTTCATTCCAGGACGAAGCACATAGGAGTACAATATCACTTCGTCAGAGAAGTGGTAGAAGAAGGGACTGTGAACTTACAGAAGATTCACACGAAAGATAACCTAGCAGATGTAATGACGAAGCCGATAAATGTAGACAAGTTTGCATGGAGTAGATCCTCTTATGGTCTATCGAAAACATAAGCAACATGGAACTGGCAAGAAGAGAAAGGTTTTGAAAGCTTACAAAAGTGACTTTAAGTGGGAGATTGTGAACACAAATAATAAAGCCACTTTTGTGGACTTTAGAAAAGAAAGCAAATCAACAGTGCAGCATAGTCAAAATTGGCTGCACAGTGTGAAATCAAAATTGGCTGCACAGTGTCAAAATTTGCAACCATGAATAGTAAAAAATTGGAAATTTTCGGTGATGAACAGTGGTTTCCTTCTTCTATAAATTGAAAGCTTCGGTTGAAGGAAATTCATCCCACAACACCCACAGCAGCACCAAACATAAGAGAGGGTGTAATCCTCTATAGTCTTTTGAATATAGAGAGGTGTAATCTCCTATTTATAAGAGAGAGTGTTATTGTTCTTTCCTTAATAATAGAGAGAGGTTGTAATTCTCTTCCACTTAGTAAAAATTTTCTCTGATCTTGCTCGTGGTTTTTCCTTTGTCTATTAAAGGTTTTCCACGTAAAATATTGTGTGTCAATTCCTAATTTTCTCATCTCTATTTTAGCTGCGTAATATTCCATTTCCATACTCTGATTACCTAACACATAGCTGGCACTAGACAAAAGCATATATTCAACATCCAAATGACCATCAAGATGAATGAAGTAGGTAAACTATCAGCAGAACTCAGAAAATATTTGAACTACAGTCAAGTTCTGAATTCTTCTTTTGGGCATCCTGACGAAGTTATAAAGACAGATAAATGTTCATTGGTTGAGAAAATATCCATGAAAGGTAATTCAGGAGATGAAATCCCATTGGCTTCTCAGCCCCTTTAGCAGCACCCTCGGTTTGTACACAGAGGAACTTAAAAGTAGAAATGCTATTCTATACGCCTGCAGGGCAACAGTGTCGGAGAAGCATGTTTTTGGAACAGGATCGGTACTCTCAGTTGCTTGTCCATAGCTCTTTTTTTTTTTTTTTTTTTTAAAAAAAAAAAAAGGGAGGCAAAAGACATCCATGTCCTCTGTGCCCGAGTTAAGAGATACAAGGCTACCCATCTTAGTCAATGACGCTGGCAACACTCCAGAAAAGGAATTGCGGCTCAAGTTCAGGGACTTGATGGAAACCATTTGTGAAATAGAATCAGGAATTGGACTAGAGAAGTTATTGCCAGCCAAGGACACATTCAGCAAGCTACCTAACTTACCAATTCCCAATGGCAGGGGTGAGGAAAAGAGGTTACTGGGAGATATCCAGGAATCCAAGGCTCCCGAAATCAGCAATATTGTCAGGTAGTTCTCCAGATATGGAATTGTTGGACATGGATAGTTTTACAAGCTTTGGACCAAGGGTTCGGCCACTTTCAAATCACTTTCGTACTCATTTACTGCCTAAAATTCGAAGTGATCCAACATAATGATTCTTCTTTGTATGAAGTTTCACTTAACAGACCATGGTTTTGTTTTCTTATAGCAACCAAATGCTAGAAGCAAAAGCCTGACAGTTAAGCAAATCATGGAGAAAGTCAACGCAGAGAAAGTTTCATTCTCTTATTCTATGTGGCTCTCTCTAATCAATGATATATAAGATGCTTTTGGAGGATAGCTTACTAAATTTTGAAAATATTACCACTAAGCTATTTTCCGATATAAAATAAAATCATTAAGTTTTATATACTTATCTGTTTCGAACATCTCCGAGAAGAATTATAGGGCGTCATTCTCATGGGCATATCTTTCAATCATCACGGTCTCGTCCCTATCTTTCAGAAACACCAAATGTATTCGGCATTTAGCATACACGTGAATCAGCTTCAAATCATCACCCCCGAGGTAATGTTCATCTTCATCATGAACCCCGTTCGCCACAATCCTTGGTATAGCAATGAGTAATACATCTCGGCGTAACATGTAGTCTTAAAGCCGAGTTTCACAAATGGCTTTGCATGTCAACGATCTCTGATTTCTTCGAATGCCTCCCACCTCTTGAACTTCTTAACTTTTGTCCTCGAGCCGACGTTTACTGGGAATGAGAGGCTGAACTCGTCGTTGTGAGCCCGGGTCAGTTAAATCAACCGTTAGGTAGTGTAGAATATAACACTAATCTTGAACTTATGTTACTTCCATCTCGTTGAGCTGGGCTGGAAACTAAAGTGAAACCTGGGATGGACAGACCTCCATTAGCTCGAGTTAATACTCCAAAATAGTGTTTCGATCTTTCTAATTGACATATCGTTTTCATCAGTTTTGAGGTGGGAATTGTACTTGCTCAGACCACCGGTAGCATTCTCGCCAATTTCACAACCAGAATTGTTCAAAGTAAATATAATAACAACTAGAAAAGATTTTTGTCTATGAGCTGTGATCAACTGTACCAGCCACTGTTTCTTTCATATAATAGGGAATTTTCAAAATTTCTAGAGCTCGTTAAACAAGAGGCCAAGTAATTTCTCCGGCACTTTGTGTGTGGACAATATGTCTTTTGACAACCACGGTGTTGCCTTCTTCCCACACCGCAATATACGAAGCTCTCACTCCCATTTTCCCAACACCTCCGTTGAACCTCCTTGTTATGGAACTCTCGCCTTTACCGTCACTGCATGCGTCGCCGGAGCTGGAGAAGGAATAGAGGGATGACCAATGTCATTCAATATGCATATGTAGCTTCACTTTGGCCAACGCCGAGTAAATAGGAGTTCTGATCTATGTGAAGCTGTGTTCCCCAGAAGACACAATAAGCGATCTTCTCCACCTCCATTTTGATTCACGCAACTTGCAGAAGAGCGGACAAGCTACTAATCGACATGCATGCAATCATATATGGTAAAAGAGTGTGAAAACTCACCCCAAAGATCCAAGCAGTAATAGATAATATTAGTTCGACGCGGAACGGAATATATATATCAAGCGTAATCAAACACCAAATAGAAATAAATTAATAGAGACACAAGGATTTACGTGAAAAACCCAAATTGGGAAAAACCACGAGTGGCGGAAGCCGAAAAACAATTCACTATAATTTGCAGTGTTTACAGAATTTGGAGTATAAGAAACAGAGAAAATATATATACAATGTGTTCTTGTATATATTTTTATGGGTTGTGATGGATTTTGTGATCTATTTTTCTTCAGTGTGAGGCTCCCTTTTATAGGGAGGAATGCCAAAATACTATTCATGTGAATAGTACTATTCACATGAATAGTATTCAAAGAAAACTGCACCGGCATTACTATTCATGTGAATAGTATGTGAATAGTATTCAAAGAAAACTGCTTCACGTGAAACGCCAATTTTGACGCAGCCAATTTTGATTTCACAATGTGCAGCCAATTTTGACATGAATAGTATTTTACTATTCACGTAAATAGTATTTTCAACATCATAAATGAGCGATCTCTCGTTCTTGCAAGTGCCTCGGTTTGAAGCTCAGACTCTCTCTTACTAACTCACCAACCTTCAACCTTTTCACAACCATGGCGGTACTTCTTTCGCCTCTGTCGTCGCTGCATGCGCCGGAGCTAGCTTGGGTGTTTTTGCCGGCTGCCTCCGCTTCCGCTGTGTGCAGAGCAACAACGATCGGATGAGGGTTTGGTGTTGGATTTTGGGGAATCGAACAAGATCGAAGACCTCTGTCCGCACCCATCTACTTCCAGATGAAAACCATAACTTCTTGGTGGTCGTGGGGGAAAATTTTACACGGCCCCACAGTGGGAGCCAAAATGTTCCACCGGATTCTGGGCCCTGCTGAGCTCCTTCGCTGGTGCGGGTGAGAACATCTTACTCCTCGGCCGAGTCCGATCAGGTAGGACACATTCACGATGAGGGAGAGGTACCTGCAAAAGGCACTCCGATGCTTAAGTTAGAATTGGGCATTTTCTAAAGGGGAATTTAAGTAAAAATGCAATGGTGAAAGATCACTCCCTTAAGTTGACCTCGTAAGGGTATTTATACCCTTACCCTGACGGTTGGTTAGGTGGGGAGAAGTCTCATCAGCTGGCTTCTCCCTGCCCGAGATGCACGTGTCGTGCGAGGGGCCGTTTATCAAGT
Source organism: Hylodesmum podocarpum (assembly GCA_026586105.1). NCBI lineage: Eukaryota > Viridiplantae > Streptophyta > Magnoliopsida > Fabales > Fabaceae > Hylodesmum > Hylodesmum podocarpum. The sequence continues at coordinate 5,795,832 of JALJEV010001371.1, forward strand.
TCCCATGTTCATCATTGTCTTTTGGGGAAAATGTCACGTCACTCGGTCACATCACAGGTCATAATCGCATTTTCCGCAATGATGGCCGAGCTCAGATGTCTTGGCCGAGCTTTGGGGCCGAGCTCGGATGCTTGGCCGAGCTTTAGGGCCGAGCTCGGATGGGCACATAGATGGCTTGTAGGGGACGTTATAATGTCTTTTCCCAATGTTACGCAAACGTAACAGGTACACGTGTCCACTCGTAGGTGATTAGCCAAACGGCTGATGTGACCACACAAGTCGGCTGATGTGACCATAAGGTGGCTGACATGACCACACAAGTACAGCCAATACAATACATATATAAACTAAAATTTTTATTCTCTTGTATTTAAGAAAGTGAAGGATTGAAAATATAAATCGATATTTATAAGTAAAAATGACTTATAATCTCATAATACTATTAATTTATAAAGTGATTATCTCTTATGAATATTCAAGACACTTTCTTATTATTTCCTTGTCTTTTTTACTATGACATTTTAAAAGGAATAAATGATAGTGATTTTTGTGCTTAAAAATTATCAATTGTTCTTAGTAGAAGAATTTTTTAGAGAAATAGTGGGTCCAGAAGTATCGATAAGGTTGAGATCTAAGTTGAGTTGATCTTTCAAAAATTTCTAAGGTCGGCCAAGTTAGTGTATGAGAGGAGGTGTCTCTGTAAAAGATATTCTAAAGTTTAAGTTAATTATGTATTTTTTAAGAGGGATAAAGAAAAAATAATTACATTAAGTTAAAATGACTTATTTAACTGTGTGTCTATAAATGAGAAAGGAAACAGCTTATACTTTTGTACACGCCACTCTTGTCGGGTAGATATATCAATGTGCCAACTTAAAATATATTGATATGACTATGAACTAAAACCAACGTCTCTTCGTGTGATATTGCTTTGAATAAAAGCGACTTAAATGTGATTTCTCTGTCAAATATCACTCACCGACTAGTTGATCAAGAGTTTGTCATAAAGATGTGACATATCCTATAACGCGTAATGATGACATTTTTTCCTCTGACGACACACAAGGCCCCAAGCTTAGTTACCCGAGTCTAGGAAATGCCGAGCTTTCATTAGTGCTTCTTCGGCTGAGCACTTCATATTGGTGGTTTTTATTTTGTGAAGGCGTGGCCGATTTGCTATGTCCGGAAGGGACTTACAACAAATGTGTCATTCATAACAAGAAATGCACAAACTAATTATTTAACGAGGGGTTTCCTTTATCTGTCGTTTTGTTTTGTCTGAAAAACCTTATATTTAACGAGAGATATTTGATAACAGTCACGTCATTCTAAAAAAGAAACATCGTCATTCTAAAAGAGAAACATCTCTTCTCATGAATGCCCCATGGTTCTTTTGAGGTTAATTTGAAAAGAGACGTTTAATTTTTAAAATGTGGTGCCTTATTTTAGCGCCCTTTAGACCTATCTTTTTTTAGGCACTGCTTTTGTCTTTTCATACTCTTCCCTTGTCTATAAATGGTTGGAAATCCCTTATTCACCCTTTTTACTCCTTTCCCTGTGCTCTCCATCCTCTTGCTTTCATCTTTTCTCTTTGCTGTGCCTTCAAGTTTTGCTTCCAGAATTCTTCTTCCTCTTCTATTGCACATTTATCTTCACTTTTAAATACATTTCCATGGCTTCTAATTCTTGTTCTTCTTTGGCTGTTAAAAAACAAACGAGACGAACTCTATTTTATACTGGATTCAACTCAAATCATTGAAGCCTGGAAATATATACTGGTTTTGGGTCTTTTATATATATATATATATATATATATATATATATATTATTCAACAAACTTATTAATTTCTATCCAATGTAAAATTTTTTTTATTTAATATTCACAGTTACACTTCAACAATCTATCTTTTAAGAATGATTCTCTTTCACATGGTATGTATTTGTAGAACATTAAAACTCTTTTCATCCATCGTGGTAATTTTAAGAACACTTAAAACATGATATTTTGTGAACTCTTTTTCATCAGGGTGGTGACCCATTTTTTAGGCTGCCTATAATTCTTGTATCAATGATCTATTTTTAGAATTAACATTTTAATATTAAAAGGTGAAATGGTTGTATATTTTATTAATTTAAAATTTCATTTCGGTGGATATTAAAAAAAAAATAAAAGACTTATATTAGATTTTGAACAGTATGTGTTAAATATTTGATTTTCACTTGTGAGTAGATTGTGATTTCTGTGTGAGTTGACAGATTTCCACTTGTGAGTAAAGAGGGATTTCTTTGAATTCTTTTGTAAAGATTCTTTATCGTATTCTTTGACATTTTCATAATGGAGGTTTTCACGTTATATCCGTTACATTGTATTCTTTACTATTTGTATCATTTTTCTTCTGTGTAATAATTCTTTAAATCTAAAATTAAATTCTATGATTTTTTAAATAAAAATCTGAAAGAAGTAAAGGGAAGACCTGTAAAGTAGACATAGTAAAATCCAATTATAAGAAATAATTTGCCTTGAATTAATTTGTCACACCGAGATACATAAATTGTGTGTAACCGACTAACTTGTTTCCGTATTTATGCAGTGTTGTCTCTCGGAGTTGCTTCAACTGCTCGTGCTCATTGGGATAGCCACTCGTTTCAAAGATGTACTGGTTAAAAAACATGCAGAAAATTAAAGTTCCTATAATATTTGTAAATTGTAAGATAGTACAAAGTATCTTAATTGAGATGAAGATTTGCAAATTCGTTTTAAGTCAAATTTGGGAAAACAAAATAGCCAGGGCTATAATTGATGAATGAAAAATTATTGTTAGAATTCATGGTTCAAGATTAAGAGAGAAGAAAGAATTGAAGAAAATTTGAATATGGAGAATGTAAAGCGATTATTCAAGCAATTTTATACAAGCTGTAACTAACTGTATCTCTAATAACCCCTCACCGAAATAGCCCATAATATTTTGAACTTACGATACATAATACAGATATTAAATGAAAGTGAAATGAAAGTAGCTTAATCACTTAACAGAAGAAAAGATCTTGAACCATCTTAGGATCAAAAGCAACTGAAACTTATTCACAATTAGGCAGAAGCAATTGGGTTAATTTAATTACCTTAAGAAGTGCTGGACTTTGGAGGATGTTCTTCTTTGCTGATGAGTCTTCCATGGTTACAGTACAGAGCAAATTGCAGGGAATTGAACACACAACATTTACCATTTCCCTTCATTTTTATAATGGGTGAATATAGATAATTGGGCATCCTTGATCCTACAATGCCTATTTGATCTATTATAATTGCCCCCCTCTCCAAAAAAATAGACTTGACCTCCAGTCCAACTCTTTTAACTCCCCTTGAACTTTGGAAATTTCTCCTTCATGTCCTGGAACTCCCTCCATTCACCATCTTCCGAATTTGTTTCACTCCATTGGACTAAAACCTCTGCGACTGCTTGGTTCCCTTTTTTCTTCACTTTTCTGTCTAATACAGCCAATGGTTGAGCTTGAAATTCCCCCTCCTTATCCATTTTAGGTAAGGTTGCAGCTGGTGTTTTGCTGCCATGATGTTTCTTTAACAATGAAACATGAAATACATCATGAATTCGTGTGTCAGGTTGTAATTCCACTCTATAAGCCACTTGGCCTATTCTCAACAGTATCTTAAATGGCCCAAATATCGTGTTGCAAGTTTGTGGAAGGATGAACTTGCCAGTGTAGGTTGTTTGTAAGGCTAGATCTTTAAATAAAACGACTCACCACATTGGAATTCTTTATCCTTTCTCTTCTTATCTGCATACAACTTCATCCTTTCCTGTGCTTTGCCTAAGTGAGTCTGCAGCAATCTTGAGATTTCTTCCCTCGACTTTATTATATAGTTGACAGCTTCAAGTAAGGAATCTTCATGTAACAGCAAACTACTGATTGTGGGTGGATATCCATACAAAGCTTCAAATGGGCTCATTCCTGTGGCCGTATGGAACTTGGTGTTGTACTAAAATTCTGCTAAAGATAGGTAGGTTGCCCATTTCTTTGGTTTGTCACCAGTCATGCATATGAGATAAACTTCCAAGAACTTGTTTAGTGCCTCAATTTGTCCATCTGTTTGAGGATGAAAGGCTGTTGATCTGAGCAGTTTAACGCCATGAAATTTCATCAATTCACTCCAAAACTTGCTTAGAAATATACTGTCTCTATCACTAATAATTTCATTTAGCCAGCCATGAAGCTTCACTATGTGATCCATGAATAAGTCAGCCACGTTAGCAGCCCCAAATGGATGCTGTAATGGAATGAAGTGTCCATATTTTGTTAATCTGTATATTATCACCAAAATGACACTCATACCGTTTGAGATAGGCAAGCCCTCTATAAAGTCCATGGAGATGGATTTCCAAGCTGTTGTAGGAACAGGCAATGGCTAAAGCAATTCTGCTGGTGGTTGTGGTAATGGTTTGTTCAGTTGGCAAATAGTACATTCTGCCATCCACTGCTTGACATCTCTCTGAAGACGCTTCTAGTAAAATTGTATTTTAATTCTTTTGCAAGTTAAATTGTGACCCGAATGCCCTCCTATTGGTGAATCATGAAACTGATGCAGAATCTTGTTCCTCAAGTCAGCCCCTGGTCCAACTACCACTTTTCCCTTTCTTCTCACAATGTTTCCGTCATAAGTATAATGCTTGAGTGACCGGTTAAGTCACTCTTATCTTGTCCATTATCTTCTGCAACTTGCGGTCATTCTGCCAGGAGTCTTTAGCTGCTGTAATAAATTCTTATGTCAGATGTAGAATGGTTGCCAAACATGGGTCACTTTCCTTCCTTGATAATGCATCAGCCACAGTGTTTTCTTTGCCCCTCTGGTATTCAATACTGAAATCCAATACCATTAACTTCTCCAAACCCCAATTCTTCATTAGTGTTATAGGAGGCTGCTCTAACAAGTGTTTGAGAGCTTTTTGATCAGTTTTAATTACAAAATGTTGGCCCAGGAAATAGTGTTGCCACATCTTTATTGCAAAAAGAATCGCATAAAATTCCTTTTCATAGGCAGACAGAAACTGATACGTTGGCCTCATTGCCTTGCTAATATACGCTATAGGATGTCCTATCTGAAGCAGAACTTCCCCTATCCCCATGCCTGATGCATCTGCTTCTATTGTAAAAGGTTGAGAGAAATCTGGTAAACTCAAAATTGGTGTTGTGGATGAGGCTTTTTCTAGCTTGTTAAGGGCTTTCTCTGTTGTTGTAGTCCATACAAATGGAGTGTCCCTTTGAAGTAGTTGAGTAAGCTGGGCTGCAAGTTTGTATTATGTTGTATGAAGTTCCTGTAATAACGGATAGACCTTAGAATCTCCTTAATTCCTTCAAATTCTTATGTGTTGACCATTATTGTACTGCTGCAATCTTTTCTGAATCAGATTCCACTCCTTTGGCTGATATAAGGTGTCCAAGATATTCAATTTGGATCTTGCCAAAGCTGCGTTTCTTGTAGTTCAAGGCTAAGCAAGTCTGTTGAAGAATGTTCAAGGTAGTTTGGAGGCAAATGAGGTGTTCATCCCATGTGTTTGTACAAACTATCATCAAAGAAAACCAGGATAAATTTCCTAAGGTGTTCTCTAAATAGGTCATTCATAAGATTCTGAAAAGCGGTTGGGGCATTGCTCAATCCAAATGGTAAAACTACCCACTCATAAATGTCCTTTATTGAGTCCTAAAGGCATTTTTGTGTATGCCTTCCTCTGCCATCCTCACTTGATTGTAACCATTCAAGTCTAATTTGGAGAAGTAGCTGACACTGAAATTCATCTAGAAGATCCTCAATCAGTGGCATAGTAAACTTATTTTTGACTGTGAGAGCATTTAACCTTCTAAAGGCAGTACAACACCTCCAAGAGCCATCCTTCTTTTTCACTAAAACCAAAGGAGAGACATAACTGCTAGCACTTTCTCTGATGAAGCCAATTGCCAACAAGGCCTTAAGTCCTTAACTAGTCTCTCAATCTCTTCCTTCTGATTATGTGGATATTGATAGGGCCTTAGGCAGATAGGTTTGTCACTGGTCAACAATATCTTGTGATCATATCTTCCTCTTGGTGGCAGTGTAGTTGGCTCTTCAAATAATTGATTATATTATTTAACAACTGCTTTGACTGTAGTTCCTGCGCAGAAGACAAATTGCAAGCAGCATCCTATATATTTATACTGAAGCAAGCAGACCTTTTGACAACAAGCAACATTGCCTGACCCTGTGCAATTTTGACTTTTCCTTGCAGTTCAAAAATGTCAGTGTGTTGATGTTCTCATTGTAAGCAAATTGTTTGGCCTTGATGCTGAAATTTCATGGTCAATTGGTCACAGTTCCAACTGATCTCTTCCAAAATTTTGAACCATTGCATACCCAATATGATTCCAAAGGTGCTACTTGGAAGAACTAGAAAATTTGCCTTAAATTTATTGTCTTTGAAGTTCCACACCAAATTAGAACATTTCTTGTCAATAATTATTGTTTTGTCAGAAGCTACCATCACAGGAAAATCTCTAATGAAACCAGTTTTATGGCCAAGAAGCTTAACCCACTTCTCACTAATGAAGTTGCGAGTACTTCCTGTATCCACCAGAAATGGTACTTGTTTTTTGATTAGTCCTCTCAATTTGAAGTGTATTCCCTCCTGTTATACCTTGTAATGCATTTAGAGATATATGGACATTTGGTTCATTTGCCAATTCTAAACAATGTTCAATCAATTCAGTATCGACCCCTTTTTCCCTTTCAGCATCTACCTTGTATTCCAACTTATCTTGTGCAGAAAAAATTGCATTAAGTCTACCTGTTCAATCCTAAAGAATGTCCAACCAATTCTTGACCTTGAATTTCGCATTCTACATAGAATGTCTTTGCCAAGAAAAAGCCTCGCCATCCAGTTAAAGCAACTATTTGGTTCATACACAAATGAGTGTGTTAATTTTCTAAAAGAAAGTATTTTATTTGGTAAACTAAATTGGAGAATTTAACTCAAATCAAATAATAATTACACGTGGAATATTATTATATTTATTTCTATAAAAAAATATAATCTGTATACATGAGAAACAAAAAAAACAAAGTCTTTTGATTCTGTTTTTTTTCCTTTTATTCTACTCTCTCAAAAGTCAATTTCAATGTGAATATACACAGAACTCTCACACGATTGAAAAAAAAAATTCAGTTTCAAGAGTTAAAATTTTATTTCACTAACCGTCTTTTCAACAAATTAATAGAATTGATTATTCCGGTGCGCGTGGTATAAACTTCGAATCTTCACTCATATAAGCAGCTTATTACACAGGACATGATTTAATACAACTTTTTGATGTTTTATTAGATTTAATTAATATATATCAATAATATAAATATGTTGTACATTATTCGAATGTTAATCAATTATAAAATGATATATTTTAATAAAAAAATTAACTTTTATTTTACACTCTATAACCTTAGTTATTTCAATCCTTCCTTATGTCGTGGACCGGAAAAGGAAGAGGTGGTTCTTGATTAAATTCAATTATGAATTAAATAAAATTTAAACATATATATATATATATATATATATATATATATATATATATATATATATATAATCCAAAGATATAAGGAAATATACAATGTAGTTGTGATTGCGTAGGTGATAAACATATATCAATTTCATAAATTATTAAAGAAAATGTGGCAAAAAAAAAATTTATTCCCTTCATGGCAGCCATTGTTAAAATGAAAATTTCCAACTTGTGATAAATTTATGTAATCTTAGTCCATTTGAATTGTGTTACACAAAATTAAATTAGGAGTAGAAAAATGGCGAAAGTACAAAAATATGGGTCCAATCTCTCACCATTCTAAATTGCTTGGCCAGACAATTGAAGTCACATCTATCATTTGAATCAGATCTTTCACCAAGATACATCAATAAGTTTGTTTCCTTTATTCCCCTGTAAACACAAGTCATAAAAGTCAATACTTACACCATTCAAATTGCATGATTTGAATCACAGTTTATCACCTACCCAAAATGCTTCAGTCTATTCTCCATTATTTTCATTTTATGTATCATAAATATACAACTGACAGAGTTTTGGTTTGCATCCATCCTTTGATGATTCAACCTTATTGCCAGTTAGAGGTAAATGCAAACATACTATTATATGCTCTTATATTTTTCTTGAAATGTTTGCTTCTAGCATCTTGTTCAGACATTAACTACATTAGTATCGGTGGAGAATTTTCCAAAAATGGAAGTTGTACTTTTCCTCTCTGACAGCACAAGGAGAATTCCACTTTGTGTGATCTTCGGCATTTATGTGTTCTTTCTTCGAACCATATATCTGCGGTATAATATTGGCATTGAATGATAGGTTTATTGGGAGTTAGCCTCAAAGCATGAGTACACGCGACAAAAATAACATGATTCGATACTTCAAGATTTACTTCATAATTTTATTAGAACAAAATTTACTATTTATAATTTTTGAATGAAAAAATTATAATTTCTCCTAAATATAATTTTTACATGAAAAAATGACAAACTCTTCCACGTAATTTTAACATACATTACCTAAAATTTAATACACTCCTTTATTAGATTTAAAGATGTGGTGCGAGTGAATAAAACTTGTCATTCTCTTATATAGGTCTTTCACTTATCTTTGTTTCTAATGTTCACCGATATGAGACTTTAAATTAACACAATACACAATAATTTTTTCCTTAATTCAAAGTCCTACATTTCTGGAGTGATCCTTCTACATTTCTATAATGATCTTTCTCCTTTTACCAGAACTAGCAAAACTCTTATGGAACGATCATTTCTTACAATAGAATCTTCTGACTTCTTGAATGATCCTCCCTTGTAGTGGAATTTTCTGACTGAAAATATTATTTTTCTCCTTCAAGCTTTGCATTGTGCTTCTTATGTGAGACTTTGATTGTATCCCAACATAGTTTACTATAACAAACATAAATTGTCATCAAAGGGAAAAATAATTTCATTTCCCCAATTACATAACAACACTAACTCATCTGTCATGTGCTCTTCAGCTTCAATGTATGTTTTACCAATGGGATTAACGCATGAAAAATAAATAAACAATTAATTTATTGATTTATTGATTTTGTATCAATAAACTTGTCAATGTCATTCACATAAGATAGAGTAATTACTACCGTTTTCAAATGCTTCTTCAAAGTCCAACATAGTTCCTCCAACAACTTCCAATACATGAATGGGTTGTCTTTTTCCTTTTCCAAGTTGAATTGCACACTTATAGGATCTATTACTTTAGAACATTGAACAATCAAGTCTGTGTTCAATGGTACAATATAAGGAAACAATGTATAATGCCTACACAATCACTAACAACTCTTAATGACATGTTTTGAAATCAATTTGAAAAGTTATATTATTATGTCTCGTACTTGAATGCTACGTACTTTTTCTTCACCTGAAGATGAAGTCTTATCATGATAGCATAACAAAACTTGATCTGTAGTACTACTTGTTGGTTGAATAGGTGTGGAATTATAAGGACTATAGATTTTCCTTTATTACATTGCTTCATTTTTTACCCATCAGCATTAAGGATATTTGGTCATACAATATCAATTGTTTAATAGATAAAAAATAATGGATATTAGATTTGTGACAAACAAAACAATTTGGAATAGACTTCAAGCAAATAGTACTTACCATTATGTAGTGTTGTAAATGGTTTGCTATTGATTTCAATTAGTCTTGCATCGACAACAGTTGGACGAACTAGTTTTGGATAGGAATTCTTATCTACATGTGATGTTTAACAATGAAAATTTGATGTACCAACTTCAAAATAATAAATAAACATTAATATAAACTTTCATACCAAGATGCTACTTTTCATTGGTGATTGTCGAGGTCTTTCTTTTCTTTACATCAACATTTTCCTTCTCATCTAAACATGTTGAGCTAGATTCAAATCCACATTGAAAAATTAGTTTTGCACTCCAGCTCAAGACATGAGGTAATACATAAATTGGAAAATCTAAACCAATAAATTATAAATGACCTATTTTGGATGAGTTAGTAAAAAGAATCTGAATTCTGCTTAAGCTTCCATCATCCATGCACCACTAGACTCAACAAGTCCATTTAGCAGCCTTTAGCACCCCAACCAAATCTTCAGTGTAGTTGAAAAAGTTGGCAATAGTCATTCATTTCCCAGCCAGGAACATCTTTTTAGAGAAGAAAATTTGAGCAAAGTTCTTGTTCTCCATTTGATCCGTCTGATGGAAACAAGAAAGTAAAAGTGAGAGTGAAATTGAGAAGGAATGAGTGCTCGAGCATTTGAAAATGAAGCAACTGTTGAAATTTCTTAAGTTGGGTATTTATAAAGAAGGTGAAATGTTTTAAGCGTAGGGTTAAGAAACTGTTTGTGAAAACACGCACTTATCATTGCACTTTTAAATGAGTTGACATTCAAACGGTTTTTATTGTCCACATCACTCAACAAATCAATAATTTGCCTTTAATGTCATATACATTTAATGTTGTAGTTAATACTTAGAACTTGCATAATTAACACAAATTAAACTCACTTGATGGTGCATCTGAGTGATTAGAATTAGATGAAGAGTTCGTTTAGTACGAGCATATCATCTGCCCACCTATCATATGAAACTTTGTCGGTTAGTACGAGCTTAATATGTTAAGTTAACTATTCCCAAATGTTCTAGAAAGTTTACATGAATTCGGTGTTGTTACATTCAACCCTAACTAGAAAGGAATTAGTTACACATACTTGATAAAAACCTCAACTCATTTGATGTTAGACACTCTAGAGTCCTCTGCCTTATAGTGTTCTTGTTTTTTATCTCTTTAGGTTTTTCAGTTTGTGGCCAATGTTTTTCATCATCTTTCTCCCCTTTTAAACCAATTAAGAATATGTTTAAATTTTAGTTGTGATGTCGTCTTTTATTTAAGCGAGATGAACACTCGCTTAACAAAAAGCTTGGGGTTGATTCTTCACTTAAGTCTCACTTAAACGAGATAAATACTTGTTTAAGCAAGATGAGCAGTCGTTGGAGCAATAAAACGAGCAAATTTTTCTTAAAATGATTTTCATTAAAGGACATCGCTTAAGCGAAACAAGTTCTTGCTTAAGCAAGCAAGTTGATATGTTAAAACTTGGCTCTCCTCAAAATCTTCAAAATCTTGAACTTCCCTTTGTTATTCCCAGGAAAATAGATAAAAAAAACTATAAATATATTAACATTTCTTTCAAGAACAAAAAAAAAACTACAACTTTCTCACTGAAAATTTACTCAAATAGTTTAATTTTAAGGATTGATTATATAATTGTACTAATTTAAACTAAACTTTTAATTGTTTTTATGCAACTATCAACTTCCACAAGAATAACGCGCAAAACAAAAAATAAACAAAAATTTTTGTGCATAAACCATGAATTTTAATTAAATATAGGAAAAAAATTCCAAATCTATATGGTATTTCAACTTGTTACAAAAGGAAACAACAATCATATAAACTCAGAATGCATGCATGCTTTTATATCAAATCAACAAGAAATAAGAAATTATGTTAAGAAATAAGAAACAAATATTTCTAAAATGCATTTTATAGCTTTTACAATTGCATTGATAAATAGACATTCCATATTGCTTCATCATCTTTATGAGCAACATTTGCTTCATTGTCATCATTTGGAAGAATTAAATTCACTTCGGCATTTATTTTTTATTGAAGCTTGATAAAGCTTGACAAAATACTCAGGAGTGCGACACACACGTGACCAATGACATTTCATGCCAAACCGATAACCGATATTATCTTTTCTTGTGGAAGATTTATCATGAGAAATTATTCTCCATTTTATTATTTCTTTTTTCAGACATATTATATTTTGCAACATTCACTTCAAGGAGTGGAGCAAATCCAGTAGGACGAGCTTCATGATTTCTTATCAATAGCTCATTATTTTTTTTTTTATGTTCATACATTTCTTTTAGGTTGTTCCACGCAGATCCTTAACAATTAGATATTCAGCTTTTAACCCTTCATGCAGATGATGACGAATAGATATCATGGTTTTGTCTTATTTTGACTAGATGTGTCGTTTCCAATTTTGATTGTATCACCTAGACCTTCAATGTTTAAGTGAATTTCAGCATCTAATACCTAGGACAAATAATTCTTGCCAAATATATCAAGTGTTACAAATTTGAGTTTAGTAAAATTTGACATGATACAAGCTAATAGAAAAATAATAACTATAATTGGAGATTAGATCAAAAAATTATAAGGTCAATATAATAATTCATATCAAGTTAACAAAAACTAATTCATGATATGTTCAATTTTCGTTTATAAATCAATGCAAAACAAATACATTATTATATAATTAGCAACAAAATAATTTGATAACTTATGAAAGAAAAGAATAAGAATATATGAATAAAACTATAATATATATTGCATAAATAAAAATAAGATAGAAAATTTCTATCCCATCAAAACAAGATTTATAAATTAGAAATATGAATTTCTATAACTCTCAAATAGAATAGTAGAAACATTACCTTAGAGTTTTCGTGTTGATAACGTGTTATAAAATAATATGTAAAGGAGAAGAGAGGAGAAAAGAGAAGAAACAATCTGATTCTATGCTTTTCTCCGTTTGTCCTGGTTCATCTATATATACCTCTATTTATTTGATTACAAAGTGTAACCCAAAACAATTGAGTCATATAACATAATTACTCTTATTCAATGATATTGTCTCTAATGAGATTCTCATTGATTTTAGAAATTCCAGGAGTGCAAAGGATATCTAGATATGTAAAACAATGAATGTATAATAAGTTTTTTTTCAATTAATATTTTATTATCAAGTGTAATAATTTATTTATTTATTTATTAGGCATTCAAAATTATCATAATAGTTTATTTTTAGTGTATTTTACATCATTATTGTTATATTTTATTATTATATTAGGTCTTCAAATCTAACATTAAATTTTATTGTTTTAGTATTATTTTTATATTGACTGGACCTACAGACTTAACATTTATATTTTATTGTTAAATTATTATTGTTATATTGGACCTTAACAACTAATCTTTATATTTTATTGGTGTATTATTATTTTTATATTTTATTATAATAAGATAAATACATTTTTAGTATTCTTTAACCCGTGATGCGATCAAAATTTAATACTTTTGTTAATCAATCCAATTGAAGTATTTATACTTGAATTTAATAAATTAGATTTGGTGTATAACTGATTGTTTGAGCAAAGTTCATAATTCTTTCAATGTCATTACATATATGGTCTTCATGTTTATTTCATGAAATGGTTAAAGATAAAATAAGTTTTTTAATTTTGATAATTATAATTTATTTTTAAAATGTTTTATAAGTGGTCATTTTTATATGCATCAAATAAAACTTACACTGGTACTTTCAATAAGACCGAGACTATCTATTGATTTACTTAATTTACACCTCACAGTCTGATAAACGGACGAAATTCACAGAAATTGGATATATTAGACAGTTCAGATGAAAAATTAGTCTATAAGAGCCTTATAGAACTTAACGAGAATAACTTCTAAAAAAATAAGTATCTTCCCTACCAGTTATGTTTAAATATTAAGTTCTTGATCATACTTTGTTCATCTTGTAGAGGATAACAAACACTTGATATATTAAAATTAAGTAAAAGGTCTTTATCTACTGCTCACATAAAAAAGACAAGACAAATTAGAATAAAGAACTTCTCTGACTCAAAGATATGCTATAGAAGGAAAGTTACACATTTTTGACATTTCTCAATTGTCAAAGTAAAAAGTTTTATAATTCTAATAAGACATTTCATGCAGAGATATTTAATGTTCATTGATGGTCTTTCAAAACTCTTCATCCAAATGAAATGAAAGATAAGTAGCTGAGTTTAAAGGCTATTTCATGTTCATCATCCATATAAAGACTACAGAATGAAGTTCTAAAGTAGAGAATACTTAGAACAAGCCAAGTCTCTTGTAGTTTGAATTTTTAAATTCTTTGTAAAGCCTTTATTCTGTACTCATTCTATATCCCTCTTGTAGATGTTTCTTTCAAAAAGTTAGTCAATTTTTTTGTAAATCCAAACCTTAATGGTTAGGTGTATCTTGAAGAGGCTGTGTTTCAAAGAATATTTGATGTGTTAACTCGAAAACGTTGTGATTCAAAGACTACTTGGTGTATTAGCTTGAAGAGGCTGTATCCAAACAATAGTTGTTTTAACCTAAAAATTCATGGTCATAGAATACTTGTATCTTCATAAAAAATAATGAAACCTTAATAGTTACTAAGGAACTAGATGTAGCCTTGGAATGGGACGAACCAATATAAAAATATTTAAGTCTTTATCTCTTTTGTCTATACTAACTAGAAGGGTTATGTTCAAAAAGTTCATTTAAAACAATTTTTTGAAAATCTGTTAAGAAAAGTTTCATGTGTTAGTTCAAATACAACATTCGTTTCAAAGAAATAACTTGCAAAAATTTCTAATTAATACAATTCAACCCTCCATTATTATGTTTTTGAGTTTATAGTTTGGTATAAAGGTTCAACTTCTAAAGGTTAAGCACGTGACAACCGCAACAGGAAAATATCTAGGATGGAAAACTCTTCTACCATGTTCATCATGGAAAGATCTTCCATAAACAAGCCACCATACTTTAATGAAGATGATTACCCCTGTTGGGCTGATCTTATAAAGATGTACATTAAGTTCACCTAGTATCATCTTTGAAAAATCATAACTAAAGGAGATATGTCACTCACTAGACCTGAAGGTGAGTGGGGCACAAAAGAATTTGTAATCTTGGATCTAAACAACAGAGTTGGATATGCCATAACTTATGCATTATCTAGAACTTAATACAACAGATTATGTTCTTATAAGACCACAAAAGAGCATTAGGATACTCTCAAAATCTCTCATGAAGGTACTCAAGATATCAGATTGAGGAAGACCGTCACTTTTCAAAAAGAATATGAAATATTTTCAATGAAGAAAGGAGAATCTATTAATAGTATTTTTGGATGATTTTTAACTATACTTAATGGATAGACAACTCAAGTACAACTTTCACCAAGGCCTAGAATAATATGAAGATTCTAGATAACCTTCTTACTGTTTGGAAGACTATGTCCACAACTATCTCTGTAGGAAGAGATATGAAAGCCCTGACCTTAGATGAACTCATCAAAGCTCTAAGAGTTTATGAGGTTCATCCCTAAAAGAAAGATAAGATCAAAGTTCAAGAGCTTATTGTTTTACAAGTTAAAGAGCTTATTGTTTTACTAAGGAACTACTTGTTGTTACATTCAACCAAAGGAGAGAACAAAGCTCTAAGGGTTGAAACTAGGCCCTTCCCTATTGAGAGTTCTACAGACTCCTCTAAATATGAGATCTTTCTCATGGCAAGAAAGTTTAAGAAGGTGATGATAAAGAATAGAAGAAGCAACTACTTCTTTAAGAAGAAAGAAAGAAAACTTCTTGAGAAGAAGTCACCTAAAGATGAAAGCTCTAAGGTTGTCTGCAATGAGTACAAAAAACTTAGTCACATTATTGCCCTAAACTTGGGAAAAGGTGGAATCCTAAGAAGGATGGGAAGAAGAAAAGTCTGTTCACTTTAGAAAATCTTGACAGTGACAATAATAAATCCACATACAAAGAAACAACAAACATATGCCTGATGGTAAACACACTTATATCGTCTCATGTATAACTTCATGTCATTAATTATGTTTCTTCACCAGACTCTAAGTTAGATGATAAGCAAATGTCTCATATTGCTCTTCTAGTTAATTCTAAGTTAATAGCTCTAGAGTATAAGAAGTGCAAAAATAAATTAAAAATAGCTTTAGTTGAGATTACTCAATTGGAAGCTTCAAATGATGAATTAACTCAGAAGAAAGCATATGATAAAGATCATCTAATGTTTGAATCTGATAAGACAAATTTTCTTTTTGAAATTGAAAAATAAAGAAAGAAAATAAAAGTCTCAAAAAAGATATATCTAAATTTGCTTTTAGTTCTTCCAAATTAAAGATGCTTTAAAAATATGGAAGATTACCTTTTGGTAGAAATGGATAGGATATGATCAACTTTAGAATAAAAACAAAAACTCTTACAACATCACTATTTCTACATGCAAACGATGTGGTAAGAGTGGTCACATTGAAGTGACCTGAAAAAATCCATCTAGGTATTGGATTAAGACATAAGCCAAAGATAGAAACAAACAAAGATAGAAAAAAACAAAGATAGAAAAAAAACAAAGAAATGTATCTAAAGTTAAGAGGAAAATACTTTACCTAAAGCTCATCATACTCATTCAACTCAAAAGAAGAAAGTAAAACCTAACAAGAAATTACCTAAAAAAATTTGTGTACTAAAGTTAAAAAATTTCTTTGTTGCATACATCCTGATAGGAAAGCAAAAAACTTCCAACCAAAATTTGGACATTGACTTCTTGCAACATATGACAGGAAATATGTAAATGTTCTTCGACTTTACACAAAGTAAAATATCAGTCTCTTATAGGTCTAGGAAAGGTAAATTCTTTGCATTGGTACAAATAGTAATGTCTTTCAAATATAAAGTATCATATATTAAAGAAATAAAGGTAAATTTATTTAATGCAAATCAATTTTATGACAGTGAATATGAAGTTTTCCTTAACAAAGACATATGCATTGTAAAAAAAATAGATAACTTTATTCTAAAAGAAAAAATAATCTGTATAAAGTTTATCTTTTATATCTAAGTAATTAGAATGTAACATGTGTAATATTTATATTTAATACAAGAAGATTACCTAGCTGAGAAAGATAAAAGGTGCAACGAGGAAGATTAAATGAAAGGCACAATGGTGAAACGGGGAATGAAAGGTGTAGACAATGTAAGGTACAAGAGGCAGGCGGAAAGAAACAATGACGAAGAAGTAAAAACGTTCAAGAAGAAAAAGAAAGGGAGTATTTTAGTTTGAGGAGGATAATTTAAGTAATTTGTCTGCAAAATAGGGTACTTTGAAGGGGATAAAAAAGGTGAATTAAGAAGAATAAGGCCAAACTCGACCTAAGTATACCGTAAAACCAACAAAAACAAATTAATGCCTCCACAGTCCACATGAGAGTTTTTATATGTTTTTAAAATTAAATAAAATAGGAAGATATTTCTTTTGCATGAAAAAATATAGATACAATACCTTACCAAGTCATCCGTAGTCATTGAAATAAAATAACACGTGTAATTTTACTTAGGCTCAATTGCATATTTTATGAATTTTATCATTTAATTATATGTTATTTGTAATTTTTTTATTACTTAACTTTTACAATGTTACAATTTTTTTCACCTAACTATTTTTAGTGGAAAAAATAGCTAAAGTCAGAGTACTCCCTCAATATAATATAAATATGAAAGGAAACGTATTTTGAAAGATGCTTAGAAAATTGAATAATATTTATTTGCTAAACCCCATGCCAATATTCATTTAGTTTTAGTATAAAAATAAAATTTGACGTAAACATTAAATGATTTATCTACAAAGTATACGTACGTTGCAAGTAAATTCTGGTGTGCAAGTAAATTCTCATAAATGTGCCGTAATGCGAATTTATTGTACACATATCTAGAGAAGACCACAATGCATGTTTGTAGTTTCTATTGCTGTGATTAAGATTTACTGTTATGACATTGGTACAGAGATAAGAATCAACTAGAAGAATGGCTTAAAGAAGTTAAATATACCTAATTAGTAAAAAAATTTGATACGTATGCTATCAGTGTACTATGCTAGTAGGGAATAAAGGCATATATAGGCATTACTTAATATGAGAAAAGATATACATAATATGAGAGAGTGAAAGAAGAGTTAATTTATTGTGTATTGATTTATAATAAAATGATACTTGAAAAGTGTAGAGATTAAAGGGAGGAGGAAAATTTTGAAAAGTATAAATTATTAAAGATCAAAAGAATTAAAGATAAAAAAATCAAATTTAATAGTAATAAAAGAGTGTATAGTTCAATATTTCACTATGAAAAATATTTAAATGATAATAAATATAATAAAAAAAATTGAAATCTCTTAATAAAGTATTGAATTGCACAAGAAGAATAAACTTGTTTTCTTTTATACATAGGAGTTGTTCATATTTATAAATAATAAATAATGCAATTAAGTCAAATTTCCTCCATTCACTTTAACTACATTTTTATAGTAGTTTTCTTCTATAATTAAATTAGTAACTAATCGTGATTGACTTGATAGTAAGCAATTAATCTTCTTTATTATATTAATTAATGGAAGTTATAAATTGGGTGGGCATTATATTTAAATTGAGGCAGTGTTTTTGACCCAGCTTATTTTTAATATAACTTGTCCTTAAAATGAAAAGCAGGGCCAAACAATTTTTATAGAAAAAAAAATTAAAAATAAGTAACTTTTTTTAATGAAGAAATCTTTAACATAAGTAAGTTATAAAAAATCTAATTAGAGGAGTTTGTTCAAAGATTATTTTCCATAGATCACTGTTCCATTTCTGTTGTAGTATTTTTTTATACTTTGTTTTTTTATTGTTGATTTTTTTTCATTTTACTAAATACATTAAAATTTTAATTCACATTCTTCTTTCAAACTCCATAAGTCGGGTTTATACAATTAATTTTTTTCTATCCCATTTTTCTTTATACCTGCTCTTTTTTTTAGGTTTTATTTTTTTATTTGGTCATGGTTCCTTTTCTGTTCCTCCTTCATTTTTTTTCATAGCCCTTCCCTGCAATGTTATTGATTCTTTACTTCGAACAAAAATTGTGAAGTGAATAACCATGAAATTAATTTTTGAAGTATTATTCTCTTTCTTAAATACTTTTAAACTAATAAAATTATATAAGTAATTCTAGAAATATTGAAAATTTATAATTTTAAATAATTAATTTGAATATACTCAATAGACCATGTAACATAATTATTAATACTTCAAAGATTACTAATATATTTTATTATATAATTTATACACTATTTAAAGGATAAAATAATAATTTTAAGAACTAAATTAATAATTTTTTTTCGATTCATAACTATAAACCTATACGTATATAATTTTCATTGCATATTAATTATTAGCTATTATAGTCATGTTCACTTTATATAAGTCCGTAAAATTATATTGAATAATTTTCAAACTTTTTAAGAAATTAAAAACTTAAATATATATATATATATATATATATCATTTTTTTTCTTATTTAAATAATTTTATATAAGTTCAGAAAAATTATTTGATTTTATAAAAAAATTTATTGGAAGAGATAACTAATTTTGAATAAAACTAAAAAACTCAATTTTTACCAAATAAGTTTAAACTTTAAAGGACCTTTCAGTTTTTTTTTTAAAAAAAAAACAGAGAGAGAGAGAGTTAGCATACAGATTTTACTTTTTTTTAAGCTATCACTTTTTATTTTAACTTAAGAATTACTTATAAATAAAAAATAAGTTGAACCAAACATCTCAAGAGAATGAATCATTAAATAAGATGTAAAACATATCAATATAATAAAACAATATATTTAAAAGATAACGCTAGCATTATTTTTTAATTGAATAAGTCAGGCAAAAGATATTGACTTAAGATTTGTCATTTTCAAAAGTAAATAAATTAAAATATTAATTGATGAGAAAATGTTTCGTGATGAATTTATATGAATGCTTGCCATTCACTCTGCATATTTATTGGCCCAAAGTTTGGCAACGGATAAAAGTTTGGCAAAGTAAAACTGGGATCATATTTCATTGGAGGATTTTAAAGAGGTAATTTATTTTTTGTAGAAATTTTAAATATTCTTTAATAAAATTAATTGTTTGGATAAATAATTCAAAAATAAATCAAAATTATAATAATTTTAAAAGATATTTTAATAATTAAAATAGAAAAAGTTTAAAATCTCTCATATTATATTTGGATGTAGAATTTACATCGATTTAAAATTAAATTTCCTTTATTCTTAAAATATTTTATTTGGATAAATTAATTTTAATTTCTTTGTCCGATAGAATTCCAATTTTCAATAAACAAATATTTTTTTATTTAATATTTATATGTAATTATTTCCAGTTTTATATTAAATTTTGAACTTAATATAGAATTTAATTGTTCTAGTTAAACTTTTTTCACTTGTACTATGCTTTATTTCAGTCATTGCATTTTTCATCTATGTAATTTCTTTTTCTCATTTAATTATTATAAATTAATGTATTCCAATTTTTAGCCTTTATAAAAAATTGATTTATAAAGATTGAGTATTGAAAAGTAATAATTTTAAAAAAATTTGAAAGAAATTTCTTTTATTAGGGAGAGCAATGGAGAGAGGAAAGAGAAGAGTGGGGAAGAGAGAAAAGAGAAAACAAAGTTTGTACAGAGAGAAATATGGAGAAATTTTATATCTTAGGGAATTTAAAATAATTTAAATTTAAATTTGTTGAAAATATTTAGTAAAATAATATTAACGAGGAAACGGAGAGAATAAAATTGAAGAATGAACATTCAATTCATTAACATTAAAATTCATCAATAAGAATCTCTATGTATAATTTATAATCAATTTCAAATTCCTAACTAATTTTACTTGCTATCATATTTTTTTAATAAAATTAGCTAAATAATTATAAAAGATAAAGATAAAACCTAGCAATTGTAATTCTATCTAAAATTTATTTAAAACTTAAATTTTAAATAAGAAAAAATCTTTTCTCTAACATTCCTCTGTTAGAGTTGTGATTAAAGTGTCTAACTTTAACTTCATATAGTTTAAAGTTGATCTCGGAAGTATTCTACTCTTCATGACACCAAATTGCACATCAATTTCTTAATTTATCTTAATTTAAATTATTGTTTATGTAGTCATTTAAGTTAACTCCTCCTATCTTCAAAGACTTCAAGTTAACTTTAGCAAATTTTTCATGTCAAATGTCACTTTCATCAATTTTGATATTAAAATCATGATCTTTAACTAAATTAAATTTTAAATAAAAGTTGTTTCCAACCATTTCAATCTTTTCCATCTCATCTTCATAATCACCAAGGATGAAACAATAATTCTCCATAAAAGAGACTCCATATTCATTCCTTAGTAACCGTGAGAAGAACATTTCTAACAATTATTATACCTTTTTTATTCACATAAAAATTGTCTCATTTTTCCTTTAACTTGTAAAATTTCACTATTTCCTAACTTGAAAGATATTTAGTCACGTGCTGATACAACCACTATCAATTAGGGAAATAGTCAATTTATGTCAATTGGGATCTTGGGATGTCATAAATAAATACATATATTTTGTTTCTCTTCTTCAACAATCAATTTTACATTATCACCATACTTTTCTTCTTGACTTTACATTACTTTTCATTATGACCATGTTTATTTAAAAAAATACAATAAAAAGTAGTTTATCTTTGTACCAACAATCTTTTTCGGCATGGTTGGAACTTTGGAAATAAGAGCAAGGAAAAAACTTTCCTATACTTAAACACCTTTAGCTTTCTCATTGTTGCCATTGAAAAAGCATAAGTTTCTAGAACATCTTTCATAGTGCTTTGCTTGAAACACCCCCTCATTAGCTTCACCACTTTTCCTCGAGACCTTTTGCTCTTGTGGATGAAGTTTGGTGGTCAACTTTGTAATCAAGAAAGTTTGCAAATCACAAGATTCTTCAATTATAGAGATCTTGGATTTAAATTTTGCAGGCATTGGAATCATGATTTTCCCTACAACTTTTTTATCAGTAAGTAGTGTCTCACCAAGAAGTCGCGTTAGATTCAAATTCTGAAACAAAAACTTAGTTGGCTTCATGCTTTAGGGGTGATCTGGTCTTTACTCCCTGACTTTTATTTCTAGTGATCAAATCTTCAAAGTAGTTGGTCACGAATTTCCAATTTGTTTTTGATTGTTGGGGTGTATGAGGTTGAGAAACATACATATTTATAGCTTGTCCGTTTGATGGAGTTCCCTCGTCTATCTTGACCACTTCATCTGTACCTTGATGTTGATATGCTAAATGACCAGACAATTATATCTGCAAAAGATCAAAAAAGTTTTCTTAATTTAACATATCTTTATTAGCCTTGGAGTTATCTTTAAATTTTACATGGATAGATTCCTTTACAACTTGATTTCTAGAGTTATAAACTTTATATGTCTTTGAAGCGTTAAAACATCCAAGGAAAATTCTTTTGTCCACTTTAGAGTCAAACTTTTCAAGTTGATTTCTAATGTTCAGAATAAAACATTCACATCAAAACATAAACAATTATTACTTGCATAGAATATAAAATGATATTAGTCATTACAATTCTCTTGGTTTCATAACTTCATGAATACAACTCTAAAAGTTATAGGGAAAGAAGCATAACAAGTAGTCCAAACTCTAAAATAACAAATTAAAGAGGAACTATAAAATGAAGAAACAAAAGAGGGTCTTCTAAAGTAAAAGGATGCTTAAGCAAAAAACACCCTTTCCCTAGACGCCTCAGGATTTTACTCAACCTGTTGGTCATCTGCTCACTCGATAATTGGAGTCATCACAAGTGTCAATCACACAAGACACAAGAATAGTTAGTTCATAAGAATAGCAATAATAATAAATAGGGGATAAGACATTCACAAGACATATACCATGAGCATACATCAGAACAAACCACTATGAATGCAACCCAATATGATGTATAAACCTCACAATCTCAAATCCCATGTGGTACCAATAAAAAAATTGAGTGATGTCTAGGAGTACGTATCACCTCTGACACTCTCACAAGATTGAGTGATGTCTAGGGTAGCCAATCTTGCAATGGAGTCATTTCTCACTCATGGTGATCGGTCATAGTGGAAGCTCTCTCCACCACGATGACCCTCAAATCATAGGTCATTACCTCGATCCATTAGGGACCAACTGCCCTAGTTCCTTCATCCTTAATTTTCGAAAACATTTTCAATTCACTTAAGCATTCATGATAATCTTTAAAATTTCCTCAAAATACCATGCTTCACAAGTATGTCCACGGGAAAACTTCACTGCTTCTCCATAGTAGTAGGTATCCATCACTAATTTAAAACACAGTTGATTATCATGAACATCCGCGACTTATCAATGTAACATGTCCCACCAATTCAACTTCTCAATCCAAACCAATCTTTTCACTTAACATTAATAAATTTAATTCACATATCATTCAACAATCATTACAATCGTAATTGATGCCCACAAAGTACAAAGAAGAAAGAATACAATAAGGGAACAAAAAATACTAACTTGTGGGGTTCCAAAGAATCAAAGCTTAATCTAATTTTTTTTTAGACTGTACGAAAGGCTCAACCAAGTCCAAACTACTAAATTCAACCCTTATACCTCAAAAGTCTAGATATCTAATTATTTTCCCAATTTCTACCATTCCTTTAACTTCATACTTTCTGAATCTCTTATCACTTTAATTACAATGCCTCAGTCACCAAATGAAACACTACATTACTTGAATTAAAATGCTATTAGATTATTGAATCAATATAATTAGTGGCAACCATGCATATATATGTACTCATATCATACTTGCACTTACCTTTAATTGTAGGTCCACCCAAGGCATATATATATATGCACAACACAACATTAAACCAATAGCGAAAATTCATCATACAAACAAAACATTAAACCAATAGCGAAAATTCAGTGTATTATTGAAGGAGAACATGAGAAAGACAACAACTAACAAAGTGCAAAAACAACAACGACTAACAAGAGATGAGTAATGATGAGAGTGAGAACAAGAGCAATGCATGCGAGATCGAGAATGAATAGTGAAATGGGAAAAAAGGTTTAATAAAGGGAAGTTTTTCATAGTGGTTAAATTCTTAACCGACATGGATACAACATACCTTATCCGTTGTTTGAAAAATTGACGTGAATTCTCTAAACCACGTCAATTGTCTAGATAATCGATGTGAAAAATTTAACTACATCGATTAACATTATAATTAACATACGTAAAATTCATTTGTTCCAACTAGTGGTACCTTAACATTTAAATATTAATTTGGAAAGTTTTTTTTTCTTATAATCATTAATATGCTTCATTAGACTTTTCATTGGTATATTCCATCAAATTGAATTATAAAATGTCATCATTCATCTAATCATCAGACGAAAGTTGCGTCTAATAAATTTAAGTAGACGATCAATTTTGTCAAATAAACAAATTAGTTATAATTATCAAAATCAGGGATCATAATTTATCTTTATTTAATTATTTCACATTTAACACTCATCAATTCAAATTCTTTCTTCAATGTGATGAGTATAGCATATTTGACTTTGCCATCGTCCTCAAATTCATCTTAGTTAGATCTTGTCCCACACCTAGTTAGGTGTTTCCATATCCATGATTTGTGTGAAAATATGATTTGTACATCATCTTCCATGTAAGCAAATAATGATTTTATCTTTCTTCAACTTTTTCTTCTCGTAAGCTTTTATTCAAGCAATGATAGGATTTTCCCTCTATTAGTTTCAGAGAACACAGCATTCCAGAAGCCTTGAGATAGACAATCTGAGTGTGTCTGGATGAGACAATTTTTTAAAGCAATTCATTTATTCCATGAAGTTGAATTACTGTCCAATCAAATAATGTCATTTAGAGAAGAAATTTCAAAATTCTGCTTAAAATTCTAGACATTCTAATTTCTCCTTATCCTTCTCACTTCTCTGGCAACTTCTCTTTCACTTCTCTCACAACTCCTTTATTTCTAATAATTTTTAAAATTATTACAAGACGCCACAATTCAAAATTTTTAATTTAATTACAATTAATTATTTATTATGTTTTTAATTATTTAATATCAAAAAAATAATTATTAAATATTTTGTAACATTAAAATTCATCATGTAGCATTAAAATTATTTTGAATATTTAAATATTTAAAAATAATTAATATTTATTTTATTCAATATTAAAAATTTAATTTTTATATAAATATTTAAAAATAAAAATTTAAATTTCTTAAAAATAAAATTACTTTATCCAAATAAGGAAATTAAAATAAAAAAATGAATTAATTTATACAAACAAAATAAATATAAATTAAAAAAAATTAAATCAACACAATTAAAATATTAAATATTTAAATTTTTTATAAATTTTCAAATTCTCCATCCAAACACACATATAACAATCCAAAGGTGATAATTTCACCCTTAAACACTAATATCACCGTTGAACTGTTCGAAATACACACGATTAGACCATAATTGCTTAAAAAATAAATCTTTCAATAGATTGCAATCAACATCTCTATGTTTAGCGCTCAATAAATTTTTTAGTATAAAACAAAACTAACAATGTTGGATTGTACAGAGAAAATGGAGAGATTAAAATTGAAGAATGAACATGCCATTCATTAACACTAAAATTCATCCCATGTCTATGTATGGCTTATCATCAATTTCAAATTCTTAATCAATTTTATGCGGTACCAGGTTTATTTGAATAATGTCAGTTAATTAACTATAAAAGATAAAGATAAAAACTATAAAAGTAATTATTAATTCTATCTAAAACTTGTTCAAAACTTAAATTTTAAATAAGGCAAAATTTAATGACTATGACAAAATTACTTTCAATTAAATTATTATATATTTCTGTTTTGAAATTTTCTTTATCTATTTTCTTCCAAACTCCTTCGCTTTTTCTCTTTTCTCTCTGTTTCTCTTTAATTTTTTTCCCCTCTCCTCTAACTTTTCTCTTACACTCTTTACCGAAAAGAAGGAAAAAAAATCTCTGGTGTAATCTTTAAATTTAATATTGGCGAAAAGTTTTGGCAAATTAGAATTGCTAAATTATTATACAAAATATCCAAGTCAACGGAGAGATTAATTTGTTCAACATATTAAAGATAGTTACTTTATTATATAGTTACGACTAACCAGAAAGAATATCCTGGTCAACACAAAAATCATGTTTTCAAACTCTGTATTCAAATCCCAATGCACACGATAGCCTTCCATTATCTTCATGAATTCATGACCATTCTCAAACAGTCAACGTTGAGAGAGAAAAAATAATAATATTTACTATGCACTTCCCTAATGAATTATCATTCTACCACACAGACATAAAGCACCAATTTATATAGGAACTTCAATTTTGGTGTTGTGTCCTCACAATAGGGCATAGAGATAGAGAAATCATGGATAAACAAACGCTTGGGAGTCTCGCAATCATAACATTACTATTTGCTGGGGTTATTTTATTGTATCACTTCTCCTCCTCCTTCTCCGACCAACTAGTCCTAACCCACAAAGAACTACTATGCAAGCAATCGAATTTTGTAAGTTCAGTCACCCAAATTCTATTTTTTTTTTCATCAAATACAAATCATGGTATTCTTTATAACCTAGCTGAAATTTATTTCAATTCTATAAATTTTATTTTTTTTATTTCGCATCAAAGTATTCGGCTTTTTTTTTCAAGGATAAAACAATTTGTATTAGTATTGGTACAAGAAATACCAAATGCATCATTAAGTATTGGTACACTGAGTAGATGCAATCTACTCATATAATATCTATTGTATAAGAACATCAAGTTAATCCTTTTCTTACTTCAGGATAATTCTTTCTCACACAAATCATGATGTTAATCTTCTTTTTAGTTTATGAGAATTCTCCTGAAACAGATTATGTGAAATCATGTATACTTTTGTATGGAGTTGGATTAACTTAATGTATTGATTAAATGTCCAATGTTCGCATGTTATATATTATTAGAACAATTTATTTTGATATATATAGCCAGAAATCTTGTACTCTATCTCAGCTGTGTGAAAACTCATTGAACAAAGGAAAATAGAAAATAATCTCTGGTACATTGAATTAGGGAATACTTTGTGACAAACAAGGATGATATGGAGTTTGAATTTTTGTTTTATTTTTTGGCTATAGTTTATCATCATTTTGATATTCCTTTTTGTGCATACATTATAGAACACCAAAACTGAAGCATGTGGAGATGGCCTTGATTCTGCATTGGCCAAAGCTTCAATGGGAAACAAAACAGTGATAATTGCTATAGCAAATAAGGCATATGTTGAGCAAGATGTAGAGAGTGATACAACAATGCTTGATATATTTCTCAGTAGTTTTTGGCTTGGAGAGGGAACAAGGTCTCTCATTGATCATCTTCTCATAGTAGCAATTGATCAAACGGCCTATGATCGGTGTCAATTTCTAAAGTTGAATTGCTTTAGATTGGAAACTGATGGGGTTGATTTTCAAAGTGAAAAAATTTACATGTCTCAAGATTTCATCAATATGATGTGGAAAAGAACTCTCTTCCTCTTGGAGGTTCTCAAACGAGGCTACAATTTCGTTTTCACGGTACGTATGCATAGTTCTATATTTATTTATTTTTCATCATTTAATCAACCCTATGATATCAAAATTTGTCATTTGAATAAAATACCTCAATTCCAAATATTACTTAAGAAACTCATTATGGCACACTTATTTTTTTGCTTGAGGACAAATTAGAAGAAAAAAGAAAAGTTAACTTCCAAAACAAGAATAAAGCATTCATTTTTTTTTTCTTTGATTAAACTTAAAAAATTTTCCCCCATCTTTTATTTTCGCCTAACAAACATAAGATCAAACCAAATGTTTTAATAGTTTTTTTTTAATAAAAATGTTTTACATATATTTTGCCTAACTTTTCCTTTCAAAATGAAAAAAAAAAAAAAGCAACCTTAAGTCAACTCCCTTAATATAATAAATATAAAAGGAGACGCGTATTATCAAAGATATTAGAAAATTGAATAACATTTATATGCCAAACCCCATGTCAATATTCTTTAAGTTTTCTGAAAATAGTTTTATAAACATTAAATGATTTATCCATAAAGTAGGTTTTATTTGTTCCTTAAGTGGGTAAAGCATGTGGATCCACAAATTGTAGAAAGTTGTGGTGAAAGTAACAACCTCGTAAATGTGCCGAAATGCGAATTTATTGTATACATATTTAGAGACTGACTAGAATGCATGTTAATTTGTAGTTTCTATAGTTGTGATTAAGATTTGCAGTTAGGATATCTGACCTGATTATGAGGTAAAGAGATAAGAATCAACTATTAGAAGAATGACTTCTTAAGTAAAGAAGTCAAATATACCTAAATAAATATTTTTGATATTTTTAAAATTTAAAAAAGATTTCATATAGGCAATGTTGTTGCGTTTTAGATATACCCGAACACTATTTGTTTATTATTCTGAATTCAAATATAGGTAAATTTAATTAATTTATATAAATTTTAAGAAAATTATTTTTATCGTTTTTTATTTACCTTAAATTACTTTTCATTTAAATATTTATACTTGAAATGAAAATAGGTCCCTAAAAATATAATTTTAATTAGATGAAAAATATTACGAGAATACTATTATTAGATAGAATGTTGATCAATTTAGTTAATATTTATTTATATAAAACTATTATTTTCTTTTCTTCTAAAAAATAAATGTTATTAATATAAAATATTTTATATAATTATTCAATTAAAATTCATATGCTTAAATGACTATATAGAAATCATTCAAGCTCATAAATGTATATTATATAAAGTAAAAATAATTTATAGACCTTGTGCAATTGTTTTATATATATATATATATATTAAAACAAGAAATAAGAATTTTTAATCATAATTATTAAATTATAACTATAAAAAATAAAAGTTAAAATTAAATTATTATTTTATATAGATTTTCAATTCGAATTAATAAAATCATCAGTATCTCCTTAATATGAATTGCAAACATTGATACATGAACTTTAGTGAACTAGGATTACGAAAGATATTTTACTAGAAATATTACGAGAATGTTATTATTAGGTAGAATGTTGATTAAGTTAGCTAATATTTATTTATATATAAAATTATTATTTTCTTTTTTCTAAAAAAAATATATGTTATTAATATAAAATATTTTACATAATTATTCAATTAAAATTCATATGCTTAAATGACTATATAGAAATCATTCAAGCTAATAAATGTATATTATATAAAGCAAAAATAACTTATAGGCCATGTGCAATTGTGTTATATATATATATATATATATATATATATATATATATATATATATATATATATATATATATATATATATATATATATATATATATATATAACTCTTAAAACAAGAAATAAGAATTTTTAATCATAATTATTAAATTATGACTTTAATTAAAAGTTAAAATTAAAATTAAAATTAAATTATGAATTTTTTTATTTTATAAGATAAATTATTTCTAATATGAACAACTCGTCGTATATTATGAATTTTTTAATTTAATAATTATAATTAAAAGTTTTCTATTTTAAGAGTTATATAGTCAATATATAGATTAATTTTATATTATCTTTTAATTCAAATTAGTAAAAATAATGTTTCTAAACTTTCATAATTTGTATAATTCCTTTTCCTTCCATTTTTCAGTGAATTATCCTTCCAGGAATTATGAAAGATATTTCCTTTTAAATTTTCTTATTATTATTTCAATTTATATTCGATGGAGATCATAATTTTCTTTTTCTCAATTTTAGATTTTGACTAACGAATTGTTTATTTATACAAGATTCAATAAATATTCAGCATACACAATTTTTTTTAACCCACATGGCATGGGGTTTCACTTTTAACATATATATTACTTTTAACATTCAGGCAAACTTCAAATCCCGGATAATTTAATTAAATAAAATAAATTATTACTATTTATATTAGTTTTTACTAATTAAACATAATTAGGGATAGAAATAGGTTAGATTAACTCAAACTTTATTTGTTTTTAATTAAAAATATAAAATTTAACCTGATTTATTTATCTGTTATTGATCTCCTCTCCGTTCTCCCCAATCCCCATCCCCTTTCCCCTAGTAATTCAAATAAGATTGGTATCTAAGATGTCGGCAAAAAGTATAAAATTGGTGTTATTTGAAAAAATTGTTAGTGAATAGGTTTGTTTTAAAATTAATTATGCATCGGGGTTGAATTGCAAGGGAGTTTTGTGGTTTTAGATAAGTAAAGTGGTGAGAGTATAGCCCTTCACCTCGCAAAGTGGTCGTTAGAAAGAAAAAATAAATCAATATTTTAAAAATAAATAAAAAATTATGAAAATGGAAGTTTCAAAACACTTAATTTTAAAATATATACTAAATTAATTTTTTAATATTTTTGATATAAAATATATCTTTAATATTTTATAAATATTAAAGATTTTATGTCATTTAAATATATAACTTGTTTAATAAATATAAATAAAAATAAATTTTGTCTTATTTTATATAATTGAGTTAGAATATCAATTTTAATTTTAAATTTAAACAATATTTTATTAATAAAATTTGAAATGTTTTGAAAAATAAATATTAAAATATATTAGATTTATCGCATTATTTGTTGTTAGGGTGTTATCAGATCAGCTGCCTTTAATATTTATATTTATGATGTTCAGTTCTTGATTTGAGGCAGAGGTGTATATTACTGATCTATGTATATCAGCTATTTAGTGTATATTACATATCTCATTAGCTAAGTAATTTTCATTTACAAATCAATTTTATAAGATTGAGTTAAACCCTTATTTCATATTTTAATTTTTAATATTTTTGTTTTTAATGTTTTTAAGAATAAAATATAATTATTTTTTTATTTTTTATAATATTTTATCTTATTTTAAATTTTTTAATTTAAAAATACATAATTTTATCTTTAAATTGATTTAGACAATATTTTACAATAAATATTAAATATTACATAACCATTTTTAAAATCAATAATCATATATTTTGAAAAACAATAATAATATTATGTAGACCATTCTAAAATATCTTATAATTGCTTTTAAAAATGGTCTACATAGTATTTTATAACTATTATGAAATATTATCTAAATCAGTTTAAAGATATAAAATTATATATTTCTAAATTATAAAAATTAAAATTAGACAAAAATTGTAAAATAAATTAAAATATTTTTTTATGTTTTATAAAAATCAAAGATACATTTTATCTTGAAATAATGATAAAATAATATAATATATATTTTAAAACATCCTTGTGTGTATACTTTAAAATTAGGTAACTTCACATCTTAGCATGACTCTAGTGGCCTCACTTTCTTCTCCTCTACGTGCTAGTGTGTGAAGTTATTATCTTTATTTTTTTCTCCCTTACTTTTCTTTTTATTTTTAATTTATTTTTTTACCATCATTAAAAGATAGTGTACTCTCTTAAATAAAAGCTTAAATATAATTTTAGTTATCGAAACTTAGAACATAATTGATTTTAATCTCTTACATTTATAATAAATATCTTTTAGTTATTTAAATTGAAAAACTATGTAACTTTAATTTCTCCAATGTTATCTATTAGCGGTTATAAGCGATGTTTGAACCAATTTTATTATTTAAAATCATTTTTTAAAAATTTGAGAGACTAAAGCATTAATTTTAAACTTGAAGAATTAAAAAATAAATTTAATCAACTTAAGAGATTAAAAATATATGTAAGTAAAAAACAAATAATTGCATGTAAAAGTATGTCAACTTCAATTAACTTTTATTTACTCTAATTAACTTGCAACAATTTTTTTACAGGACACTGATGTAATGTGGTTAAGAAATCCATTTACAAGGTTGAGCAAGAATGAGACAGAAGACCTTCAAATTAGCACAGACGCATATTCTGGTGATCCATGGTCAAAATATAATCCAATCAACACAGGATTTTATTTTGTAAGGTCAAACAACAAAACCATTTCCCTATTTGAAACATGGTATGCCCAAAAAGACAATGCCACGGGAAAAAAAGAGCAGGATGTACTTTTTGATCTCATTAGAAGTGGCATAATTGAACACTTGGGACTTAGGGTTAGGTTTTTGGACACCCTTTATTTTAGTGGATTTTGCCAAGATAGCAAAGATTTTACGAAAGTCACCACCGTTCATGCCAACTGTTGCAGAAGCATCACCGCAAAGGTAGGGGATTTAAAAGCAGTCCTCCGTGATTGGAAGCGATTTAGGAGGTTGGACGCTAATTCTACTGTGCATCTCCAGTGGACTAAGCACAATTCGTGTGCACGATCTTGGGCAAAACCTATAAAAATTAATGGCTAAGCATCATACCTAGTTGAATGATAATACCCAATACAACTTGTTTATTATATATGTGTGTGTGCGTCTTGTGTGTGTAACTTATACCTTGTTTTGATTTAGAAAAGTGAAAATTTGACTTTTATTTTGTACCAATTATATATAAATCCAATACATAAGTCATTTACAATTCTTTATGCACCTTATTTAACTAATTAAGTAGGATCTCTTAACAATTTTACATATATAAATAAAATTATTTATTCTCTTGTATTTAAGAAAGCGAAGGATTGAAAACTTAAATTGCTATTTATAAATAAAAATGACTCATAATCTCATAATACTTATCAATTTATAAAGTGATTATCTCTTATAAGTATTCAAGACACTTTCTCATCATTTTCTTGCCTTCTCTACTATGTCGTTTCTAAAAGGAAAATGACGGTGATTTTTGCTCTTGAAAATTATCAATAAACATAACTCTACAGTTATATTTGAAAAAGGGGATAATTCTTTCTTTGGGGCCTTTTTTCCTCTCTTGTAGGTTCTTGATAATGGGCCAATGTGTTAAATTTTATAATTCAATTCGATTTAAGATAATCAATGCATAATGAATAGAAAGAATCATAAATTAAGAAAAAGACAAAGAAAGAAATATAAGAAGTGCTAGACATAAAAGGAAATTTACTGAAGAAAAGCGAGTAATTGAGAATCCTGTAATAACGTGTTATACGTAATTGGCCTAGATTTAGGACATTGAGGTTTACAAATTTCAACCCAGACTATAAAACCAGGTATTTTTATTCATAGACAAAAGGACTCTAACTCTCCGAAACTTCCTAATAATAATAATTTCCCGTTTGAAAACTCTCATTTAAATTTCCATCTCCATCGTTGATGACTTCTACCATTTTGATTAATCAAATCTTCATGTTTCTACCAATGTGAGATAACTACTTACACCTTAACACTCAGTCAAAATAATATACTACTATACTGATTTTCAGCCCTAATTGAAATACTATCTAAAACAATTTTTCTAATAAATAAAAAATTCATGGCATTAACCATTCGTTTCAAATTTTGTATGCGATCAAAAGTATATTATTATTACATTATAATTTATAACACTTCATGTTGTGAATGCTGAAAAATATCAATAACCACAAATCTATCAACAAAGACTACCAATAGTTCCCTAAGAGTGGCATTTGTCTAATCTATCGACCTCTTTCTCTTTTCCATTTGCAGTTAAATTATGTGAACAGTGATTTTCATGTTCCTTCTTGATAATCTTTATCATGTCTTGTGGCCAAAAACAAAATTATGCTCCACCTTTCCACCTTGAAATATTTCCTTTTTGACAACTTTGTATATAGACAGTGCAATATTGTTTAATTCTAAGCAATGAAGTTAAGAATATGCCATTTCCACATTAAATGGCCCACACCAAACCCATTGTACAAGTTAATACAGTAAAAATTGAAAAATTATAATGTTATAAATGTTTCAATATTAGTAAATGTTAATAAATAATGAATTAATTCAAATAAAAATTAAAGTTTTTTTTTGGTTTGGAATTTATTAACCTATACACGTGGAATTTGCTAAACTATACACCAAACTTTTTATTTGGAATTGGTTTACATCATTCCTCTAAACATATACCTCAATTCTTAATTCAAATTGAGAAATCATATATGTTGTAATACAACTCTATCAAGTAAAACGGTTTTAGAACTTAAACAAGATATATAAAAATAATATTATAATATTCAGCAAAAAAATTAAAATTATAATTCCTACACATAAAAACAAATATATAAAAATATTGAAATTCACTTTCATTCTAAACATAATTCTATTCACTGCAAAATTTATTTCAGCCATCACAATTTAGAACTGAACACATTGTTGTTCTAGTGGCCTATGATCACAAACCTTGAACTATTTAATACTATATAAATGACCAACTTTATTTCGTTAATAACTGTAATACGCAATCAATCAGCCAACTCACTCACATAATATATACGTATTTCTCTCTTCACATTTTATATATATACGTATTTCTCTCTCTTAATATTTTATAT
This sequence comes from Hylodesmum podocarpum, assembly GCA_026586105.1. Classification (NCBI taxonomy): domain Eukaryota; kingdom Viridiplantae; phylum Streptophyta; class Magnoliopsida; order Fabales; family Fabaceae; genus Hylodesmum; species Hylodesmum podocarpum. The sequence continues at coordinate 5,830,218 of JALJEV010001371.1, forward strand.
ATATACGTATTTCTCTCTCTTAATATTTTATAATGGTTAGTTATCTAACAAACATTTTTCATAAATGACAGTGGGTTGTGTGAGTGTGATAAAATGTTTGGCACCTTGAAAAGAATGTTGTCTGCACTATAATTTGATATTTCAAGACTCTCTTTTTCCTTCAAAACGAAAAACCCTTTCTGCATGCTTGTTTACTCCATAAAACTAAAGCAAATTTAAGACCAAAAATAAATCTTTACTTGCGTATGTTTGTTTACTTAAAATCTTAAAATAAATTAAATTAACACACTTTGTAACGTGATTTAACTATTTATTTCAAAATTATATTTTCTTGCCAGGTGTCTCACATTTCCATGTATCTTAACTTGAATGTGAGCATGACATCATGGATTATTTGATTGGAAAAGAAAAGTGAAGCTAAATATACTTCTTGCTTGTTTCCTTACCAGCAAAAATTACTTAACCCAAATTTGATATTCAAAACATTCAATGAAAAGTAAGACTAGACAAAATTCCAAACTATGTAACCTCAGAATGTCACAGGAGAACTGTAAAAGATGACAATCGGTTTCCTATGATTTAAATAAACTCAACCATATGATCACATCCTCGATACAAGATATTGTATGAGATATATTCTAACAAAAACTTAAAAGCTCTAAAACTAGCAAAGCAGAAGAACCTACAAACGCTGCCTCAAAATATCCAGCAACTTATGACAATTTTAGTTGCACTGGTGCAAAATTTTACCTATCTCAGTTATTTATACAATTCTATTCGTCTCTATGCTTTCGCTTTCTCTTCTGCTTCCTGCTGGTCACGTAAACCTAGAACAATATATTAGAATTGTTTGTCTTTCTCTGACCAGGAGCACAAACATTACTCAGATATTAATAAATTACAGTAAGGAAAAGACATTAATAGTTATGAAGTACAACTTTAATATCTCTAATATAGATGCTTAAATTTAAAATAAATGACTTGCGCAAGAAGCAAAAATTGATGTATCTCTTGGTGATATTAAAGCAATACTAACCTTCAGCAGAAGCTCTGGCGGTTCTTCCACTTCTATGAACATAAACCTAAAAGCAAGAAACAAATTTCAGATGTCATATATATAAATATAATAATCAAAGAACGAAACAAGGTATCGCATACCTCTGCTGAATGTGGAAGTTGATAGTGGACGACAGTTTTAACACCTGGAATATCAAGACCCCTTGCAGCAACATCTGTAGCAACAAGTATGCCATTTTCATGTTCACGAAATCGATCCATGGCCTACATCAAACAATGGGAAATATAAAGCAATATTCGATAAAATCAATAGATTATTCAGTAATAATATAATTAGTAATCATAATTTTAAGGATCTGAGTCGCATACATATAAAAGGATATTTTGGATGCTTTTATAATTTGCTTATTACATTTCAATTATGAAAAGATGCCAAAAAATGGGTTTTATGTACTGCGTGCATGATTTGATCGAAAGTATATTAAAGCTTGTATACATGTTATGAACCTTTGGAAATTTATATAAATAATTGCAAATTGCACTTTGCGGCCTTCACATGATTTATTAGGTGCATATATTGCTAAAGGCTACACAATGATAATGATAGTTATTCCGTCTCGGAATGAGTCTACCTTTGAAGATGGATTGTGAGAGTATGAGGTGAGGAAGCTTTGCTTGAGGAGATTAGGTGGGAATGTGTATTAGCAAGAACTCCAACGTTTAAGTTAGATTTAGAGGGAGTAAGAGTTTTGAGAGAAGTTAAGAATTGAAATTTGAGGTGTTTTTCATGATACTCTGTGTGTGATTGAGGAGGCATTTATATAGAGTGAAAATATAACTTTCGGTCGTGTTTCGCACGTTAGGATATGATTATTTTACTAACCTATATAAGACATATGTTGAGTTTGGATAGGATGTATTCACCGAATAGGTATGTTTAATCGTCCTATCATTATCATGACTTTTTTCTTCAGCTTTCCCTTTAATAATGATGGCTTATCTTCGATGCTTTAAGTGGTGATGTGATACTGACGTGATAAGGAATATCACATCACCATCTCGCAGATAATGACATCTTAACATACTTGTACAATATTTTCTGTTCAAGGTTTCAATGTGAACTCTTAAAGTCTATGTCCGTGGAATGGGTTTTATAAGAAGACATGTTATTCATTTTCCCTGTATTATGATAGAAAATTCCCTTTGTGGCCTGCATTAGAAGTTAATGCTTTCTGTCAATTTATTTTTTTTGAAAGTTTGTATCCAACACAATTGTAAAATTAACTTATACCAAAAGGAATAATTTGAAATTATAAGGTTTGTTCATCAGCAAAGTGATTAAACTATGAGTTTATAATTAAGTTACATAATTATTACATCATAAATTATTACATCAGCTTAGAATATAGTTAATAGTCAATTAACATATATAAATGAATTTATTACATAAGAATTGCCTTAGTGAAATCCCATATTTTATATATAAGAAAAAGAAATAATCCGCCTAATTCGAAATTTAAGTCGGATTGGACCAAGATCAATCTATTTTTTTCCATTGATTCGAAAGAAAAAATTCAACAATCACTTAGCCAAAATCATGGAACTATTCGTAAGGTATTGAATAGAAATGAGAAATATCGCTCTTTGATAATTTTGTCATCATTTAATTGTTTTCAAATACGATCATTCACTGAGGGAAAATATTACAATGAGATAAAAGAAAAGGTTAATTGGGCATAAAATATAAATTTTGTAATTAATTCATTACAATTTTTGGATTTTAACCTGGTTTAAAAATTTAAGCATAACTTTGGCCACAGAACTTTGTTTAAGCTCCATTTTGTGTCATTTTAAAGAAGACTTAAAAGAGTTATAAAAGTTATGAAGATATCAAGAGCTAGTTCGAACCACATCTTGGGTTAATTTGAGCAAAAAGTTAATGTATGGTTGTTACCAGGAAAATTTCCAGAGAAAAACTTAAACTTAGGCCCATTTATTTACATGTAACATTGAACCATTTTATTTTTGCTGTGAATGGGATTCGAAGAGTGCACTTCAGCTCATTAAAAGGTCATGTGACTAGCACATGACTTGCACCCTTTAAAAAAGCCAAAAACACAATAAGAACACACTTGTACACTTCTTTTATTTTTGCAATCAGATTTTCGTTTTGTGCATCTTTACTCTTGTTCTTGCTCTGCTAGGGTTTGACATTTCAATTTCGTTCCCTTCTCTTTCTTTTGTGTTTTCAATTTTCATTATGAAATTCTTTTTACTACTTTGTTTAATTGCAATTATGAGTAGCTAATTTCGTTAATCAATTCAATTTCAATATGTTCCTTAATTTCCTTAGGTTCTCCATTTTTCAATTACATGAGTACTTCATTTTAGTTGCTGGATTTTCTGTTTCGATTAATCGATTGGTAAATTGAATTGATTTTCTGGTTGTTCTGGCGTTGTTGATTAATAACTGATGCAGAGAACTAATTAAATGATTCGAAATCGAGTCGTGTACTTTCATACGATTGTGTAAGTTTAAAGACAACCAAGTGTTCGATAAAAATACTCTGAGATTTCAGAGCGGTAGTTCAGTATTGAAACGCAGGAATTCCGGTTTCAATACACTGCATAGGTGATTGCTCTTATTTTGTTGAACTAGTGAGGGAAATTGAGAATAAATAGAGATCGGATTCATGTTCGTTTGATTAATTAATTCTACAATTATATCCAATTCTGCAACTCTGTTTTCTTATTGCTTTTATTATTTTAATTGATTTCTGTTGCATGTTTAATTTTCCAAAGCATAAAACCCCCAAATTACGTTTTATAATTTTGGCTTCTAAAAAGTAATAGAATAATCTATGGGAAATGATCCAAGTCCACTGTTACTACAAAGTAATAACCGATTTGGTATTATTTAACTCATATTCGGTGCGTGTCTCAAAATTTGGCGCCATTGTCGAGGATTGCTCTGTTAATTCTCACTATTAATACTCATTTTTTAGTTTTTAGACTTAGGATAGGTTAGTTTTACATTCAATAAATCTTGTAGTGTGTTGATTACATGTTCTGATCCTTTAAATTGACCTGTTGCATGCTATTTTTGCCATCTGTGTGTATTTTCCATATTCTATTCCCAACAATTCTTCGCCTTTTGAGCAACACTTTACCTCAGAGGGATGAAAAAGTGGTGTTAGTTCTGTGAAATTTCCTCTAAATTTTGCTGTTCTGGAAAGATTTCGGTCTTAGGGTATATCGGGTATTTCTAGAATTGTTGTACTAACTTAGATTGACTTGAAATTTCGCAGGTTGGTGGATTTTGGGAAAATAATCATAAATCTGCGGCGTCGCCCTTAAGCACCACCCTATCTCGGCCAAATTCCACCGTTTTGACCCATTTTTCAATTCCTTTTTAAGTTTTTACTATGCATTTTTGTGTTCCTGGGATGGATTAGAATTGACCTGTGGCAGTCTTGTAAATTTTAAAAATCATTTGATATAGTTTTGCAAGTCATTTTGGTTATATAGTGCTTGCTGACATTGATATTCTGTTGAATGCTGGTGGATATTGTTGTTTTTGTTGTTTTGTGTTATATAATGTTGTTTCTGCTGATTCTAATACATGAACACTAGAGGTAGAGGTGATATTCGTTATAGTAGAGTGAACGAAATAGACTTAAGCATTCTAAGCATCCACCTATAATTGAGCCTGGTTCATTTTCTGTACATAGTACAGGTACTAATACTGATAGTGATTATTTTTCTCCTCATTTTGCACATATCACTGGTACTGATTTTACACATTCTATGAAGCCCAGTCCTAGTCCTGTAGTGCATCCTTATATTAAACATACAACAAACATGGATAATAGGACACTTAAAGAACTATATGCACCTGATGTGAATTATCAGCCCATGTGCATTGAATACCCTGAACTTGATGCTGATTTTGAACTGAAATCTCGATTAATTCACTTGTTGCCTAAATTTCATGGTCTTGCAAGTGAGAATCCACACAAACATCTTAAAGAGTTCCAGGTGCTTTGCAGTTTCATGACACCACAAGGCATTGATGAGGATGTTAGATCAAGATGATTAACGTCTCAAGTTTTGATTAATTACAGAGCAGACGGAACATATCAGACTAAAGCATTACAAGTCAAAGTTAGACTGAACAAGCACAGACGGAAGATGACCCTTCAAAGTTCATCTCTGGTCAAGTCATTCGTCTGTCCCAAAGCCACGTCATCAGACGAAAGCATAAGACGATATGCTCTAGACGAAGTCTTCAGATGAAGTCTTCAAACGAAGCTTTCGAAGTCAATACAAGTTGAACATATCAGACTGAAGCTTGAAGATTGGATCGTCTATAAAGATTGAAGAAGTCCAAGTGTTTTCTCCTTAGTAACGCGCGCCAAAACTCAAATGTTTACGTTACTCAAGAAACTTCTGATGTCAGAATGGGGACTCGCGCTTAACCTCTGCAACACGAAAAGTAAATCTACTTTTCGTTGTTATCTCTACTAAGTCAAAAAAAGGTTCTGATTCCGCTATGAAACTTGTCAAAATCATGATTGTACTCTGACACAGTTGAAGACTTCGAGGAAGGAAAGGACAACGGGCAGATTTATGGGTCTAACGGATCTATCAAATCCTTGTCTATATAAAGGACTTCACTTGTAACTTTTGAAGTTGACGAACATGCTACAATTTGTATACATTTGCGATTTCGCTCACTCTGTACTTAAACTTATATACCCCTCTCTGCGAAGAGGAACTTGTTTCTTAGAAACTTAGTTTAAATCCACTTTTGCGGTGCTTTAGCCTGAGGAGGTTGTGTTCCAAAGAATACCTTTGTATTAGCATGGAGAGGCTGGGTTCAAAGAATATTTAGTTGTTTAGCCTGGGAAGGCTAAGGCTAGAGAATATCTTGTATTAGCCAGAAGTGGTTGGGTTCAAAGAATACTTGTAACTTTTTCACGGTTTGTAGTGAAAACTCAATAATTGCTAGGTAAGTGGACGTAGTCTTGAATAGACGAATCAGTATAAAAATAATTGTGTTTATTTTTATTAAGCTTGTGACTAACAGGGATAACCAAAGTGTAACGTCTATTATTAAAGTCAATCTTTGAAGAAGAACAAAGTTTCATCTGATAGTTTTTTAAACCTATAGACGAAAGGACAAAATTTTTTAATTAACACAATTCAACCCACCTTCTTGTGTTTTGTCTTTTACAGAGGAGCATATCAAGTTGAGGGCATTCCCTTTCTCATTGGATGGAAATGCCAAGGATTGTTTGTATTACTTGCAACCAATAACTCTCAGAAGTTGGAATGACATAAAACGATTGTTCTTGGAGAAATATTTTCCAACTTCTAGAGTTGCTGCCATCAGGAAAGAAATATGTGGAATCAGGCAAGCAAATGGAGAGATTTCATATCAACTGTCCTCACCATCAGATTTCATATCAACTGCTGATTTTATACTTCTATGAGGGACTGTTACCCATGGATTGCAGCATGGTGGATGCTGCAAGTGGAGGTGCTTTGGTTGATAAGACCTCAACTGTAGTGAAAGGCCTCATTTCTAACATGGCTACAAATGTTCACCAGTTTGGCACCGAAGCCAACAGTGTTTACCATGTGCAGTCTATATCTTCCAATAGACCGATCTCTGCACCCTCACCTTCACCCTATGCAGACCAGCAAATTTTGACCAACAAATTGGATAAGCTTACTCCATTAGTCAGCCAGTTGGCAATGGGACGGTAACTTGATCATTTCTCTCGGTTCAACAGAGTAGGCTGGCATCTTAAGACTCTAGGCATAGCATTCTAGCAGTTCTTGGATCTGCCTTTACTGTGACTATAGTACCATTTCCATGTATGGAGTGGAAACAATGGCTCCGAGCTGATTCATGGTTCTTCTTCCAATAATCACTTTGTAGGACGTGTGAGCCTCTACCAATAAATATGTCACAGACAAGGTCTAATGTTTCTCTCTTTCCCCTAAGGTCTTTAATAGGTTAATATACCCTCGCGTGTGTACTCTTTCCCAGTGAAAGGAGGGGCTCCGTATGTGATTTAATCCTCGAACTGGGGAGTCCGATCTTCTCGAAAGTGAAGCAATACAAGATATCTGTCGATCTTCCTTGATCAAGTATCTTCTTTACCTTCCGGTTAGTTGTGATTGCGGTGATTATCATTAGGTCGTCCTAGTCCAGGTCATTAGTGTTGAAGTCAGCATCCGAGAATGTGATGCTCGGCATGGTCCTAGCTAGGAGGTATTTCACCGTGTTAACACTCCTAGTCCAGGTCATTAGTGCCTTTTGTGTGCGCTCTTGATGCTGCCGCCACCACCAAATCCACCAGCTATAGTTTTTATGGTACCCTTCACGCCATTAGGGTTTTGCTGGGCTACATCCTTTCGTGTGGACTATTGGGACCTTTTGTAGTTCCTTCCCCCCAATGATTGTAGTTGACGATGATGTCATCATCCTTTCTAATGCTCCCTACTCCTTGTCTCATCTTTATTTCCTCAACGGACAAAGCACGACAAGGCTCCTACTCGGACAAGCTCCTCAATAATGTCTTTCACCTTACTGTATTCCTCCGTCGTGTGGCCTTTATTTTGATGAAAATTGCAATGCATGTTGGGGTTAGCATTTCAAGGAGACAGGCTAGGAATCGGCACTCGCAGCAGCTCGAGATTGAAAGCCTCTCATAATACAACCTCACGACTAACATTCAGAGGGTTATAATGATTGAACTTCCTAATCCTCTTCCTTTGTAGTCCCGAACTTGACATACAGGAACTGTGTCTTTGTTTGTCTCCTTACTCCTTTTGAGGGCAGCAATGTTTTCCTCAATACTAATTAAACGGGAAACATGAGCCCTAAGCTCATCCATATTCTACGAAGGTTTGGCATATAAAGAATCAGAAAATGGAGCAAGTTGAAGCCCAACTTTGATGGAGTGCATGGCTATAGTAGGGTGCAAATCGAGTATGCTTATAATGGCCTTGGAGAATCTGGACATGTAGTTTCTCAAGGTCTTTCCATCTCCCTGGATCACATGATGTAACAAGGATGAGTCAGTCATGATGGGCTTACAGTCGGTAAACCGTGCCATGAACAAGACGTCAAATGTGTCTATAGACAATGGCGGTAGGGAGTTGTACCATTCGAGAGAAAATCCTAGAACGTAGGTCAGAAAAAGGCGATGAGGGATCCTCAAGTCAACGGAGACTAGCCCAGCCTGGGTGAGGTATGCTTTTATATGCACCGTGGGATTAGACATTCTCTCATACTTCTCCAAACTTGGCCATCTCCAATTATCTGGCAGCCGTGATTACATGATACCTGGTACAAATGGGAGAAAAGTGGACAATTGTTGTAACATAGGGTTCTAGGGGGTGGTAACAACATTAAAGGGTATTTCTCGGTGGCTCACATGTGTTTGCGGTGCTGGTACGACAGTATGATATTGGTTTACTGGTTTCTGGTTATGGGTGGATATTTGTGGGGCACTAGATTTTGGTTGGGCAAAGGGTGCTCTATTCTGTTGGGAATGGCTGGATTCAGCCTCCAAGGGGTTTGGATAGGGTACGGATAGTTGAGAGTGGGATATTTGGTTCCTAAGGGCAATTAAATCTTCTAGGTGTTGGTTTCTGAGGTTTTTCATCTCCGTTTGATGTTGTACCCTTAACTTCTTCATATCTTCTTCAAGTTGTTGCCTTACTCCTGCCACAACTGCATCTATGTGCATTTTCAACGTGTCTATCAAGGTCTAGTCCATATTCATACAAGATGAAAAATTTGTCATCTGCATCTATGTGCATTTTCAACGTGTCTATCAAGGTCTGGTCCATATTCATACAAGATGAAAAATCTGTCATCTAGCTTCGCGTATTTACATGAATCACGTGGTCCCAAGATTGACTTTACCGAGGCCCACGATGGGCGCCAAATGTTCTTACTTGAACTGGATGTTGACGTGGACAATGCTAACTGGCCTACGTGGCAGGGCCAAGGTTTGGCAAGGCTATTGAGGGTGACACCGAGGTGAACGTGGTCTCTTTGTCAAAAGAGGGAACGTACCTGCAAAGGCAATCTGATGCTTAAGTTAACATAGGGAAAACATGGAGAGGCATAGCAAGTAATAGGGTCTAGAGTACTTCCTGTAGGAGAACTCCCCTTTTATACCTAAGGATAGGTGTCGAGGAGTGTGAGAGACAATCATTTTAACCTATGTATCTAGCAACGTCAGATGATGATAAGGGGGAAAGGGGTTTTGGTAGCACGTCAATCAAATACCACGTGTTGGTCCCTTATTGGTCAATCCCTGAGAGAAATTTCTACCTTCTTAGTGTGTAGACATCATAGGTGTCAAATTACATACTGACACGATGTCCGACTTGAAGCAATAGCTTAGTCTGAGGTGACGTAGAGGATACACGTCACCTCGACCTACTACAACTTTTAAGATTGTACGAGTTGTTGCGCGGTCAGATAAACTTGTATTTTTATTATTGAGGTTAATGTCATCATTTATTTTTCATGAAAATAAAGACTATAAAATTATTGTATAAAATATAATATTCAAAATTGCAATCTTACAAGTAAAGTAGCCATTGTTTCACAGTAGAAGAAATTAAATAACAAAACACAATAAAATAATTTTGGTTACGACAAGTACAAAATAATGGCTTTTATCATTGTGATGATAACATTTTCAATATATATATATATATATATTTCCTCATCATTTTCATAATATTTTTTCCATTTTGGTGAGAAAAGTATTCATATATTTTTTTTAATAATGTCTTAAGGATATTTTATATCCAGAAGAATTCCATCAACTAATACTTTAAATAAATATTTTCTTAAAATAACATTAAGAGTCTCAAAGTTAAAATTTAAAATATTAGATAAATAAGAAATAATAATTTCACATAATAATGAAATGAGAATAAGAATAAACTTTGTTATTGGATTTTTAGATACTAAATCAAGTATTGTATCTTTGTTTCTTGTCTTTGCACATCTTATATTACATATATCCTTAGGAGTGTAGAAAGCACAAAGAAGAAGAAGGTGAAATCTAACGAGGTCCCAAAGATATTTAGATATTAAAGTGACAAATTTTCTATATTGTATATATTCTTAGGAGAGTAAAAGGCATCGGTAGACACTAGCTTCTCGCAATATACGACAGAAAACATGTATATATTCCAAGACTTTAGATCAAATAAAGAATTAATCTTTTATGGGTCCGAGAAACCTAAAATCTTTAGGATTAATACAATTAGTAATGTCTTTAATTTGTGAAATATCACATATTAAAGGATTAAAATTCAACCTACTTAACATAAATTAATTTTGTGATAGTGGATATGAAATCTCATTTATCAAAGATGGATGAATAATAAAAAATAAAGACAACTTCATTCTCTTCATTGATAAAAGAAAGAATAACCATTGTGAAGATTATTTTGTAAATCTAAATGATCAAATGTAACATGTTTAATGTTAACAAATGATAAAAATGATATTTAGCACGAAAAGATTACTACACCGAGGAAGATAAAGGATGCAACATGGAAGATGAAATGAAAGGCACACCGATGAAAGTGGAATGAAGGGTGCAGATAATCACAATGCAAGAGGCAGATGAAAAGCAACATAGGTGAAAATACTAGTATAAAAATCGCTTATAACGTCACCTTTTCCACGTCGATTAAAAAGAGCTTGACGTGCATGTGATATATGAAGTCAGTTGGAAATGTTTAGTTTAGTGCATATTTTCTCCTCCGTGCTCTAACCCTATCCCCCTCAATGGCTTTCCTTCTTTCCATAGTCGTTTCCCACAACCTCTCCTCACCTCACCTTCATCTTCATTGTTCTCGTACTCCGCTTTCTCGTCGTTCTCACGTTTCTCCATTCTCATTCTTGTAATCCTTGTTTTCCATCGTTCTCATTCTCACTATTTTTATTCTCGTCATTCTCCTCCACCGCTTCTCGTCATTCTCATTCTCTTCTTTCACCATTATCGTTCTCGTTCATTCTCGTAGTCACGCTCATTCTCGTGCACTCGTACTCGTGGTGTTGGAACAAAGGCTCTCTATCGCAATTGAAAAGAAAAGTTTAGTTACGAGGCTAACAGAAAACTCACTGTAAAATTTTTAAAGAAGAAGACTCATTCTCATATTTTCAATACCAAGTAAACAGTATTTATACAAGTGGAGTTATGAATGGCTTGCCCATCAAGTTCCTATGCTAAGTACATTAGACTAACTACATGTGAAATAGCTATCAGCGGAAACAACAAAACAAGCCACCTTTCGTCTGTTCGGTCTCAGACGAAACAAACTGGTTTCGTCTGTTAGTCATCAGACGGAACTTCACACTTAGAAGAAACATCTTCATCAGACGCAACAAAGTATCGTCTGATGGAACACTCCTTCAGACAAAACATCTTCATCAGACGCAACAAGGTATCGTCTGATGGAAGATTATCGTCTGATGGAAAGCTATCGTCTGATGGAAAGCTATCGTCTGATGGAAAGCTATCGTCTGATGCTTCACACTCAGACGAAACAAGGTATCGTCTGATCCGAAACAAGGTATCATCTGATACTTCACATTCAGACGAAACAAGGTATCGTCTGATACTTCACATTCAGACGAAACTTGTATTACTACAACACTCCTCCTAATACAAGTTATCCAAGCTCTCCATTCCCATAAGCTTCTTCAATTCCTCAAACCTCACTCTCTTAAGAGGTTTGGTCAGTATGTCAGCCAACTGCACCTCGGTTTTACAATGCTCCACATCAAGCTTGTCTTCATTCACTTGTTCTCTAAGAAAATGATATCTCCTCTCAATGTGCTTGCTCCTGCCATGGCTAACAGGGTGTTTTGCGAGATCAATTGCAGACTTATTATCAATCAGCAGCTTCACCTTGGTACTGTCACAAATCCTCATTTCCTCCAACAGCATTTTGATCCACATAGCTTGACAAGCAGCATATGATGCAGCTACATACTCTGCCTCACATGATGACAAAGCTACCACTTCCTGTTTTTTCGAGCTCCAGCATATCAATGCCTTCCCTATCATGAACAAATACCCAGCAGTGCTCTTCTTATCATCCACATCACTTCCCCAGTCAGAATCTGAATACCCCAAAACTTCAATTTTCTTCAAATTGATTTCACTTGGCATCAACACGCCATGATCAGTAGTTCCTCTAATAAACCTCAAAATTCTCTTGACTGCAAGCAAGTGGCATGACCTTGGTTGTTCCATGAATCTGCTTAGTAATCCAACACTATGACTGATGTCAGGTCTAGTGTTGCACAAGTATCTCAGTGAACCAATGATCTGTTTGTATAGTGTAGCGTCTACAGGCTCTCCTGGTGATTCTCTGCTCAGTTTCAAACCAGTCTCCATAGGTGTAATAGCTGGGTTGCAGTTTGCCATTTTGAACCTCTTCAAAATGTCTTCAGCATACTTCTTTTGATGAAGAAAGACCCCTCTGTCAGTGAATTTGAATTCCATCCCTAGAAAATATGACAAATTTCCTAGATCACTCATCTCAAATTCCTTCATCAGCATTGACTTGAATTTCATATTCTCTTGCTCATTTGCACCTGTGATCAGTAGATCATCAACATAAAGACATAGGATTATATGATCAGACTTACTAGAGCCCTTCACATATACTCCATGTTCTGAAACACACTTAGTGCATCCTGCCTTTATCAGAAAACTATCAATCCTCTTATTCCAAGCTCTTGGAGCTTGTTTCAGCCCATACAGTGCCTTCTTGAGCCTATACACCTTGCTCTCTTGCCCCTTAACTTCAAAACCTGGTGGCTGTTTCACATAGACTTCCTCTTCTAATGGACCATTCAAAAATGCAGATTTTACATCCAGTTGATGCAAATTCCATCCATATTGTGTTGCTATTGCTACCAAAATTCTGACAGTTTCAAGTCTAGCTACTGGTGCATATACCTCATTAAAGTCAATACCTGCCCTCTGCAGAAACCCCTTTGCTACCAACCTTGCTTTATACTTTGCAATCTCACCATTTGGCCTCAGCTTCAGCTTATACACCCACTTTACATCTATTGCCTTCTTCTCAGTCTGTGACACAAGTACCCAAGTCTTATTCTTCTCAATGGTCGCCAACTCCTCCTTCATAGCTTCTAACCAATTTAAATCTCTCATTGCTAATTCGAGATTTCTTGTTCTGATTCGCCTAACATGTTTTCCTCAAGTAATTCACCTCTTGGTCTATTGCTTGATCGAAACACTTCATACTGTCAATCTCACTGAAGGTACCCTTGTTCTAGTTGATCTTCCGACCACCGGTTGTTGGGTCCGTTTAAAGATCAACCCCGATAGATTCTCTTCAAGATCACAATCATCAAGAGTGGTGGTTTCGCTCGATGGTCCGTGAACTCTATCAGACGCAACACTATCATCAGACGAAACACTCCAGCACCAGCCTTTTGCCTCATCAAATTGTACATCCCTACTCTTGACCATCTTGTGATTTGTTGGTGAATATAGTTTGTAAGCACCAGTTGAGTGATAACCAACAAATACCATTGTTTGACTTCTATCATCCAACTTTTTTCTCAATTGTTCTGGTACATGTCTATAGCACAGTGAGCCAAACACCCTAAAGTGACCAACACTTGGCTTCTCACCAGTCCATGCTTCATGAGGTGTCACACCTTGCAGCTTCTTTGTAGGACTTCTATTGGAATGTACACGCAAAGAAAAGCGGCTTACGCCCCGCCTAACCTCTTTGGCATTCCTTTTCCATTGAGCATACTTCTGACCATATTCATTATGCTCCTATTCTTCCTTTCCGCAATGCCATTATGTTGTGGTGTGTATGGAGCTACAGTCTCATGAATTATCCCTCATTTTCACAGAATTTGGCGAATTCAAGAGAGGTGTACTCACCTCCACCATCGTTCTCAATTTCTTAATGCTGACCCATTGTCCTTCTCAACAAGCAGCTTAAATTTCTTGAACTGTGGGAAGGTGTCACTTTTTTTCTCAATCATATATATCCACACATGTCTAGTGTACTCATCAATGAAAGTGAGAAAATAGTGGTTACCTCCCATAGATTGAGTCTCCATAGGACCACACAAATCAGAATGTACAGCTTGCAATTTCTGTGATGATTTCATGGGTAAATCATGCTTGAATGCCTTTCTTGCAGACTTAGCAAGGCAAAGATTCTTTGCAAAGTTGTCTTGGAACCTGAATTTTAGGAAGACCAGTCCACCATACCCTTTGCACTCAACATGCTCAGGTTCCTAAAATTCAAATGGCCATACCTATGATGCCATGTCCAATTTGATCATCAGGTCAGAATAATGGTAACAAAACATTTGTGATCAACCTTGTTAATGCACACTTTGAAGGTTTTGTTATTTGACAGTGGAGCCTTAAGAATCAATCTCCCTTTTGAATCAAAAAGCTTCATTTCTTTATCCACCATCATCACCGTATAATTCTTCTCAAGTAATTGACCCACACTAATCAAGTTACTCCTCATGCTTGGCACATACAACACATCCGTGATGATAGCCTCTTTGCCATCCTTTCTCTTCACCATGATGTTTCCAATGCCCTCGATTTCACTTGACTATTGTCTGCAAATCTGATTCCTCTAGAACTAGATTCATCCAAATCTACAAACCAACCTCTGTTTCCAAAGTCATGTGGTTCTGCAGCCTGTATCTAGGTACCACACATTTGATATGTCATCATCCAACCGTGTTGTAGCCATCAACATTGCATCGTCGAGTCACTTTCACTCGCCACTCGAGCCTCATCTTTCCCTTGATTGTTTGATCCTCTACTTGAACAATTTCTTGCATAATGACCATACTTCTCACACCTAAAACATTGTACCTCATTCAGATCTTTCTTCTTTGGATTCTTGCTATTGACGCACTTTTGTTTTTTGCATCATTGATTCTTTGAACGTCTGTTCTCGATTCAAAGATTACCCTTCTTCTTTTTCCATTTTTCTTTGTTCTTCTTGAACCATGAAGCCTCATCTTTGACCTTCTTGGTGAATTTTGCTTGCAAAGCCTGATCCATTCCTCTTCTCTCGTTTTCCTCTCGTGACCTCATCTCATGAGCTTCCGAGTAGCTTGTAACTCTTCAAGCTTCATAACAGAAAGATCCTTAGACTCTTCAATTGCAACTACAATGTGATCAAAATTTGCAGTTAAGGCCCTCAACACCTTCTCAATCTTTTGCAAATCAGTGACCTTCTCACCACATGTTTTCATCTGATTGGTCAAGACTACCAATCTTGAAAAGAAATCTGATATGGCTTCATCTTCTTTCATGTTCAACCCCTCGTACTGCTTCCTCAAAGCCTGTAACTTTACTTTCTTTAATTTTTCATCACCTCCATAGAGCCTTTTTAGAGTCTCCCATGCTCCCTTCGCCGTTTCCTCCTCAATGATCTTTTCAAAGACATTACCATCAACGCATTGATGTATGATGAACAAAGTCTTTCCATCTTTCTTCATCGTCTCATGATGTAGGACTCTTGCAGCTTCGTTGGCTTCTGCTGCCAACTCTGCAACTCCATCATTCACAATTTCAAGCACATCTTGAAATCTGAATATGACCTTCATCTGCGCACACCACCGATCGTAATTCTCGCCTCTGAACACCGGAAGATTCGCTGGAAATTGGGAACTCGTCGTGCTTTGATTTGCCATTACAGAAATTGGATCTTAACCAATGCTCTTGATACCAGTTTGTTGGAACAAAGGCTCTCTATCGCAATTGAAAAGAAAAGTTTAGTTACGAGGCTAACAGAAAACTCACTGTAAAATTTTTAAAGAAGAAGACTCATTCTCATATTTTCAATACCAAGTAAACAGTATTTATACAAGTGGAGTTATGAATGGCTTGCCCATCAAGTTCCTATGTTAAGTACATTAGACTAACTACATGTGAAATAGCTATCAGCGGAAACAACAAAACAAGCCACCTTTCGTCTGTTCGGTCTCAGACGAAACAAACTGGTTTCGTCTGTTAGTCATCAGACGGAACTTCACACTTAGAAGAAACATCTTCATCAGACGCAACAAAGTATCGTCTGATGGAACACTCCTTCAGACGAAACATCTTCATCAGACGCAACAAGGTATCGTCTGATGGAAGATTATCGTCTGATGGAAAGCTATCGTCTGATGGAAAGCTATCGTCTGATGGAAAGCTATCGTCTGATGCTTCACACTCAGACGAAACAAGGTATCGTCTGATCCGAAACAAGGTATCATCTGATACTTCACATTCAGACGAAACAAGGTATCGTCTGATACTTCACATTCAGACGAAACTTGTATTACTACAACACGTGGAACATATAGCTGAATTATTTAATATCGGTTCTTTATAATAACTGATGTTTAAAGCTCGATTAACATCGAATGTTTTTGTGGAACATATAGCTGGATTATTTAATATCGATTCTTTATAATAACTGATGTTAAAAATTCTATTAACATCAAGTGTTAATGTTTCTACATACGTCAAAAATATGTTTAATGTCGGTTACAAAACCAACATTAAAAATAAGGATTTTTAACCGATTACAAAACCGAAGTTATATACCTATTTTTTATTAGTAAAAAAAACCGAAGAACATTGAAAAAGAAAAAGAGAATATGAGTTAGCCTCGGGAGGATAATTTAGGTACTTTACGTACAAAGGCCAAAATTGAGCTAAATATACCATAAAACCAACCAAAACAAATTAATGCTTCCACCGTCCACATGAGAGTTTTTACGTGTTTTCAAAGTTAAATAAAATAAGAAGATATTTCTTTTGCATGAAAATAATATAGATATAATACCTTACAAAGTCAACCGTAGTCATTGAAATAAAATATATAACACGTGTAATTTTAATTAGGCTTAATTACATATTTTATGAATTTTATCATTTAATTATGCTCTTATTTAATTTTTTATTACTTAACTTATACAATTTTTCAATTTTTTTCACCTAACTATTTAAATGAAAAATAACTAAAGTCAAAGTACTCCCTTAATATAATATAAATATAAAAGGAAACGTACTATGAAAGATGATTAGAAAATTGAATAATATTTATGTGCTAAACCCCATGCCAATATTCATTTAGTTTTAGCATAACACAATAAAGTTTTACGTAAACATTTAATGATTTATCTACAAAGAACAAGTGGGTCTTGTCTTTATTTTACACTTTGAAGCAAATCTACCGGTGCCTCATTGACTGCTGAGCCAAGTGGTTTTCGTGTGGGTTTGCTCTTTAGAACTTGTTTGAGAATCAGGACAAGTGTAGATAGTTTATTTGTCGGAACAAGTGACAAAGTCCTAATGAGTGAACATGATTGAAAGTCGTAATAAGTGACAAAGTCGTAATGAGTGAATATGGTTGAAAATCTAACATAATGAGATAAAAATATACATAATTATATTATTTTTTGGAAGATATACAATTGAAAATTCTGCGGTGTTAAAAATCCATCCTTGGACCGAATGAAGATGGTAATATGAATAAGGTTTTTAAAATAACGTTGTATATACCTAATGAGTGTCATAGAATGAATACTCTGCACTCATCCTGGTTGTTGTTTTGTGTCAAGTAGTTACTGAAGTGTCCCTCCTGCTACAAAATATATAAAGAGCAGTGAAAGAAGAGTTAGGTTTTGTTTCCGCGGAGAATTTGAAAATTTTTAGAAAATTTAAATATCTAACATTTTAATTGCCTTAATTTAAATTTCTTTTATTTTATATTAATTTATTTGAATAAATTAATTTAATTTCTTATATTTTAATTTTCTGGATAAAGTAATTCAATTTTTAATAAATTCAAATTTTTATTTTTAAATATTTATTTAAAAATTAAATATTGAATAAAAATAAATATTAATCATTTTTAAATACTTAAATATTCAAAATAATTTTAATGTTACATGATGAATTTTAATACTTCAAGATATTTAATAATTAATTTTTAATATTGAATAATTAAAAACATAATAAATAATTAAATGTAACTTAATTAAAAAATTTGAATTACATAATCTCGCAATAATTTTAAAAATTATTAAAATAAATAATAAAATTATTAGAAATAAATAATTACAAATTATTAGAAAGCATGTGAGGTAAAGAGTTGAGAGAAGATCGTAAAAATAAAGAGTTGAGACAGAGAATCGTAAAAATGACTCAAAAGGAATTGAAATGTCTATTTTTACATGAAATTTGAAATTTCCCAAATTTACTCATTTAAAATTTCTTATCAAAATGACATATTTTAAATTTTTTAAAATGATTTATCCAAACAAGTCAATTGAATTGATAACAATTTAATTTCACCGAAACAATGAATTACTATATATAAATATGTTCCATCCAAACACACTCTTACTTTCTTATGTATTGATTGATCATAAAATGATATTTGAAAAATGTAGAGGTGGAAAAATTGGAAAAATATAAATTATTAAAAATTAAAAGAATTAAAGATGGAAAAAAATCAAACTTAATAGTAATAAAAGAGTGTATAGTTCAATATTACACTATGAAAAATATATTTAAATGATAATAAATATAATAAAAAAATTAAAAAGGTGAAATCTGTTAATAAAGTATTGAATTACACAAGAGTAGTAAAATTGTTTTCTTTTATACATAGGAGTAGATCATATTTTTCAATAATAAATAATGCAATTAAGTCAACTTATTTTTAATATAACTTGTCCTTAAAAATGAAAATAAAGGCCAAACATATTTTATAGAAGAAAAAAAAACTCTAAAACATAAGTAGCTTTTTTTAATGAAGAAATCTTTAACATAAGTAAGTTATAAAAACTTTAATGAGAGGAGTTTGTTCAAAGCTTAAGCAGAGCTTATTTTCCAGAGATCACTGTTCCATTTCCGCTGTAGTATGTGTATATATATATATATATATATATATATATATATATATATATATATATATATATATATATATATATTACTTTGTTTTTTTATTGTTGATTTCTGTTTTTTTCATTTTACTATATACATTAAACTTTAATTCATGATCTTACTTCAAACTCCATTAGTTGGGTTTATACAATCCTTCAGGATTTCTGTTTTTGTTCTATCCCATTTTTCTTTATACCTTCTTTTTTTTTAGGTTTTATTTTTTTATTTGGTCATGGTTCCTTTTCTGTTCCTCCTTCATTTTTTTTTCATAGCCCCTCCCTGCAATGTTATTAATTAATTCTTTACTTCGAACAAAAATTGTGAAGTGAATAACCATCAATTAAATTTTGGAAGTATTATTCTCTTCTTATATAATTTTAAACTAATTAAGTTATATTAATAATTCTTGAAATGTTGAAAAATTTATAATCGTAAGTAGTTAATTTGAATATACATAATTTCCAATACTTTAAAGACTACTGATATATTTTATTACATAATTTATACACTATTTAAAGGATAAAATAATAATAATTTAAGAACTAAATTAATAGTTTATTTTCGATCCATAACTATAAACCTATACGTATATAATTTTCATTGTATATTAATAATTAACTATTATAGTCATGTTCACTTTATATAAGGCCATAAAAAATTATTAAATAATTTTCAAACTTTTTAAGAAATTAAAATCTTAAAATATAAGTATATCAGTATTTTCTTACTTAAATTATTTTATATAAATAAAATTATTGTTCAAAAAATTATTTAATTTTATAAATGAATTTTTATTGGAAGGGATAAATAATTTTGAATAAAACTAAAAAACTCATATATTTTACCAAATATGTTTAAACTTTAAAGGAGCTTTCAGTTAAAAAAAAAAAAAAAAAACAAATAGAGAGAGAGAGAGAGTTACCAAACAGATTTCACTTTTTTGTAAGCTATCACTTTTTATTTTAACTTAAAAATTACTTATAAATAAAAAAAATAAGTTGAACCAAACATCTTAGGAGAATGAATCAGTAAATAAGATGTAAAATATATCAAAATAATAAAACAATATATTTAAAAGATAAAGCTAGCATTATATTTTAAAGATTTGTCATTTTCAAAAGTAAATAAATTAAAATATTAATTAATGAGAAAAAGTTTCATGATGAATTTATATCAGTGCTTGCCATTCTCTCTGCATATTTATAGGCCCAAAGTTTGGCAACGGATAAAAGTTTGGCAAAGTAAAACTGGTAGAATATTTTATAGGAGGATTTTTAAAGAGGTAATTATTCTTTTTAGGAATTTCCAATATTCTTTAATAAACTTAATTTTATAGATAAAGAATTTAAAAATAAATCAAAACTATAATAATTTTAAAAGATATTTTAGCAATTAAAATAGAAGAATTTTAAAATCTCTCATTTATATTTGGATGTAGAATTTACATGGATTTGAAATTAAATTTCCTTTATTTTTAAAATATTTTATTTGGACAAATTTAAATTTCTTTTATTTTAATTTCTTTATCTAAGATACATCATTCCAATTTTTAATAAATAAATATTTTTTTTATTTAATATTTATACATAACTCTTTCCAATTTTATATTAAATTTTAGACTTAATATAGAATTTAATTGTTCTAGTTAAACTTTTGTTTTTATTTCAAATCATTGTATTTTTCGTCTATGAATTTTATTTTTTCTCATATTTAATTTTATAATTTAATGTATTCTAATTTTTAGCCTTTATAAGAAATTGATTTATAAAGATCGAGTATTGAAAAGTAATCATTTCAAAGAAACATAGAAACTTCTTTTATTAAAAGAGAGCACAGGAGAGAGAAAACAGAAAACAGAAGAGGAAAGAGAAAAGAAAGATACACATATAAAGAAAAGAGAGAAATTTCATTAGTTGTCGTTGAGCGGAGAAATTTTATATTATAAAGAATTTGAAATAATCAAAATTTGAATTTTTTGGAAAGATTTAGTAAAATAAAATTAACAATATTTAATATTAGCGGGGAGAATAAAATTGAAGTATAAATATTGACATTCATTAATATTAAAATTTATCAATGAGAATGTGTATATATATATATATATATATATATATATATATATATATAACTTATAATCAATTTCAAATTCCTAACGAATTTTGTTTGCTATCGGCTTTATTTTAATAATATCAGCTAATTAGTTATAAAAGAAAATGATAAAATTGTAGTAATTGTAACTCTATCTAAAATTTATTAAAAATTTAAATGGGGAGAAATCTTATAACTCTTACATTCCTCTGTAAGATTTCTCATGAAAGTGTTTAACTTTAACTTCACGGATTTTAAAATTGATTTGGGAAGTGTTTTAGTCATCATTCATTAAGTTGCACATCAATTTTTTAACCTAAATATTTTTTATGTAGCCATTTAAGTTGACTCCTCCTATCTATGAAGACTTCAAGTTGACTTGAATAAATTTTTCATGTTAAATGTCACTTTCATCAATTAATTTTGATATTAAAATTATGATTTCAACTAAATTAAACTTTAATTAAAAGTTGTTTCCAATCATTTCACTCTTTCCCATCTCATCTATTAATCATAATATCCATTCCTTAACAAGCAACATTAAGAACATTTTGATATAAATCTAGAAATAAAGAAAATTTCTAACAATTATTGTATTTTTTTCATTGGCTTGTCCCTTTTTTTCTTTAATTTGTAAAATTTTATTATTTCCTTATTTAATTTTTGGTCGAATAGATTTTTCAATAGAAGTGAAAATTGAAAGATATTTGGTCATGTAGCTGAGGCAACAACTATCAATGAGACAAATACTCAGTTTATGTCAATTGAGATATTGGGATGCCATAAATAAATACGCATTTTCATGTTTCTCTTCTTCAACAATCAATTGCATGTTTTTCTTGTGATTTTTTAGATTGTTTTTTCTTGACTTTGCAATACTTTTCATTATGAAAATGTTTATTGTAAAAATTATAGTGAAAAGTAGTTTTTTCTTAACTTTGGCAATAAAAGCAAGGTGAAAAATTTCCTTTACTAAAACATGTTCAACTTTTCCAGTCTTGCCATTAAAAAATAGTAGGTTTCCAAGACATCTTTCACATTGTTTTGCTTGAAACACACCCTCAATAATGTGGAGTGCAGAGAAAATCTTTCTTTGACTTCATAGCTGAGTTTTGATGAAGACAAAAAGACATCAATCAAAAAGAAGAAAAAGTGAAGAAAATCCAAGAACCTAGTATTGATCAAGACAAACTTAAATTTCAAAAGGTTCTAGATTTCTCTCTATGATATGATAACTTAAGGTTCTTAAGTATATAATTAAGTAAAATATGTTTCAAAGATTAAAACAAGTAACAGTACTTAACTATATTTTTAAAACTAACTTAGAAACAATTTTTATAGTGCAGTAATCGATTACTGTGAATCAGTAATCGATTACGTTGTTCAAATTTTTTTCAAATTTTAAAAGAATGTCTTTCTGTAATCAATTACCACGAATTAGTAATCGATTATATAATTCAAATTTCAAATGTTGAGCAACATACACTTTTTGAATTGATTATCATACGTTAGTAATCGATTACCAAGTTTAAATATTTGAAAAGATGTAATTGC
Source organism: Hylodesmum podocarpum (assembly GCA_026586105.1). Taxonomy (NCBI): domain Eukaryota; kingdom Viridiplantae; phylum Streptophyta; class Magnoliopsida; order Fabales; family Fabaceae; genus Hylodesmum; species Hylodesmum podocarpum. The sequence goes on from JALJEV010001371.1 coordinate 5,852,903, forward strand.
TAGTTTTTAAATTTAAAATTATGAAAAGTATGTACTGTTTTAATGAAAGCTTACCAATGTTTATTTAAACAAGTTTCAAGTTCAGAAAACATAATACATGAGTTTCATAATTTTATTCGTTACTTGAAACAAACTTTCAATTCTTGACATGTTCTAAAAGTCAGAAAAGCTTTTGAGCCTTAATTGACATATCACAAGAGAGCCTGTCTTTTAGAATTCATTCTACCATATAAGATTGACACAACCATTGTACTTTGTTCTCCATTGTTGAACAACTGTTATTGTTAATTCAACATAGTTTTCAATGAAAGATTGTTGATCACAGTAGTGTTCGGTAAAAGGTTGTTGATTATCGTAGTGCTCGGTAAGGATTTTGTGGAACCTTGGGTTAAGATTGTAACACAACACTTATTACATAGTGGAAAAATCTCTGATTCTGATTAGGGGATTGGACGTAGCCTTCAATGGTGAAAGGTGAACCAGGATAAATTCTTGAGTGGCTTTCTCTATCCCTATACTCTTTACTTTAAGAAATTTAATTTCGGATGCATTGTCTATTGCAATTAACTGGTTATTATTGGGGTTATAATTTTCTAAGTCAAAATCATATAAGTTTTTAAGAAAATTGTAAGAAACCTAATTCACCCTCCCCCTCTTAGGTTGCTATATGTATTTACAAACAGCTTAACCACTTCTCATTGAGACCCTTTGCTCTTGTGCATGAAATTTGCTGGCCAAATCTACAATCAAGAAATTTTGCAAATCACAAGACTCTTCAATTGCAGAGATCTTGCCTTTAAATTTTGCAGCATTGAAATCATGATTTTCTCCACAACTTATTGATTAGTATATGGTGTCTCACCAAGACGTCGCATAAGGTTCAAATTCTAAAACAAGAACTTAGTTGGCTTCATGCTTCAGGGGTGATCTGGCCTTTACTCCCTAATTTTTATCTCTAATGGTCAAATCTTCAGAGTAGTTGGTTACGAATTTCCAATTTCTTTGATTTGATTGTTGGGATGTATCAGGTTGAGAAACAAATTATGTATATCTTGTTCGGTTGATAGAGTTCATTCATCTATCTTGACCACTTCGTATGTACCTTGCTGTTGATTTGCTAAATAATCAGACAATTGTATTGGTAGAAGATTTAAAAAGTTTTCTATGTCTGACATGTCTTTATCAGGCTTAGAGTTATCTTTAAATTTTACATGGATAGATTCCTCTACCACTTGAGTTCTAGAGTTATAAACTCTATATGCCTTTGAAGCGTTAGAACATCTAAGGAAAATTCTTTTGTCCATTTTAGAATCAAACATTTTAAGATGATTTCTAGTGTTCAAAATAAAACATTCACATCAAAACATAAACAACTATCTCTTGCATAAAATATAAAATGATAATAGTTATTATGATTCTCTTAGTTTCATAACTTCATGAATACAACTCTAAAAGTTACAGGGAAGGAAGCATAACAATTATTCCAAACTCCAAAAAAAATAAAATTAAAGAGGAACTAAAATGAAGGGAAAAAAAGGGGTCTTCTAAAGAGAAGAATGCTTCAATACAAAACACCCTTTCCCTAAATGCCTCAAGAATGTACTCAACCTGTTGGTCATCTGCTCGCTCAATAATCAGGGTCATCATATGTGTCAACCACACAAGACACAAGAAGGGCTAGTTCATAAGAATAGCAATAATAATAAATAGAGGATAAAGCATTCACAAGACACACACCATGACTATACATAAGAACAAATCATTATGAATGTAACCCGAAAGCATGGATGCAAGCTTAAGAAGGAAAGCTACTAACACTCTATATACTATATAAAAAGAAAAGTTAAAAGTCTTGGAGTTGAGTACATGATTTCTTCGCATCCTTCACCTATAGGCTTTCATGTGTAAGTTATAGATTCCACAAAGAAAGTGATTCCTCTCTATAAGCTTGTTATCATTCCTGACTCAATCCAAAAGAAAAGCATGGGCCGAGGGAATATTAGAACGCTGCAAGGATCACCGCTCGATCCGGTCCTAATATGAGCATGAACCTCACAATCTCAAATGTCATGTGGTACAAATAAAACAAGTGAGTGATGTCTAGAAATGCATGTCACCTCGACCACTGTCATTATAAATACTAGAAAATTACAATTAGGGTAGCTAATGTTGCAACAGGAGTCAATCTCACTCATGGTGATTAGCCATAATGAAATTATTTCCCACCACAATGACCCTCAAGTCCTAGGCCATTACTTTGACTCATCAAAGATCAATATCTTTTTATCCTCAATAAAATTAATATATTTTCAATCATGATGTTCCTTTTAAATAAATATCATTTCCCTTGTACTTAGCATATCTACTACAATGACAAAAACACATGGACAATTTTATACTAGTTTTAACTCTATTTAAATCCTATGAGCAACAAGGTATCATAGAAATCCAATACCAAAATCAGAAAATTAATTATGTTGAATAACCACGCAAGTCACATAATTATTCACAAAAAAATCATAACTCAAGGCATACTCATTATTATTGAATTCTTAGAACTACCCTCACTTGAAGGGTTCTAAATAGAGAAAATCACTCTCTAGATTTTCTGAATAACCAAGGTAAGTCTAAAAAGTTGTCCAAATCGTTCTAACTTGTCCAAAAAGTTTTGTAGTGCCAAATCATTCTAATTCAGAAGTCAACCCCCAAAAGTCTCATATTTTCTCAATTTTTTTTATATTTCTATAGTTTTCTTGGCCCTCACTCATTCACAATATAGCAATCCACTACCCCTACATCACAAAATATATATTTAGAACACAGTAGTCCAATTTTATTCAATAAAACATTCACACAATTAATTATATTTGTCAAAACTAACAATAACCACTTCATTGGAACAACTCGTAATAGAAATAGTTCAATAAATCAACATATCCAAATTTAGTAAATTCAATAATCACAAATTACAATAACAATGATTTGAAATAATTAATCATTCTAGTATAGAATACTCGTTATTATCATCAATTTAAAAACTACCCTAAGATAGAGAAGAGGAAAGATAGATCAATGAAAGAGTAAGAGTTCCAAAATCTATCGAAGCACCCCGAAATTTGTAGGAAAAAAATAGAAACAAAGGGTGAAAATATAGTGACTATGATAACCGAACGAGGATATAAAAAGGGAGAGTGTGAATGTGAGGAGAAAAAGAGAAAAAAAAGGTTTTCCAATAGGGAAATATTAAATGATAATTATAAGAGAATCTTAACCGTTTTTTAAATCATGCGTAGTCCATCACGATCTTAAAATACAAAGGCAAAAGTAAAAAAAAAAAAAAAAAAAAAAAAAAAAAAAAAAAAAAAAAAAAAAGCATAAATGAGTATTTCTGATGGTCCTTGTTAAAATACTAGGATTTATTATCCTTCTTATAATTTTATTCTGAATCTAAAAATTCACACCATTTGTTAGCTAGACGTTTCTAAAATACTCACAACTTCTACACATTATTGAACGTTTTCAATTTAATTAAAATAGATCATAATTCTAATTATCTAAATTTTATATCTTAAAATTAATAAAACTAAATCAACAATTTTTTAAAATAAAAAGGATTTAAATTAAATTCAAAGGAATAGTTAATTAGTTTCTCTCGAAACACACATATGCACAACACAATACTGCATAAAATCATCATGCAAACATAACATAAAACAAGAAGGAAAATTGAGGATTTTACAAATGGAGAACGTGAGAACGATAACGGTTAACGAAGAGCAAACAACAATGGTCGATGAGGAAGGAGCAATGGTGAGAGCAAGAATGAGAGTGGTGCATGCGATAATGTAAAGACAAATCATTAATTTGTTCCATCTGAAAAATGTCATCATTTATCTAGCTATTAGACAAATGTTATATGATATATTTAAGTAGATTATCAATTTTGTCAAATAAAATGATTAATTATAAATATTAAAATTAAAGATTATAATTTATTTTTATTTAATCATTTTAGATTTAATATTCATCAATTTAAATTTTCTCTTTGATGTGATGAGTCTAATAGATTTGACTTTGTCATAGATTCATCTTTGTTGATATTTAGGTGTTTCGATATTCATGATGCGTGTTAAAATGTGTTAAAATATGATATGCAAGTCGTCTTGCATGTAAGTAAGTAATGACTTTATCTTTCTTCAATTTTTTTTTTCTTTTGTAAGCTTTTATTTGAGCAGTAGTAGGATTTTCCTTCAATGACAGTTGATTAATTTCAAAGATCACAACATTCCATAAGCCTTCAGATCTCAAATTTCATCTTAACAGCCAAAGGTTATGATTTTCACCATTAAACACTAAAATCACTTGTGAATGGCTGGAAATAGACATAATTACATCACAGTTTCTTAAAAATAAATATTTCAACAGGTTGCACTCAACATCTCTATGTGTAGCCCTCAATAAATTTTCTCACGGTCCTATAAAATACAAGCTCTTAATACTAATGTGGAAAATATATTGAATAAAAGACATAATGGAGAAAATAAAATTGAGGAATGAATATTGACATTCATTTGATTTACAATTAATTTTAAATTCCTAACCAATTTTAACTGTTACCGGATTTATTTAAATAATGTTAGATAATTAATCATAAAAGATAAAAATGGTAAAACTAGTAATTAACTATATCCAAAACTTATTCAAAAACTTAAATTTCAAATAAGGCGACTTTGACCAAGAATACTTTCCATTAATTAAATTACTGTCTTTTTCTGTTTTGAAATTTTCTTTATCTATTTTCTTTTAAACTCCTTTGCTTGTTTGCTTTTCTCTCTCTTTACTCTAATTTTTTTTTTCTCTCTTCTCTAATCTTTACTATATCATAGATACGACTAACTGCAAAGAATATAAAAATCATGTTTTCAAACTCTGCATTCAAAATGTTTTCGAACTCTGTATTCAAATCCCAATGCACAAGCTGGTCTTCTATTATCTTCATTAATTTAGGACCATTCTCTAACAGTCAACGTTGAGAGAGAACAAATAATAATACTTACTCCGCACTTCCCCAATGAATTATCATTCTACCACACAGCCATAAAGCACCAATTTATATAAGAACTTCAATATTTGGTGTTGTGTCCTCACAAAAGGGCATAGAGAATTAGAGATTGAGAATCATGGATAAACAAACGTTTGGGAGTCTCGCAATCATAACATTACTATTTGCTGGGGTTATTTTACTGTATCAGTTGTCCTCCTCCTCCTTCTCCAGCGAATTAGTCCTAACCCACAAAGAACCACTATGCAGCCAATCGAATTTCGTAAGTTCAGTGACCCATATTCTATTTTTTTTTTCATCAAATATAAATCATGGGTATTCTTTATAACCGAGCTGAAATTTTATTTCTATTCTATAAATTTTATTTTTAATTATTTTGCAGCAAAGTATTCGTCTTTTTTACAAGGATAAAACAATTTATATTATTATTGGTACAAGAAACACCAAATACATCGTAAGAGGACACTGAATAGATGCAATCTACTCATACGATGTCCATCTTATAAGAATATCAAATTAATCCTTTCTTATTTTACGAGAATTCTTTCTCAAATCGTAAATTAATCTTTTTTCTATTTCACGAGAATTCTCCTCAAACAAATTACGTGAAATCAAGTATTCGTTTGTACGGAGTTGGATTAACTTAATGTAGTGATTAAATGCCCTACATGTTATATAATTAATTAGAACAGTTTATTTTGATATATACAGCCAGAAATCTTGTACTCTATCTCTGTTGTGTGAAAACTCATTCAACAAATGAAAATAGAAAATAGTCTCCGGTACATTGAATTAGGGAATACTTTGTGACAAAGAAGGATAATATGGAGTTTGAATTTTTGTTTTATTTTTTGGCTATAGTTTCTCATCATTTTGATATTCCTTTTTGTGCATACATTATAGAGCACCAAAACTGAAGCATGTGGAGATGCCCTTGATTCTGCATTGTCCAAAGCTTCAACGGGAAACAAAACGGTGATAATTGCTATAGCAAATAAGGCATATGTTGAGCAAGATGTAGAGAGTGATACAACAATGCTTGATATATTTCTCAGTAGTTTTTGGCTTGGAGAGGGAACAAGGTCTCTCATTGATCATCTTCTCATAGTAGCAATTGATCAAACTGCCTATGATCGGTGTCAATTTCTAAAGTTGAATTGCTTTAGATTGGAAACTGATGGGGTTGATTTTCAAAGTGAAAAAATCTACATGTCTCAAGGTTTCATCAATATGATGTGGAAAAGAACTCTCTTCCTTTTGGAGGTTCTCAAACGAGGCTACAATTTCGCTTTCACGGTACGTATGCATAGTTCTTTTTTGTCATCTTCTTATTTAATCTACCCTATGATATCAAAATAAAGTTTTATAAACGGTAAATGATCATAAGGTAGGTTTAATTTGTTACTTGAGTGGGTAACGCAGCTTGTGGATCCACAAATTATAGAAAATTGTGGTGAAAGTAACATCCTCATAAATGTGCCGAAATGCCAATTTATTGTATACATATTTTGAAACTGACTAGAATACATGTTAATTTGTAGTTTCTATATATAGTTGTGATTAAGATTTGATTAGGATATCTGACCTAATTCAGAGGTAAAGAGATAAGAATCAACTATTAGAAGAATGGCTATATAGAAATCATTCAAGCTAATAAATGTATATTATATGAAGTAAACATAATCTATAGGCCATATGCAATATATATATATATATGAAAAAATCTTAGAATGAAAAATAAGAATTTTTAGTCATAATTATTAGATTATAACTCAAAAAAGTTAAAATTAAATTATTATTTCTTTTCATTTTACAAGATAAATTATCTCTTATAACATCAACTATCACAACTCACCGTATACTATAACTTTGTTAACTCAATAATTGTGATTATAAGTTTTTTTTTTTTTTTTCGATAGAGATCATAATACTTCAGTTCAGCATACACAATTTTTTTTAACCCACTTGGCACGGGGTTTCACTTTTAACATATAGATTACTTTTAACATCCAGGCAAACTTCAAATCCTGGATAATTTAATTAAATAACATAAATTATTACTATTTATATTATTTTTTACTAATTAAACATAATTAGGGATAGAAATAGGTTAGATTAAGACAAACTTTATCTGTTTATAATTAAAAATATAAAATTTAACCTAATTTATTTATCTGTTATAAATATTTTTAAGATTTGACTTAACTTATTTAAAGGCTTGACTCGATCGGTAGCCCATCGATAACCTGTAAAGCTTATTTAAATAATAAGATAATTGATATATATTTTTTGGAAACATTATTGATATGTATAAATATTATTGGAAACATTTTTGGAAACATTTTTGGAAACATTTTTGGAAACATTTTTGGAAACATTATAAGATAATTGATATGTATAAATATTTTACATAAACTATAACTAAGTGAATAAAAACTCACTCAAATGGTGAAATTTCATCACATAATATTCAAATAATATTATAGAACTATCCAACCATCATTTTATTCGCTGCGTAGTAATTGTCGGTGAAATAAGAGCTATTTTTTTTTTTTGTTATGTTTCTACTTGAGCGTGTATTTTTATTTTTTTCATTTCCCTAATCTCCTCTCCGTTCTCCCCATCCCCTCTTCCTTAGTAATTCAAATAAGATTGGTATCTAAGATGTCGTCAAAGAGTATGAAATTGGTATTATTTGAAAAAATTGTTAGGTAAATAGGTTTGTTTGAAAATTAAGTATGCATCAGGGTTGAATTGCAGAGGAGTTTTGTGGCTGTGGATAAGTGTAGATAGTATACCCCTTAACCTTGAAAAATGGTCATTAGAGAGAAAAAAATAAATTAATAATTTAAAAATAAATAAAAAATTGTGAAAGCAAAAGCACTTAATTTTAAAATATACAATACATTATTTTTTTATATTTTTAGATAAAACGTATCTTTAATTTTTATAAATATTATCTAAAAATATGATTTATTTAATGTGTATAAGAAAAGATAACTCTCATCTTCATTTAGTAAGTCTCAGTCAAACTCGTCAATTCTAATTTCAAAATTAAATAATATTTAATCTAAAGAATTTGAAATATTTTGAAAAAAAAAATCAAAATATATTTATTGTATTATTTATTATCAATTCATTGTTTAATTATCCGTTATTTAATCTTTATATTTAGGATGGCCGGTGCGAGGGATACATTATAAATATCAAATTATTTGAAAATATGAGTTGTTTAATGTATATAAATAAAATAATTTTTATTTTATAAATTAATTTTATAAGATTGAGTAAAACCTTTAATCCATATTTTAATAATAAAATTAAATTATTTTTTAATTATTTTATAATATTAGTCTTATTTTAATTTTTCTAATTTAAAAATACATAATTTATTATCTTTAAATTAATTTAGATAATAATTTACTATAATTATTAAATATTAGATAAACTATTTTAAAAAAAATAATAATATATTTAAAAAAAAAACAACAATAATATTATGTAGATCATTCTAAAATATATTATAATTGTTTTTTAAAATGTTCTACATAATATTTTAAAGTTATTATAAAATATTATCTAAATAAATTTAAAGATAAACAATTATGTATTACTAAATTATAAAAATTAAATTTAAACAAAAAAATTATAAAATGGATTAAAATAATTTTTTATAGTTTATTTGAATCAAAGATACATTTTATCTTGAAATAATGATAAAATAATATAATATATATTTTAAAACATCCTTATGTTAATACTTTAAAACTATTAGGTAACTACACATCTTAGCATGATTCTAGTGGCCTCACTTTCTCCTCTACGTGCTAGTGTGTGAGGTTATTATCTTTATTTTTTTCAACCTTACTTTTCTGTTTATTTTTAAATTATTTATTTACCATCATTTAAAGATGGAGTACTCTCTTAAATAAAAGCTTAAAAATAATTTTAGATATCGAAACTTAGAACATAATTGATTTTAATCTCTTTTACATTTTTAATGAATATGTTTTAGTTATTTGAATTGAAAAAAATGCAATATTAATTTCTCAAATGTTATCTATTAGCGGTTATAAGCGATGTTTGAACCATTTTTATAATTTAAAATCATTTTTAAAAAATTTGAGAGACTAAAGCATTAATTTTAAACTTGGAGAATTAAAATTAATTTTAATGAACTTAAGACATTAAAAATATATTTAAGTAAAAAACAAATAATTGCATGTAAAAGTATGTCAACTTCACTTAATTTTTATTTGCTCTAATTACAGGACACTGATGTAATGTGGTTAAGAAACCCATTTACAAGATTGAGTAAGAATGAGACAGAAGACCTTCAAATGAGCACAGACGTATATTCTGGTGATCCATGGTCAATAAATAATTCAATCAACACAGGATTTTATTTTGTAAGATCAAACAACAAGACCATTTCCCTATTTGAAACATGGTATGCCCAAAAAGACAATGCCACGGGAAAAAAAGAGCAGGATGTACTTTTTGATCTCATTAGAAGTGGCATAATTGAACACTTGGGACTTAGGGTTAGATTTTTGGACACCATTTATTTTAGTGGATTTTGCCAAGATAGCAAAGATTTTAGGAAAGTCACCACCGTTCATGCCAACTGTTGCAGAAGCATCACCGCAAAGGTAGCGGATTTAAAAGCAGTCCTCCGTGATTGGAAGCGATTTAGGAGGTTGGACGCTAATTCTACTGTGCATCTCCAGTGGACTAAGCACAATTCGTGTGCACAATCTTGGGCAAAACCTATAAAGATTAATGGCTAAGGATCATACCTAGTTGAATGATAATACCCAATACAACTTTTTTATTATATTGTGTAACTTATACCGTTTTTTGTTTTGATTTAGAAAAGTGAAAAATTGACTTTTCTTTTGTACCAATTATATATAAACCCAATACATAAGTCATTTACAACTCTTTATGCACCTTATTTAACTAATTAAGTAGGATCTTTTAACAATTATACATATATAAATAAAATTATTTATTCTCTTGTATTTAAGAAAGCGAGGGATTGGAAACTTAAATTGATATTTATACGTAAAAATGACTCATAATCGCATAATACTTATAAATTTATAAAGTGATTATCTCTTATAAGTAGACACTTTCTCATCATTTCCTTGCCTTTTCTACTATGTCATTTCTAAAAGGAAAATGACGGTGATTTTTGCGCTTGAAAATTATCAATAAACATAACTCTACAGTTATATTTGAAAAGGGGATAATCCTTTCTTTGGAGGCCTTTTATCCTCTCTTGTAGGTCTTGATTATGGACCAATGTGTTAAATTTTATAATTCAATTCGATTTAAGATAATCAATGCATAATGAATAGAAAGAATCATAAATTAAGAAAAAGACAAAGAAAGAAATATAAAAAGAGCTAGATATCAAAGGAAATCTACCGAACAAAAGGGAATAATTGAGAATTTTGTAATAACGTGTTATCCGTAATTGGCCTAGATTTAGGACACTGAGGTTTACAAATTTCAATCAAGACTAAGTTGAATATTTTGTTAATTCAAAGTCTTATATCGTCATATTTCAGAAAGATAGAGGAATAGAACACATATATAAGAGAGAGTGATGTGTTTTATTCACTCGCATCACACTTTAGATCTATATAATGTTTTTATTTAGATTATAGGTAGTGTGCGACCACCGGTGTGTTTTCCATATATGGTCCCGAGTAGAACGTTTTTATGAGTTCTTTTATAGAAGGTCTTTTATTGTACTCTTTATCATAGTGGATATTTTTCTAGACTAGGTCTCGTGGTTTTTGTCCCTCTCTCTTGGGGGTTTCCACACATTAAAAGTTGTTTGTGTTCTTCTTTCTCCTACATTTTGTTTTCCCTACTCCCTGTGATTTTATATTATCACGCATATTATTACATTTCTCTTATCTTCCCTCAAGGGGAAAGGTTTTTTTACTTTACACAAACTTTCAGGTTTTGTGTGTAATTTTTCCATTGCGTCTTTCCCAACCAGTAGTATCAGAGTCGATGGTTCGATTTGGTAATCGGCTCAGATTTATTAATTCAAAGTCTCACATTGGTAGGCTTCAAGAAGAGAGAGGAGCAAAACACATGTATAAGAGAGAGTGATGTGTTTTATTCACTCGCATCACACCGTAAATCTATATATATATATATATATATAATGTTTGTATTTAAATTATAGGTAGTGTGTAACCATCAATGTGTTTTCCACATATGGTCCCGAGTAGAGCATTTTTGTGAGTTCTTTTGTAGAAACCTTTTTGTTGTACTCTATGACATAGTGGATATTTTTTTGGACTAGATCCCATGATTTTTGTCACTGTCTTTGAGGGTTTCCAGTTAAAAGTTGTTTGTGTTCTTCTTTCTCCTACATTTTGTTTTTCCTACTCCTTGGGATTTTATACTGCCGCACATATTATTACAGTTCTTTTATCCTGGGAAAGGTTGGGATTTTATACTGCCGCACATATTATTACAGTTCTTTTATCCTGGGAAAGGTTTTTTTATTTAACGCAGACTTTTAAGTTTTGTGTGTAGTTTTTCCGTTGCACCTTTCCCAACAGACTACAAAACCAGGTATTTTTATTTATAGACAAAGACTCTGACTCTCCGTAACTTCCTAATAATAATAATTTCCCACTTGAAAACTCTCATTTCAATTTCCATCTCCATCGTTGATGACTTCTACCATTTTGATTAATAAAATCTTCATGTTTCTACCTATGTGAGATAACTAGTTACAACTTAACACTCAGTCAAAATAATATACTACAATACTGATTTTCGGCCCTAATTGAAATACTATTAAAAACCATTTTCTAATAAATAAAAAATTCATGACATTAACCATTCGTTTCAAATTTTGTATGCGATCAAACGAATATTATTATTACATTATAATTTATGACACTCCATGCTGTGAATGCTTAAAAAGATCAATAACCACAAATCTATCAACAAAAACTACCAATAGTTCCCTAAAAGTGGTACTTATCTAATCTACTATGTTGACCTCTTTCTCTTTTCCATTTGCAGTCACGTGAACAGTGAGTTTCAGGTTCCTTCTTGATAATCTTTATCATGTCTTGTGGCCAAAAACAAAATTGTGCTCCACCTTTCGACCTTGAAATATTTCCTTTTTGACAACTTTGTACATAGAGAGTGCATTGTTTAATTTCTAAGCAATGAAGTTAAGAATATGCCCTTTCCACGATACTAAGCAATGAAGTGAAGAATATGCCCTTTCCACATTACTAAGGAACGAAGTTAAGAAATGTTTGGTGACTAACGGTTAATCGGTCAGAATATACCTATACCTATAATTTACAGAATATTATACCTATAATTTTACAGAATATTTAACTAGTTGACTTATACTGTAGTTGACCATCAAACATTTCTCTAAATTTTTTTATTGAACTTGTTAGTTGTCACCCTAAAACACAATACTAGCAGCCTCCAAAATCCGCATAAAACGTTAAGAAATATTAATACAAAATAATTGTCATTGGAATTCATTCGACATATAACTTATTTAAGTTCTAAATTCGGTCACAAAATAAATCCCTCTTATCATTTACGTTATTAAGAGAATTACATGACAGAGAACAGAACTTTCTGTCTGAAATTAGAGAGTTTTATTCCGTCACCAACATGTATTATGTTGTTGATTTGATTCAAAATTTGTGAGTAAAATATTAAATTTGACTTCTTGATAAAAGAAAAATAAAGTTACAAGAAGAGATCCTCTTAAAAAAATAAACTCGGTTCGTTAACAAAAGTTTCATATTTCTTACTATTTTTTTAGTTATTATTAAACCTCAATTTAGTTTATTTTACACATGCACCATTGTATAGGTTAATACAGTAAAAATTGAAAAATTATAATGATATAAATGTTTCGATATAGTAAATATTAATAAACAATGAATTAATTCAAATAAAAAGTTTTTTTGTTTGGAATTTATTAACCTATACACGTGGAATTCGTTAAACTATACACCAAACTTTTTATTTGGAATTGGTTTACATCATTCATCTAAACATATACCTCAATTCTTAATTCAAATAGAGAAATCATATATGTTGTAATACAATTCTATCAAGTAAAAAAATGGTTTTAGAACGTAAACAAGATATATAATAATAATATTATAATGTTCAGCAAAAATTAAAATTATAATTCCTACACATAAAAACAAATATATAAAAATATTGAAATTCTCATTCATTCTAAACATAATTCTATTCACTGCAAAATTTATTTCAGCCATCACAATTTTAGAACTGAACACATTGTTGCTCTAGTGGCCTATAATCACAAACCTTGAACCATTTCATACTATTTAAATGACAGTGGGTTGTGTGAGTGTAATAACGTGTTTGGCACCTTGGAAAGATTGTTGTCTGCACTGTAATTTGATTCTTCAAGACCCTCTCTTTTTCTTTCAAAACGAAAAACCCAATGTGCATGCTTGTTTACTCCATAAAACTAAAGCGACTTTAAGACCAAAAATAAATCTTTACTTGCGCATGCTTGTTTACTTAAAATCCCAAAATAAGTTAAATTAACTCACTTTGTAATGTGATTTGACTATTTATTTCAAAACTATATTCTCTTGTAAGGTGTCTCACATTTCCGTGTATCTTAACTTGAATGTGAGCATGACATCATGGATTATTTGATTGGAAAAGAAAAGTGAAGCTAAATATACTTCTTGCTTGTTTCCATACCAGCAAAAATTACTTAACCCAAATTTGATATTCAAAACATTCAACATTGGCTCAATGAAAAGTAAGACTAGACAAAATTCCAAACTAAGTAACCTCAGAAAGTCACAAGAGAACTATCAAAGATGACAATCGGTTTCCTATGATATAAATAAACTCAACCATATGATCACATCCTCGATACAGGATATTGTATATATGAGATATATTCTAACAAAAACTCAAAAGCTCTAAAACTAGCATGGCAGAAGAACCTACAAACGCCGCCTTAAAAAATCCAGCAACTTATGACAATTTTAGTTGCACTGGTGCAAAATTTTGCCTATCTCAATTATGTATACAATTCTATTCGTCTCCATGCTTTAGCTTTCTCTTCTTCTTTCTGTTGGTCACGCAAACCTAGAACAATATATCAGAATTGTTAGTCTTTCTCTGACCAGGAGCACAAACATTACTCAGATAATAAATTACAGTAAGGAAAAGACATTAATAGCTATGAAGTACAACTTTAATATCTCTAATATAGATGCTTAAATTTAAAACAAAAGAACCATTCCGAAAGATACCTTAGAAAATGACTTGCACGAGAAGCAAACTTTGATGTATCACTTGGTGATATTAAAGCAATACTACAACCTTCAGCAGAAGCTCTGGCGGTTCTTCCACTTCTATGAACATAAACCTAAAAGTAAGAAACAAATTTCAGATGTCATATATATAAATATAATAATCAAAGAAACAAGGCATTGCATACCTCTGCTGAATGTGGAAGTTGATAGTGGACGACAGTTTTAACACCTGGAATATCAAGACCCCTTGCAGCAACATCTGTAGCAACAAGTATTCCATTTTCATGTTCACGAAATCGATCCATGGCCTACATCAAACAATGGGAAATATAAAGCAATATTCGATGAAATCAATAGATTACTCAGTAACAATATAATTTTAAGGATCTGAGTCTCATGCCCATCAAAAGTACACCGACACAGTACACATGGATAGACAATATACTTAGAGAATTCATTAACTATGTTCACTTTATTTACAGAAAAGAAGTAAATATTAGGAAAAGAAGTCAATGAGCTCTAGCTAGCCGAGTGTAGAAATCCTCGAAACAAAAGTTTCGACTCGGGATTTTTTGTAGTTTGTTTTGTTTCCAATACTTGATACCTTTATTAAACTATTTAATATTTATATTGACTCATGTAATTATAAAATAACTTTCAATTAAAATTGTCTAGTGGTGGGTAAGAATATGCACTCTTATGTGTTTAGTTAAAAACTTGTAAAAATAATGAAAGGGTCAGGGAAGTCAAATAAAGAAAAAATGAAGGGTACAATTTTGAATTGCATAATGGATCTCCGTAAATTTTCTGAAAAATGAATTTACAAAGTATAGATATCTTATATTATCAAAAATTTAAAAGATACAATTTTCTTATACGTTAAAACTTATTAAATTATTCGTTATAGTAAAATTTATCCTAACATATTTAATATAAGAGTACGTCAGGTTAAGGAAAATCTATTTCTCCACATAGAAAGTTTAAAAGAAAAATGCCGGGTACATATAAAAGGATATTTTGGATGCTTTTTAAATTTTCTTATTACATTTCAATTATGAAAAGATGCGAACAATGGGTTTTATGTATTGCTTGGATGATTTGATCGAATGTATATTAAGGCTTGTATACCCGAAACTTTGGAATTTTATATAAATAATTGGAAATTGCACTTTGTGGCCTGCACAATGATAGTTATTTTGTCTCGGAATGAGTTTACATGTGAGGATGGATCGGGAGAGTACGAGATGAGGAACCTCAGCTTGAGGAGATCAAAATGGGGTGTGTATCTACAAGAATTATGAGCTTTAAGTTAAATTAAGAGGAACACTAGTGTAAAAGACCCAATATCAAACTAAAGTTTCACATTTAATAATATTTTTTTAAAAAAAAATTGAAGTACTTTCTACATCAATTATAAAAGACCCGATGTAGAATGTCAACTTAATTTTTAAAATTTTAACCACTTTCTACGTCGGTTGCAAACATAACCGATGTAGAAAGTAAACTTTTCATGATAGTTCAATACCTTACGTTAAAAGTGCAGATTTTTAACGTCACCCGCTTTTGACGTTGGTCCATAACTGACGTCGAAGGTAATTTTTAACTAACGTAAAAAGTCACTTTTCTACTAGAGAAACCGAACTAGAAAGTTTCTTTATATGGGGAATAGAATGAAGACAAGAATATGGATTAATCTTGGATAAAGGGTGTCATGTAAATTTAAAAAGGTGTCTCTATATACCTAAATGTGCTAAGAATTTAGTCTCTGATACAAAATTGGATGCTAGGTTTTAATTTTAGGATTAGAAATGATTATTTTCTTTATTTAATAACATGTACTATTATGGATTCGGTACTTTAGTGGATGGTTCCTATTGTTTCAATCTTGATGTAAAGTTTATGCAATCCATGTTAGAAGTAAGTGTGATATGCATAATGATAGTTTTGCTTATTTATGATATCAAAGACATTATTACATAACTAAAGAAAAGATAATAAAATTATTAAGAAATGAAATTTTGCCTCAATTGGATTTTAGTGATAAGGATATATGATTAGATTGGATTAAAGGAAAAAGTAAAAAAAATATCAAAGAATTCTTTTACAGGAAATGATAAATTTCTAGAATTGATACACGTTAATATTTATGGATGGACTGTTTGATATTCTTTTTTGGAGTGGTGAAAAGTATTTTATCACCTTGATTGATGAATTTTCACGTTATTGTTATTTTTATTTACTGCATGAAAGTCTCAATCAGTAGATGCCTTAAAAGTGTTCATTGATGAAGTAAAAAAGTAGTTGGATAGAAAAGTGAAAGTTGTAAGATCTGGATATACTGGTGAATTTATGGAAAAATTAATGAAGGTGGACAATATCCTGATCCATTTGCAAGGTTCCTTGAAAGTCGAGACATATGTGCAAAATACACAATGCCTGGAACACCGCAACAGAATGGTGTGACTAAAAGGTGAAAGTGTACTTTAATGGATATGATTAGGTCTATTTAAGTTATGTATTTTATATTTATCTTTGTGGATACATGCATTAAAGATTGTTTCTTATCTACTTAACAAGGTTTCTGAGAAGCCAGTTCCTAAGACCACTTATGAACTGTAGATACGAAGGAAATCTAGCTTAAAGTATGTCCATGTTTGGGGTTGTCCAGCAGAAGTAAAGATGTTTAGTCCATATGAATAAAAACTTGATACAAAGACCATTAGTGGTTTCTTCATTAGCTACCCTGAAAATTCTAAAGGTTACAGGATCTATTATCCTAACCATATTACAAAAAATAATTAAGTCTAGTATGATAAGTTCATTGAGAATGGTAAGTTTAGTGGAAGTGAGAAATCACAAAAGGTATATTTTGTAGAGACTCGTGATGAATTTTCTTCACCTATAATTTCTTATCAAGATATTGTTCCTCTAGTTGTATTAAAGTCAAACAACACCAGGAGACAACAAAGCAATATTAAAAATCCACAAGATGAACATAAAGGTAATGAACAAGTTGATAGTGTGCAAGTCACAAATGAATAAGTGATAAAAGAGGTGCAAGAAATAGCACCAAGGAAGTATGAAAGGCAAAAAAAGTTAGCTATTTCAAGCGATTATGTTGTGTATTCACTTGAACATGAATGTGATTTGAGCATTTATGAAGATCCAATCTAATTTAGACAAGTCATGAAAAACGTCAATTTTGAAATGTTGCTTAATGTTATGAAAAGAAGTTGAAATTAATGGATGACAACAAAGTGTTTGATCAGCTAAATTGCCTAAAGGTTCAAAATGAGTTGGTTGTAAATGAGTCTTTAAGATCAAATGTGACTCAAGAGACAATATTGAAAGGTGTAAAGCTAGACTCGTCGCCAAAGGTTTCAGTAAAAAAGATGGCATAGACTATAAAGATACCTTCTCTCCGGTTTCTAAGAAGCACTTTTTGAGAATTGTATTGACTTTGGTGGCTCATTATGATTTAGAGCTTCACCAAATGGATATAAAGACGGTCTTTCTAAATGGTGACTTAGATGAAAATGTTTATATGAACTAACCTAAAAAGCTTGTTTCTGCCGAAAAAGAAAATTAAGCGTGTAAATTAAAGAAGTCAATATATAAACTAAAACAAGTTTTCAAACAATGATATCTTTGTTCAATGATGTCATTACATTGTATATGGTTTCGTGGAGAATATTGTTGATTGATATATCTACATGAAGGTTAGTGGGAGAAAATTTGTAATTTTTGTCTTATATGATGATGACATTTTGTGTACTGATGTTGCTATGTTGTATGATGTAAAACAATGTATCTCTAATAACTTTGAAATGAAATATATGGGTGGAGCATATTTTGTAATAGGAATAGAAATATTTCGTGATAGGTCACAAGGATTCTTAAAACTATCATGGAAAGGATATATCAATAAAGTATTAGAGAGATTTAGAATGAAAATGTGCTCCACGGGAATTGTTCAGATTTAGAAAGGGGAAAAATTTAGTCAAATTCAACATCTTAGAAATGACTTGGAATGAAAAAAAATGGAGTATGAGAGCTAGCTGCATGCTTAAACATGTCCTTGACCAGATATTAGCTTTACCGTTGGAATGTTGGGAAAATATCAAAGTAGTCCTACAATAAATCACAGGAAAGCTGCAAAAAAAAATTAGGTTTTTAGGTATTTGCAAGGGCATCAAGGATTGCACGCTCAATATAAGATGTTAGATCACCTTGAAGTGGCTGGTTGTTCGAATTTTGACTATGTTGGATGCGTGGACCTAAGGAAATCCACATTTAAGTACATCTTTTTCTTGACTGGAGGATCGGTATCATGAAAAAGTATAAAACAATTTGTGATTGCAGCTTTTACCATAGAGGTTGAGTTTGTGGCATCCATTGATGCCACAATTCAACCATTATGGTTGTAGAACTTTGCTTAAGAGTTTGGTATTGTCGACAATATAACCAAACTATTAAGGATTTATTATGATAATTGTATAGTTGTCTTCGTCTCTAAGAATGACTAATACTCCAAAGGAACCAAACATATAAATTTGAAGTATTTGTCAATTAAAGAAAAAGTGTTGAAACTAAGAGTATCAATTAAACACATTGGTATAAATTTAATGATAACAAATTCGTTAACTAAAGACTTACCGACCAAGATATATATATATATATATATATATATATATATATATATATATATATATATATATTAGTTGTAATGTTTATATTGTATAATCCTTGTAAATTAATTAAAGTTGTGTTTGTGTTTGTTATATATTCTCATTATATGATATATATTATTATTCAAGTGAGAAGTGTATCTTAGATTGGGTAATAAAAATATATATGGCATTTTAATTAAACTTAAGTTAAATTAGATGATTTGTGATACATGGAAGAAAATAAGTTGTTGGATAATTTGCAACAATTATGATTCAATCAATTTAATTCAACATATGGTACGCACTTGTAGTTTAATATTGAGCCGAGAGAATGTTAAATTATTTAATATTTATGTTTCTTGATATAATTATAAAATAACTTTAAATTAAAGCTACTTAATGTGTTTATTGTTAGGCATAAATGTATTAAATTTATTAAAGAATTATTTTAGAGTTATTAAAATTAATTCTCTCTTCTCACTTCATAAGGGTAGTTTTGATATTAAAGAAAAGATTAAAATTCTCTATCCTTTCACTTTGCTATTGGGTTTAATCATGGTAGTGAAAAACTTGTAAAAACAATAAATAAGTAAAAATGGTAGTGAAAAACTTGTAAAAACAATAAATAGGTAAAAAATTATGAAGGTTAATCTTCATCATCTTAGTGATCATCAAATGGAAGTCAAAAAATGAAGAAATAAAAAATACAAATTTAATAACATAATAGATCCAAGAAAATTTTTGGATCCCTCTCTAGAGAGATTATAAAAAATATGTTACTTAATGTATTAAGAATGTGTTTGGATAGGAAATTTAAAATTCTCAAGTACTTAAAATGCACAACATTTTAATTGTCTTGATTTCAATTCCTTTTATCATGTATTCATTTTGTTTGGATGAATCAATTCAATTTCTGTATTTTAATTTCCTTATTTGCACAAAGTAATTTAATTTTCAAAAAATTTAAATTTTTATTTTTAAATATTAATCATTTTTAAATATTTAAATATTCAAAATAATTTCAATGTTACATGATGAATTTAAATGTTACAAAATATTTAATAATTCATTTTTTATATTGAATAATTAGAAATATAATAAATGCTTAATAATATTTAGGAATTACGTAATCTTACATAAATATTAAAAATATATTAGAAATAAATAGTTATGTATGTTATAGTTATTTATAAGAATTTAAATGAACATTAAAAATAATGCTCAATTGAAATATTAAAAGGTATAAAAAGATAAAATATTAAAAGAGAGAACAATGAAAAAAATTTCTTAACCGTTAAAAATTTATACTTATTTAATCACTTAAAATAATTTAATAAAATAAATTAAAAATAATGACAGCATTTACGAAAAGCTAAATTAAAAAATATATAAATTATAATTATTTAATCACTTAACAAAAACTTAATAAAATAAATTAAAAACTATAACAATTACGAAAAGCTAAATTAAAAAAAATATATAAATTATTATTATGTGGCCACTTTTTATTGTAAAAATAATTTTCTTAATTATATAAAAATAAATTTTACTTATTTAATCACTTTACAATAAAGTTAATAAGATAAATTTAAAATAACGATAGAATTTACAAAAATTTAATTAACCTATTCCACTTTTTTAAATAAAATTTAATTAATTCATGTATTTTTAAATTAGGTCACTAAATATATATTAATTCCAATAATATAAAAATAATAATTAAATTAATTTTTAGTTTTACGTATATTTTTTATTTTTATTTTTTACTTTTAATTATTATTAGAAGTTTAATTAAATAAATATAAAATAATTCTTTTATATATCATTAAAAAATATAAAAATAATATAAATGTGACAAATTTTAATATTTAAATAAATTTAGAGTTTAATTTTATTTAAATAAATTTTAAAATAGTGCAATATAATTTAATTGAGGAAAAAGGAAATTGAAATTCCTCAGTTTTAGATAAACTTTCAAATTCCTCAATTTTACTCAATTGAAATTCTTTCTCAAAATAACATTATTTTAAATTCTTCAAAATGTTTTATCTAAGTCAATTAATTTAATAGAAATTCAATTACTAATAAATAAATTGTTTCACCAAATTAACTCATCCAAACACAACTTAAAAATATTATTTTTTTTTAATGCTTCTCAAATTTTTTAGGCATGATTCATGACCTCTTTACGGATGCTTAACAAATAGGTTCATTAATGAAGTTGCGATGTCTGATGAGTTGGGATTGACAAATATTTGAAGGAGTTCTGGGCAGTATTTTAGCCATATTCCTTGTCAAGAGGATCATCAAAACTTGTAATGAATATCTTGATAAGTGGTGTTACATAAATAAATTTGGATTAAAAATACTCTTTTAATGGTTGGGTAATTTAGAATAGAATGGAACAAATATTATATATATATATATATATATATATATTTATAAAAAAAAAATAGTTGAACAAAGTTATAATTTTTCAGTCCCAATATTTCCTATTTTTTCCTTCAATTTGTTTTATTTATTGTATTTTTCTCACCATGTGTTTACCCTTTCATTAACTCTTGTCCCCAACACGCCGCTTCAACTTCTATCATTCTCTTTTTCTTCGTTGCTTGTCATTTTCCCCGCGTAGTCATTGAACCCTTCATCGATGGTCAGATGCATGTCACCTCTGTTCACCGTCGCTGTCCTTGCTTTCAGGGTATTAGAGGGTTTTTCACTCTGCTCTTTGCTTCCGTGGACATTCTTTGCTCTCAGAAATTGTTCTTCCATTTCACGACTCCTCTTCCTTTTCGCAACTCAAATCCCTCTTCCTTTTTCGTAAGCCCCACTCCTCAACTTGCACACCATAGTTCCATTGATCTCTTTATGCATATGATGAAACTTAAGCTACACAACAAGTATTATTGAAAAGAACTAAAATAAAAGTTACCAATAAAAAAATAACAAGACTAACAAACACCTGGTATAAACAAAGTAAGACAAAAAAATCATTGTAATTAAGAAATATTCAACTTAGTGTTATTTAAAACAAAAAATATAATATAAAATAAAACAAAAATATTTCATGAAAAGCAAAATATAAAAAAAGTAGATAGTAAAAGAAAAATTAATAAAAGATAACACAAGGATAAAAGAAGATTTCGTGAAAGATAAAAGATGAAAGAAAAAATATAGAAAAAATTTCGTAGAAGATAGAAGAAAATAAAAGAAAAATTAAATAATTAACGGAAGATAAATGAGATAGAAAACAAAAAATTTCATTAAGGATAGAAGAAAAATGAAAGTAAGGAAAATGACAAAAAGGAAGGTGAAAAAAATTAAAATAAAATGACAATAATACAAATAGAATCTTTATCTTTTTCTCTACATTAAGTAAAAAAATAATTAATCTCTTTAAACAAAAATTACATAGTAATTTGATTTTAATTGTATCTTAGGTATAGTTGGATAGTGAAAATGAGATTAGTATTCTTTTCTGGTGCTGGATCTTCTTCTCGTAATCAAGTTTGTACGGGTTTATGAGATGTATCAATAAAACACTCCGATCCTATAATGAATCTCAAAGTATATTATATTTTAGTATGAACACATAATAATAATCATTATAACAACACGTAATAATAATCATTGTAACCTGAAGTATTTATGTGTAAGTTATTGATGAGTGAGTAATGTGGATGTTGCAAGAGAGTGTTTTAAAATAGCGGGAGTCGTGGCAATACTACAGTTAAGGTATAGAGTTATAGTTAATAATATTATATAAGCCTTGAGATCACGAAGAAGCGTCATGGGAATTTAGCAAAAACATTGGAAAATTAATATTGAAAAAGTTAAACCTTCAACAATAATTAAAAGGATAAGAATATTGTAATATTTACAACAGAAAATAACAGCACGTGTTAGTTTAGATTTATTACTCAAATCAAACTTTATTTTATTTTTTTTAATTCAAGCTGATAATGACGGTAATTCCAATGATAATTATTTTGTATATAAAAGAAAGAAACTTATCGAACAGTAAGACCATATATATAACAAAGTTAATTAAGAGGAGAAAAACAAAAAGTCATGAAAAAAATATAATATTCTATAAATTCTTTGCTAAGTACTCAAACATTATGATCTTTTCTTGTAAATACTCTCTCATTGAGAGCTATATTTAGTAAAAAAAAACGGATTAAAATACTAAACTAGACAGATTATGTAAATTTATTATATAAATAAGTTTAGTTGGAAATTTATTATTAATATGAGTATGTTAGTGTAAAATGCACCAACATGTAAAAAAAAAAAATTGTAAAGAATGTGCAGCGGTGGGACGTGTTTCATTTGATTGGTACACGTGACATCACATGATTCAATTATCATGAGAGTGTATTTTTTTTGTAGAAAATAAATGCTAACATAATAAAAAAATTAGAAATAAATTTAGAAATGTTAGAAATAAAATTTAGAAATTATTTTAGTGGATGAATTTTTTTTGATATTGTAAGAAAAAAAAAGAAATGTTTAAATAGCGGAAGTCAGCGCGAAATCAGACTTTGACTTTTCGTGTTGTAAAAGTTTAATATTGAATTTCTTTCCATCTTTAAAAGCTTCTGAGTAACGACTTGATTTGAGAGATGCACATGTTACTTTATGTTTGAAACTTAGATTTCAATAGACGAATGAACTTGACTTAGTTTAAATATTGTTATTTGTCTGTCATCTCCTTCTTCTTTATCTCAAACTTCATGACTTCAAACTTAATCTTTGCATTTGATATCTGTTACTTGAAGTTAAGTCTGATTATTAAAACTTTGTCTTGTAAAATTAATATTTGTGTGTCTGTGTTTGAGATGCTCATTTTGTTTGTGTTTACATTATTTGTCTATGCTTGTTTAATTTTTTATTTATTCCGTCTGTTATGTAATTATCAAAATCTTAAGATGTTAAATCGTCTTGACTCATCAGTTTCCAACTAAATCTATTTATGTAATAAATTTATGTAATGAGTCTAAATCTTTTACCCACAAAAACAAGATTTTTGTTTACTTTTTAATAAGACTTTTAACATTTTCACTGGACAATTCTTTAAAAATAAAACTCTCTTAAAATACATCAATTTAAACTATTGAAAAGTTTCTAAAATTTTTTATTTAAACACAGTTGTACTCATCCCTTTCTTTCTTGTATTACAATTTACTCTTTCAATTTTATAATATCTTATATGATATTCAAAATTTTAAAATATGTATCAGTTTATAATTATTGAGTAGTAAAAAAATTATAAATTACCATTAAATCCTAAAAGTATTCAAGAAAAAAAAGTAAATAAAAGTAATTTCGTACCTTCTATCATTGTTAAAAAGATAATAAGTGCTAAATAATTTAATAATATAATAATTAAATATTAGAAAAGATATGAAAAAATATTCTACAAATATATATATATATATATATATATATATAAACTTTTTTTTAGTTCTTTTTACATTTATTTATTTATTTTAATTAAAAATATTTTTATGCATAATTTTTATTTATTTCAATTACACAGTATAGTTTTTTACATATATTAATGATAATTTATTAAAATATAAATTTAAGTTATTAAATTTTACCTTAAAAATACATAGGATAAATTAAAAATGTAAATTTAATTTAATATAATTGTAAGAATTAAATATATTTTTAGTAGTAAAAAGTTGTGTGAATTTTGACTTTTATTTTTATTCATTTTCAACTTTTATTTTAACTTTAAAAATTGAGTTAATTTTCTTTATATTTATCTTTGTATCTATCAAAAATATATTACTTTAATAAAAGTATTTAATTTAATAAATAAATTTTTCAACTTCCAATTATTAATTACATATTTTTATCTATTATTTGATTTTCCAACTAATTCTATTAACCACATAATCTTAGAAAAAAATATTAAATTAAAATAATACATACATTGATTCATAATTAGAGAAAGTGTTATAATATATTAAATTTAACTCAATAAAATATAAAAAATAAATTATCAAAATAAGTTTTATTAAAAAAGAAAAATATTATAAATATATTTTAATTATTTTAAATCGACACATCTACTTTTAAATTAAGAAAAATACTATTTAATCTAAATTTGAAAGTTAAAAGATTAAACTATTTTTTAAAAAAATAAAAAATCAAAATTAATATAGGGCAAAAATATAATTTAATCTAAATAACAAATAGTAGCAATATTATAGCAAATATTTTCAATATAAAGGGACACATCCTTAATCAATGACTACAATAAATCGTGTGCATCTATTTGTCATCATCACACTGATATATTTCTGTAGGGATTCTCATTCTATCTTTTATTGCCTAAATTCTCTTTCTCCCTCTTTTCTAGGGTTTTGCTTCCATTCTATCTCCTTAGGGTTTTCTCATCGTTTTCGATCCTCAATTCTCTGACTCTCTCGTGCCAGCATTCAATCTCACAATTTGGACTTCCTTGCTAGGTTTTCCTCTCTCAATCTTTCAAAGCCATCGGTTCAATTCATCTTTCCTTCCAATCTAGGGTTTTCGATCTAAGAATGCCTCCGAAAACGGCGAAGCGCGGGTCCGCCTCAAAGAGGGGTGGCAGAGGAGGCAGGGGAGCCTCGAAGAGTGCGCAGAACCATCAATTGCCCCCTGAAGCTGCAGAAGAAGCTTTGAAGGTTGAGGAGAAACAACCCGTTGTTGTTGTTGTTGTTTCTGAGGAGGAAGAACAACACGACAGGGTTGTGGAAGAAGAGAACCCTGTTGTTGAAGAGAAGCAACTCGTTGTTGAAGAGAAGGAATCTGCTGTGGTTGTTGAGGATAAGTCTATTGATGTTAACCAAATGGCTCCGGAGGCTGTGGAAGAAGAGGCGTCTCATGTGGCTAATGTGTTGACTGCACCAAAAAGTAAGTAAATTTTCCATTTATTTTATTTTTATTGATCAAGATAAGATTTTTAGGGGTTCTATTAGTTTGGATTTGGGGAGGTAGGAAGTTCAGGCTTTTGGTCCTTTTGCTTGTGCTGCTGAGTTGATTTTAAATCTGTTTCGTCGCAATATTAAGGATATTGTGGGAGATTGGGACAAATACTGTAGATGTGGTCGATTGCTGTTGCAGTTTCAGTGCAATTTGCAGTAGTTGATATTATGTGAAATTGGGACAAATGCAGCCAATGAGGTCTCCTGCAATTTTACGTGAAATTGGGACAAATGCGACGGTGTCTCGTGGTTGCAGTTTGCCCTAATCGGTATTGGGGGAAATTGGGACAAATGTGGTTGATGGGGTCAGACAGGCCCAAAAACATTGCATTGTGGCCGTATTGACAATTGCTTACGGAATTTTAAAACTTTTGTGGTAATTAGTTTAGGGGGTTCATTACTTGGGAAATTTTACTTTGTTTTAGTTCTCTTGAGGATATATTATTCTCTTTTTTTTTGGACAATGCTATTGAGTATGTATTATTTTGATAGATCTGTCATGTCCTCGGATTTGCTGTGTATTATAAGACTTGTGATTAAGTTTTTGTTCATGGGGAAATGTACTACTACTACCAGATAGCAGAAAGTTCTTGCAGGTAGTATGTTTTTGATGGGTATTTTAAATGGTTCTATCCCTCCTTGCTTCTGTTGTAGTTCTTGGAAATCGAGTTGGGAGAATGGGTTGCATCTGCTGTGAAGTTGTTTGTTTATTTTTTGATTTGTTTTGTTTCAAGTATTTTGTGGGTTCATTTGTGTGTCAGTGTGCTGTCATGAGAATAGTTTTAGCCAGGAATGATGAGATTGATTGTGGAGTATGGAATATGGCAAGTTAATAAATGCTGTGATGTTGGGAAAGATCGGTCTGATTTTGACTGGGATCGTTTGAAATCTTGATATTTTGACAGATGATGAAGAGGATGTTAAGGAGTCTATGGATGAATATGAGAAAGATGAGCGCCTGGATTTGGAGGATAATGATCCTGAGTATGAAGTTGAGTATGGTGGAGTTGATTATGATGAGAAGGAAATTGAGCAAGATGAGGGTCATGAGGTGGGAAATGAAGTAGAGGAAGAAGATGCTGAAGATAATGTAGGTGAAGAAGAGGGTGATATAGGTGAGGAGGAAGGTGAAGATGTTCATGATGAAATTGAGGGTGAAGAGGAGCATGAGCATGCTGGTGAGGAGCATGAACATCCAGACCTCGCTGATGTGGAGGAAGAGGAACACCGAGAAGTTGTGAAGGAAAGGCGGAAGCGGAAAGAATTTGAAGTTTTTGTTGGGGGCCTGGACAAGGTTGCTACTGAGAGTGATCTGAGGAAGGTTTTCAGTGAAGTTGGTGTGGTTACAGAGGTCAGGTTGATGATGAACCCTCAGACTAAGAAGAACAAGGGTTTTGCGTTCTTGCGATTTGAAACTGTGGAACAAGCAAAACGAGCTGTATCAGAGCTAAGAAATCCAGTGGTAATTTTTTATCTTCTCAATGTTAGAGTAGACTTAAAAATGCTGCTGTATTAAATCAAAAGGTTTACATCACTGCAATTTCAGATTAATGGCAAACAATGTGGTGTTACTCCTAGTCAGGACAGTGATACCCTCTATTTGGGAAATGTATGCAAGACATGGACAAAAGAAGCTGTAAGTTCAATTTTTTTTTTTGGTCTAATTTTGCGCCTTCTAACCTCCAACCTGTGGGTTGTGTTTGATAGTTATTATATCTTCGTTCAAGTTTGGTGAGTTTATAACTAGAACAAAACTTCTGGTGCCAGTTAAAAGAGAAGTTGAAACATTATGGTGTTACAAATGTGGATGATTTGACTTTGGTTGAAGATTCTAATGATGAAGGAAAGAACCGTGGGTTTGCATTTTTGGAATTTTCCTCACGTTCAGATGCTATGGATGCTTTTAAGCGACTACAGAAGAGGGATGTTGTATTTGGAGTTGATAAACCTGCAAAAGTTTCTTTTGCAGATTCGTTTATTGATCCAGGTGATGAAATTATGGCACAGGTATTTTCTGAATCCAATTCCTTGGATTAATTGGGGACTTTTAGATGGAACCTGCACAGTATGGTTCTCTGGCCTTCTTGAAGCATTTTGGATTTATGTAAACATTGATGCTTTGTTCCAACACCAATAGTGGCTAATATTTTAGTTGTCTTAGTTTTCAATGTTGTATTATTCTTTTGCTTGACTTAGTTTTAAATTGAACTCACTGTTGTATTTCCCCACAATTTTCAACAGTTTTGGTAATCACAGTGTTTGCTATATAATCAATTTAAAACTTTATAAGAAAGAGGTCACTTAGTTACTTCATTATTTGAGTGGATAAGCTATCCTTGTAGCTGTCTTTGGTGTTTAGATGCTAGTATTTATACCTCTAATTTGCTGATAAAGTGTGTTTAAGTTGCAGGTTAAAACTGTGTTTATTGATGCATTGCCTCCTTCTTGGGATGAAGATTATGTCCAAGATCTTCTCAAGAAATATGGAGATATTGAGAAGATTGAGCTTGCTAGGAACATGCCAGCTGCCCGTAGGAAGGACTATGGGTTTGTTACATTTGGCACACATGATGCTGCAGTAAAATGTGCGGATGGCATTACGGGCACAGAGTTGGGTGAAGGTGACAAGAAGGTGTGTCTTGGATATTAAATAAACTGCAAATGTTCAACAGTTAAATGGGCATTTTATAATGCTTTTGCTTCTTTCAGGCAAAAGTTAGAGCAAGGTTGTCAAGACCACTTCAGAGAGGCCGGGGAAAACACATTACTCGTGGGGACTATCGTTCTGGTCGCGGATCTGGAATGATGACAAGGCCTTCCTGGAGCAGCCGACCTGCTCCTGGTAGTTATTCTTCTCGTGGTGCAAGAGCAATTGGAAATCGTGCCCCACCGGTCAGGCCAGTTAGTGTGAGAGATAGACGCCCTATCATGTCCATACCTGCAAGAAGTAGGCCACTGCCTCCTCCATCCAGATCTTATGATAGGAGACCAGTTGGTATGCAGTATACAATTTTGTTACCAGTAGACTGGTTGTCTGTTACTCTATTGATCATTCTTTCAGTACAACATTGTAAACTATTTTATGATCTTGCTAGCTCCTGTATATCCAAAAAGTAGCATGAAGAGAGATTATGGTCGGCGTGAGGATATACCACCTCCAAGAAGTAGAGTTGCTGTTGATTATGGCTCAAGGGTGGCTTCTGAAAGACGACCATCTTACAGGGATTATCCTTCTCGTGGTCCTGGCTACCCTGAGCTCCCTAGAAGCACGTCTCGTGCTGCACCAAGAAGAGGCTATGTGGATGATGGATATGGCCAAAGATTTGAGAGAGCTCCTCCTCCACCTCCACCTCCTCATATTAGTTATCGTGAAGGACGTCCCCGAGATTATGATGCTCTATCCGGTTCAAAACGTTCATATGCTGCTATGGTTAGTATTATTTCTGCATATTTATTATAATTGCTGTTTTCGAAACTTTATTTTGTTCTTTAAGAACTTAGTCACTTACCATTTTCAATCAGGATGATGTTCCTCCACGATATGCGGATACTGGTGCTCGGCAATCGAGAGCTCGATTAGATTATGAGTATGCTGGTAGTACTTCACAATATGGTGATGCTTATAGTGATAGGTTAGTTTTGTCTAAAGTTGAGGTTTTGTGCTTTTCTTCCTCTCTAAAACCAGTTATTGTTATTATTTAATTCATTCCATACTTTTTGATTGGTAGACTTGGAAGATCTAGTTTGGGATATGGTAGTGGTAGCAGAAGTTCTATTTCTAGTCAAGATTCGCATGGGATGTATAGCAGTCGACAGGGGATGAGTTATGGAGGAGGTGGGTTTTATTGCAAATAGTCTGATCCATTATTGTTGGAATCCGAATTTTGGCATCTTACATTTTTAGATGTGTTGCATGTCAGGTTCTTTCGGTGGTGGTGATGTTGGTGGCATGTACTCATCAAGTTATGGTGGTGATTACATTTCTCGAGGAAGTGATGTAATGATCTTGATCTTTCTTAATCTATGTAGGAAGTGGTGTTGTATATGCATATGTTTTTTGTTACATTCTTATATACTGTTATTCCTGTGCTGTAGGTTGGTGGCAGCTCATACTCATCAGTGTATTCGGGCAGGGGTGTCGGTGGCGGTAGTGGTAGTGGTTATATGGGTGGTGGTGGATCCGGATCTTATTATTGAGGTATGTCATCTGATAACTTCTTGGATTTCATTTTGTGGAGTACATAGGATGCATCCAATATAAGTGAATATATTTTTCTGAGAGATTTCTCTATCCTCCAAATAGAAACTCTTATTTTTTCACAAGGACTGGCTAAAGTTGCGCACTGTGGTCACTGGTGAATTTGTCCATGAACAGATCTGTTATAATAAAGTGGCTGCTGTAGGATGACCCTTGAAGCTTATGCACATTATGATGCCTACAATTTGCAGACAAAGGAACATTGCTATTTTTGGACTTTTTTTTGGAATTTGTCACAAAAACTAGGTCTTGTCAATTCAAGTTAGAATGGGTCGTCTCTGGATAGGATGTGTATTATCAATACTTGAATTTGTGCTGTATGGACTCAAGTAAATTAGAGATGGGAAAAAGTATTGAGCAGTGATGTGTAATTGAACCCTGATTTATGATATCGTACTTGGACGGATGATTTGAAAGATTTCCCCACTGCTCCATCTTCCTTTTCATTAGGACAGAGGCCTGGCTTGAGATGTTACTTATTTGGTTATGGCTTCATGGATTTTCACCTACTGAATTTACCAATAAGTTGGTTCTTTATTTTGAATCTCTAAAGAGATATTTACTTGATATGATCAGAAAAGAAGTGCACTATTAGGACTTTGTTGAGCTAGTAGTAATAAGAGCACTACTACAGCAATTAATAAAGTCAAATAGTTAGTTTCTTGGGATATAATTTGACTTGGTTTTCATCCTAAGAAAGATAAAAGCATAATGCACTGGTAATATTTGTTACTGGGATTATTTGTTACTATTGTGATAAGGGGGACTGCAAGACAATGCTAAAGCATTGATATCTTTCCCTAGCTAGTTAACTTCATAAATTTCCTTTTTGCATTCAATCAGTTATAGACAATTGGTTGACCTCCACTTACATGGACCTCAGAAGATCAAGATCATTTGCTTTTGCAATATCTTGGTGAAATGCAACATTAAAGTGATTATAAAGTAGCAGAAAAGGGTTGAGTATCATCTGTTACTCAGTTTCTGAACTGGAACTAATCATTAAAGTTGGTTCTTTATGCTGGTTAGACCACCCTTCCTGCTTAATATAAGCAAAACCCCTTCCCCAAATGCAAAGGTTGCCAAAGTTTATGCACATGTGAAATTGTCATGATTTTGTTATGTTTAAATGGGTCTCCAATTCACATAGGATGATGGTATTAAGTTGTATATACTTTACTATTCCTGTTAAGGCCTCAAAGCACAGGAAGCTTTCCATATGGAATGGGTTTTTACTTGGTATGTCTTGGTGGACCAGTTTAAGACTGACTAAAAGGATTGTCAAGATTTGTGAAACGTTCTCTCAGCCTGGCCTCACATTGGTTCTGGGCAATACTAGAGTTTTGCTAACTTATATGTTTTTTCGTATAATTATGACATGCATATAACAGATTTCAGATGATTGTTAGATGAATATTTTGAAGTTTCTTAGGCCTTTCAATGTCCCAACTTGAGTTTCCATTGTTCTCATGTGGGCAGCTTTCATTTGTTTTTCACCTGTAGAGTGTTATGTACTACTAACATGTGAAGTTTTAGTTTCCATTTTTTTCTGTCACGGTGCAGGGTCTAAGCTCTCCGCAAGCTCTTCATTGGTAATTCCCTATATGCATATGGAAATTTATTTATTTGAGTAAAATGTTTTAGCCCCTCTAAAATTGCCTCCAAGTTAAAAATTAGTTCCTCTAAATTTATTTTGTATTAATTTAGACTCTAAATTCAACACACGCAACTATTCGTCCTGAAAAATGTCTGTAATGTTAATTTTTTTTATTAGTCGTAACAACTGAATTAATGATGATAGGCTTTGAATTTATCGAGATTAAATTAGTACAACAAATTTTTGAGGGACTAATTTTGAACTTGGTAATTATATAAGGACAAAAAACATATTTTATCCTTTATTTATTATTTTTGATATTTTGTTTTACTTAGTTGGACGCCCTCACTGGTTTCTGTAAATCTTGAATGCAATTATTTCTTCATGCATGACATTGTAAGTGCTCGGTAAAGAAATGTTATATATTCTGCTTATGTTGTGCATGTATGCTGACAACGTATTTTGTAACTAGACGAAAATAAAGTCTTCGGAACATAAAGCATTCTTAGTAATATTTGAGCTTTTGACATGGTGAGCTAGGTGTCAAATGGCCAAATGTAAGAAAACTAGATGATTAGATTTTGTTGCCCCTGCCATTGATTTTGGGTAATCGATTAAAATTACATTAATAAGCAGCAGGAACCATTGGTAAGTAATTTAAGTCATTGTTGGTGCCTTACATTTTTAACACCAATACCCCTCAATGGTGATGGTCGATGCATGGCTGCAAGAACAAAACACCAAAACAGAAACGTGTTCAGACCTTACCCGATCTCATTGTACAACCAAATGCGTACCACACTGAATACTTAGATAACAAAGTTTTGGTTGGATTTGGAACAAAACATGTAATAATTGAAACTGGAGTCTAATCAATTGATTATATTATGTAGATTTTAGATTGTAATTTTTTATTTTCATTCAGATTATTGTTGGAAATTATATTCACACTACCATTAGAAACTCCAGACGAATATAAAATAATAATTTGTCACTTTATATACAACTGCTTTTTAATCTATAGTAATGATTTTAAAGTCATGTAATGCAGGGCATAATAGTAATATCCACAATGAAAAGGGGAAAAAATCATTTTCAAAGTATATTAAATTTGAAAGGCGTACAATAGGTTTGGTATTAATGTAACAGGTGGTGTCATCTGTCTTGTCTTCAACTTGGAGTCATGACTGTCTATACAAAA
Source organism: Hylodesmum podocarpum (assembly GCA_026586105.1). Classification (NCBI taxonomy): domain Eukaryota; kingdom Viridiplantae; phylum Streptophyta; class Magnoliopsida; order Fabales; family Fabaceae; genus Hylodesmum; species Hylodesmum podocarpum. The sequence goes on from JALJEV010001371.1 coordinate 5,885,997, forward strand.
CAAAGAAAATAATAGAAGGATTGATAAAAGGAGAAATACTTCATTTACCTCTTATATAAAATTAATCTAAAAATGTAATTTTCTTTTCTTTTTTTCTTCACACCTTTAATTTTAGTCTTATTTTTTTTTATTAATTTAGACGTTTTGTTCCTTTATTTTTAAACATAACTTCAATCCACTATTTTTAATTTAGATATTTAGTTTATTTAAAAAAGTTATGTTCTAAGTTTTTAGTATTTTGAAGATACTATTTGATGTTATTTCGTTAACCAATATATAAAAGTCTGAATTAGAATAGAACTTTGCATATCATATGAAGTACGCTACTTGTCTGTCAATGTATGGCTAAACTAGCACTAAAATTATGAAATTTTTATATTATGGGATTAAATGTTCAAGTTAAGAGAGGGGACAAAAATCACAAATGTTTTTGAAATGTTATTTTATTTTCTTATTTATTCTTTTTTTTTTTTTACGTTGCTTGATATGAAAAATAATTTTCGTTGTGTTATGTAAATTTGTATTGAAATTAATTTTCTTTTTTTGGGTGAGCACGGAGTAAAATAGTTTATTTGATACTAGTGCCTAATTTTTAATCAGTCTGCGTATTATACAGATTACATTGGGGAGTATTGTATTGTGTATACTGCCGACAAAATAATGAGTGCCATCATTCGTATATAAACCATGATTGTAAAAAAAATAAATATATATTGATGTATAGATCAATTGACACGTGATTACCAGAAAATACTAACGTGTAGATCAATTGACAGGAGTTACTTCAACTAACTTAACAAGTTAGCTCAAATTCGAATCTTAGAACTCATAAGTTAAATACTTGGAAGAAGAATTGTAGAATGTATATTTCAACTTTTGATTAAAATTATACTGGTATATAATCATTTAGATTATTTCATATTAATACTTTTCTTTACTTTTGGGTGACGACAATAAAAGCAGAATAAAGAGAAGCTTCTTTCTTTTCAACCTTACTTTCTAACAAATCACATCACATGCACTGATTTTCCAACGAGTAATCAAATACAACAACATTACGTTTGTTTTAAAATTTAATAAATTGATTTTGATAGAATTATTTTACATTTTTAAATGTGACTAAAACACATATTTTTATCAATTTTAACAATATCAATCATATTAAAATATTTACCATAGTGTGTGATATTATTTTTTGTATTAAATTAATTGCATCCCAAGTAGTCTTACAACGAGTTTGGACCCGTGTTCATACTGAAAAAAAATATGAATCTGTTTTAAACTACTCTATTTTGCTTCTGCGTTGGTGTTATGTTCTAACTTCAGTCTCTACTTGTGGGATTAATCTATGTTAAGCTTTGCAAGGACGATTGCCCATACATACATACATACATACATACATATATATATATATTACAAATTACCTTGTTAATTCAAAATATAACAAGAAAAAATCAATTCCTAATAAAAATAACACAAATACTGTCCTTATTTATGACTCTGTCAATGTACTTTGAGGTTGGCACGACTAACATTAGTGCTGGATGAGTATCATGTCATGTTCTTTTGATCTGAGTGGTGCTCACTTGTCACTTAATAGTATGGGGTACACGAATGAGACATGGATGTCTATGTTGACACCAGGATGCTTAGTTTCTAACTGATCAGAAATTTGTGATCCACAATTCATGTAAACCTTATGTCCTACTGGAAACACACTTGCGCCTAGGTATTTTTTTTTTTTTGGGCTAATGCTATTACAATTGAACTTGTTTAGCACACGCATACACACCCACTTCTCTCGCTTCAACCAACTTTTTTTATGGTTGTCCAATTATTGCACATGTTCCTTATTCACATTCTAAGAATTATCACAGCTGTCAAATAGTACATAGTGTCGTCTCTCCCAATTCACAACCACATCACGATAGTTCATTCTCTTCTCCTATACCCCAACTCCAAACTGGCCCATGACACAACTCATTTAGATCAAGATCTTAAAATAGTTCTATAATAAGTTGCATAGTTCATAATTATTTTTGGATCCTACCACCCTCACAAGTATCTCTCAACTCATTGGGTCAGATACTAATCCTGCTCATGATACTATCATGTGGTTGATCTGAAATTTTTTTGCATGCACGCAATAGAATTTAAATATAAGTTTTTTAACTAAATAGATTGTTCACAGTATGTGAATAAAGGATGTCTAGCTATTATGTCAACCTGATAGTTTACTGTCTTACCTTTCATTTTTAATATTTTTTTTGGCTTAAAAAACCAAACTGCGTTTTACGTAGAGATTAAATATATACTTTTGGTAAAATTTTAGAATGCAGATGATCTCATATATTGCACTTATTTTGCCATAAATTTTGTCTAAAGGAAGCGCATTTGTCTCTTTTCTTGCTTTTAAATGACAATATGATATGTTGCCAGAATCTATACACGGAATGGGAAATTTTAATTCATAAGAAACAAAAAAGAACCAGGAAATTAAATAGCCAGTATATTAGAGTGGCCACTCTGAAAAGGATTTTACGTAACCACCATCCCAACTTGCAGGTTAGTCTTTGCTACTTTAGTGATAGTGATGGATCTTCAAAATTTTAAGTTGTGAGGAAAATACTTACATAAATACGTGGGGAGCAAAACTCATGTACTTATTACTTATTTTCATTTTATTTCAAATCATGAGAATAACTTATAGTTACACATCTATATTTTATTAATGAAAAAAATTAAAACGTTTGTGAGAGTAGCTATTCCCAAATGTGACAACTTAGATCTATCCACGTTCAATGATATTTGGTAAAAACCATCATTTATTTAAGAATGCTAGAATTGCTTCTATGATTTGCTTGATCCAATGCCAATGAGGATGCTTTTGCTTTCAATTTAGCCTACCTTATCCATTTTCTGCACTAGGTCTCCACTACCAAATAATATATCAAACTTAAGAAACTTAAAGATCAAAATCTATAAAAAAAAAAAGGTAGCAAAAGGAAAAAGTAAAGAGAATTAGAATAAGAAAAAGAGTAAGCCGATTGCACAAGGAAAAGTAGTAGTAGTAGTTTACTTGCCAGTCTGTGATAGATTCACTACATTTACAACTAGTCAACCATACTACATGCATTGAGAAAATGCAAGGAATCAAACAGCTAGCTGTTGTTGCTTTTGATGAGAAGATTCATCCTCATTGAAGCACAAGTGGGCCTTTAGTGATTTTCCTAAAGTTAGGGTGGAATCTGAAAAATTTAGAGGTTGCATCAACAGCATTTCTCTTTGTAGATGGACACAGTAGGCTTGGAAGGTTCCTGGGGTTACATTTAAATGAAAACCCAAACCAAAGAGGAAATCCAACTCAAGAAAATTCATCTCTATTTTGGTGATTCCTCCAATTTTTGCGTAGTAAGCATTGTTGTAGTACCTGAAAATATCCAATCACATGATTAAAAGGGAGAACATTAGGTAATAGCATAGCATGTAAAATGTTCTTTATTTTTTTTTTTTATATATATTATTATATAAAATTGGCTAGTCAAAGATATAAAATATGAATGAATATTCTATCTAATGAAAATATTCTATACTGTTATTTAATAAATATTATTATATATAATAATTTTATTGACTTTTACAATAATTATCTTAAAAGTAAAAAAACAAATATAATTTTTAATTAATTAATAATGTAAAACATTTACATTGACCGTATATGGAAATTTATCCACTAATATTTGACATTTGTTTTTTCTTATAACTCAATGACCCAAAAATGATTGACATATGTAGTGAGTGTAGTGGTAAGTGAAATTAACGTCTCATTTAAAAAAAAAAAGTGAAACAATGTCAACTATTAGATATTAATATATAATTATATGATCAAAATTAATTGTCTTCTGTTACATTTTTATCAATTCACACTATCTATATCTATGTAATAATTAATTAAGAGATATTTGCTGGATATGTGCAGTAAACTCATGGGGTCACATGGGAAGATTGTCTCTTCTCAATGGAAAGCCAACCTGGACATAGTGTTTTTCATAAGCAAGAATGCTAGATCATATTCTTTATAGAAATTGTTATATTATAAACATAAACTTGACGTCAGAGAATTATTGAAGAAAGAAAACACCCCAAAAGAGTAAAATTCGGGTAAACTACAATTTAGACGTATTTAAATTTTTTCCTGGCACTGAAATACTTCAAAATTGTAAACAAGAAATTTTCAAGGGAACAATCATAGATAGATAAACAGAGGAAATGCAGAGCAACTGAAACTACCATTTTACTTTTGTCAAACTAGCTGCACCATACTATATGCAATTCATGAGGAAAAATAAAGAAAAATAAGCATTCAAAGAAAAGAATAACACCCATGATTCATCACTACCTCACTGGTTGACTTGATTATTATATATCAAAGTTTAATTGAAGGTTTCTTAAGGATACTAACACAGTTAAGCTGTGTTTGATTTCTATTTTCAATTTTTTTTTAAATGCCTATTCATATGATCCACAATTTTTAGTAAGGATTAAGTATGAGAAAACATCACCCAATTAAAATTCCATTGCTAAGTAGCACGAATGACGGAACTATTTCAGAAAATGGTGTAAAAAAAAAAAAACAAAAAGTCAGAATGAAATCAAACAATCTCTCTTGGTATATTATTGTTATCTTAATTACCAATCAAAAAGTCAGAATGGTTAACTTAATTACTATACATCAAACTTCAAGTCTTTCACAATTCAGAAATCTTGAAAACTTGTTGAGGGTACTAACTAACTAAGATTGTGATTGAATTAAACTTGGAAAATTACTTTTGTAAACTTCAATATACAATAGCAAATTCCAATACACAAAATGTACAAGAATTTTTTTTTTCTTTTTTTGTTATTTTGAATATAAAAGTAATTTGAGCTCATTCAACAAAAATTCAAACATGCACTAAGAGACTTACATGTCGTCCATGAATTTGGCTGCGACCATAACACTTGTGATCAACAATCTGTGGACATTGAAGGAGTTGATGGGCAAGGAGGGTTGTCTCTGAGTGAAACGATCAAGGTAGACATAGGCAACAACAAAGCAAGAAGGGCTGCAATTGGCATACTTGAAGATTCTTTCAAGGTAGCTTTGAATTGTGATGTTTGGTCTTGTGAGGCCATGGAACACTGAGATCTTCTGCTGTTGTTGTAGTTGCTGTTGGTTCTGATCATTTGACTCAGCCACCCTTTCAAGCAGAGAGGATATGAAAGTGATCACTTTTGGCATCACACTTAGACTCTCCTCATCTCCCATCGATACTCACTAAAGTTATGATGCAACAAACAAATGTTTGAAATTATTATGATGTGGGATACCAATATATATATATATATATATATATATATACATATGCCACTTTTCTATCCTATGCACTAGGAACATGGGTTGAAGGATATTACATATATTCTCTGAAATACTTTTAAATCATTTAGAAATTAATTGTCAAATACAATTTTTTTAATGCAACAGAGTAACAGTGCATGGACGGATAATGTAAAATTATTTTCTAAAGTCATCTAATAAAAGGAGTTATATATATAATTTTATTTAATTTTATAATAATTATTTTAAAAATTATCCTTACCATAATTCTATCCAATTAATAGTTTTTACAATATAGAAATTAAATTCATATAATAACTTATTTATTTTGAAATAAGTATGCTTTTTTAGCGTTTTAATTAAAATACTTTTTACATGGAATACATATGATAGAGAGCTTTAGATATATTACAACAAGATCAATTACCAACATGTCATTGTTTCGAATGGAATTAGATTTAAATAAATCTTGTAGACGAAAAAAGTTTAGTTGGGAAGAATGACCTTAATACTAAACATGGTTAATCAAATTTTATAACAAAAATTAATAATTGAGAAAATTATTAGATACTTTTCACCAATTACTATGTAAAAAAATTTGTATCAATTTAAATTAGGGGCCAAATTTAAAAAAATGACTCTTTTGAATGTATTTTTAAGATGTCAAATTTGACTGTTGTATTTTTAAAATTTAAAATATAGAGAAAGTTTGTTACCAGATATTATATGTAGAGAGAGAGAGAGAGAGAGAGAGAGAGAGAGAGAGAGAGAGAGGTCGTTAAGAGTAGGTACTTTTGTTGATGCAAAATGGCCATAGAAATTTAAACAAAGACTTGCAAGTTGGCACAATCAGTGGTGGTGTGTGTCCTTTTTCTGCTATAAAAAGTTTTGGGGTTTGGGTTGGGTAATGATTTTGATTTCCTCTTTAATTTCAAAACTTGACTTGTAAAAGAGGGAAGGGTGGTGCGTTTATTATGGATTAATGTCCCTTTCTCAAAACTAATTAGTGGTTTTCTAGTTGTGATTTATTTGTGACCATGGAGATGGCATTCCATACCTTTCATGTGATTACATGTGGGGAATTTGAGACTCTTGTGTAAAGGTCCCACTGTTTTGAGACCCAAGCATGTGTTTTGATTCTGGTACAAGTGGGTGACATAACATGGATTTGCTATGTTGGTCCACACCATTACTATACTCTGCTTTTGTTCATATATACTTGCTTCCATAGACATGGTGCTTTTTGTTCAAGATTGGTTCATGTGATCCAAATAAATTCCAAACTTTGAATAATATTGTTTCCTTTTTAGATAATATTTAAGGGTTTAGAATGCATCCAACTTTCATTTGATTTTTATAGATTTCGTTTCTAAAATATCAAGATTAAATGGTCTATTGACATGTTTAAAAATGAAGGAAATTACTTGTTTTTTTCCTAAAAAATAATAAAACTAAATGACAGTCACATGTATTGCATTCCTTTTCCTTTTAAAATAATTTTTCATATGTACTGTTTTTCAAAGGAAATTCAATTGATTTTAGGTTCGATTAGGTACTAATTGTTAGCACAATTATTAAATGTAATTATAAATGTTAGTACAACTCATTTAAACTATAATTCACTATAATACGTGAAATTAGTCGAGATTACTATTTGAATTATGAACCAATTTTTAAATGATATGTATTAGAAAATTTTCAATTAACCAAAAAAATAATTACACTTCAGCATAATTTCTGAATTTCTAGGGACCCAACTCTGTTAATTATATTCTTATCATGTTGATCGTTACATAGCATCCATCCCTGATTTTGGGATAACATGCAGAAGGAGCACCAATTATTTTGTCTTCAATTCAATATAAATTGATGATTAAAATGAAAATTTGACACTTTAGAAACCGACAATGCTGCATTGCCTTCAGTCAGTGTGGCATTAATGGAAGCAACTTTGCACAAAGAAACAACAGCTAGAATGAGATGTATTTTTGCCATAAGTACCAAGAAACAAAACTCAGTCAGAACTATCGGCTGTAATTGCAAATAGAAAAATAGACACGAACCTTTTGCAACGTGACACCTTTTTATGTGGATCCAATCTAACGTGCCATGAAAGCAAAACAGTGTAAGATTTCTGTCCCTCAATGTCCTATATGTACATTCTCTAATTTGGTATAACCATCTTAGAAATCTTAGAAATATTACTTAGGAGTTAGATGCTTGCTAACTAAGAAAGTAAATAGTCAGTTCTAACTTGGCATTAAAAGCAACATGTATTCGGATAAGCTATTCTAATATGATGTTTTGTAAAATTAATACTACGAGATATTAATTGTGTCTCTTAAATAAATAGTTTAAGATTTGAATCTTAACTTTAAGTATGAAATATAATACGTTAGAAAAAATATACTTATGTGCACTTAAGGTCCCAAAATTAATTATTGCAATTCTAACGGTGTACACTTAGTACAAATATTATTATGATAGTTAGAAAAAATCATTTTGAGATCTCTTTAAGGTAGCAAATATATCTATAAGCTAGTTAGCTAGCTATTTCAACAACAGTTGAATCATGGTTATTTTGGTGTTGGACAAGCATGGATGTGTGCACATGAACCAACCAACACTTTATCCATAGAATCAATAACACATTCCCGGAGTGTGAGGGAGAATAAGATTCTATAACCACTAGCAAAGTAATGTAATAATAGAGACATAGCTAGCTAGCATAACATTTAATTTTTCAATCGTGCTACAATTAAATTATTTTAAAATGGAACAAGATTTATACGTGATTAATTAGAATTTATCGAGTATGTTTACCTGTACAACATTTAAAGTAATACACAACAGGTATACTGCAACTCTTCATCAGGCTAGTCATTGACAAAGCCTAATTTATAATTTCGGAAGCCGTAAAATATCTTTGGTAAATAAAAAAATCCCTCTCATTTTTTTTTAGACACTTGATTTTATTTTCTTCTTTCTGCATTTTTCGCTCTTCATCTTGGCATTGCATTTTGTCCTTCATCCTTTTCTTTTGGGTAATTGGTTATTCTTCATTTGGTATTTCTTTTGATGTTTTGAGTACGATTGTGCTTAGTTTTAAGAAGGTTGTGCCGGAGTGGTGTTTGTTGACTGTTTGACTCATGAAACAATATTTGGAGTTGTTGTTATTTTTTAGGCCTATGACTATGTTTATGTGCAACCGTTTGTTTTGCCCATGACTATGTTTATGTTGTATGTGCAGCAGTTTGTTTTCTGCACATTCTAGTAAACTACCCATATGAGTTTTATATATTTATGTAAGCTGCAGTATGCATTGTCAGATTAAAATAAAAAAATATATCCTTCTGCTGTTGTTACAAAACTCTGTTTATGCTCTTCATACCTTCTTTAAAAACAACAAATTGGCATGAGAGCTTTTATCTTTAACGGATCTACGAGTTAAGTTGAGAGAAACAGTAATGGAGGAAGAAATATCATACACAGCAGGTCCACCACCAATTTTTGATGGTGAGGAGTACGAATTATGGGCTGCCAGGATGACCACTCATCTTAAAACTTTGGATCTTTGGGAGGCAGTTGAAGAAAATTAAGATGTTCCTGAACTACCTTTAAATCCAACGGTGGCTCAGATGAAGTATCACAAAGAGAGGAAGACCAAAAAGGCTAAGGCTAAAAATTGCATTTTCTCTAGTGTGTCAAAAATTATTTTTACAAGAATCATGAACCTCAAAACTGCCAAACAGATTTGGAATTATCTCAAATTAGAATATCAAGGCTGTGGAAGAACCAAAGGTATGCAAGCACTCAACTTGGGTAGAGAATTCGAGATGTAAAGCATGAAAGAGACTGAAACAATTAAAGTCTATGCTAATCGGCTATTAGGCATAGCAAATAGAGTGAAGCTTCTTGGGAAGGACTTTCCTGATGAAAGAATAGTGCAAAAAATCCTTGTCACTTTACCTAAAAAGTATGAATCAAAGATATTAGCACTGGAGGAGTCACAAGACCTGTCAACTATCACCCTGGGAGAACTCGTAAATGCTCTACAGGCCCAGGAACAGAGAAGAATGATGAGACAAGAGGAGGTGGTACAAGGTGCTTTTCGTATGAAAGCACAAAATTCAAGAGATGGCAAAGACAAGTAGAACAACAAATGGAGGAACAAAAAACCAGAAGGCCCAAACAAGCAGCAAGGTGAGACCTTTCCTCCTTGTCTGCATTACAAGAAGACTAACCATGCTGACAGAAAATGTTGGTGGAGGCCAGATGTCAAGTGCAGAAAGTGTGGGAATATGAGACATGTAGAACGGATATGCAAGTCTAAATCGGAGGAAGCAAAGGTGGCTGCGGAGGAGCAAGAAGATGAACAACTCTTTGTCGCAACATACTTTGCCACAAGCAACAGTTCTAGTGATCCATGGTTAATAGACAATAGCTGCACAAACCATATAACCAATGACCTGAAACTCTTTAAAGAACTTGACAAAACCGTTGTTTCCAAAGTAAAAATTGGAAATGGTGATTTCATCTCAGTCAAGGGAAAATGGACTATAGCTATTGAAAGTTTAACAGGTTTGAAATATATCTGTGATGTCTTATATGTGCCTGACATTGATCAAAATTTGCTCAGTGTTGCTCAGCTTGTAGAGAAGGGCTTTAAAGTTATATTTGAAGACAATTGGTGCTTGATTAAAGATGCAAAGCGCAAAGACATATTCAGGGTGAAAATGAGGGCTAAAAGCTATGCTTTAAATCTGATGGAGGAGAAGCAAATAGCTTTTCCAAGCATGACCACCAATGTTGAACTATGGCACAAAAGGCTCGGACACTTCCATCTAGCAGGACTTTTATTCATGCAAAAACATGCCTTGGTGAAAGGTGTGTCAATGCTTGAAGACAAGTTAGCCGATTGCGTAGCTTGCCAATATGGTAAGCTAGTCAGAAAATCATTTCCTCAATCCGTGTGGAGAGCAACTCAAAAGCTACAATTGGTTCACACAGATGTTGGGGGACCTCAGAGAGTATCATCTTTAAATGATAATAAGTACTATATTACATTTATCGATGATTATACCAGATTTTGTTGGATTTATTTCTTTAAATCCAAGACTGAGGTTGCTAATATTTTCTGGAAATTTAAAGCATTGGTGGAGAATTAAAGTGGTTGCAGGGTGCAAACAATAAGGTTTGATAATGGGAAGGAATACAAAAATGATGTTTTTGATAAATTTTGTGAAGAAGCTGACATTGAGCATCAACTCACCGTACCTTACACCCTACAACAAAATGGTGTGAGTGAGAGAAAAAACAGAAGCATCATGGAGATGACAAAGTGTATGCTGCATGAAAAGGAGTTACCAAAGAAGTTATGGGCGGAGGCTGCAAACACTGCAGTATTTTGCTGAATAGACTACCTACAAGAGTTTTGCACAGAAAAATTCCATTTGAAGGCTAGTTTGGTAACAAACTAGATTTACAAAATCTAAAGATTTTTGGTTGTGTTTGTTTCTCCTATGTTCCACAGGTTAAAAGGGACAAACTTGATAAGAAGGCAAAACCCAGAGTCTTCATTGGATACAACAATACTTCCAAAGCTTACAAAATTTTCCAACCTCAAAATGGAAAAATTCTTGTAAGTAGATATGTCAAATTTATAGAAGATCAACAATGGAGTTGGAATGATTCAATAAGGAAGCAACTGCCAAAAATTCCACAGTTTCTTGATGATGATGTAGATGACATTCCTGTCAAAGGTACAAGATCTTTATTGGAGATTTATCAAAGGAGTAATGTAGTTGTCTTAGAACTTGCAAAATTTGAAGAAGCTAAAAAGGATGATAGATGGATAAATGCTATGAAGGAGGAGCTGAAGATGATCGAAAAAAATGACATGTGGAAGCTAGTGGACAGACCTCAACACAAATATCCTATAAGAGTCAAATAAGTTTATAGAACCAAACTCAATCCTAATGGTTCTATAAATAAATTCAAGGCTAGGTTGGTGGTGAAAGGCTATGCTCAGGTGTTTGGAGTAGATTTTTCAGAAACTTTTGCTTCAGTTGCACGTCTTGATACAATTAGAATGCTACTTGCCTTGATTGCTCATAAAAGGTGGAAAGTTTATCATTTAGATGTAAAATCTGCTTTTCTAAATGGTTACTTGTAGGAGGAGATTTATGTTGAGCAACCTGAGGGGTTTCAAATCAAAGGAGAGGAGCAGAAAGTTTACAAGTTGAAAAAGACAATATATGGTCTTAAATAAGCTCCTAAGGTCTGGTACACAGGATAGATGACCATCTTCAAGGTCTTGAATTTGTCAAAAGTCCAAGTGAGGCTACATTATACGTGAAATTGGTAGATGCAAGTCTAATCATTATTGCTGTCTTTGTTGATGATTTGCTTGTGACAGGAAATGATGAGAAACTCTCATAAAGGAGTTTAAAACTGATATGCTTAAAGCATTTGAAATGACAGACTTTGGCTTGATGAGTTTCTTTTTGGGAATAGAGGTGAAACAAGATCATGGTGGAATTTTCATTTGCCAAAAGAAGTATGCAAGGGAAATACTCAAAAAGTTTCACATGGAGGACTACAAAAGCACTACATCTCCAATGAATCAAAAGGAGAAATTTAGCAAGGATGATGAACCTGATAAAGTTGACAAAATGCACTACAGAAGCTTGATTGGTTGCTTAATGTATCTTACTGCAGCTAGACTTGGCATTTTGTTTGCAGTAAGCATACTTACAAGGTTCATGCATTATGCTAGTGAAATTCATTTTCAAGCTGCCAAATGAGTTGTGAGATATGTTAAAGACACTTTAGACTATGATATAATGTACTCTCATTATCACAATTTTAAGCTTCATGGATATTCTAACAGTGACTAGGCAGGTTGTATTGATGACATGAGAAGCACCTTTGGTTACTGTTTTTCTTTTAGTTCTGGAGTTTTTTTTTTTTTTTGGTGTTCTAAAAAACAAGAAGTTATAGCTCAATCAACTGTAGAAGCAGAATATGTAGTTGTTGTTGCTGCAGTGAATCAGGCTCTTTGGATCAGGAAAATCATGACAGATTTGCATACGAAACAAGAAGAAAACACACAGATTTTTGTGGATAACGAGGCTGCTATCTCAATTGCTAATGATCTGGTGTTTCATAGCAAAACAAAACACTTCAAGATAAAACTCTATTTTATCAGGGAGATACAAAAGGAAGGAGAAGTGAAATTAATTTACTGCACTACAGAAGAACAAAGTATTGATATCTTAACAAAGACGCTTCCTAAAACTAGATATGAATTCTTGAGGCAGAGACTTGGTGTATGTAGTTCCAAAGTCAAGGAGGAGTGTTGACTGTTTGACTTATGAAACAAATATTTAGAGTTGTTGCTATTTTTTAGGCCCATGACTATGTTTATGTTGTATATGCAGCAATTTGTTTTGCCCATGACTATGTTTATATTGTGTGTGTAGCAATTTGTTTTCTGCACGTTCATTTTCTATCTTTCTAGGAAACTACCCGTAGGAGTTTTATATATTTATATAAACTATTGTATGCATTATCAGATTAAAATAAAAAACATATCCTTATGCTTTTGTTATAAAACTCTGTTTTCTTTAAAACCAACAGTGTTGATCATATTTCGTAATCTATAGAGAGATGGGTTCTTTTCTACTCTTAGATATTGTTCCTCTTTAGCCATTTTTGCATTCTAAATGCTTCCTGTTTCTCTTGTAACAATGGGATATATATTTTCTTACCTCTTGACATGTGTAATTGTTAGATCTCATTTTGACAGTTGCAAAGTAAAATCATAAGCAAATTGTTTTCCTACAACAAAATTTCACCAAATACGTAATATACTTACAACCAAATTTCCAAATATCTAATGCATTCGTCCAAGCAACATTTGCTTAGAAAATCTTTTGTTGTTTTAAAATAATTACTTGTGTTAAATGCATTTTCACAATTTTCGTCATTTTGTATACGGTGTATAATGTCAACAAACTCATGGTTTCTTTAAAAAAAAAATCGTACCACATGGGAAAAAAGATGCAACAAACTGTAAGTAATGCAAACACAATCATGGATTACCTATTTTGGATATTTACACATTAACAAATTCTAAACTTTTTAGATAGCTCAACCTATACCTACAAAATCAAAATAATCTTTTCAGAAAATGATACTTTGAAAAATGCTACACAGTTTTACTTTGGCCTGAGATTTTATCTCGTACATGAATCTACACAAACATTTTACCTGCGCTCGCAATGTGTTAGATAGTAGTTATGTTGGTAAAAGGTGGAGATCAAAAGTTGGATTGGACAGTACTTACGTTGGCAAAAGGTGAGATAAAAAATTGAATTATACTAGAACAATGACAGTGATATTATTTAAAAGAAAGAACATGTAAACCTCTTTCAGAAGTAATAAAGTATAAGTATCTCTTAGGAGAAAGAAAATCTTAGCATCACAGAAACTACTAACTCTCAGTTAAATGAGCTGGATTTAAAAAATTACAATTTAAATGAGTTCTCAGGAATGACACCCTTATACCATGTTTCAGGTTACATTCATGGATCAACTACTGCTGAAACCCAAATGTCCAATACTACCATTGATACAAGTGGCAAGAGTATATTTATTAAATTTAATTTAATTTAATTTTAGATGAAAATAACAAAAAATCATAGTAAAATATTAGTTTTTTTTTATTCTCATCATTGTACATTATATTTTATTATACATTATAACATTTACCATTCCAAACTTTCATGTGTTTTTCTTTGTTATTACAAGGTTTTACACTGATTCTCATCCTCTTTGCAACACAACATATCAGAAGACATCTTCACTTATCTGGTGTTCTCTATTTGATGTCAAAACAAAATGTCAACATCTTCACTCCTGTATCACCGTGACTAGAACAAACAAATTAACATAGATCATCTAAATCACACTAAAACAACCGACACTGATGGTAGATTTGTTCTCTGTCAAATATTTTGGTATTATTTCTCCAGAAATTTCGATTTTTAAGAAATATCTTCATCATAAGAAGAATTTCCATTTGAGAAAATGAAAGATTTAAAAATCTGTTGATTCTAATAATTGATTAGGATGGATCATTCAGACTTTTAATTCATAGTCGTGGATCTCTGATATATGAACGGAATACTTGAAACTCAAATAAAAAAAAATGAGTTACACAGAAAGAAAAGAGAAAAAATTTAGTTAAAAAATACATAATCTATAATATTACATTAATTTGATTAAAGATTACATCATAATTTCCTTTCTACTTAAAATTCACCAGTTTTCTTTCATAAGTAAACTGTGGTAGACCAGTATTTTCATTTTCTAATAACTAGCTGACATGTTAAGATCTAAGTCTAGAATTGGATAACTAACTAGGTTAAAGATCAAGTTTCTCTTATTTCCAGTAAGAAAACTCAAGGAATATATATATATATATATATATATATATATATATATATATATATATATATATTTTTTTTTTTTTCAACCAGTGGCGGAGCCAATTATAGGTGAGGGCTCCCAAAATTTTTCAATTTTTTATATATATAAATAATTATTTTAAATAAATAATTATGATTTTTGTTTTATAATTTTAAATAATTTATAAATTTATTTTTATAATTTTAAATAAATAATAATAATTATAATATTCTTAAAATAATTATTTTAAATAATTATATATATAAATAATAATTTATAATAATAAATACTATATATGTATATATAATAATAATAGTAATAAATTTTAATTTTTGATAATTTTTTATTTATATTTATAATTTTATATCTAATTTTTTAAAACATATATGTTTAAGACTCTAATTTAAATGATTTTTAATTTTAATATTTATCTTTAATTTTAAACTCTAGTTTAAATGATTTTTAGTTTAAAAATTTTTATTATTTTTTTTTAATTTTAAAATTTTACGGTCATATTATATATTTATTTAAGAAATTCTTGATTATAAAAATAGTTTTTAATAATTGATGATATATTTTTTATTAATTTATCCAGAAATTTCAATTAAATTTTTTAATATTCATCTCTATTTTTAAAATTTTACTACTATATTATATGTTTATTTAAGAAATTTTTTATCATAAAAATAATTTTTAAACACTAATAATGTAATTTTTTATTACTTTACTTAGAAATTATAATTAAATAAAATTAAAATAAATTTAATTTACTTTTTCACATGTATATTATCTAATTTTAAATAAATTAAATAAAAATATAATGAAATAATGAAATGAAATGAAAAAAAAAAATTATAAGAAAATAAAAAAATTTATAAAATAATTTTGCCCCTTCCACTACTAAATCCTGACTTCGCCCCTCTCTTCCGATTTTCTTTTCTATGGAATATATTGCATTGTCCCATGAGAAATCAATGAGAAAATAATCTAATAATAATCAATTTCACATGATTTGATTTATATTATTGTATTATTTAGACCTTTTATTGAAAATTGCATGATTTTACTTAACTACTTTAGTTTATCAATATAGATATCATGAGTAGATAATAGGAAAATATTTGAGTAGAAAATAATGATTTCTCAACTAGAAGATTCAGTAGAGACAGTAAAAAATAGACAGTTCAAAATTAAAAAAAAGGAAGGATAGTGTTAGTTGACACCAAACCCCAAGAATCCGAAGAGGTGGAATGGTGCCAAGCTCTATTGTTACTCTCTCCTACTCCAATAGTACAACTATAACATGAAACAGGTTGAAAATTTGAAAATTTATAAATTTTAAAAAATTCCTTACTTTCTAGACGAAATTTCATAAATTATATTAAAATTTGTGGAATATTTTGTTTAAATACAAACTCAGCAGGGATATACAATAACTTAGTTTAAAAATTAATGACATGTCTTGTCTTTTTATCGTTATTTATAAATAAAATATAATACATATTAGAACGGATGACATTATCTTAACCTAACATGTGTAAATACAACAGGCTTTTGGATGATATATTTATCATTTATTGGGTTTTTGTTTTATTAATATCAGGTCCAACTTTTATATGATTTTCTTTTTTACATTTTTAAAAAGTATGTAATTATCATAAATTAATAATATAATTATTATTTAAAAAAAATACATGATATGTTGGCTTATTGATCATGTAGGGTTATATTTTTTAAAAAACTATATTAATAGGTTTGTTATAAAAATATTTATTGGAGGAGATCTGTTTTAAGTCAAAAACGTTAGAGAAGAAAATGTCTTAAAGGGAGGCATTAGAAGACGAAAACGTGTGGCTCTGGGATTGTATAGGTGACCATTTGTGACTGTGATTGGTAAATTTTTGAAATTCAAAAGGAGGTGTTTAAACATCAAACACTTCCATAAGGTGTTTAAAATCTAAACGTCTCCCTCAGAATGCATTTAAAATTTAAATGTCTCTTTATTTTAAATTAATATTTTTTTTATTCTTTTGATATCTTCTCTTTATACATAATTTTTTTTTTTTGAAAAAAACAGTTATCTAAAGAATAAAAAAAATATTAATTTAAAATAAAGAGGTGTTTAGTGTTTAAACGCCTTCTGAGGAGGCGTTTGGTGTTTAAACGCCTCCTTTTGAATATTCCCCAATCACAAATGATCACGTATACGGCTTAGGAGGTGTTTGATCTTCCAACGCCTCCCCTTGAAAATGTTTTCTTTTCCAACGCCTCTGACTCAAAACAAAACCCTTTAATAAATGCTTTTGAAACAAACTCATTAACGTAATTTTTTTTTTAAATAATCTCAAATGGTCAATTAGTATGACATGTCTCTTGGATTAGAGTTCAATTGTTCTATTTAAAAGATAGACTTATTTCTTTTTTTTGAAATATGGGGCCGAAGCCCAATTTATGATTTCAGAAACCGAAAAATATCTTTAGTAATAAAAAAACCCTCATTTTCTTTTATGCAATTTTCGCTCTTCATCTTGGCATTGCATTTTGTCCTTCATCCTTTTCTTTTGGGTAATTCGTTATTCTTCTTTTGGTATTTCTTTCTATGTTTTGAGTAGATTGTGTTTAGTTTTACGGAGATTATGTCGGAGTGGTGTTGATCAGATTTCGTAATACATACATAGATATTGTTCCTCTTGAGCCATTCTTGCATTCTATATGCTTCCTATTTCTCTTGTGACCGAATAATAGGATATATATTTTCCTACTTTTTGACATGTGTAATTGTTAGATCTCATTTCGACATTGTTTTCCTACAACAAAATTTCACCAAGCATGTAATATACTTACAACCAAGTTTCCAAATATCTAATGCATTCGTCCAAACAACATTTGCTTAGAAAATCTTACAACATTTGCTTAGAAAATCTTTAGTTATTTTAAAATAATTACTTGTATTAAATGCATTTTCGCAATTTCCGTCATTTTGTAATTCACTGTATATAATGTCAATATCCAATTTTAACTTCATCGTATATTAAACTCATGATTTCTTAAAAAAAATAAATAAAATAAAAAAAATCGTACCATATAAAAAAAATCGTACCATAGAAAAAAAAAATGCAACAAACCGTAAGTAATGCAAATACAATTATGAATTACCTATTTTGGATATCTACAAATTAACAAATTCGAAACCTTTCAAATCAAAATAATCTTTTCAGAAAATGGTACTTCAAAAAATGCTACACAAGTTTTTCTTTGGCTTAAGTTTTCGATCTTGTACATGAATCTACACAAACATTTTACCTAAGCTCTATGTGTTTGGATAGTAGTTACGTTGGAGAAGGGTGGAGATCAAAAGTTGTACTTCACTGTGTTGTTGGATAGTAGTTATGTTGGCAAAAGGTGGAGATACAAAATTGGATTACACGCCATAATTATTTAAAAGAAAGAACATGTAAACCTCTACCAGAGGAAATAAAATATAATATCTTTACGAGAAAGAAAATTCTAGCATCACATATGGAATTAATTCAAGTTTTAATATTACTCTATAACTTTTTATTAAATTATTTACAGGTACTTGTGAATTCCATTAAGACGCTCCTAACTTTAAATGAGCTGGATTGAAAAAATTACAATTTAAATGGGTTGACACAGGAATGAGACCCTTGTACCATGTTATTTTCAGGTTACATGCATGGATCAACTACTGCTGAAACTCAAATGTCCAATATTACCGTTAACACAGCTAGCAAAAGTATATTTATTAAATTAAATTTAATTTAATTTTAGATAAAAAGAAAAATCATGATAAAATGTTACTTTTATTCATCGTTGTCATTGTACATTATATTTAATATACCTTATAACATTTACTATTTCAAGCTGCTTTTCTTTATTATCACTAGGTTTCACACTAATTCTCATCCTCTTGGCAACACAACATATCTCTCACGAAGAAAACATCTTCATTTATCTAGTGTTTTTTATTTGATATCAACACAAAATGTCAACATCTTCACCTCTGTGACTCCGTGACTAGAACAACAAATTAACATGAATCATTTAAATCACAATGGAACAACAGACACCAGTTACAGACGCATGGGTTTCTTTCTTGAAAAAACTGGGTAGATTTGTACTCGGTTAAATTTGAGATATGCCATGAATTTGGTTAAAAAATACATGATAAATAACTGATGGAAGATTACATCTTAATTTCCCTTCTATTTAAAATTCACTGATTTCTTTATACAAGTAAACTCTCCTTATACATGTGTTTTCAATTTTTTTTCATAACTAGATGACATGTTAGGGATCTAAGTATAGAAATGTGTAACTAATTAGGTTAAAGTTAAAACTGGTGTTTCTCTTATTTCTGATAAGAACAAGCAACGAAGGGATATATATATATATATATATATATATATATATATATATATATATATATATATATATATATATACTCACCTATTCAATTTCTAGTTTTTTTCATTTTTAATTGCTACGAATAGATTTTCTTTTCTATAATATATATTGCATTGTCCCATGAGAAAATAATCCAATAATAATCCATTTCATGTGATTTGTATTATTGAGACCTTTATTTAAAATTGCATGATTTTACTTAGCTATTTAGTTTATCAACATAGATACCATGAGTAGATAATAGGACAATATCTGAGTAGAAAATGATTGATTTCTCAATTAGAAGACTCAAAATAGACAGTAAAAAATTGAGATCGTTCAAATAAAAAAAAAAAAAAAAAAAAAAAAAAAAAAAAAAAAAAAAGGAATGATAGTGTTAGTTGACACCAAACCACAAGTCAGCATCCGGAAGAAGTGGAATGGTGTCAAACTCTATTGTAACTCTCCTACTCCCATAGTAGAAGTATGATATGAAATAAAACATAAGTGTTAAATATTTTGAGTCTGTTGAAAATTTGAAAATTTATAAATTTCAAGAAATTCCTTGCTTTCTAGATGAAATTTCATAAATTATACCTCATTTTGATCATGGGTAATAAAAATCATACAAGAATATGAAAATTTGCTGAATATTAAGCAAGAGTAAATATACCAGAACTTAATTTAAAAATTAATAACATGTCTTATCTTTTTATTATTATTTATAAATAAAATATAATACATGATCATAATTTAGAAATAAAAGGGATAACTTTATCTTAAAGCTAACATGTGTAAATGCAATAGTCTTTTGGATTATATATTTATCATTTACTAGGTTTTTTCTTTTTTGATATTAGGTCCAATTTTTGTGTGATTTTCTTTTTTTTTTTTTAACTTCCAATGAAAGTACGTGATTATCATAAATCAATAATATAATTATTATTTTAAAAAAATACACATAACATGTTTAGATTAGAGTTCAATTGTTCTATTTAAAAGATACACATTGTTATTTTTTTTAGTTTTTGAAATAAGGGGCCAAAGCCCAATTACACGAGAGGGAAAGCAATATAAGCCGAATAAGCTGATGGAAAGAAAGTCGGAAAAACATAAAAAAATTTCTGAAGAGATCTAATATAGTTTAAACCAAACTTCGCCATAGTATCATCTACTGGTTGGTTGGCTTCATAATAAGCATGTCTCCGTTGGATCACCATTCCTTTGTCCCAAAAGGAAAGAATATAGGTAATTAAGGGGTAAGCCGCATGGGTTGTTAATTATTACTTTGTCTGTGTAAGTTCATGGAGACCATAAAAAACTCTAGCACAGCTGAATCTGGGCTGGGTTGAGTCTGAGGCTTATATTCAGTTATCATGGGTGATCTTAAAGAACAGTGTTTTAGCCCACTGATCAGATCTTCCCAGGGCAATTCTTGAAGGAGGTTGGTCCTTCGATCAGAGTCTAGAGATATTATGCTCTGTACAATTCAGCCTGACCAGCTCTGTAAAAGTCACTAGAGTTTGATAAGGTAAACAGATACCATAAAAGAAAATGCGTTCCCATGAAAATTCCAGAGTCAACAAAAATAGTCAGTTCATAATGTTTTGAAAATATAGTAAATGCAAAGTAATACTTCTTATTGACCCTGGAAAATATCTATTTACTTCTATGTTTATGGCCCTCAAAATAAATACATAAAACAGAATACTGTCAAGATAATGGAACCTTTCATAAAAGAAATAATGTCACACATGGTGGAGTAAGGCTTGTGCACAAAAACAATAAAATATCTCTTACCTCTATCAAAATAACTTTCAAATAGAAACAAAATAAACAAAAAGAACAATATATCTATAAAATGTGACATAGCTATACAACATATTCAACAATAACTTCATATTAAGTTGTCTAAAGGTAATGCATCAATGGAAACAATAGAAGTTTCACATGTAAATGAGGAAAAAAGAAGACGAAGCAAATACTATGTTTTTCAACAGAAGTTACCTTTCAATTCATTTCTTATGTCGAAGAGAACTTGCATTCTTCTGAATGATGTCTAACTCCGCTCTAGAGAACCCATATCAACCTAGACTTCTTCAAATGATTAGAACTGGGAAACCAATTGCCTCCAATCATTTGAAATCTATGAAATATGGAAACTCAGAAACAACTATTTTCTAGCACTAACATAACGCCATCTGCCAATCCTCAACATCTTCTTGAAGAGAAGATATTTCCTTCCTAGCATCTCCTATATTTGCACTTAGTAATTCCAGAATGGTTGTGATATGTTCACTTTGTGGATGAGCCTGATCCCCTGCAACAAATGCATTAAATTGTTCATTGACATTAATCCAAGACCAGCCTGGCTCCTTTATTACTCCCTTTGACTTCATTAACTTCCTTATATGTCCAGCTTCCTTCCATCTCCCCTTGGCAGCATATATGTTAGCCAGAGTAATATGAGTTCCAGCAGAATTTGGATCCAAACGAAGTAAATGTTCTGCTGTCCATCTTCCACGATCAATATCCCCATGAACTCTACATGCTCTGAGTAAGGTAGACCACACAACGTCATCACTATGGAATGGCATACACCGTATCATATGCTCGGCTTCACCCAATCGCCCTGCTCTGCATAGAAGATCAATGATGCAACCATAGTGTTCTTTTGAAGGACTGATTTTGTACTCGGTAGTCATTAACATAAAATAGTAGAAACCAAGATCAACCAATCCAGCATGGCTACATGCTGTCAGAACCCCAATGAACGTCACATAGTCTGGCAGTAAACCAACACCGGAAATCTTCTCAAACAAATTAATGGCTTCTAGGCTATAACCATGTTCAGCATACCCATTAATCATGGCTGTCCATGATATAATGTCATTCATTTTCATACCATTAAAGACTTTTGAGGCTTCTTGTATGCTTCCACATTTTGAATACATATTAATCAGAGCACTATGAACCATTACTTCATGATCTATGCCAATGCACAGTACATGAGCATGCACCTGTTTCCCTTGCTCAAAAAGTGCCATGCTTCCACAAACACTCAGCACACTAGCAAGCGCAAATTCATTTGGTTTTGGACCTTCCCTTCTCATCCATGATAGATAGTCGAAGGATTCTTTTGCATAACCTGCTTGAGAATAAACAGCAATTATAGTGCTCCAAGATATAATATCTTTTCTAGGTATACCATGAAACACTAGTGAAGCTGACCTTAATAGCCCACATTTTGAATAAAAAGTAATGATGGAATTTGCAACTGACAAAGCATCTAACAAACCTAGACACAATACATGGCCATGCATTTGTTCCCCCCATTTAGCAATAGCAAGATTTGCACAGGCAGAAATTATGGTAGCAAAAGTGTATTTATTAGGACTAACATCTGATTTCCTCATTCTTTTAAATGCTTCCACTGCATATTCTTCTTCACCCATCTGTATATAAGTTGTAATAAGGGTTGTCCATGAAACTACATCTGGTATCCCCATTTTTTCAAACAATCGCATCACATAATCTGGTTTCCTGCACTTACTATACATGGTAGCAAGAGTATTGATTACAAATGAGCTCTCATCAAGTCCTTGTTTAATTGTTTGTGAGTGTATAGCTTTCCCATGATGCAACAAACCTGAATCAGCAGATGCTTTTAAAGCAATGGCAAATGTATGTGAATCAAAGCCGACTTTTGATCTCCACATTTCAGAAAAGTACAACAATCCCTCCATATTGTAGCCAGCATGTACAAGCCCCACAATAATGGCAGTCCACGACACTACATTTCTCGTTGTCATTTTTTCAAAGACTTTGCAACCTTGTTCTATTTTGCCTACTTTCATGTACATGTCCGTTAGGGCACTGCTAACAAACACTGAATTTATCAAACCAGATTTCACTGAAATTCCATGTAATAGTTCTCCAAAACAAATGTTGACGCCAAGTGCACAAGCCTTGAGCGCAACACTAATCATGAATTGGTCCCTTTGAAGTCCTGGCTGGACCCACATTTTTGAGAACAAGATTAACGCTTCATATGAGTCTGAGGCATTGACATGACCAGCTATTAACGTAGTCCATGAAACCTCATCTCTGTGAGCCATTTTATCAAACATGTTCCTAGCTTTAAAAAGTTGTCCCTGTTTCACTAATTGCTTCAGTTCAGAGTTAAGTTCAATCATATTATGAACATAATAGGCAGTCGGTGCTAGCTGTTCTTGTTTCTCTTGCTGGATCAGTTCTCCGCATTCAGTGACAGTTCCTGTAAATATACTTGTTAGAATTAAAATACAATATAAAACCATTCATGTGTCTTTATTTAACAGCTTAATTTTTTGCATTAGTCGGTTCATCACCTGATATCAAACCCTCTGTGACCAAGTGACCTAGTGTTTGATCCTTACCACCCCCATTCTTCTCACATAAAATGTAAAATTTTAGCACAACACAAGTGAGCTTCTGCATTGTCCACGCTTCAAGTTCAAGCCCAAAGGGGTGTTGCATAAGTGGGCATGTTAAAAATAAAATATAAAATCATTCATGTGTAATCTAACAGCTTAAGCTTTTCAAATAGTTGGCTCTTGAGAATATTAAGTTAAATAAGGTTTCAATCGAATACAGAAACATGGAATACCAAAACTTAAGTAACTAAACTAACCATCCTAAGCTTACATGAAAAGTTTTGAACTATAATCAGAAACAAGAAACCAGAGGCTCCCATACAAAACCACACGGTTATTCTATTGAACTTAGATGAACATAAATAATATTACAGTTCAATTGACTTAAAATCATTATTGATTATAATATTAATTAATAATAAAAAGAAAAACACACGGAGGCACACCTGGAGATAAATGATTGAAAGATGAGTTGAGATTCCAAGTGTTAGGATGAAGAGAAAATGAGGGGTGAAGTGCGAGAGCAGGCGAAGAAGCATAGCGAGGATTCAGACAAACACGTAGCGGGAAGGGGTTGAAGAGTTTGAGGAAAAGGCGCATCTTGCCTCCAAATCAGAGAATGAAACTCAGAATCCCAAATTATGTATGTATATATGTATTTCTCTTTCTCTCTGTTTTCCTGTAGCTTAGTCTCGGGCCACACCGTTTGTTTGGCCGTGCAAAAAGTCCAAGCCTCGGTCAGAACCAGCGGCATCGCACCTGGCTCTCCACAGCACACAGTGTAGTGTTGAACCAAACTCTGTGTTTGGTCATGTTCGTTTGGCGCAGAAACGGAGGGAAATAGGTGTCAGATTTACTTATTTACATTTTTCACTAATTTAAATGTCTTTGCTAACTAAATTTGCTCTTAAATTTTTACATTTTTTCACTTCAATTTAAATATCTCTTTCATGACTAAATTTACTGAGTGCATGTGAAAACATTGAAACATACTATTTTGAGTAAAATAAATGTAGAAAATTATTACATTGGCTCCTGGATCAATGTGCTTTCTCACTTAGGTGAAATAGTATAAAATATGATGTTGTTTACATGCTAAGCAGTATTTATTATATGGAAAAATAATATTCAGTTTTTCTTTTACAAAACTCCCCTAAGATAACATAAAATTTGTTCATGATTCAATCAATCGTGATCACGGTTGGAGCAAGAAATTTAAGATGGGAGGGCCGAATTCTTTTCTTTTTTTTTTTCTTTTTTTAATTTCACTTTTTTCATTTTAATTCATTATTTTTATATTTTTTATTTAATTTCTTTAAAATGATATAGTATATTTATGAAAATAAGTTAAAATTATTTTATTTTATTTAATTATAATTTTTAAGTAAGGTAATAAAAAATACAGCATCAATTCTTAAAATTTATAGTTATAATCAAAAATTTCTTAAATAAATTTGAAATTTTAAAAATAGAAATAAATTTTAAAAATTTTAGTTATAATGTCTGTCTAAAATAATAAAAAAATACATTATTAATGGTTAAAATTGGTGTTATGATTATAAATTTATTAAATAAATATATAATATGACAGTCAAATTTTAAAAATAAAGATAAATATTAAAATTAAAAATTATTTATATGAGATTTTAAAATTATAAATATTAAAAATTTTAAAATTATAAATCATTTAAATAAGAATCTTAAAAATTTATGTTTTTAAAATGAGATATAAAATTATAAATTAAAAACAGAAAATCATCAAAAATATTAAAAATTTCAAAATTAAAAATCATTTAAATGTGATATTAAAATTAAAGATAAATATTAAAAATTTTAAAATTAAAAATCATTTAAATAAGAGTTTTAAACCTATGTGTTTTTAAAATTAAATATAAAATTATAAATAAAAACAAAAAATCATCAAAAATTAAAATTTATTGTTATTATATATAATATATATTATTTATTATTATAAATTATTATTTATATATAAACTGTTATTTAAAATAATTATTTTAAAGATATTATAGTTATAATTATTTATTTCAAATTATAAAACTAAAATTATAATTTATTTTAAATTATAAAACTAAAAATCATAATTATTTATTTAAAATAATATTAAAAAATGTCTGGGTCCATGCGCTAATGACCATGATCCCGACTCAACTAAAAAAATATTATTATCCTCTTCTTTAAAATTAATTTATTCTAAAATGAAGACATGTTGTTAATCTTTAAAAGAATAAATATTTTAAAAAAATTATACTAATATTTTTGTTAATAATTTTTTTTATAATTGTGTCAATCTAGACTTAAAAAACCTAAATAGCCTCTCCAAGATACATATCTCTGAAGATGCACAACAATAGCAAGATATTGTAATGTAAGTTTTACCTAATTCCTCAGTCTCTATAAACATTTTACCATAATGTGTTGGATTGTAATTATTTACTGATAGAGATGAAATTTCAACTGAATAATAATGGTTGAGAAAGGATAGAGATTAAAGATTGAGAGGTAAATAAAGAACATGTATCTTTTAGAATAAAGTTTGATATACTCACACAATCATAAAATTAATTTAAATTTTTAATATTTAGAAGTACATTATTTCTTTCTTGTTTATTTTTTACATTGTACATCAACATTTCCTATCCTAAACTTGTATATTTTTCTCCTTTTGTTACCTATTAACCTATTGTTCTTGTTCTCCTCATCTTTATTAATATTGAAATCAATAGACTACACAAAATACCTGTAAGAAGATATCTCCACTAAGGCTGAGCAACAATTAAATTTCTGAAAATCTAATCTTCATCTAAACCATATCTAATTTTATGACTGGATTTGAAATCTATATCCAAATTTGTTTCTAAACAATTTGGATTTCTTAGAATTCGTTTTAAAACCAATTTATAATTTAAAATCAGTTTTAAATATTTAAATTGACAAGTAATTTTTAAAAGCAGTTTATTATATAAATAAAATAAAATAATAATAATAATTTGTTAAATAATATTAATTTAATAAAAATAAATATATTGTTCTTTTTAAAAATATTATTTTAAAAAAAATTAGTATGTCAATTGACTATTTTGCCCTCTTATTATTTTTAATTATTACCAACCACCCAGATTCTGTGCTGTAACAATTTTATTAAGTTGTGGATTCTCCAAATCCAAATAAACCAACCAGATAATTAAATTTTGAAAAAACAAAATTTATTCATTAAACTGGATTTACACTAAACCAAAAACTGGATTATTTTGCACCCTTAATCTCCATTTCCATCACGATGACTAGAAGAGCAAATTAACATGTACCATTTAAACACACGGAAACAATAAACTCTCTTAAGGAATTGAAGGAATGAGTTTCTTCTTTGAAAAGAGTGCATTCACTCAGGAATGTAAAAAATTGTCCCAAATGGGACAGGACATAGTTTTAATAAGAAAATATATAATCAATACACAATAAAGTGACAGTAGATTACATCATAATTCTCTCTCATTGACTTTTTTTTTGTTTCAAGGGAATGAACTTTGCACATATGTTCAGGATCTAAGCTTAGAATTTGACTGGGTAGCTGACTATGTTAAATATCTAAGTTTGCTCAAGAGTTTCTATTATCTCCTACTAGGATGATGAACTACTCTAATATCAAATGAATAAGAAGTGAACATATACCAAATTCTCTCTATATAAATTAACATATACTCTCTATGAAGAGATCTCTTTTCAATAACATATATTGCTTTGACACATGAGAAATGAATGAAAAAGCAATCTAATAGTAATCAATTTCACGTTATTTGTGTTATGAGACCTTTACTGAAAATTGCATGATTTTACTTAGCTACTTTAGTTTATCAATATATATATCATGAGCAGAGAATAGGACAATATCTGAGTAGAAAATGAATGATTTCTCAATTACAAGACTCAATAGAAACAGTACGAAATGAGACTATAAAATTACAAAAAGAAGGATAGTTGTCTAGTCAGCACCAGAAAAAGTGAAATGGTGTCTAAGCTCTATTGTAACTCCGTTCTCCTAAGTGGAAGAAGTATTACGTTAATAATTTTATTTCGATCAATTATAATATATAGTTAATCAGTTAATTTATTTATAATATATATATATTTTTCTCTCTTCATATTTTATAACTGATTATCTGTCTATTTCAGTTGTCTACCAAATAATTTTTTTACATGAAATAGAGTATAAGTGTTAAATATTTTGAGTTCGATGTTTGAAAAATTGAAAATATTTAAATTTTTAAAAATTCCTTACTTCCTAAATGAAAATTCATAAATTATGCCTGATTTTAACCATGGATAATATTTTGTTTAAATACAAAATAACGAATTTAACTTAACTCTCTTTTACAAATAATTAAGATTAGTTATAGTTTGGAGTAGATGTATTACAACTTAGTTAGAAATAGATGTCATGTCTTGTCCTCTTATTACTGTTTGCAAATAAAATGTATTACATGATCATTGTTTCCAAATAAAATGTATTACACGATCATAGTTTAGAAATAGAACCTATAACTTTATCTAAGGGAAATTGACAATTATGGGTTTGTTACTGAAACAAAATTCAGTAATAGGTCTGGTTACAAACATTTTATGGAAGAAGGTCTGTTTATTAATGGAAGAGAAAGAGAGAGGGACGTATTGGGCCCAAATCGCGTTCTGATAATGGGCGTCCAACAGGACGCAAAAGTACAAAAAACACATTGTCCACGTGGACTTGGACACGCCCAAGTATTGGACGCATCCGTTGTTACGTGTGGCGCCTTCATGTTGGGTGTGTAACGTGACAGACCCACCTCCCACAATGTGGTTCAGGCCCAGGCATCAAGAAACCACTATATATACTCCCGTGTCACTTGTTCAGCACAACCAATTTGAAAAGGTAAGTTACTTATTTACTTAAAAAAATTTGATATTATTTAATAATTTAATAAATTTATTTATTTATTTTGCAGGAAATAATTGAGTAATAATATCTTCTTATTAAGGTAAGGTGCATTTTTTTTATCTTAATTTTATTTAAGATATTATAATAATATCATGAATGATTTTATTTATTTTTGTTGTAGAAAATTTGTGGTGATATGACTTGATAACTCACAAAAGTGAGCTATTTCTATGCTCCTTTTATATCATAAATTGTCTTTTTCCTGTTTTTAATCCACCTAAAATAACTCTAAGTTAACCTTAATTCATAATAATTCGTGTTAAAGCTTGATGGTGTGTTAAGTGTTTCAGGGAGAAAAATAGCCAAAAATAGGTGAAAATGTGTCCAAGAAGGCATCTCTCGCGAGTTGAAGTACAACTCGCGCGACTTGGAGCTCGAGTAAAGAATAGAAGCTCTTTGGAACCTCATCTCGCACTCATCTCTTCACATCTCGCACAAAGACACCATTCTTGGAGAGAAGTTAACTCTCTGGAACCTCATTTCGCACTCACCTCGTGCTCAACAACAATCATCTCGCACGAGGTGGTGTGACTTCAAGAAAAAGTTAACTTTTTGACACCTCGTCTTTCGTGCATCTCGCGCCTAGCTTACTCATCTCGTGCGAGTTGGGCTCACAGCAGGCCCAAATCCAATGTTTTAAAAAAAGGCTGTAAATACTCTTTAATTCAAATTCATAAGATAGCTCTGAATTCCGGAAAAAGAATTAGAAACCCTAATTCTTAGGCGTTCGACGACTAACCCTAGATGGCGGCTACACTTCGGCTGAAAGCTCCTCGACTCGTGAACGACAATGGGATTCAATTACAAGAAAAAGAGAAGGAGACTCGGATCATGTTAGATCAAGGAAGATTAACACCTCAAGATTTTGATTATTACAAGACAGACGAAATCAAGCTATCAAGACCTGCTAAGACGAAACTAGCTCAGACGGAAGATGGGCCTTCAAAGTTTGAAGTGTTGCGTCTGTCCACAAGCTAAGACATCAGACAGAACGAGCACAGACGGAAGAAGACTGTCAAAGCTAAAGTCTCCGTCTGCCCAAGAGTGAAGCCTTAAGACGAAAGGATGAGACGAAACAACCTCAACTGATTACACATTTCGTCTATCTAAAAGTGAAGTCAAGTTTGGAGTCTCGCACCAAGATTTAAAATCTAAAGAAGTCATCATGAGAAGCATCCAAGATCAGTATAGAGATTCGAGCTTACACACCAAAGTCAAAAAGGTCTTAACCTTTTGTCACATCTCTGTACAAGTCGAGAAAAATCGCGCGCACAACCTAGTCGCATATATCGCGACTCTTATCAATCAATCAAGTACAACTGACAACCTTCTTTTTGGAAAGTTCTCAAGAAGATTTCCAACGACTCTCAACGGAATTTAAATGAGTCTAACGGCTATTTGAAGAAGATGCCTATAAAAGGACTTCACCTCGACCAGAACAAGTTGGCGAATACGCTTATCTCTTTCTAACTCTTAAGGATTCGCTCAATTCTGATATCTGTTCTTCATTGTAAACACCTCTCTGTGTAGAGGAAAACTTTGTTTTTCGAAACATCTTTCAAGTCCACTTGTGTGGCATTTTAGCCTGAGGAGGCTGTGTGTTCAAAGAATACCTGGTTTAGCCTGAGGAGGCTGTGTGTTCAAAGAATACCTGGTTTAGCCTGAGGAGGTCGTGTGTTCAAAGAATATCCGGTTTAGCCCGAGAGAATTTGTGTGTTCAAAGAATACCTGGTTGTTTAGCCTGAGAAGGCTGGGATCAAAGAATATCTGTAATAGCCAGAAGTGGCTGAGTTCAAAGAATACTTGTAACCATTTCACGGTTGGTAGTGAAAACTCAATGATTGCTGGGTAACTGGACGTAGTCTTGAATAAACGAACCAGTATAAAAATATCTGTACATTTATTTTATCTGCTAGTTAACTAACGGGGATAAATATACTTTAACGTTTATATATTAAAATCAATCTTTCAAGATAAACATTGTTTCGTCTGAAAAAGCTTTGAACCCACAAACGAAACCCACAGACAAAAGGTACAGACGAAAGAAAATTAATTTTTTTTGATATCACAATTCAACCCCCCCTTCTTGTGATTTGTCTTTTACAGTTTGGTATCAGAGCTCAGCCTCTAAGGGTTGAGCGCTTAACAGCTGCTAGAGGAAAAGATCCAGCATGGACTCACAAGGACCATCTTTCTTATCTGGAGGAGCCTCCATGAACAAACCTTCAGCGTTCTCTGGAGATGATTATCCCTATTGGGCAGATCGCATGGAGATGTACATCAAATCCACACAGTACAGGCTGTGGAATATCATTACCAAAGGAGATAACCCTATTGTCAAACCTGAAGGAGAATGGGGAAATGAAGAATACTCAATGATGGAGCCGAACAACAAAGCTAGATATGCTCTTATGTGTGCTCTCTCCAGAACTGAGTAAAACAGGTTTTGTGCCTACAAAACTGCCAAAGAACTATGGGATGCTCTAAAGATCTCATATGAAGGCACATAAGATGTCAGAATGAGGAAAGCTGCTACGCTTCAGAGAGAATATGAAATGTTCTCTATGAAGAAAGAAGAATCCATTGATATGATGTTTGGAAGATTCCAAACAATATTGAATGGACTCACTGCTCTTGGCATCACATTCACAAAGGCCCAGAACAACATGAAGATATTGGACGGTCTTCCTCCTCCTGGGAAGCTATGTCTACCGCAATCTCGGTTGGGCGTGACATGAAGACATTAACTCTTGATGAGTTAATAGGAGCCTTAAGAGTACATGAGGTACTCTTATGTAAAAGAGATAAGATCAAGGTCCAAGAACCTATAGCGCTTCCATCCGTTAAAAACATCTCTAAAGAAGAACCTGTCAAGAAGGACAGTAAAAGGAAGATGAAGATTCTAAAGGCTTATTCAACCGAATCAGAATCGTCTGATGATTCGTCCGAAGACGAAGTCTCTCTTATGGCCAGACGATTTAAAAGAATGATGATGAAGAAAGGAAGAAGTCAACGCTTCTTCAAAAAGAAGGAAAAGAAATCTCCTGAGGAGTCATCCAACAAAGAAGAAATGAGAGAAGTTGTATGTTATGAATGTAAAAAACCTGGGCATATCAGGTCAGAATGCCCTAGACTGAAAAAGAGGTGGAGCTCAAGAAAAGACAAGGGCAAGAAAAGCCTAGTAACATGGGAAGACCTCGATAGTGAAAGTTCAGAGGAATCCTCTGAAGAAGAAGAAACAGCAAACATATGCCTCATGGCTGGAGATCATGTCTCAACAGAGGTAAATTACAATGAAACTTTTTCATCCTCTTCTTCTGAGTCTGAGTCAGAATCAGAAGAAATATCGTATGATACTCTTCTAGCTAACTCTCATTTTATTGCTCAGCAATACAAAACTTGCAAAACCAAGCTAAGACAAGCTTTGGAAGAAAATGCAATTTTGAAATCTGAAATTGAGTTTCTAGACAAGAAAATATCAAATGATGCTTCGTCTGAGTCTGAAAATGACATTTTCATTCTTGAAATCGAAAGATTAAAGAAAGAAAATGAGCCCTTACTCAATGACTTAGCCAAGTTTACTAAAGGATCCTCCATCCTTTAAAATATTTTAAAATATAGGAGATCACCAAAAGATAAAAGTGGACTTGGTTATGTTGAGCAGACAGACGAAAGGAAAAACAAACCTGTTTCGTCTGATCAAAAGAAAAGGAATTACAACAAGGTTCCTAATATCTACAAAAAGGCTCAAAACAAAAAGAAGCCTTTTGTAACTAACAAGAAAGGACCCAAAAAGATTTGGGTACCAAAGTCACTTATCGTTCCTGTTGCAGATATCCTCAATGGGAAGAGACAAGACTTCAATTTGGTACTGGGACAAGTGGATGCTCACGACACATGACGGAGACTGTCTAAGTTCCAAGACCTCGGACCAAGTAAAGTGGGTCTCATACGATTCGGTAAAGGTAAAATTCTTGGCATTGGGACTGTTAGTAAGATACCCAATCCCCTTATCCAGAACGTATCATACGTTAAAGGTCTTAACTTCAATCTACTTAGCATAAGTCAATTTTGTAATAGTGGATATGAAGTAGTTTTTAACTCTGATGAGTGTATAGTAAAAAACAAAGATAAATCCATTCTTTTTGTTGGGAAAAGAAAGAATAACCTTTATGAGGTTTGCCTTTCTGACCTGAGTGATCAGAATGTAACATGTTTGATTTCAGCAGACGATGAACGAGATATTTGGCATAAAAAGCTTGGACATTTAAGTCTCAAGTATATTTCAAAAATTTCTAAGAAAGATCTCGTAAAAGGTTTGCCAAAAATATCTTGGAAAACCAATCGTTGTGTGAATCTTGTCAAAGATGGGAAACAACTCAAAGCTTCTTTCAAATCTAAAAATGTTGTTTCCACGACAAGACCATTAGAATCATACACATTGATCTCTTTGGACCCACTCAGACTGAAAGTCTTGGAGGGAAGAGATATGGATTTGTCATTGTAGATGACTATACTAGATTTACATGGGTATATTTCCTAACCCATAAACATGAGTCATTCAAGGTCTTTGAAATATTCTGCAAACGTGTTCAAAAAGAAAAGGGATTTTGTATTGCGTCTGTAAGGAGTGATCATGGAACAGAATTTGAAAATTCTGAGTTCAAAGCCTTTTGTTTTGAAAATGGCATATTTCACAATTTTTCGTCTCCAAGAACTCCTCAACAAAATGGAGTTGTGGAAAGGAAAAATCGTACTTTACAAGAAATGGCTAGAACTATGTTGCATGAAAGCTCTCTCCGAAATATTATTGGGTAAGCGTTAATACTTCTGGTATATTCAAACGAATATTGATAAGACCAATTTTGAATAAGACTCCATATGAACTATGGAAAGGAAGAAGACCCAACATTTCTTACTTCCATCCTTTTGGATGTGAATGCTTTATTCTTAACACCAAAGATCAACTTGGAAAGTTTGATTCAAAGGTGGTTAAAGGAATCTTTCTTGGATATTCCAATACATCTAAGGCCTATAGAGTATTTAACTCTAAGACGCAAGTTGTGGAAGAATCAATCCATGTAAAGTTTCAAGATAACTCAAAGGTTGATAAAGAAATATCAGACCTAGAAAATTTGTTTGATAATTTGTAGATTAACCCTTCTGGTCAGAATTCAAGACAAGATGATAAACAAGGGTCGACGATACAGATCGGACGATACAAGGACGGATGATAGATGCACGATTTAACCCTCTTCGTCGATACTCATCAACAAAGGAGATCAATCCACCGCAAAAACATGGAAGTTTGCATCTAACCATACAGAAGATCTCATCATTGGAGATAGATCTCAAGGTGTTCAAACAAGATCAAAAGTGAAGTATATTTCAAGCTACGCTCTTGTATCAGATCTGGAGCCAAAGAATATTGAAGATGCTCTTCAAGACAATGATTGGATTTTGGCTATGGAAGAAGAACTTAATCAGTTCACAAGGAATGATGTATGGACCCTTGTTTAAAGACCAAAGAACAAAAGCATCATCAGAACCAGATGGGTGTTCAGAAACAAGCTTGATGAAGCTGGAAAAGTGGTAAGGAACAAAGCAAGGTTAGTAGCACAAGGATACAATCAGCAAGAAGGTATTGATTTTACTGAAACCTTTGCACCTGTAGCTAGATTAGAAGCTATTAGAATATTACTTGCTTTTGCTGCTCACAAGAATATTGTTCTATATCAAATGGATGTAAAAAGTGCCTTTTTAAACGATTTTATTGAAGAAGAGGTTTATGTAAAACAACCACCTGGCTTTGAAAGTTTGTCTCAGCCAGATCATGTTTTCAAACTCAAGAAAGCACTATATGGTCTTAAACAAGCTCCTCGAGCTTGGTATGATAGACTAAGTACTTTCCTTCTTAAAAATGGTTTCTCAAGAGGAAAAGTTGATACCACTCTCTTCAAGAAAAGCGTTTCAAAAGACTTTATTATAGTCCAGATTTATGTAGACGATATAGTCTTTGGAGCTACTAACAACTCTCTTTGCAAGGATTTTTCAAAGCTAATGCAGGACGAGTTTGAAATGAGTATGATGGGAGAATTGAAGTTCTTTCTAGGACTTCAAATCAAACAGACGAAAGAAGGAATCTACATCCATCAACAGAAGTACACAAAGGAACTTATCAAGAAGTTCAAGATGGAAAATTCCAAGCCTATGAAGACCCCAATGCATTCGTCTGGAGCGAATCTTAACAAGGACGAGTCAGGTAAGTCTGTAAATCAAACGATATACAGAGGTATGATTGGCTCACTCCTTTATTTAACTGCAAGCAGACCTGACATCATGTTTAGCGTCTGTCTATGCGCACGTTTTCAGTCTGATCCCAAAGAATCTCATTTACAAGCTGTAAAGAGAATTCTTAGATATCTTGTTGGAACAACTAATCTCTCTCTGTTTTATAAAAGAAATAGTGATTTCAGTTTAAGAGGCTTTTGTGATACTGATTATGCTGGAGACAAAGTGGAGAGAAAAAGCACAAGTGGTGGATGCCAATTTCTTGGATCATCACTAATATCTTGGTCAAGCAAGAAATAAAACTCCATTGCACTCTCAACAACTGAAGCAGAATACATTACTGTGGCAGGGTGTTGTTCACAACTACTATGGATCAAACATCAACTTGAGGATTATTCCAGGTTTGAGAATCAGATACCAATATTTTGTGATAATACAAGTGCAATCAATCTCAGCAAGAATCCTATTCAACATTCAAAAGCTAAACATATTGAAATTCGTTTTCATTTCATAAGAGATTATGTCCAAAAAGGTATTTTCGATATACAATTTGTTCAAACTGATTTTCAATGGGCAGATATATTTACAAAAGCTTTAGATGAAACACGATTCAATTTTATTAAAGAAAATCTTGGAATTATTTCATTGAATGATTGAAAATTGTTTCGTCTGAGTTATTGATTGAATTTGTTCCGTCTGTACATTTTGTTCCGTCTGTACATTACTTCGTGTTAAGACGAAACATTGCGTCTGATCACGTTGAATAGTTACTGTGGTAAAATTCAACAGACGCAACTGTTACTTTTTAATAAGTTTATCTCAAGTGTGCAGGGACAAATTGAAGAGAGCAATAAATGTGTCTGTCATTTATTGCACTATTCTAGGACAATGATAAGCACGCACCGTGAATTGCAGAGGTCAAATCAATCATTGAAAAGGCAATGATGTAGACATGTCAAATCAAGGACAGTTTTCAATGGACACGTCATAAAAAGGGGCAGTTTTCAAAATCTCTTTCGTCTGATGAATTGCAACCGTTTTTATTCTTTACTTATAAATACTTGTGAAAGATAACTCTTTCATTCTTTCGCAATCGAAACCTGTTTGAACTCTCTTTAACCTAAATACTCACTAAGCTTTCATTCTCTCTTTTCAAATTCTCAACAATGGCCGCCAAGAACACCAAAACAACCAAAACCTCTGAAGCCACCTTCTTCGCTCAAGACTTGTTTTTGCCAAGCAAGTGGATCTCAAGAGAGACCTTACAGAGCGTCTCTGAGAGGGCATTGAAGATGTTTGACCACACTGGGTGGATGGGCTTTGCTGAGACGAAAGGCCCATGGCTGATGGAAGCATACGCCAAGTTCTGGAGCGATGTCAAGGAGTTCGATGATGGTATCGTTGGAACCATTGACAACAAAGAGTACATTATTACGGTGGACTCTATTGCTGAGGCTGGGAACTGCAAGGCCGAATGGCGCTTCTACTCTCCTAACTGGATGAAGAACGAGTCAGAAGAACATGTAAACAAAGTTCTCTACTCAAAAATTCCAGATTCTGAAGATCTCAAGTCTTTCAGAGCAGGACTTCTCGCTCCCATAGCAAGAATCATCCATAACTTGTTGTTCAACATTTTCACACCGAGAACAGGCTCTCGTGATAATGTGAGTGCTCGAGACAGATTTTGTATTTTCTACTGTCTGAGAAAAGGAAGAATGAGTCTCCCTCACGTTATTCTCGACCACTGGGTGAGTGCTTTGAAGAATCGAAACATTCGTAGGAAGAGCAGTATCCCCTACGCCACTCTCTTCTCCACCATCATCATCAACCAGGGTTTCGATGCCACTGGAGTCACATGGCACCCTGAGGGAAAAGAAGTAAAAGCTAGCACCTTTGCGAAAAAGCATCTCACATCAAGCTCTTCACTTCGTTCACCAAATGAAGACACCCCTCTATCACCCATTCCCAAAGAACCACACAAAGCCCGTATCAAGCGCGCTAAACCGCAAACACAAGCCCAAACACCATCCCAAATAGAACCCAAAACACAAACCCAAACACCATCCCAAACAGAACCCAAAACACAAACCCAAACACCATCCCAAACACAAGCTCAAACATCAAATCAACCTCAACCTCCTCCATCTGTAATAATATCTGAAGTTCCTTTTGAGGATGTTCTTGAGGAACCCCTCAAGAAAAAGAAAAGGACTATCAGAATCAAGCACATCGGTGCTAAAACAAAGACACAGACGGTATCCCCAAGTGAAGACGAAGGGGTCACCATACAGTCTGAAGCAGTTCCGTCTGTGAAAATACTCACAGATGAATAGAAGCAGAGAAAAGCAGTTGAAGCTAAAAAAATTGCTCTTCAGAAAGCTGCTAAGGGCAAGGAGAAAATGAAGCAAAAACTTACGTCTGTGATAGTTGGTGAGACAGACGAAGCAAGAATGCTGAAAGAGGCCAAGAAAGCCTCCATTTTGCTTCAAGCTGAGAGAGAAAGAATCTTTCTCGAAAGCATTAGGGGCATTGGATCGTCTAAGGGACTACCTGTTCAATCAACCTCAGAGGGCATGGACAGTGAAGAGACTGCCCAGATCCAGAAAGACAACGCCCAACTAGCGGAGAAGTTGGAAACTATGCTAAGCGAAGAAGCCTTTACACTGGAGACTCTTCCATATACAACACTCCCAGACGAACAAATGACAACTTCTTCTGAGCCACTTGTTGCGTCTCCGCTAAATGTTTGCCTAGCACAGACGTTCCCTACTGCGTCTGAAGAAGAAGTACTCCACAGTCAGACGATGGAAATTCCGTCTGAAGGCATTGTACTGGTTGAAGATGCTAGTTCTTCGTCTGATGAAGAATCTGTGGATACATACCGGGGAAGATCACATGCTGTGGTGATCAATCCAGAAGATTTACCCCCAAAGCACAAAATGGACTATTCATTTTTAAATGAATTAGTCATGAAGCGCTTTCCGGAAAGCACTTCAGTCCGAGAAACCAATCAAGCAGATTGGATCATTGGAGCGAAGTCGATGAAGCCTCCAATGAAGTTGACCGTCGAGCCTCGCTTCATTAGCAGACGATGAAGACTTGTACATACAAAATACACCATACATAGAGCTGAAGAACCCTTATTAGTACAGAGGAAAGAAGGGATTCCAGCTGGGGAGATTTGTCAACCCCATTATATACAATAAGCCCTTGAAGCCAGCGGATTTTGATGAAAATGTTGTCTATTCTCCAGAGGAGCAACGCAACTGGTTGAAGCGTCTGCTCTGGGACACTCTGGCGAATTTAAATATCAAGGGACTAGAAAACATAAAGGCATATAAGGATCATCTGCCGCGTCGGAGATTGAAGGACAGCGCTTGGATATGAACCCCACATTCCACGAGAGAAATAATCCAAAGTGGAGGTTGCGATACGAGATCAATGCACCAGTTTTTCATCACCGTACAAATGGTGATATTGACTCTCTCCGCTATGAGCCGAAAGATCGCAAACACGGCATCTTGACGCCATAGATCGCCATGATCCAATGCCATTCACAATTCCTCTCAATCAAATAGAGTATGTTGGTTTAGGCCACTCTCTAGGAATTGTGCTCCCATGAACGAGACCCCATTGCTCTGGGATCAACCCTCGCTACTCTCTCCTTCTAGATGAGTATGAAGATCCTGAAGATTTTGCTCACCGCCTCCCGTAAGACTACAATCTACCTTTCAGCCGATGGCTGGTGCATATCGAAGGGAAGCAAAGGAAAGAAACATCTCTATCTCCCAGACGATCGCCAAGCTACGAAGGATGGAAGATATTGTCCCTTCATGATGGGTTCTCAGTTTTCCTCTTTGGTGACGGACGAAACAAAGTACTTCTATCGTCTTAGACGGAAAAAAGACCATGCTTGGTCGATATCCAGCTAAGGGAAAGGAAAAGAAGGTTTCGTCAGATAGTCGACCACCTTCTCCGGAACCATCTTTGATGAGGACTCTTCCGTCTCGTGGCGAGTGTTCCCTGGTAGTGCTTTTGTATATTCTCGAGAATGTAGCTTGAAGTATCCATTCCAACCAAATGGTATACCTATCAATGGAACCGGAACTTCACAGCCTCTACCTCGATCTTCCTCTTTTCACGACGTCCTCGAAGAAATCACCTACGGTGGTCATCATTGATGACACTATACCTCTTGTGGAGGAGCCTCAAACACCGCAAGTGACAATTGATGTGGTGGAGTTCTTTGAGGTTTGGTGAGAGATGCCCAAGGCAGTTGATATAGAAGAAGCTGAGGAGTATAAGACTCTGAAGCGCAAATACGAGGCCTTGGAAGAGGACTGTCAGCACTTGAAAGCTAAGAACAGAGAACTTGAAGAAAATCACGCTTCTCTATCATCTCAAGTGCAGCAGCTTACAGACGTGGTCATGACCTTGCTGATCAAAAAGCCAAAACCTTCTTCTTGATCAGAGTTTTGATGATCACAGCCCAAGGGGGAGAGAAAAGAAAGCATAATCCAAAGGGAAGATCCTAACCCAAGGGAAAGAAGGATGGTACAAAGCAAAGTCTGAGGGGGAGCAAGAGCAAACAAGAGCGAGGAGTATCGTCTTAGGGGGAGTAAGACTGTTGTAAAA
This sequence comes from Hylodesmum podocarpum, assembly GCA_026586105.1. Taxonomy (NCBI): domain Eukaryota; kingdom Viridiplantae; phylum Streptophyta; class Magnoliopsida; order Fabales; family Fabaceae; genus Hylodesmum; species Hylodesmum podocarpum. The sequence goes on from JALJEV010001371.1 coordinate 5,925,589, forward strand.
TTCTTTTTAGTATAGAATATACAATGTAATTTTATTATTTTATTTGTTATCATATACATTGTAATTCGTTATTGTTTTCTGTTTTGGATACCATTGTAATAATCTGATTACATCACATTGATGTAACAAACATCTATAAAGAGGTATTTCTCAAAAAACATCGTCTTGATGTAAATCTGGCTTATAAAACTGTTGTTTCTGTCTAACCATGTCTTATGCAGAATTTCGTGGTATGGTCTGTAATCATCAAAAAGGGGGAGATTGTTAGATCAAGGAAGATTAACACCTCAAGATTTTGATTATTACAAGACAGACGAAATCAAGCTATCAAGACCTGCTAAGACGAAACCAGCTCAGACGGAAGATGGGCCTTCAAAGTTTGAAGTGTTGCGTCTGCCCATAAGCCAAGACATCAGACGGAACGAGCACAGACGGAAGAAGACTGTCAAAGCTAAAGTCTCCGTCTTCCCAAGAGTGAAGCCTTAAGACGAAAGGATGAGACGAAACAACCTCAACTGATTACACATTTCGTCTATCCAAAAGTGAAGTCAAGTTTGGAGTCTCGCGCCAAGATTTAAAATCTAAAGAAGTCATCATGAGAAGCATCCAAGATCAGTATAGAGATTCGAGCTTACACACCAAAGTCAAAAAGGTCTTAACCTTTTGTCACATCTCTGTACAAGTCAGAAAAAGTACTGCGCGCACAACCTAGTCCGCTATATCCACTGCGACTCTTATCAATCAATCAAGTACAACTGACAACCTTCTTTTTGGAAAGTTCTCAAGAAGATTTCCAACGACTCTCAACGGCATTTAAATGAGTCTAACGGCTATTTGAAGAATATGCCTATAAAAGGACTTCACCTCGACCAGAACAAGTTGGCGAATACGCTTATCTCTTTCTAACTCTTAAGGATTCGCTCAATTCTGATATCTGTTCTTCATTGTGAACACCTCTCTGCGTAGAGGAAAACTTTGTTTTTCGAAACATCTTTCAAGTCCACTTGTGTGGCATTTTAGCCTGAGGAGGCTGTGTGTTCAAAGAATACCTGGTTTAGCCTGAGGAGGCTGTGTGTTCAAAGAATACCTGGTTTAGCCTGAGGAGACTGTGTGTTCAAAGAATACCTGGTTTAGCCTGAGGAGGCTGTGTGTTCAAAGAATACCTGGTTGTTTAGCCTGAGAAGGTTGGGATCAAAGAATATCTGTAATAGCCAGAAGTGGCTGAGTTCAAAGAATACTTGTAACCATTTCACGGTTGGTAGTGAAAACTCAGTGGTTGCTGGGTAACTGGACGTAGTCTTGAATAGACGAACCAGTATAAAAATATCTGTACATTTATTTTATCTGCTAGTTAACTAACGGGGATAAATATACTTTAACGTTTATATATTAAAATCAATCTTTCAAGATAAACACTGTTTCGTCTGAACAAGCTTTGAACCCATAGACGAAACCCACAGACGAAAGGTACAGACGAAAGAAAATTAATTTTTTTTTTATATCACAATTCAACCCCCCCTTCTTGTGATTTGTCTTTTACAGATCATCATCATGTATTCTCTTTCAATTTATTGTATTGATTTCCATCCAGTTATGAACTAAATTCCCTCTAGATTAGGGAACCAATATAACCCTGATTCATTTTAATGCAATTCTCGATGTTATTCAGTATATTATTGAGAGTTTATTTCTTTTGTTTTTAATACTATTTGTTAACTAGCCATTAATAAATTAATCGTAACTCTAAGGGAACTTTGAGAAAAGAAACCTTGGAGAAATAGATCATTGTTACGCTAGAATCCTAGAGATATGAGTAGGTAATAGTGTGGACAACACCTAAGTTTGCCCTTGTATTCATAGAACTAATTCCCTAATTGATTTGGTATTAACTTAAGAGATTAATTAATCCTCGATTAACCTAGGAGACGTGAGTGATCCTGAGAGGAACGGTCACGAAAATAGGAATCCAATCCAACCAAGAATATAATTTGAATAATTGAGAGGAGAGTGTTAGAATAATTAGGAGTGAAATTGAGAACTCAATCGCTCTTTTAATCATAATTCATTCACATAATCTATGCAATTTCGTAATTATCTTCTTATCAAACTTTCACTACTTTGGTTAACGAAGGAATCACAAATTAAATAAATTACATTTTCTTATCCTCGTGGAATCGACAACCTTTTCTAAATACTTATTACTTGACGACTGTGGTAATTGCCATGGGAAGTGTAAGCGGTGTAATCACCTTTTGCGCGTATCATGACTTCTGCAATTGTTATCATTGTGTACATTAACGGAAAGATAAAAGAAACTAATGAAGGACTTGTATTAGAAGGACTAAGAAGAGTTTTACAGATTAAACACGCGATAAGTTTTAATTCGTTAAAAAATAGAATTCACAATAAATTTAAATAAAATTATAACCAAGTTATTGGTTAATTACAACAAGATATTTGATAGGAAATCAATATGCTCCATTACAAATAGTCGATGATGAAGATGTCGATATTATGATTACTAATTTTCTTCAACAAGAGGACGATGGTCCTATAGAATTATGTGTTGAAGTAGTTGTTGCAGGTGGTGGATCGTCTGCGAATAATGCAGATACAAATGAAAAAAAGTGTCGTAGTTCTTACGATGAATATAGTACAAGGATAAACTCTAGTGACAATGATAAGATTACGTTGTTTCAGATTTGAATCTTGATTCATCATCCAAAGAATAAGATTTTGATGGAACTTTACTAAATCAGATGATGATGAAACAAATAAGGATTTCCAAAGTTTAAGCCTAAACGTGCAAGAACATCACAGGGTTGTTGCAACACAACGAGGTTAGGATTAGTGTATTTAATAATAGCAATTTTTGAATTAAATAATATTTTATTAATGTGATGTTCATGTAGGTGGAAGTGGACAACCATTTTGGCAAACAACCTCGCATTATACTAGCATTAATTGAGAATATCCTGATCAAAAAGATTTGAGAGGTGTAAGTGCTGAATTAAATTGGTCAATTGGTCAAGAATTAATTGTTGGTATGAAGTTTGATAACAAAGATGAAGTGCAAATTGTTATTGCAAGATACCTCATGAATGTACATTAAAAGATGAGGGTGGACGAGTTCAAATCAACAAAGTTTGTTATTCATTGCCCTAAAAATTGTGTTGATTCTCCTTGTCCTTTTTATATGCGAGCTATTAAATAAAAAAGGACAGAAAGATGGAAAGTGACAAAATGAGGGTGAGCCACACACTTATTTAAATTCAAGTTTGACTCAAGACTGTGTCAATATTGATTCAAATATGATTAGTACGTGTATTGTTGATAAGTAAAAACAATTTTTTTTTTCAATTAGTATTGTACTCTTGATTAAGGGTTTTTAACCAGTTTGTAATTTTCAGGTATGATTAGGGAAGATTCACCCATAAAAATTGGATTAGTTCAAGAGAGAATTGCTAGTATATATAAATTACAAAATACCATACATGAAGACACGGTTAGCTAAATAAAAAGCAATGACCATGGTGTTTGACGATTGAGAAGAATCATACGTGAAACTTCTTGTTTGGTTATATTACATGCAAATTCACTCTCCCGGTTCTTACTATGAAATCTTTGACGATGATCATGTTGTGGGCAACAGGCTAATCCGTGAATATTGGCAATTTAGGCGCGTATTTTGGACTTTTCGACAATGTGGTGAAACCTTTAATTTTTGTAAGCCAATTATATAGGTAGATGACACCCACTTATACGAGAGATATCATGGAACACTTTAAATCGAAACAACGCAAAATGGAAATGACAATGTATTACTACTTGCATTTGTTGTGGTTGAAGATGAAACTTTGTTAGCTTGATTATGATTTTTGTCTAATTTACGCATGCATGTAACAAATAAATCGGGGATTTATTTGATTTCTGATTGACATCGAAGCATCAAGTCTGCTATTGAAAATGAGGCAATTGGATGAAGTCGACCTTACGTTTATTATGTATATTGCATCAGATACATTGCTTCTAATTTCAATCACAAGTTTAAAAATCAGAAACAGAAACAAAGGTTGGTGAAATTAGGTAAGTTAAAGGTTTGCCTTGTGAATTATACATATTTAGACATTTATACTTGATTGAATATCATGCATTTATGATAAATTTTTCAATTTTTGTTTAGGTTATACTCCCTACAAACACATATTTGATAAAAATTTGGAGAAATTTTGTGATGAAAGTCCTACAGTCGCAACTTGGATTTAAGAAATTTCTAAAGAAAAGTGAGTATGACCTATGATAAAGAATGACATAGATATGGTCACATGACCACTAATCTATCTGAATGCATAAACAAGGTATTAAAAGGATGCAGAAATCTGCCAATAACAACTTTAGTGAAGTTAATGTACAGTCGATGACGTGAATATTTCGTGGAAAGGGGTCGTCGGGCACAGGAAGAGCTAGGTGAGGGTCATATTTATTGTTCACGAATATTTCAAGCTATTCAGAGACATCAAGTAGAAGCATGTTCTCATATCGTCCATGTTTATGACATTCAGCAAACAAGGTTTGAGGTAGAAGAAACATTTAATCCATTGACACAACGAGGTGGGAATAAGTGGACAGTAAATCTTAATGATAGATATTGTCAGTGTGGCCGGTTTACAGCTTTCCATTATCCATGTTCACACATCATTGTTGTTTGTGGACATGTTAGTATCGACTTCTTTCAGTATGTTGATGATGTCTTCAAAAATGAAGGTATATTCTGCTGGTTGGTGGTTAATAGGGAATGGAGATGCATTCGATCATGTTGAGCAACCATGAAAATTGATTCCAGATCCATCTATAATTTGAGGTAAAGGTCGCCAAAAATCAACAAGAATTCGAAATGAAATGGATTGGGTTGAAACTTCACAAAGAAAACAAAGGTGTAGTAGATGTGGTCAAGAGGGTCACAATAGATGACTTTGTCCTATTACCTCTCAATCGTGATTGATGCTATTAATTTTATAAAAGTTATTATTTGAATTTAATTTTTTTTTACTTAAACAAAATTTTATAATTTTCTTTACTTTAATGGATTTTTATAATTAAAATGGAATTACTATATTTCATTAATGACAATGGTAGTAAAGTCAAATACAAACTATCATAAAATAGTAATCAAACATACTAAGTCAAATAAAAGAAAATTCAATGTCTGCCATGGTGACCACCAGTCCCACATGGTCTATCCCATCCTCGTGCTTGTATATCAGGATTCCGTCTTGGCCTTGGTTGTTTACTACTGGCAGCCACATCAAATTGTGGACCAAGATCGACCCTAAGTAAATCGTCCATGTCAGGAATATCGTCAAGAATGTTCCATGGTGGACCCATGTGTGTGGTTGGCGTCTGTACATCTAATCCCTCTCCTTGTGAAGGAGATGAACCAAATAACTGCTCAAATGCTCAAGTCGTTGACCATGGTGTATCATCCATATGCGTCTGTCGTGGTGGGCTAGTAGTAGGAGGTGGGTACTGGTACATAAGAGGCATTTAAGCTGGTAACTACTTAAACTGAGTAGGAGTATAGTACACCCCAGCTCCTCTCTACGGCATAGGAGGAATGATATATGGCTCTTTACTGACGGAAGGGCGGTTACGTGTTAGACCACCTCTCTCGACTGTGGGGAAGAATATGAGGATCCTCAACAGGGAAAGTGTCTATAACTGGTGGTGCATTGGTAGTTGGTTGTGTGACATGGTCGGGATCACAACACAGAACCATCATACTCCTTCCAATATCCACTAAGTCATCTGCACTGTGTGCCAACCACCCGTTAGGGCTCCCCATATAAATCAGAGATTCTGCCATGTCACCTTAGTAAGTAAACAAATTATTACTCCATGTATAAATACTAATTTAGCTTAAAAGAGTAAGGGTTAAGAAATTAATATCAAGCATCCATCTTTTACATTTTTCCTATTAATATACAACTTGATCTTTTTTCAGTACCATACCATATATTCATCATTGTAGCTCATGGGTTGTGACTACGGTATCTCACAAATAACCAACTGTAATCGATTTTCCCAAATATGTAGTACAGTTTGAAGAACTTGCAACCAATTATTGTCTTCTTTGTCTTTCAATGTTAGTTGATGTAAACTATCAGACTGAGATAACATAGAAGGAACAAATTGCTGGAAACCAAATTGTCGAATTACCCTATCTTGCTCATAATTACTGAGATGGCATCCATGATACATATCGTTCAATAGATAGGTCTTGAATCGATTTACACGCCACTAGAAAGATGATGAAACCATAATAAACCTGAAAACAATTTAAAATAAAATTTTCACTACAATTTTATTAACATTTTCTCGTACAAATTACCTTAAAAAAATAATTAACTTCACTATGCATACATTTTGTTTAAATCAAGTAATAGTACTTAAAATATTCTTTAAGTCCTAATCATATTAAAATAATCAATACGTAGCCACCTTAATTTTTTTAACCTTCCATAACAGTGACATTTATTTCTTTATTAAATAATAATTCAATTAACGATGCATGCACTACCGCACTATTTCTAATTATTTGACCAGTTATTGTTGTTTTACGCTTATACAATACACACACACACACACACACATATATATATATATATATATATATATATATATATATATATATATATATATATTTACCCTAAACTATCAATTAAATTTTAAACCTTAATTTATTTTAAGTACTAATTATATCAAAATTTCATTTTAACTACTCTAACAAAATTGTTTTTATCTCCAACATCAACATCATTAAACTACTAACAATATTTCTAATTAATTTATCTAATAACTATTTTTCTATACTAACTTTATTTTCTTTAACTACACTTTCAACAATATTTTTTCACTTAATTTTTTTAAGTAATAATTATAACAAAATTTTATTATAACTACACTAACATTTTTATTTTTATACTACAATCTTAACAATTTTATTTACTAAATTTCTAAAATATTCTACACTTAAACTACTACCTACCACTAACATATTTAATTAACAAAATCAAAACATAAAATATACACACTTACATCCATGGGACCACAACATATAATAATTTTAACTAAGTCAAATATTAAAAAATTTACTACAACAAATAAAATATCAACTTACAAGTAAAAGGAAACAAGGGGACCACTTAACAATCAGCTGATGCCGCGGAGAACAATGACGGAGAAACCGGAGAAGGGAGGAGGAGAAATAGGGGAGGAAAAAAAAGAAAAAGGGAGATCGTGAAAGTGAAAGTGAAGAGAAATTGACGAAGGGGTGAAGGTCATTGTGCATTCAGGGTCTAGGCGCACACAATCACATATCACAATCTTGCACGACGCTCTAGACGCTCTCTTGCAATCTGCATCTTGTATCTCAAGCTTTTTCTAGTCAAACTTCTAGAATCACGTGACCTAATAGTGTGTGTGATGCTCTATTCATGGGCGCACAACATATATCCCTAATCATGTTCTGTCACATTGCCAAATGTCATGCAAAATGCCTCTCTCTTTTACGTTCATTCGAAAACTGACTTTCCCTCTATAAAATATTTCTAACCAGACTCATTCACAAAATTTATTTCCGTAACAACCCCATAATTGTCAATTATCCCTTATCTTATACTAACACGTGTAAATGTAATAGTTTTTTAGATTGTATATTTATTATTTACTAGGTTTTTATTTTTACATTAGGTACAACTTTTATGTGATTTTTTCTTAAACTTTTATCAATGATAACATATGATTAATATATATATATATATGAATGACATGTCTTTTAGACTTAGAGTTTAATTGCTCTATTTAAAAGATATACTTTTTTTTTTTTTGATGAAAAAAGGGGCCGAAGCCCAATAACACAACACCACGGGGGAAAGCAATATAAGCGGAACAAGCTCATGGAAAGAAAGTGGGGAACAACATAAAAAATCTGAAGAGATCTATTATAGGTTAAACCAAACTTCGCCGTAGCATCTGCTGGTTGGCTGGCTTCAAAATAAGCATGTCTCCATTGGATCACCATTCCTTTGTCCCAAAAGGAAAGAGTATGGGTAACTAAGGAGTTCTAACACATCCAAACTTGAGAAGGTTTATAGCAACCAAAGAATTTGATTCTACAATTACATTCTTGAAGCCCCCTTGCCAAGCTATTTGGATTCAATTTGCTATAATCCAAAGTTCAAAGCATAAAACCGAACAATTCCCAATAAAGGCTGTGTATCCTGCTAAAAAAGATCCATCAAGTCTCCTAAGAACACTACCACATCAAGACTTTGCAAATCAAGTGTCATGCGAATCATGAGTTGATTTTGATTTAGCCTTTGGGTGGGAGCCAAGCTTCTTTTGGTAGAGAACTATCTGGGTCTAGGCACAAATGCTGCCTAAAATCATCCAGAGTCAACTTTCATCCAAAGAAGAGCTTCCATCTCTAAACAGTGAAATAATAGTCTGCTATTAACCATGGAACTTCGAATAAAGTATGCTTATAGTTAGTTGTCTTCACCAATGAAGGTCACCAAATAATGGTCATGGGGCATGTTAATGATCCGGATCGACCCAACTCTATCCCAGGTTCGTTGTAATTTATTCTCTAGAACACGAAAGCCACCCAGGAGATGATCCATGAGAGGTCTTAGCTAACTAGTAAACATGTATTTCTCTCTCCTCACGTTTCATGGCTAATTGTCTATTTATTATAGTTGTCTACCACATATTATTCAACACTGAGCCAGCACTTCCAAGGATCACACAATAGCTCATACTCCTCTTGGGTAACTTGAATATCAGGGCAGGGATCAGAGTCCTTCTTCTTTGTCTTCTCCAAATCAACATCCTCGTTATACCAACAATTCTCTGGTAAGTCTACATCATCTATATCTTTAGGCATCAGGTCATCCTCAGACAAATTCTCTATAGCATCTAGCAGCTTGTCCTTAAAACAAATATTATCTATATTTAATTTCTATTTTAAATTTTATTTTTCTTTTACATTTAATTTTACTAAAGTATTAAATTATTTTTTTAATTAAAACATTTGCAAATTACTTGCATAGATCAAACTAATTTAAACCACAATTAAATAGCATGCTAAAAAAGTTGCAACTTAAATAGACTTAAAAAAATCATACACGTCTACCCAGTTGTGTGGGTTACCCATGGACCAAAACTCAGTTTTTAGTATATTAGTAATATGAATAATAAGTTTTTTTTCCCAACCACTTATTTTTCAATAATGTATCATTTTTATGTATTGGTAGAAAAAATATTCTTTTCATTAAAAATTAATATTATTTTTAAAATATTAGTAGTTAAAAATAAGATCATATTATAATATAACTTGTTTTGTTTTAAATCCAAAATATGACTTTGATGTTTTTAAAAAAAAATTATTCATTATATTTTAATTTAATAATTATAATATAATTTATATATTTAAAAAATTTATGCATTATAAATTTTAATTTTATGAAATATAAAAATTATTCTATATATTTTTAAAACTAAAATATTAGTTAAATTTAGAAGCGAGAGAAAGAGAAGATCACGTGATGGGAATGTTCTGTAGTTAGTACCAACCTTACTTAACATTTGATTAATTATTAACATATAGCTTAGATTATACATCCCTCTATACATTTTCATAATTTCAAATCCAAAATTTTCATCGTTAACTTTAATTTTGTGATTTTTAATCTCTGATTTTTAAAAACTTACAATTTCAGTTCTCCTATTTTGATTTAATTCTTCCGTTGATGGTTAATATCTCAGAATTGACTTTGATTTGACATTTACATCCAATTTGTTATCTCATTGTACATGTTAATGAACATTTTCTATCTATTTTAACATGATATTAGAGTTGGTAAAATAGAAAGAAAATAGAATCATGATAGATAAAAACCATGTATTAGAGTACATAATATATATATATATATATATATATATATATATATATATATATATATTAATTACATTAATTATATATAGTTAGAATATATGTATATTATCAATCTAGGCAAAGCCATAATGTATTTGTGTAATATTTACCTCCATGAGAACAAGAAAATGTGTAAACTCTCTAGTCTTTAGAATTATTAGCATCTGTACCTAGAAAGCCTCTATTAGAAATTTTGTTAGTCATATTTACCCATAACCAGAGAATACAGTTACAAATTTGATTTTATGGATTGGAATTTTATACAATCCATATTCTTTTGTCCGTTTAAATCCACTGAATTTTGAGTACAAAACTAGTTTATGAGATCCTGCTGGTGTGAATCTTTTTAATGAGTGATGAAGTGGTACATAGATACGGTGCATTTTAATACAATGTGGTTTCACAATTTTATTTTTCTTTTTAGAGGACCCGACCAGTTTTAAAGTTACAAATCACGTAATCGATGTGTTATAAATTAATATATTTTATTTTGAAATCAGCTGATCAAATTTTATATAGAAAACATATTATCCAACAAAATAATGAAATATTATCTCAAAAAAAGGTAATGAGTTTTTTTAAAAAATCAAAACATAGTATATTTTTATGAGAAACATTGAAATAAAATATAATTCTAATTTTTATGAATAATCTTATGCGACAAATAATATAGAAAAAAAATTATTTGAAACTATTTTTTTCTCTTTGATAAAATTAGTTTTAAACTAGTTTAAACAAAACCAAAACTAATTTAATCCAATTAAGTGGATATAGATTTCAATCTATATTCATTTATATCCACCCCTAATTCCTAATCTTGACATAATTTATTTTAGTTCCTAACATTGTAAAATGGCATTTATATCTATCACTCTTTTTACAAAAAAAACGGAAGAAAATGAAGTGAAGAAGGACTAAATGAATGACTCCATGCAACATTTTGGGATTAAAACAAAGATTTTTCATTTTACACCTTCCAAAACTCACTCTTGACCCAATAGATGTATTCCAAAATATGTTTTAAGGAAGCAAAATGAATTTTATAGTCAAGAAATAATTGAATTTTTCTTCCTACACCTTCCTACTTCTCTCCATGCACCTTATTATAGTATAAAATGGCATAAATACCTGAAAATGAAATCCGAAGTCATTGAATTTGCAAATCTAGAATACACTCCCTAAAGTTTTTTTTTCTTCATTCCCTTCTCCATTTCTTTTTCTTCTTCTCTCCCCCTTCACCTTTGACACCACAAGATGAACCAACAAGTGCTGCATAAACTCTACTTTGTCTGAATTTTGGCTGCCTCAACATTTCAATTAAAATCTCAGCACTTTCCATGTCTCCTTGCTCTTGACAAAGCTCAAGGAATCTAGACAAGTTTTTGAGATTTGGTCTCCAACTCTTTGAACCACTAGCAGCCATAAAAGCTTCTTTCAAGCAAGACAGTGCCTCAGAAATCTTCTTATCAGCAATGTGGCACTCAGAAAGAATCTCCCATGTATCTGAATTTGGAACGAAACCACCTTTCTTCATCTGCTCAAAGAAACTCAAAACTTTGTCTGTATAGCCTTTCTTCAGATACAAGCCTAGAATAAGGTTTCCTATTCTAGGATCATAACTTGACTTTACTGAAATCCATTCCTCAGAAAGTTTTTCCGCACCCTCCATATCATCCAATTTAAACAGAGAACAAATAATAGCACGGTATCCCAAGTTTGGGATATGTGCAAAAATTGATTTGTATGTATTCCACACCCGATACACTTCGTCTTTCTTTCCAACGGATCCATATAAAGTCAGGAGAAAATGAAAAGATGTTCTATCTTGACCATTAATTCTACCCTCAACCTTTCTTAAGCACTCTTCTGCCTTTTCAATGCGACCCATCCTCAAGTACATTGAAGCCATTATGCTGAATGTGGACAAATTAGGAACAATGGAAGAATCCTTTTCCAGCTGTTCAAACACTAGTTCCATATTTTTTATTGATCTTCGAGATCCACTAGAAGATAACCATATATTATATGTATAGATATCTAGCTCTATGTTCTTTTGCATCATTTCATTAACCAACATATCAACTTTATCATATTCCTTAAGGTTCATGTACAGACCCATCATTACATTAAATGTTAGTGTATCTATTACATACCCTTTCCTCATCATAGTGTCGAGTAAAGATTCTGCCTTTTCCTTCAATCTACCATGCACATATGCATTCAAAAGGGCACCATAAGTCTTCATATCTTTTAACTTATCTTCCAGACTCAGAAAGAATGCTTCTGCTCTAGAAACCCCACGAACTTTGGCAATTAGATCTAATTGAACTGCTGCATCACTCGCAGACATTCTAAACTCCGGTCTATTATTTAGAATATCATATATCTGTAACATTTGCTAATTGCTTTCAAAAAATTGTACATGGCTGACATTAAGACATTTTAAGTAAAAAAGTGAATATATTATCAGAAACGGTAAGTGACTTCATAACTCCATACATTCCAAAGGAAGTTTGCCATTAAATAGAGTGCTGGCCAAAAATAGCCTTCCAGACTATGCAAATCTTACTGGCAGTATTTGCAAACATGGAATTTACAGATTATTTTATTTTATATGTTTATTTATCCTATAGAACCAAGTGCCCTAAATGTATAGCTCAAACCTACTCTTTTACTCTGGTTATCTTTGAACCAGACTGCAATTATATTTGGTTGTGTGGCAACTTTACAATGTTTTATACTTTTGCTACAGTGCAAAGGGGACAAAGCAACTTTATTTCTTCAGAGTGAATGGTAATTAATAGTCTGATGATTATAAAACACATACACAAAATAATTTTATCAAAGATTATTCTGTTATAGCCGTAAGAAATTTATGTATAAGGAAAACTTTTGAAAGTCCTTCGCTAAATCATTTTTCTTTACAAAATGTTGTGGAAGAAGGAAACCTCAATTCACAGATTTTTCACTTTTCATTTCTCCAGCCTTATTGGACCTTGGAAAGTTTATGTGAGAAGGAATAAGAAGCAGTTCAGACTCACTAGGCCTCCATTGTTAATGTTTGTGTAGCATTTGTATCTTTAGGAAGTTATGGATCTGAATTGGTGTTCATGTAGTATTTGTCTTTAGGGGCCATGGATTTGTGTTTGTTGAGTTGACACAACAGTATATTCCTGAACTTGAGAACTTTTTATTTTTAATTAGGTCCCTAAGCTACAAAAAATTGCAACTGGGTCCCTGATTTTCTAAAATTTTTGTAAATGGATCCCTGAAGTTAGTTTACAGCGACTTGAAACAACCAGAAAAATAACAATTTGACAGTTTTACTAAATCCGGGGACCAATTAAAAAAATTGTAAGAGCAAGGACCCAGTTACAATTTTTTTTTTTTTTAGTTTTGGGACCTAATTGAAAACAAAATGATGTGCTACTCATTTAAAATTCCAACTTAAATCACATTCGAAAACTTGAATCAGAAGAAAATGGTTTAAAACAAAATCTACCATTATGGACAAATGACAATGCTAATTCCATCATGAACAAATGTCAGAGCCATATAGTTCAAGTCTTGCTACTTAAAGCTCGTTACCGACTACTGAACGGGAACAATGAAGTATACACATAAATCTGTAGAATCATGCTCATGACCTCACAATGAAAAACAAGAAATGAACCAAGCTGTTAATCAACCTCGAGAACCATGATTTAACTCATCAAAAAATTCCATCTAAATTCTAAATTAGCAGGCCCCAAAGAAAATCAAACTTATGATCAAAGAAAAGGAAAAGGTCCTTGAATATAAACTATGCCCAAAATCTAATGAAGCCAACACACCAACCCTACTACTAAAAAACACATTTCAGTATATTAATATCAATAAAATGACTAAAACAATCTTGGCCAAAATTAACTCTTTTCACGTCACTACCCACAAGTATGCCCCCTATACCTGAGTGTTATTATATAAATAGGTGGCCACAAGTGTAGCTTTAGCCTTTGAAAATTCATACCTAAACAAATTAGTCACCAAAAAATGCCAATTCCTGACAAGTTTGCATAGCAATTAATTTTATCCAACAGCATTATTTCTTCATTAAAGAAACACAGAAACAAACAGAGATATATAGATAAAAGGACCGACCTCAAGGGCTGTCTTAAATTTCTTAAACTTGCGGAACTCTTTGGCGGTTCTAGAAAGTTCCCACTTGACGAGGGTCCTGCGTTTTGTCTCCCACTCGTTGATCACATCGATGGTGCCCAGTTGGGGGTTTCGGTTCGTGGCTATCCTGCGGTACACGTCTTTCCAGCACGGGAAGGGTTCGCGCTCGGAGTCAACGGTGCCGTCGCTGTGAACGTTGGAGATGGAACACGATATGCGAGTGGTGGTGTGGATGTTATTCATGGAAGATGGTTTGAAGAAAAATGGTGGAGAATGTGAGAGGGAAGATGAGAATGAGAGATAAAGAGTTTGATTGTGTTGCATTTGCATAGAAGATTGAATTCCAAGGACACTCATCTTGTTGGTTGCTTCTTCTTCTTCTTCTGTGTATGTGTATGTGTGAGAGAGGAAGAGCAGCAACTAAATGGGAAATGGTGGTATGTCTGGTTGTCTGGGGGTAGACAAAGTTTATAGATAAATATAGGTTTAGTATCTTTAGACAAGCTCGTATAAGGATCTCTATGTGAATATTTACTTAAAAGAAATATATAAAAATATTTAATAAATAACTATAATTTCACTGTATTAAATTAGATTGATGAATTAATATAAAATATAATGAGAATTCTTGATTTATCTGTATATATCTCTTAATTTAAAAATCTTAAATTCAAATGTATAAATTTATCCTGAATTGCATTCATTTATCTTAAAGATTTTATTTTAATTAGAATTTGGTTATTTATCCTGAAACATTTATGGTTCGATTCATGATTGGTAGGTTTAATTTTTTTGTTGGATACTCTATAGTCAGAAATAAATTATATTTATATATATATATATATATATATTAGGAATGATGAAGTAAAGTTGTTATTAAAATATTATGAATTATTATATGTAATCTTTCAATTATAGAAATTTTTTTAAAATATAACTAAATCTTTTATAAATTTTTAATGTTTTAAGGTTATTTATTCTACTAATTCTAGTACTTAATTTTTTTAGTGAAGTATGCAGTTTAGAATTGCTTTAAGGGGTGAAAAAAACACAATACAAATGAAAAGTTTCCGGCGAATTCTCTCCTCTGTATAATTTAAGGTTTAATCAGACTTTCTATTTCTAAATTTTTATAACCTTGTGATTTGTATTTCTAACAAATAAAATTAATGAATTTCTCTTTAAAGTTTCAAAGTCTTGCGATTTTTACCTGTAGACAGAAAACTTGTCACAATGTGAATCTTGCAATAGTTTTTTTTTACTTTAAACCATCGTGTTTAAGATAGTTTAATGATAGTTTCGTTTTTAATTGTGATAATGTTTCTATGTAGGGACAAAAATCATAAAGTTATAGTATTTTGAGAGCAAAATTTACTAAAAGTACTTTTAAGAACACAAATGGTAAAATTATATAAATTTAGGATAAGAAGTATAATTAAGTTAAGATTTCATTATCACTTTAATGATAAGTCATTTGATATCATCGTTAAGGGAAACGTTCATCAATGCCCATGAACATTTTTAAGGAATTAAAAAGAGAAAAAAAAATAATTAAAATGCATAAACTACAATATTCAAGATTTTTTTTTTTTTTTTGCATCCATATATATATATATATATATATGAAATATTTTCTCATTTTAATTTCTTATCTAATATTAGGAACAACTTATCCTCATCTATTTATTTATCCCTTTTATAACACACTTTTTAAATTATTTAGTATATTAATTATTTGTAAACAAAACATTCTTAATTATTATATAATAAATTCTATAAATTAATAGAAATAAATTATTTTTATAAATATTAAAAAACATGACTAATATAAATCAATTAATTAAATAAATAATATTTTAGTGAAAAATGTGCAAATAAACCAGCACTAAGAGTTGCTTAGAATATTGAATGCCAATGTAAGAGAAACAACAAAAATACATTCTTTTAAACATACTTAAATAATTCAAATTAATTAAAAATGACACTTTCACAAGTGCCAACAACTCACTCTTGACCCAATAGATGTATAAGGAAGCAAGATGAATTTTATAAGTCGAGAAATAATTAAATTTTTTCTTCCTACACCTTATTTCTCTCCATGCACCCTATTATAGTATTCTTCATGTACCTTTCCGGAGAATTAAATCCAAAGTCAATGAATTCGCAAATCAAGAACATACACTTAAATTAAATAGTACTAAGAAATTTAAATACACATATTTTAATAGTCTTAATTTAAATTTCTTTTATTATCTAAACATTTTGTTTAGATATAACAATTCAAATTCTTGTATTTTAAATATTTTTTTGGGTTAAAGTAATTCAATTTTCAAAATATTCAAATTTTTATTTTTAAATATTTATTTAAAAATTAAATTTTTAATATTAAATAAAAATAAAAATTAATTATTTTTAAACACTTAATTATTCAAAATAATTTTAATGTAAGAAATGTGCAATCGTACAAGTGTTATAAGGAGGAAAGCAGAGATTGAAATACTTACATTTTAAGTAAAATTTTAAATTCTTCAATTTTACACTATTGAAATTTATTTTTAGAATGACATGATTTCAAATTTTCTTAAATACTTTATCCAAATTTCACATAATAAATAAATTACGACGTGAAATTAACTCATCCAAATACATTGGAAATGTTTCCTTTTTTCTTCATTCCCTTCTCTATTTCTATTTCTTCTTATCATCCACTTCACACCCACACCCACACCCTAATCTCACTACCACCACCACCACCTCATTCCTTTCTTCTTCTCCTCTTTCACCTCTAAGTTCATCATCATCACTCTTTCACCAAACAAAACCTCCATTACCTCCATAGAAGAGGAGAAAAGAAGAAAAAAGGAATAAGGTGGTGGTGGTCGTGAGTTAGAGGAGAGGAAGGTGAAGAAAAAGCTTTAGCATTCTTGTTTTGAATTTTCCAAAATGGGTGTATGGAGGTGCTCCAAATTTACAAGTTCGAATACTTCTGAATTTCATTTTCCAAAAAGTACACATAAGATATTTATGTCATTTTATACTAAAATAGAATGCATGAAGAAAAAATTGGAGGGTGCTGGAAGAAAAACATAAAATAACTTTCCTAAAACAAATACAGTTAATGGTCCAGAGCCCAAACCAATTATATTAAACCTAAACTAGGAAAGTTCAAACATAAACAAAGTCAGGTTCAGAAGGACAAAAATCATACAGAACAGATACACAATTATGACCTCATCACATATATCAGCATCAATTCGAGTAAGAAACAAAACTATAACAAATCATTGTAGCATAAAGATTCCAAAATTAGATACCATTTTCTAACAGTTATAATGAGACATGGAAGCCATGAAAATGTGATGAGATCATATTTGACAAAAATTTTCCTTTATGTTCTAGCAACCCATTTTCCACTACTTGAGACAAATAATTATAGCATCAAAAACTACTCTCTAGTTGGTTCAATAATTGAGAGTCACCATCCATGTTTTCACTGTCAAAGATGTCATCAGTTCTATCTTCTGTATCAATCTTGTTTGACAATTCACCTTTGTCACCAACAGATGAACCAACAAGTGATGCATAAACACTACTTTTGCTGAATTTTGGCTGCCTCAACAGTTCAATTAAAACCTCAGCACTTTCCATGTCTTCTTGCTCTTGACAAAGCTCAAGGAATCTAGACAAGTTTATGAGCCTTGGTCTCCAACTCTTTGAACCACTAGCAGCCATAAAAGCTTCTTTCAAGCAAGACAGTGCCTCAGAAATCCTCTTATCAGCAATGTGGCACTCAGAAAGAATCTCCCATGTATTTGAATTTGGAACGCCACCACCTTTCTTCATCTGCTCAAAGAAACTCAAAACTTTGTCTGTATTGCCTTTCTTCAGATACCAGCCTAGAATAAGGTTTCCTATTCTAGGATCATAACTTAACTTCACTGAAATCCACTCCTCATAAAGTTTTTCTGCACCCTCCATATCATCCAATTTAATCAGAGAACAAATAATAGCATGGTATCCCAAGTTTGGGATACGTGGAAAAATTGATTTGTATGTATTCCACACCCGATACACTTCATCTTTCTTTCCAATGCATCCATATAAAGTCAGGAGATAATGAAAAGGTATTCTATCTCGACCATTAATTCTACCTTCAACCTTTCTTAAGCACTCTTCTGCCTTTTCAATGTGATCCATCCTAATGTACATTGAAGCCATTGCGCTGAATGTGGACCAGTTAGGAACAATGGAAGGATCCTTTTCCATCTGTTCAAACACTTGTTCCATCTTTTCTATTGATCCTTGAGATCCACTAGAAGATAACCAGATATTATATGTATAGATATCTAGCTTTATGTTCTTTTGCATCATTTCAGAAACCAACATCTCAACTTTATCATATTGCTTAAGGTTCATGTACAGACTCATCATTACATTAAATGGCAGTGCTTGTAATACATACCCTTTACTCCTCATAGTGTCGAGTAAAGATTCTGCCTTTTCCTGCATTCTAGCATGCACATATACATTCAAAAGGGCACCATAAGTCTTCACATCTTTTAACTTATCTTCCAGACTCAGAAAGAATGCTTCTGCTCTAGAAACCCCACGAACTTTGGCAATTAGATCTAATTGAATTGCTACATCACTTGCAGACAATCTAAACCGCTCCGGTCTATTACTTAGCCAATCATATATCTGTAACATTTGCTAATTACTTTCAAAAAATTGTACATGGCTGACATTAAGACATTTGAAGTAAAAAAAAAAAAAAAAAGTGAATATATTATCAGAAACGGTAAGTGACTTCATAACTCCATACATTTCAAAGGAAGTTTGCCATTAAATAGAGTGGTGGCCAAAAATAGCCTTCCATACTATGCAAATCTTAATGGCAGTATTTGCAAACATGGAATTTACAGATTATGTTATTGTATATGTTTATCAACTTTACTTCACATTCAAGTACAATACACAGCCAACCAGCCAACTCACTCGTAGAATATATACATATTCTATCTCTTCACATTTGATATATATACGTATTTCTCTCTCTTCATATTTTATTACTGGTTGTATAGCGTATTCCAATGTCTATCAAATCTCTCTCTTCACATTTGATACATGTATAGATTTCTCTCTCTTCACAGTTGTCTAGTTATTGCATATTACAGCTCTCTACCAAGTATTTTTGTATGTCAAATTTATCCTATAGAAGCAAGTGCCCTAACTGTATAGCTCAACCCTACTCTTTTCCTCAGGTTATCTTTAAACCAGTCTGCAATTATATTTGGTTGTATGGCAGCTTTACAATGCTTTATACTTTTGTTACAGTGCAAAGGGTACAAAGCAATATTTATTTCTTCAGAGTGAATGGTAATTAATAGAGTGATGATTATAAAACATATAAAAAATATAATTTTATCAAAGAGCATTATTTCTTCATTAAAGAAACACACAAACAAACAAACAAACAAACAAACAGAGAGATAAATACATAAAAGGACCGACCTCAAGGGCTCTCTGAAATCTCCTATACTTGCGTAACTCTTTAACGATTCTACAAAGTTCCCACTTGTTGAGGTCCCTGCGTTGTTTCTCCCAATTGTTGATCACATCGATGGTGCTCAGTTTGGGGTCTTGGTTCATGGATATCCTGCGGTAGACTTCGTTCCAGCACGCGCTGGGTTTGCGCTCGAAGTCGACGGTGCCGTAGCTGTGAACCTTGGAGATGGAACACGAGATGCGAGTTGTGGTGTGGCTGTGCTTCAGGGAAGATGGTTTGAAGAAAAATGGTGGAGAATGTGAGAGGGAGGATGAGAATGAGAGAGAAAGAGTTTGGTTGTGTTGCATTTGCACAGAAGATTGAATTCCAAGGACACTCATTTTGTTTACTGCTTATTCTTCTTCTGTGTATGTGTGTCTGAGAGTGAGAGTGAGAGAGAGAGAGAGCAGCAACTACTCTGGAAATGGTGGTATGTCTGGTTGTGTGGAGGTACACAAAGTTTGAAGATAAATATAGGTTTAGAGTCTTTAGACAAGCACGTGTTAGCATCTCTTTTAAATATTTATTCAAATGTTATAAATTTCTTTCAAAATATAAATAATTTTTGCTAAATTTTTATATTTTAAGGTTATTTATTCCACTAGTTTTAGTACTTAATTTTTACAGTGAAGTATACATTTTAGAATTGCTTTAAGGGGTGAAAATAACACAATACTACAATAGAAATGAAAAGTTTCCAGCGTATTTTCTCCTCTATATAATTTTAGGTTTAATCGTACTTTTTACTTCTAAATTTTTATAACCTTGTGATTTGTATCTCTAACAAATAAAATTTATGAATTTTTCCTTCAAAGTTTCGAAATCATGCGATTTTTACCCGTATCACAATATGGATATTTTGTAATAGTTTTTTTACTTTAATTGTGATAATTTTTCTATGTAGGGACAAAAATCATAAAGTTATAGAATTTTGAGAGTAAAATTCACTCAAAGTACTTTTACGAACAAAAATAGTAAAATTGTACAAATTTGGGATAGGAAGTATAATTAAGTCAAGATTTCATTGTGCTTTAGTGATAAGTCATTTGATATCATTTCGAAGGGAAACATTCATGGGTGCCTATAGACATTTTCAAGGAATTAAAAAGAGAAAAAAGTGATTAAAATGTATAAAACTACAATATTCAAGATTTTTTTTGCATCCATATATATATATATATATATATATATATATATATATATATATATGTACACATTAAACATTTTCTCCTTTTAATTTCTTAACTAATGCACTAAAAGTAGTTATTAGCAACAACTTATCCTCACCTAAGACATCTTTAAAACTTTATTTATCCCTTTTATAACACACTTTTTAAATTATTTAGTATATTAATTATTTGTAAACAAAATATTCTTAATTATTTTATAATAAATTCTGTTAATTAATAGAAATAAATTATTTTTATAAATATTAAAAAGCATGACTAACATAAATCAATTAATTAAATAAATAATATTTTAGTGAAAATTGTGTAAATAAACAAGCACTAAGTGTTGCTTAGAACATTGAATGCCTATGAATGAGGAACAATAAAAATGCATTCTTTAAACATACTTATATTAATTCAAATTAATTAAAAATGACACTTTCAAATTAATCAAATTAATAAAAAAAAAGGAGAAGTAAATTAATGGTATTTGGAGAATTAAATTTTATTTTTTACTTATTTTTCCTCCTATAAGTCCTTCTGAAGGTAAAACACCCCAACTGATCTTACTTCTGCAAATTCTGCCCTAGGAACAGTGTACACCAATACCAGGAATGCTCATCAATCTTCTAGCATCAGTGGATCAAAATTAGCAACATTTTAAGAAGTAATAGTTCTTAAAAAATGTTCATTGGCTTTAATTTGAACCAAAAAAGTTTATCCAGCATAAATGAAGGTATGCCAAATAAGATAATTGAACCAGTATAAATCTTCTATATGTAATTCAAAAATCGGATACAGCTAATTCACAGGGGAATCAATGTTTGAAAACATGCTACAAGAAAAACTATTGTACGCATATGTACATTCTCATTAATACTTAAGACTATTAAACTGGTCACTAGGGGTTACAATACCAACTGCACTACTTTCTTCTCCATTTCCCAATTCGTAACTTAGGAAAACGGGTAACAAAGGAAATCAACATCCTTCAAACCTGATGATTTCAAAGAGACTATCATACCAGACAAAGGATTATGGGCACCCGGGCCAATGTTTGCTGACAATATCAAGGTTTTCTAAATTTCCATGGACATATACTTTGGGTTCTCTAACCTGCAAAGGGTCAAAACTAAGATCAATAAATTTTGGTAGGAGCAAAGAATTTATTGTTTGAGCTGGTTGCGAGTAGTAACTACCAACCAGTAAAATTGGTGGAAAGCCAAACTTTAAGCGCATTCTTGAGAACCCATCTTCAGTAAATAGGCACTTGAATCCATTGATAACAGGATGTTCACTGTTAAAGATCAACAAGGAAGTCAAATAATAGGGAAATTTCTTGCAATTAGTCAGTGCATTGACATGTGAAAAATTATTATATCATTTATATACTCCTAGTTCAAGATCTCCATCATATCATATATATATACTCCCAGTTCAGGATCTACAAACAGTCATTCTCTCTAACACACACTTCAAGGGGATCTAACGTACAGAGTTAATCAATTTTATTTCACACACTCACTTCCAAATACTGACACCATCTGTAAAAGTTTGCAAGATCTCTCATAATAAACATGGCATGTGCCATATAATCTATATTTTGGTCAAGCAAAATACTAGAAACAACAGTATCAATATTGATAGATTACTCACTTTATAAGAAAAGTAAAATTTTTCTGCTGATATTCGTACAAGCTAATTTGTTCTTCTTTAGAATACCTGCACCAGAGAATAGTAATTAAGTAACTTCAAGAATTGGAAAATGGCGAAAGCAACATCATCTCATTGTCGCAAATCCAAGCAAACAATCAAGAAATATTGGTAAGTATACTGATAATGCCTAGTTAACACTTGAATCCTCCCCATAACATGGTATCTCATTCTTATTTAGTCAATGGTATGTTTAGTTTTTCCACATATTTTTCCACATGGACATCATAGACCATGTCAACAACATATGCAAACAGCAATCTTCATAATCATGAGCTAATGAATGTTAGGAGAAGTCCCCCTCTTAACATTTTATATCCAGAATTGAACTTCCTACAGCAATGAATAGTATAAAAAGCACTTACAAGTAGATGTTTTAAAATGTAAACCCTAGAACCAGAATAATTGCTCAGTTCAACTGGGGA
Organism: Hylodesmum podocarpum; assembly: GCA_026586105.1. Lineage (NCBI taxonomy): Eukaryota > Viridiplantae > Streptophyta > Magnoliopsida > Fabales > Fabaceae > Hylodesmum > Hylodesmum podocarpum. The sequence continues at coordinate 5,948,593 of JALJEV010001371.1, forward strand.
TAAGGTGCAGTGAAAAAATAAATCAAGGTTTATTGCTTTTTTCATTAGTGTGATTAGAACACATTCATTTTCTCATTTACTATTTCTAAATAGCTCCAGCTCCTTGTCACTCCACTCAGCAAAGCTCCAGCCAAATATCTCAAAATGGACTTGAGGAAGCAGATTACATACTTCAGCAAGGTTATCAAGGCCTCCACTACCTGCCTTACCAACAGGAAGGTACCTATGGTTACACTGAATTGCAGTATGTGGAAAAAATAAAATAAACAAATCATCTCCTTCAAATGAAAGACAGAACCCAAATTGTGAAGAGCAAGTCGAATAAGTTCAATGAAGTTTTTCTTTGCATCAATTTATTACTCAAACAAAGAAGCAGTTTTGATCATAACTTCTGAACATGTAGTTTATCTCATTCAAGTACAACAGTGAATATTAGAGAACTGTAACTTTCTTATAAACCATAGATAAAGGCTGAGAAAGGGATGCCTTCATTGGTCCACAAAAATGAGTTTTGGTTAAAGAAAGTTTTGTTTGGATCCATGTAATTAACTTGCTGCATCACTAGTAAACTGCTAAAGAGAGAAGAAAAATATACCTCCAAGGGAAATCAATTTCACAAAAGCGAGATATGCCATTCATGGCAGAAAATGTATCAATGTGCACCAACTGTTCATCTGTATCATTGCGAAAACCTGCAACAATCATAAATTTAAAACAGAGTAGAGAAAAGTAATGACAAGTGTAAGATCAGGGGCAATATCAACAACACAAAAACAAGAAGCTCATTATATTACTATCCATAATTTCTGTAGCATTCAATTTTTCATCTTTCATTGAAATTTCTTCTTTTTTGTTTAACTGGGGTTTTTCTTCATTGGAGTTGTTTAAGGTCTCAATGATTGCTTGTTTGAATTCTAATTCAGATTAAACAAATTCTAGACGCAAAAGGCAATTGTATATATTAAAATAAATCCTATTACATCAATCAAACACCAAAGACAAATGCTCCTTATACCACAGTAATCATAAGCACAATCCTTATTGTTTTCCCATAATTGATCCAATGTTTATGGAGAGAGAGGGGGGGAACAAAAGCATATGCTGATAGATGTGTTTCAACTACACCAGACTCCATATTTATGTACTACCTCTATAGTCCTTACTATAAGACCCAATTACCTAATTTACCAAGATTGAGAAATTTGGTTAATTTAGATTATAGCATTAAATTTGTCTTAAATTTATATCAAACTTGCCACTGTTGATTATGAAAAACAAAAACTGCAACTCCAATATGTTTTACCAAATTGAGGAACAAATAAGGAGCAGTTTCTCTCTAGGTAAGTTATAGCAAAATACTTTGTAACCGTTAAAATAAGAGAAATGAAAGGATGATTGTGTGAAAACTGTGCATCAGAATATACAGTGAATGCCTATTTATATAGATTAATTACACTAATTATACATAAATAGAGGATATTCTATTTCCTCCAAATCAAAGATAATGTGCCCAATGATATTATTAATATATCAGAATATAATATTCTAATTTTCTATAGTACCCAATGAATTGATGTTTTAGAACTCGTGTACTCACCAATTCCATGTCCATGCAATTCTTTTAAGGCATGCCCACTAGGATAATTCCAGTATGATGCCATGAAAGTTATCATGGTGCCTCCAAGACTGCAAGATAAAGAATTAGTACAAAATAGATACTTCCACTGCCAATGAAACAAAATGACTAGTGAACTAACCTCATTAGAAGTAATCCCAACAAAATGAGGAAAAGCAAGTTCCAAATAGACTTTCTCTTATTGTTGTAACTGAAACATTTCATGATACATATTAATGAAGGATAGTACTTGAAAGGGTCAGAAACCAAGAAAACAAATTTAATTTTTCAAAGGGATTCACACTTCAAAAACAGCTCAGTTCAATCACAACACTTCAAATCTACCATGCATCTCTCATTCAGTTTACCATTTCTTTCATTCTTCAACTGATTTCATCCTCATCTAACAAGCGAAACAGATAAAAAGTCTATGGGATTCATAAATATTGTTCAGAAGCAAACAAAGTCCCACATCTAGTAAAACAAGCAATGAAGATGAGTATATAAGGACAATAAGTCTTATGAGGCTTTCGAAGAAAGTCCAAAGACAAAACCATGCGAGTTAACACTCAAAGTGGACAATATCGTACCAATGAACGAAGGATTGGTAATAGTCCTTTGTTTGAGGGGGGAGAAGTCCAAAGACAAGACCATGAGGGTTTACATCCAAAGTGGACAATATGATACCAATGAGACATTGAGAAATGTGTGTAGTTGGGCTTAAATCAGTGCATAGCTCCCAACAAATATATTGAACAAAAACTGGATCTGGACTAGAGTTATGTATCTGGCTTCTCTTTGAAACTCAACACACAGCAGCTTCAACAGTTTCTGTTTCACATATACAGAGACATTGGGCAAATGTGCAGCATTCATAATTTTCTCTTTCCTACTCTCCTTTGGTTTTAGATTTCTAGTTCAGATGGACCTCTTCTTGTCCTCATAGAAATTCCTCTCCTGTTTTATATCTAATTAACTTTTTTTTCTCTATCAAAATGGGCAAGATGATGATGATGATAGTAATAATGTACCAATATTCTGCCCACCCCTAGTAAGAGTTGTTTTTCTGTTTTCATAATGAATTTGAAACTACATTGCCTATAAGCAAAACAAAAGTTCACATATAAATGACATCAAATCTCCTTGTGTTATGAGTGCCATCAAAATGTCAAATACCTTGGGATCATGCAATGAGGCAAATTGCTGTCGCATTCACTTTGTGACAAATAAAATGAATAGAACAGCCATATTGCATTATTATAGCACTACCCACATTATATGATTGGAGCACTACAAATAGAACCTGATTAATTTTTACAGACTAATATAATACTCATAAACAGAACTTACATTCTGTTAGAAGCAATTGCAGCAGACAAGTTAAATATTGGAACTGAACTTATAATAAAACGAAGCTCCTGCAATATCCATCAAAATAATATTGCATACATGTTTTAGTTTGAACTTTGAAGACAGGCACAAATTAAGCTAATGGATTTCAGATTATAAGTGTAGTACCTTGTGGGGAAGCTTAGAGTAAAGCAAAATGAAGGCAAGAACTGGAAAAATGAATGATCGTGCCCTTCTGTCAACAAAAAGGCCAAACTGCAAAGAAGACAGCATGTCAAGTGTCAAGTTAGGTTGCAAAAGAGGCTTTCTTCTTTTTCTTTTCCCAGTTCTTATTTACTTTATTTTCTCTGTTTTTCCAGTTTGAGCAAGGTTTTAAACTTGGCCTATACTGTAGGGCATGTGATGTAAGATCAATTTACCTAGAGTACTCCTCTAAGGCAGGAAAAATCCTCTGGTTGGGTTTCAAATTCTTTCTGAAGAAAAGAAAATCTAAATATCTTATTATAATGATGTCCAAATAACATAAGGAACTCAAAAGATACTTATACTCCAATGATAATAAAAATCCCAGTTAAATATAAAATCCTAATCAAACATAAATCCTACCTAAATCCTAATCAAGTATTAATTTCCTTATTAAATCTGAATCGAATTGAATTAAACATGAAATTTTAACGTGACAATATTTTCTTAAGAACATATAAATTAAAGATAAAACCTCTAACATAGCAAGACATCTCTCAAAGGAAATTCTAAAATTTATGAGAACAACATAAAAATCTGCAAATAATACAACAGTCCTTAATGCTGCTCCATTCTGCATCTGCAGGCTAATTGTTAAATAGTTGAAAAGCATTTTCCTTAATATAACAGCTACCTTTCTATCAACATCTGATTGCTATTAGTCAAATTTTCCATGCTTCTATAACATAAGCTCTTTAACCTTTATAAAATCAGGGAATTTGAGTAAGGGTAATGCTCCTAAAAAGTAAATTCTTGAATCCCTGAACCCTAAACCCAAAACATTTCATATGTAAGTTACAAAATATTAACCAGATCCATGGAAGTGGAAAAAACCACCATGACAAGCAAGAAATCTACGTAAGTAACAATGTTATCATTAGAGGATATTTGGTAATCCAGGACTTACCAGTGAAAGTGGATATGCCGCAAGAAGAGAACGAGGAAGTGCAGAGGTGAAGTACCAATGGAAAGAATGTGTCTAACAAAAATATTGTCAAGGAAAGTAAATTTTTATCATAAACAAATAGGACACTGTCATCAAAGGCAGCAAACAGCATGCAGTTCTTAGATAATTATAAGTTTATTATGCATTGTCAGCAAGAAAAACGAAAAAAACTCAACATGATCTGATCAATGAAGATGAGAAGGATTAGCCACTGAACACCCAAACTCTAATCCTAAAACACCAAAATTCTTTCCATTGCAAAAATTTAGTAATTCCTCCATCTCATGTTGTCTTTTAAGGTAATGCACTTACTAATTACACAAATTAATATGAACTATGTTGAAATAACTTTCTTTGACAAAAAACAAATCCCTTATTAGAAGAGTTAGAATGCATTCAACTATACGTGAATTCATTTAAGCATTTGGGTAAGGAACCAATAAATGAAGGTATTGGTAGAAAATTAATAATTAGCAAGGGACAACGTAAAGTTTCACAACATCCAGAGAAGCAATGGAAGAAAGAACACAGATATCCACATTTAAACCACAAATCACTCTCGACCAAATTAACCTTAAAATAAAGAATAGCTTCCATAATTTTAGAAGAAAGAACATTCATAGAAGTATCACTATCCTCTAAAAAGATAATTCTATCATCAACTTAAGATGAAGACCATATCATCCTATATCCCTATCCACACTCCACAGGCACCATTTGAAAGGATTTGATTAAGAAAAATCAACCTCTAAAGTGAACAAGAAAGGTGATAATAGATCCCCTCTCCTAACTCCTTGTTGTCCTTTAAACTAGGACTTAGCCTCATCATTCAGTCATATAAAAGGTAGCAAATTAAAAATACCCTAGTCATGAAAACCAAAAACAGAACCAGAAGAAAATTAAAAATACACCAGTCATTAAATATTTATAACATATTTTCATGTTCTACAGCTATACAGTTACTCAATATAAAGTTGGTGAAGGATACTCCCCATTCAGAGCTCTTGTTTAGTACAGAGTTAAACCAAAAGACTTCAAATTCAGGCCACAATAATCTTTTCCACATAATTGAATCAACCAATATGGTTAGACCTGTAATCAGCAGACATAATGTTAGAATCAATTTTAACAATAGAATCTCAATCATGCATAAGTTTTATTTTATCTTTATATAAATTAAAGATTAAATTTAGGTAGTGTTTGACCCAGCTTTTTTTTAGCTTTTCTTTTCCTTAAAAAGAGAAGCTAGGCCAAACACTCTTTAAATATAAGCTCTTAAAAGTATAAGGAGCTTAATTTTATGAAGAAAACACAAAGAAAAAGCTTTTTTATAAGTTATGTGGAAGAGCTTTTCCATAGCTCATGCAGAGCTTTATGAGAGGATCACCATTTGATTCCTAAATCCTCCTTTTTTTCTAGATTTTTTCTTCTAATGTATTCTATATAATTACATGAAACAGGAATCCCTACCTGCTGCAGGTGACATACTTGTATACAAGGCTTGTACCATTCATAAAGTGTCAATTGAAAGTTTTAGTAACTTATTCATTTTTATTATTATTAAAATTAATTATATGTAAATTAAACTATGTTTGCAAATTATAATTTAACATTAATATTTTTAATAAAAAATTAATATATATATATATACATTAATATTTTATTGTCGTAAAAATTATTTTGTACAAATAAAATTAATATTCCACAACATTGTTTATTTTAAAAATATAATATTTTATTATATAGATAAATAGTCTCAAATAAAACTTAATTTTATAAATCTTTTTATCGAACAACTATTAGTTTTAAAGGAGCTTATAATCTTAAAAAAAATAAATTAACAATAGTTTTTACATATTTTTTTTATGTTCTTATTTTTAGCTTTAATTTAAAAGTAGCTTTTGAGCCAACAATAAGCTGGACCAAAGTCACCAAACAACCTTAAATGAAATAAAAAGTGTATGTCACCAACCTACGCAGAAGAGGGCCATCCCAATGCAGTGTTTTAGAGCACCCCATACTGAAATCTTTTTTGTCTTCCCTTCAAGAGATGAAACTTATTAGGCATAATGCGTGGAATTGTCAGAATAAATCATCGATTTTATAATTATCCAACAAAAATTGCAAAGTTAGAAAGTGGTATGAGAAAATTCATCAAACAGAATAATTAACTTTGGATGACAAATGCGATAAAAACACTATTCCCCAAAGATTGATAACAACACAAGTACAGTTAATGCGATGTTATGCATTTAGATGTTAAATAAACATTATACATAGAGTAAATGTGGTCTTACGAATTGGACTTAGGGCCTAACATAAGCCTACAAATCGGCTTCTAAGGTAAGGGTTGTCCTAGCTTTATAAGCTCAATTTAAGCTATATCTCTAGTCAATGTAGGACTAAAGACATTCCCCTGAAATTGCAATTAAGGCAAACCCAAAGGGGCCACAATTAAGGTAGGCCAAGGGTGACACCGACTAAGGCGAATTTTCAACACACCCCCTCATGCCTCGGGCTATGAGCTTGGAGCATGGCAATGCTAGTGACCCAACAATGGATCCAGAATAGGCTCTAGTATCATCTTAAAATTTGGGCTTAGAGCCTAACTCAACACAAAGGTTTGTGAAATAAGGATTACCCAAGTCTTATAAGGACTACATTAGCCATATTGCTAGCTATGGATTCTACAGTGACCCAATTGAACATGTCAATTCAAACACCTTAGCTGATCATCCTATAACCTCAGTAACAAAGCAACAGAAATTCTCAAGAATGCAATAATAGATAACTAGGGGGAGGCCTAAGATAAAAATCAAAAACAGAATTAATCTAAATTATGCTATGAAACGTAAGAGTTGACAGAATACATTCCAAACTAATAGTAGTTTAGGAATCTGTTTCCTCTTTTTTGCTCTAATTCATCCCAAGTTATTTCCTAACAATTAGTTTTATATCCGTTGCCATCTAACTAATTATTAGGTCCTTAAATTTAGCAAGTAATTTTATGAAATATATTCTGTATATATGCAAAACAAAGTGACACACACACACATATACATACATACATACATACATACATAAATATATACATACATACATATATATATATATATATATATATATATATATATATATATATATCAGAACAGAAGTTCTTCACTGTTTTTACAGGAAATGTGATCTTTATTTCTTTATCAAGATATTTACATCAGAAGTCTACAGTTAAACTAATACATATATTCCAGTACAAGGAGGTACTCGCTTCACTTGTCAAACTCAAAGAATAACATTATGAAAAGCAATATAAAGAATAGGATGCAATAGTTTAATACACACCAAATGTGATGTTTGAAAATAAGAAAAGACCAAGTATCAAACAGATAATAATGAACATAGCCAGACATTGTCCTTCTTTTCTTTTTGAATATATAGAAGAAAGTTATCAGAATAACGAGAATAGGTACAAGTTGGGGGAAGCATTATAACCCATTAAAAATCCTCCAAACCAAACAAATTAGAGAATTGACAGATATCTCACAATGGAAACTTGACAAGATCTCTATCAGTAGCTCAAGCATAGAAGAAAACAACATATGAAAAGTAATTTAAAGGAAAGCACAACATACCAAAAGAAGTTCCAGCCCAACGGGACCAAGAAGTAACAACAAGTCACATCTGAACACAGCTGTAGCAAAAATCTGATGATCCAAAAGTGCCAACAGACTATTTCAGTAGAGGGAAAGTGCATCTAGCATACTATGCTATTAATAATTAAAATGGCCAAATAATTCCAGAAACCATACTAGGCCTCAACAGTAAAAGGATTATAGTCCCACCCCCCGTCCTTAAGTGTATGAGAAGATGATAGATACATTGAACAACTACAAACATAAAAGAAGTACTAGACAGTGACCCATGCTTTGCATGGTAAAAAATGAGACTAATAGAGAAGATGAAAGAGATAAATTTAACTACAAAGAAAACGAGGGACTGTGTTACATAAAAACGTGAAGTGGCACTAAAATATTGTATTAAGAATTTGAGGTGAACCTGGAATAAAGCGACAACATACATACCAGAGAGTTTAGAGCTGCATAAAAACGCCCCTCAAACCAGTATCCATATGCCATATTCACTGTAAAATAAATCAAGAGAATGTAAAGTACCATGACATAGACTAGCAACCAAGAAAATTTCCCTCATAAAACTGTAGATGTAAGTTTGACAAAATTAAAATAGGATCTAAAATATGAAATTCACTAAATCAATGCCACAAAAATTCTTCTATGATAATTTATAAGATTTTCTTGCTGTCCCACTAACTTATTTCCATATCAACATGTTATAAAAGTTTCTCATTAAATTATTGAAAAACCATCTTTTTTTTTTTTCTAAATACACAATCATATTTTATAATGTAAATTACACGTCTCTCCCCCAAGAGTTATGCATATTACACCACCATCCCTTCTTATGTTAAAATATACATTCCCCTCCTCGATAAATTTTAGTCTGTAAAGCTTAACTCATTTTTTAAAAATATTTCAAAAATACCCTTTTCCAATTCTAACAAATATATATATTACAATGTCACATCTCCTATTTTAAAATATATGTTTTCCTCCATTATCAAATATAAATATTCTATATTTTATTCTATCTATAATTTTTTAGCTAAAAATATTTTATAACTAAAATATTTTTTACATTATTCTATCATGAGGGAAACATATATTTTAACATAAAAAGGGAACAATGTAATACTTGTGAAGGGTATTTTTGTAATAAATTTTTGTATCGGAAGTTTAACCAAATTTTAAAAGAATAAAATGTGTCACACTAAAATCTATCAGAGGAGGGAAGTGTATATTTAAATAAGAGGGGAGAGCAATGTAATATGCATAAATCTCAGGGGCGGGGAGTGTAATTTACTGTGTTTTATATTTAAGTTAAAGGAAAAAAGTTAAAACATTTTTTTATTTTTTTATTAGGGTCATTTCTGTCTGTTAGAGTATACAGTATACTTGTGTATATGCTCTATGTTAGTCCCGGAATCCACTAGCTTTCTGTTTGTATTGAGTACGGATTAGCTTTCAGCTATGATTTAGTTACATTAGTCGCTATCATTTAACCAACTGCTGAGTCAGTCAGTAGTTGGTTACCCTATAATCCCTGTGCAACATTCATCACAATATACAGTTTCTCATTCTCTCTTTCTCAACTCATAATCCATCCTCTCTCTACTCTCTGCTACAGTTGTAACAATCTTACCTACTTCAACATGGATTACATTCCATATGGTAGGCCAAACATAAGAATCAGTTTTCATGCTTTTATATTTCTAATTGTACCAAATAGTGGAATTGAAATAGGATTTCAATTCCAAATTACTAAAAAGTATTTTTGTTCATTTTCTTATTCCAAGGAATTTCATTCTGTGCACCATAGCATAAAAGTGTTTTCAATTTTAGAAATAGTACCAACATGTAAGAGTACATTTATACTAAACATGGCTGTGGTAGGATTTTCATCACATGGTATCTGCCAATAACCATCTACACTAAAAGCTTGAATTAAGTCAGGTGAAGACTCTTTAGTCCTTAGGTTCATAATTGGTCTGTTTGCATTTCTACTACATCCCCTCATACAAGAGCCTGTTGGACTTAAACATGAGCAAGAACAAGAACAAGCATACGGTAGCACCATTGGCTTAAATGGCTCAAGTCCTGTTACAGTGAATGGACCTCAAATTACTGAGTCAGAGATTGGCCTTAGTGAACAATTGGCATATCAGGGTAATAGTGGGCCAAAGGTGTGGAAGGTATATTCTAGAAGAAAGAAGGGAGCTACGCATGGCACGTGTTAGTGGGAGCAGAGTGAGAAAGCTTGTAACCGTTTCACCAACAAAATAGTGAGGTGTGAGCGAAGGGAGGACCATCGGGGAATATTGCAAAGCTAGCTATGAGTGGGAAGCGTTAGATTCCAATAGGAGCTTAGCTCTGGGGCAGATACTGGGTTTTATTCCCTCCTTTGTAGACTTTCATTTGCTTCATTAATAAACAAGCTTGAGTTATTTATCATTTTCTGCTGTGTTATTGCATTACTGTTGTTTGGTTCACAACAAATTGGTCCAACCTGCCGGATTCATTTGTGCCAGACCAGTGCGGAACATTTACAGTCGTGAATGCCACCAAAAAGCAAGAAGGGAATGGATGCTAAGGTTGGGGCACTAGAAGCAGAGATCACTGTGATACGAACCCCCATGGAAGCAGCTCAGGCTTCAGCAAAGGAGAGTCATGATAGCCTGCCTCATTGCAATGCTGGAAAAATCTTTGAGGAAGTCGTTGAAGAGGGGTGATGGTCACGAAGTAGAGATAATCACGTCAGCAGGTGATTTGTGCTCAGGCATGAAATCATTAGGCTCGTCATTTGGAAAGCTTCACAGCAAGGCACTGATGGAGTTTTGACAGTCAGTGAAGAAGGTGGCACTCCCCATATTTGACGGGAGGATCCTGCAGGCTGGATTTGGAGAGCGGGGGTGTATTTTACATTACAAGCCACCAAACTAGAGGTGAAGGTCAACCTGGCACAGCTGTGTATGGAAGGACCCACCATACATTTTTTCAATTCGCTGGTGGAAGAAGGATTGACGCTCACATGGGAAGGCTTGAAGGGGAATTACAGGAGCGCTACACTAGTCATAGCAAAAGGGATGTGTACGAACAGTGGATGGATTTGCATCAACATGGGTCGATGGAAGAATACGGAAGGGAATTTGAGTACCTCACTGCTAAAATCCAGAGATTGCCTGACAAGCAGTACATGAAGTATCTTCTTCATGGTTGAAATCCGAGATTAGAAGGCGCATATGTAGTCTTGCTGCGTTAGGGACAATGACTCGAATGAAGATGCTGCAAGTGGTGCATGCAGTGGAGAAAGAAACACATGGTGATAGTGGATCAGGTTACTCACGGGGCTCTAAAGGCAGATATGGATTCAGGTCATTTCCTAAATCTGGGTTGGGATGGTCCAATAACTCAGACTGTCCAGGTGTTTTTTGATGATATCCTAGTTTATAGTAAGGATTGGGAAACACATTTGAAACCCTTGGAAAAGGTGTTGCAGACTTTAAAGAATAACGGCCTTGTTGCCAATAGAAAGAAGTGCCATTTTGGGCAAAGGAAGGTTGAATATCTAGGACATCTGATTTCTGTTGAAGGGGTGGTTGTGGATCCTAGTAAGGTGGTGAGTGTTACTAATTGGCCTGTTCCTCGGATTGTTAAGGGGGTTAGAGGATTCTTGGGACATACGGGTTATTATCATAAGTTTATTCGTGACTATGGGAAAATAGCTAGACCACTCACAGAGTTAACAAAGAAGAGTACTTTCCAATAGAGACTTGCGGTGCAAGAGGCTTTTGAGCGGTTAAAAATAGGCTCACTACTGCCTCAATCCTTGCTTTACCATACTTTACCTAAGAGTTTTGTATTTGTCAAAAACTGTGTTGTATATTTTAGGAAGCTGTTATATTTTATCTATTAAAGATAAGAACTGATTAGGTTGTTAGATCTTATCTATTAAGGATAAGATTAGATGCTAATTGATTAGGTTGAGTGAAAATAGAGATATACAATATCCTATCAGATTTTGTAAGGATTATTCGGTTATTTTGTTACCTTTATCATGTACACCTTGATTATAAATAAGATCCCAATGTGTGCTAAACATACACAAATTTCCCTTCTACTTCTGCAGTATTGAATGCCATGCCTCTGGTGGAGAAGTAGGGGCGATTCTGATGGAGGCCGAGAAACCCGTAGCTTATTTCAGCAAGGCTTTGGGTATGCGAAACTAGAGTAAGTCAGCTTATGAGAAGGAATTAATGGCTGTGGTGTTAGCCATTCAGCACTGGCAACCGTACCAGCTTGGCAGAAAGTTTGTGGTGTCTACTGACCAAAAGAGTTTGAAACAATTACTACAGCAAAAAATTGTGACTGAGAAGCAAAATTGGGCTGCCAAATTGCTTGGTTATAACTGAAATAACATACAAGCCTGGGAGAGAAACCAAGGGGGTTGACACTTTGTCGCATGTGAATGAAGGGGTTGAATACCAAGGTATTATTTCCGTGCCTACGTGGACAGATCAGCAGTTGATATGTGAATAAGTGCAGCAAGATGAGCACATACAGAAGATTATCTCAGACTTAGTGGAGGGGAATTTGAGCTTGTAATATTTGTTAGAGACAGAAATACTTGGCTGCATCTCCTGGAGGTTTACTGCAACCCCTTCCTATTCCGGATAGAGTTTTGGAAAATGTGTTGATGGACTTTGTTACTGGTTTGCCGAAGTCCAGGGGGTTTGAGGCTATTTTGGTGGTAGTGGACAGGTTGTCCAAATTCTGTCATTTTATATCGTTGAAGCTTCCATATTCGGCCAGAGTAATTGCAAAGATTTTCGCTAAAGAGGTGGTTTGCCTTCATAGGGCGCCTTCTTCAATTGTGAGCGACCGAGACCCGGTTTTCATCAGTCATTTCTGTCAACCAAAGACATGAACTTTGTGGATTCATTGGGCTGAGTATTGGTTCAATACTTCATATCATTCAGCTACTGGACAGACACCTTTGGTGGTGGTTTATGGGAGGTGTTAGAAATGTGGGTTATGGGTTTAACTCAACCCAACAAAACCGGATTGTAAGGTGAGTATTGTTCCTCACTTATATACACGTAACAGGTCATATCTCTAGGTGATGTGGGATCTCCAACACACACCCCTCACGCCAAGGACTGGACATCTCAAGCGTGGAAACTAAACAAATGAGTGGTCCAATATCGACCTGACAATGGGGGACACCATAAACCCAACAACAATGATGGAGGACCATCTCCCAAGCATGAGAATTACAAGAGAAATGCAAAGTTAAATAGAAGCTCAAGTTGAAGAAGAGCTGACCAAGTCAAAGTCAACAAGTCAAAGTCAAAGACAAAGTCAACTCTTGGAAGTCAACAAATTGGGCAAATGAAGCCTTGTAATTTTTTTATTAGTTTGTAATTAGTTTGGATTAATTTTGTGTAAAGCTTGGACCTAGATTGGTGTGTGAATTTCGGCCAAGCTTCCCATTGGACATGTTGACTTTAATTGTGTTTGTCAAAGCCTCTTAAGATGGGCTTAAGAGTCTTATGACCCAACTAAGCAAGATCCAACTAAGCAAGTGTATTACACTCTCTTAAAAGAAAGTGGAGGGATTAGGAGAGAGAATTAGTGGAATTGTCACTAACTTCATTTAAATTTCTACCACTTGATCATACCATAATCAAGGGTGCAAATTTAAGTCAAGTTTCTAAAGTGTTGACTCTCTTCTAAGAAGGTATCTTAGCCTTTGGATTGCTTCTAATCCAAGGCATAGAATTCCCTCTTAACTAATCCATGATCATCACAAGTTTAGATAGGTTTTGAGCCTCTTGATTTCATTAACTCTAGATCCTTCTTGAATTGATCAAGTGAGGGGTGCCTAGCATCACTTGATCAATCCATCAAGGATCAAGTGGCCTAAAAGGCTCACGGTCAACACACACAATTGCCATATAACTTAGGCAAATTTCAATGTAAGACTCACTTTGAATTTGAATGAAATTAGAGAATTTCTAAAAAGGAGAGAGCTCTCCTAGGATTTCTTACAAGAACCTTGAATTTTATCATGGATCCATGATCCAAGTGGCGATTCTTCTACCTAGCTTATTGAACACCATGTTCATGGCGCTACCACCTTCTTAAACACCTTCCATTTTATCCTTTCTTCTTCCTTTGGTCCTAACCGAGTTTACCATAGTTGAACTGTGAGTTTGAGCTGAATTTCCGCAAGCTAATCCATTATTATTGAGTGTTGAATGATGGGTGAATGAAGATTGGGCACCCCTTATGCTAAACCGTGGAGATCACACCAAGTTCCTCATGGGTTTGCATCAAACAACAAACAATCTTAGAATAGGCTCTGATACCATGTCAAAAATGTGGGTTATGGGCCTAACTCAACCCTACAAAGAAAGCAGTAGGAGAATAGAATCCGGAGGATGTATTACCTGAGGATATGATTTGAGAGGACCCCGAAGTGTATGAGCCAGAAGCTGTGTTAGCCACTTGCAAGGTGAAAAGCCAAGGGGAGGAAACAGTACAACTGTTAGTGCATTGGAAAGGGAAGACAGTACAAGAAGCAACATGGGAAGATGCTATCATGATCAAGAGCCAATTTCCCAAATTTAGCCTTGAGGACAAGGCTAGAGTTTCAAGAGGGAGTATTGTTGGGAATGGGCCTAGAATTACTGAGTCCGAGACTGGCCTTAGTGAAAAATTGGCAAATTGGGGTAATAGTGGGCCCAAGGAGTGGAAAGTATATTCTAGAAGAAAGAAGGGAGCTATGTGTGGCACGTGTTAATGGGAGCGGAGTGAGAAAGCTTGTAACTGTTTCACCAATAAAATAGTGAGGTGTGAGCGGAGGGGGGATCATCAGGGAATATTACATAGTTATGAGTGGGAAGCGTTAGCTTCCTATAGGAACTTAGCTCTGTGGCATATACTGGGTTTTATTCCTCTGTGGAACCAAGGCTAAAAATAACCACCTACCTCACAAGGATGGTGGTTAGTTTGTTATGTGATAGGTGGTGAGTTGAGAGGAGGCTATTCCGTTAGGTGTGACTGTATTTAGGCTGGTTGACTAGCTGGGCTTAGAAATGTATTTTAGGGGATAAGGATCCCCGAGGAGCTTTATGCTCTAGTAGTATTTTTAGCGTTGCCTGTAAGTAGTAAAAGCCTTATTTTCTGCTGTTCTATCAGCATAACCTCCACCAACCTCATGCTGACACTAATTTTATCGTTTAGAAGAAGGGGAGCAGCAAGGAACAAATTCTTGACCATGTCAGTCTCAGATACTGTGCCAAAAACCAAATCTCCTACAATTTAAGGTGAGGGCTCATGACCGATTACAATAAAAATAAATTTATTCTAATATCAAGAAAATCATTGTTAGGTTATTGGATAGCTATTTGAAGTTGAGGCTGTTCAAAATTTCTCCATTTTCATGTATGTACAATGTACAATAAGAATTTTTCAGTCTAAGAGCTGTGAAAACATAAAATGCATATATACAACAATAAAGCCTTACGTGACCTCTATGTACATCTAAAAAGAAGTGTTCCTCATGTGGCCTCTATGCATGAAGCACATCATCTATGAAACCCAGATATTTCAAAATTGGCAAAGTATTGACATTGTACTCATACCCAATACTGATACGAGTATGATATGCCTAGAACATATTCAAGGAATATCCTACATTATTTTCATTTTTATTTTATGTTTATTGACCAACACGTTTGGGATAAGACTCCAATATGAAATTAACTCGGATAGGATAAGATATAGATATTTTTTGAACAAACAGCTGTGTGACACAGCCAGTCTAAAGAGATGGCACCAAAAGGACCATTGTTATCTATCATTCTTTATTTGACTGAAACAGAGAAATTCTTTGTAGAATCATTATGCCCTTTTCTAGAATCAGGATAGCTACCAAGGCAACAATTTCCTTCCTTTCTAAGCTAAATGTCCTTGTATATAAATCTTGCATTCTGGGCATAGCCCCTGGTTTTATCAAGTTTCACACTGTCATTCATCATTAGAAAAGAAAAAGAAAGAAAAACACTACCAGGAATGTAAAGAAGCAAGATAAGCAAGTAGTTACCTAGACCCAGTGCAAGAATGTTAGGTAGTGGACGGGTACAATAGAACAGAAAATGAAACTGAACAGCTGTTAATATCACAAAGAAGGCTTCTACTTGATGCCCAAATTTATTCCTTATCTGCATAGCAAAGAACCATGATTCACGAAACACAGACAACTCAGTCTAAATTTTATATAACATGTTTTAAATTTCTATCGGCACAAGGAAGAGACAAAAATAGACTCTCCAAAGTCCAACCAAGAAAGAGAATATGATTGATATTCATTTAAGGTATTAACAGAGAGCACAGATTCTTTTATTTAGTAACTGACATCAAAGCTTAATCAATTGATATCAAGTCCCAGGTATGAAACTGCATGAAAAAAGAGAACAATAAAATGTAAATATTTCGTCCTGGTGTCCAAGGAATTTTGAGCATGTGTGGCCTCTACAAAATCTCAACTAGTTCCATCCTATTTCATCAATCTCCCCTCCAAGGCTTATACTCTCCCCAAACAATAGACTCATGTCCAGATAAAAGAAATCATGAAATTTGAACTTTAATTGAATAGGTATATTATCAGACAGGTGAATAAACACTAGTTCATAAGAATAAGTAAATAAAGAAATTTACTTGCTTTGACTATTCTTTATTGATTGTCTACAGAGGTCAAATGGAAAAATGAAAGAACCTCAGGAACATACCTGATGTCGAAAGAATCTTAGCGTATATAGTATGATGCACCCTAGGGCCATCCGAACTAGATATCAAAAATAAGACATGTTAATGTACTTCCCACCACATTCTCAAGTAACAGACAGCACAGAGAATGAAAACTGACACAATTTTGAGCATTTTTTTACATGGTCTATGATTATAAACTCAGCTATAAACTGTAAATTACTTGATTTGATAAGTCAATTCAGTTATGTATATATAACAGACATTTGCTTGTAACAAATGCTCATGTGACTAAAAAAATGATGAAAACAACATAGACCAATGGCTAAACAAAACAAATATGTTATCAGGATTCAGATCTATTTTTGAAGCTTTTATTTCCAACCAAAAATAGTATTTTAGACTTTAAACTTCTTGTTGTGTGTTTGGCTTCTCATCCATAAAAGTTCTCAGGCATCGAAACAAAAAAGTAATAACTAGTTGCTTCTTGGAAAACATACATTAGGTTCCTCCCAACAAAAATCCAAACACACACCTATCATTAGCACCAATCTTCATTTCAAATTAAATCAATGAAAGATGAAATCCAGAGAAAAGGATAAACAGCATTCTTCAAAATGAGAAAAACTCAAAATAAGCAATAACCAACATGCAATGATTGTCAATTGCGAAAGAAGGATACCTATAAAAAGAGCGTAGAACTTAGGCAAATGTAGCAAACTTGCAGCTAACACAAATGGAGCTGAAATAATCGACACGAGAAAAGCACCTAACACAATAATAACAATAACACAATTAGATAAGATATAATAATTCAAATAAAACAGAAATACTACACTGGTAAAAACCAGTTTACACTGAGGAGGCACGACCATTGCAAAAAATCACTCTGAACAATCCAACAGAACATCAGGAAAATTAAATTTCTAGCACTAAAAACTAAACAAATTTGAATAACCATTATAACATATGCTAGTCACAATCTCAAAAGATTATTAACTGGACTCATTCACATTAGGTGCACAAGTAATGCAGCTATATAAATGACTCCATAATCCTTATTTTTTAAATATTCTTGATAAGTTAAATTATTATTTTCCCTAATAAATCACAAGTACCTGAGCTAACTAGAAATTTTAAACAAAAAGTTAACGAATTTAATTTTTATACATTATCATTTATCAGTGTAAGAAAATTTTGCACCTTCAACCAATCAAAATCATTGTCGATATGACTATAAGTTACATGGCGGTTTGTAATTGGAGGATCTTACAAATCAATAAAACTTAAAATACAGTAGTTCTTGTTTTTTTTTATTCGGTAACCAAGGTACGAAATATCCACCATCAGAAAAAGTGACAAGCTCTGCTGGGACCGTGAGCACATAAAAAGTGAATATTCCCCTCCCAACATGATCTCTTCCATGCTCAGGGCAAGGATTCAAACCTTGGACAACTTTATTAAGTGACACAAGCTGCAATCACTTGTGCCACTAGTGTTGATGCTTGATAACATACATGATAGTTTACGATTGAATGAAAATGTAGAAAGTAAAAACCCTTTTTTTTAATGTTATAGCATACACTACTTATTATTCTAAATAGATATGCATGTTTTGAGATAAATGACAAGAAAACACAAAAAACTTACCAATGAAAGTTCGAGGAACCACACCAGGGAATTCAAGATGATCATACTATACACAGAAACATTGAAAACAAAATCAATTAGGTCCAATAAAAATCGATTAATAATTAATAAAGCTTTGTAAAAATAAAAACAGAGAGTGAACTCACATTGTCTAAGTTAAGCCGATGATAGAGAATATCGTGCATTGCCTTCAGGAAACAAATAAAGATAAACAATCAAACAAACAAATTAATTAATTAATTAATAAAAAAAAGGAAATAGGTTGAGGAAAATGAAGTGAGAGACCTGAACGTTGAAACTCTCTTCGACCTTGGTGTAAGGAACAGTGAGGACGTAGAAAGCAGCTATTGATCCAAGCAGAAAATCGTAACCGTATCGCTGTAGAAATGTCTCCGATTTGGAATTGGAAGCCATTGTTGTTCGGTTAGTTGCAGAGAGAGCTTAGTATGACAGACAAAGAGAAGCTGCAAAAAAAAGAGAAATGGACTTTCACAAGAACCGGGCTTTCTTTTACTTACTAACCCAATTTAAAATGCTATGATAAGTGATTCCTAAATATGTTTTGGTCTAATATAATAATTATGTTAAGGGTTAAGTGTTTTTATTGTTATTATTAATTTTTAAAAGTTTGTATTTAGTTTCTCGTTCTTAAATTATATATTTTTAAAAATTAACTTGGATAAATTTTTTATTCAGTTTTGTTGATGGCCCACATATTTTAACAACTGATGTAAAAAAAAAAACAAAGAAAATTCTTTTAGTTAATGTAAAGAGCCATTAAGGGCTAAAATTGGTGATCAAGGTCAGTTTTGTCAGATTTTTTAAAAAAGTATCCAAAGTATAAGAGATTGAAACATGAATTTTTACAAATTAACATAGATGAAAATATATATTACTCCTTATTTTAATTATACAAAGTGAGAAGATATTAATATACTAAAATTTATAAGGATACAATCTTTTAATATTTTACAAAATTAAGAGTGAGATTTGTTAAGTGAAATCCAAAATATAAAAAATAATATTATAATCTGTAATAAATCTTAAATAATAACAAAAATTGGATATAAAATAGTGCACGAACTTTTATTTTAATTCATTCCAAAGATTTATTAAGTCATATAAAAGGGCAAAGATTTGTTAAGTCAGTTAAAAAGGCTTAGTACCATCTCAAGTTGATCTTTCCGAGAGTTAGGAGCTGCACCATGGGCATTAAGCTCTCCCATGTATCAATGTTGTATTAAAGGTATTCTTACAATTCCTTAACCAATTGTACTGGTCTATTACTAGAAGTTTGTCTAGAATTTAGGATATTAGATGCATCAAAATTCATTAAAAAGGTGAATTGATTAACAATATGTACTTAATAATCCACAAGTGACACCATCTACTTCAATATTATGTATATACAGCATAAAACAATAGAAACGTAAATTGAAGTCTCGTAATAAATATGGCACATCACTAATTACCAATTATATTGGTAAATTGAATCATTTATCATTGTGTAAGCATAAAATAAAAATAATATTATATTTATAATTAATGAGTAACTAAAACTGATTATTAAATAAACTAACGTAAAAAATAAATGAAAACATTTACTTTCTTTCCATAACAACTAAAAAAAATAGGATTTTGAGTAATAAGGTTTTAATATTCAGTAATGTTAAAAATTAATTATAGAAATTAAAATATTTATCTATCCAACCATAAGGTAGATCAGTTGCTACTCCTCAATACAAAAAAAATTATGCATCATTCTCATATCTTTGTAGTTTCAAATCAATCATAAATTAATTCTCTTTCTTTGAAAATACAAAAGAATGGGGTTTGTGCATCAATATCTGTTATAAAAGGTTCTAACCATAGTAGGTGAGAAACTATACGACTCAACTCCAACATAATTACTCGAATGAGTTGATATAAACATCATTTATCCTAATATACAACATGTTGGAAAATGTATAACTAAGTCATGTCACAGGTTCATAATTCTATCAAAGCATCCACAATAAAATAAGTCAAAACCTAAATCTCTCCACTAGTATTATCATCATGACCGAACAATCCTCACTTAAAAAAAGTAAATGGAAACATTTACTTCCTTTCCATCAACAACCCCTACCCCTTCAACCCGTTCTAAAAAAATAAGATTTCGGGTAATAAGTTTTTGATATTTAGCAATGTTTGTTAAAAAATAATCGCAGAAATCAAAACATTTATCTATCCACCCAGGAGGTAGATCAATCGCTACCCCACAATACGAAAAAAACTATGCATCATTCTCATACCCGTTGCAGCTTCAAATAGATCATAAATTAATTCTCTTTCTCTGAAAATATAAAAGAAGGAGGTTTGTGCATCAATATCTGCCATAAAAGGTGAGAAGCTATACAACTCAACTCCAACATAATTACTTGAACAAGTTGATATAAACATCATTTATCCTAATATACAACATATTAGAAAATGTATAACTAAGTCATGCCACAAGTTCATAATTCTATCAAAACATCCACAATAAAATAAATTAAAACCTAAATCTCTCCACTAATATTATCATAATAACCGAACAGTCCTCACTTAAAAAACATGATAATCAATCCAAATATAAATAATACATAGAAAGTGAGTCATCGTTGTAACATATATATAGAATTTAAAACATATTAAGATACAATATATATCAAGAATATATAATCATCATTCACAAAATGAAAATCATAAATTAATATATTGCTAACTCAATCCTAAATTGTCATTTGTTGTCATATTTCAAAATTAATATACAAAATACTAGAAACATGTTGGACAAAATTAAATACTCCAAGATAATTTCAAAAGTTAGAGTTTTCTATTAAAACCTTCATCCAATAAACTCTTAAAATATATTCTTTTCCTTAGCTCAAAGTAGATTCTCATGATTAGAATGACTATGAAAGTAGTCTTTAGTGGCAACTTGGTACCTAAAAGGAGTATGACACACGAGAGAGAAAAGAAAGTGACAAAGTGTTTCCTTATTTTTTCAAAAATGGCAAATTTTCACTAATCACTCAAGGACCTCTTTTAATGTTTAATCGAGCTTAACACTTTGACTCGAAATATAGCACAACCTACTAATCCAAAATCCACTTAATTAATCATAAAAACCCGACTAGCCAATCTAAAATAATTATTTAATTCAAATAGTTTCTATAACTCAATTAAATATTTAATAAACACCAATTTACTTGTTCTTTCAAAATCAAGGTATTACATACTAGATAATGTCATATTCAAGATTTGTTTTTTTTATATGATGTTACATTAAATATTATATTACATGCAAATACGTTGTCATAACTTCAATTTCAACAATTTCAAATATTTGGAGTTCTTCCGGAACTAAATCATTAATTATGGCAAAAAAATCTTTCAAAATTTCTAATCCTTAATTAGTTCTTTTTTTTTCAGATATTTTTATCTTTGTAACCAATGAATATACTAAGTTTTTAAGCATGCTTAAGACTCGTTTGTAATATTTGAATATCCAATTGAGACATTAATTCTTATTGGAGCATTAACAATTAGTCCATATAATTTAATCACACTTTTTAAGTTAGTGAAAATATTTACTAATTGGCTGATTAAGTCTTGTAAATAAATTATCTTTCAAGAAAATTTGTAATAGTAATCATAGTCGTAATAATTATCAAAGAAATGACCATGAAAAAAAATAAAAAATTTATTTATATTCGAATGTGAATGTAATGCTTTATTCCCCATAATGAATGTAGCTAGATATAAATTTTATTACTATGAGCAGTTTTTTGTGATAATAATCATAGTCCAAATAAATATTGCAAAGATAACAATTAAGTAAAAATCAAATAGTTTGTTTATGTTCATGTTTCTTTATTATATGAAATTACTATTTCTTGCCTGTTTAATATTTTAGTTTTTTTACTTTGAAACTCTTAATGTTATTTTGATAAAATATTTATCTAGAGTATTAGATGTTGGAGTTCACATAGATACAAAAGGTCCTGAAGGTGCTACTAAAGAAGAAATACTATAAGAATATATTTTTATAAGAAGTGGAAAAATATTATAAAAGAGATGAATATATAATGCTATTATTACAGCCATAAAACCCATTGGTTACATTTTGTTGATAAGTCAAAATGACTTAACATCTTAATTTTGAGACGGATGTATTAACAGATGTAGAGGGAACAATGATTAGACGGATCATTATTCGCATAGATGAAAGATGCACCAATGTTTCAGATGCAAAGTTCAAGTCGTCATGCTTCAAGACAATCTCATCAGACGAAGAACTTTCAAAGATCATATAAAGAGCGCGTCTTAACTTCAAGTCATGTGCTCAAGTGTGAAAATTTGAAGACTAAAGTTGAAGACGAAGATTGAAAACAGACGAATGAATTTAACACACAACTCTTTTGAATTATTCATTCGTCTAGCCTTTTATGAAGTTCAAGACTCTGAGTAACACGTGCACTCATTTCAAATCAACTGTTACTCAGAATGTTCTATAGGTGGTAAGGGATTTCAAAATAAACCTTTGCAATACGAAAAACAGTTGTACGTTTTAGTGAAATCTCTGAGCATATCAAGTAAAGGACAGATCTCACGCTGACAACCGCTGACTTCTCATTAAATGTTCTGACTCTGCCAGATGTGAAAGTACCCAAGACAAGAACTAACGTTAACATCTATAGTCTACTTCACATAAACACCTATATAAGGACTTCATCCCTACGAGTTCAACTTGGCGAACTACTCTGATCAAGAATATACTCATATAATCGCTCAAGCTCTCAACATACAAGTTTGCTCGTCACAAACTTAGAATAGAATTCTTATTGTAAAATCTCTCTCGAAGAGGATATTTTCTATTTGGTCTTAATTGTAAGCCACTGTTGTGGTAATATGTAGACTAAAGAAGCTAATTATTTAAAGAATACCTTGAGTTTAGCCTGAAGAGACTGAGGTCCAAAAAATACCTATTTTAGCCTAAGGAGACTAAGTGTTGAAAGAATACCTTGGTTAGCCTGTGGAGGCTGTGTTCAAAGAATACATGGGTTTAGCTTGCGGAGGCTGGGTCAAAGAATACCGCTTTAGCCTGAGAAGGTTGTGTTATTTTAGCCAAGAGTGGCTGGGTTCAAAGAATACTCTTAGTGGAACCTCATCAAGTTGTTAGGTAACTGGACGTAGTCTTGAATAGACGAATCAGTATAAAAGTATTATCGCTTTGATTATTTTATCTGCTTACTAACTGCGGATAACAACTTAAACTACATTCTTACTTAAAATCAATTTTTGAAGTATAAGTTTAAGTTTGTGTCTGGATTTAAACGATTTAATACGACGCAAAACGCATCGTCTGAAAAAGTTTTAATTGAAAAACACAATTCAACCCCCTCTCCTTGTGTATTTGTATTTTACATTTGTCACACATTAAAATTGTTTTATTGAAATTTATATTTTGTGATTTAAGTTTCTTAAGCTTTTAGAAAAATGGGCAATTTATTCAAAAGCAACAAATAATTGTTCATATAATTTTTTTCTTTAATATTGTCTTATAATTATAAATAATATTTTCTATATATTAATTATTTATACTCTTTATTTTTTTTTATGAAGAATAAATGTTGACACTAACATCAATAACGAAGATACATGTCGCTGAGACCGTAACAACTTAATACAATTCTTAAAATTAACAATTTTTTTTCTTGCTTGATAATGCAAGAACTCAATGTTAGTACTACGTTTGTTATTACATATATAATTAAAGACTCCGCAAAAGATAATGTTTTGTTACTGGGAGGAACTAGGTTGTACATTAAAAAGACATTTTATTCTCCTAAGTTTGCTAGAAACTTAATTATTAGGTTTTAAGGATATTCGTTTGAATGGATATCTGATTGAAACAAATAATGAAGGAGATAAAGAATATTTTTATATCACAAAATCTTAATTTTGAAAACAAATGTATATTAGAAAAGTTGACAACCTTTTCTTATGACTTGTACTACACTTATATTAGTACCATTGAAGTATACACAATCATTATTGAAAGTTTATGGATTAAAATGAATTTGATGTTCGGCAGATCGGTTGGGTCATCTAGAGTCTATCATGATGCAAAAAAATAATTGAAAATTCATGCGAACATTCATTGAAGAGCTAAAAGATTCTTTAATCAAAGACTTCTCATATATTGCATGTTCTCAAGAGAAGTTGATTATTAGACCATCAATAAGAAAAATTGAGAATGAGTCTATGGCATTTTAGAAAAATACAAATTGATATTTGTGGACCAATATACTCATCGTGAGACTATTTAAATATTTCATGATTTTAAATGAAGTATAAACTAAATGGTCATATGTTTGTTTATTGTCAACTCACAACCAAACATTTGTGAGATTGTTAACTCAACTAATTAGTCTAAGAGCTAATTTCCTGATTATTCTATTAAGAAAATCCATCTTGATAATATTGGTAAATTTACTTCTTATGATTTTAATGAATATTGATGTTTATTAAAATTGTGTCTATTGGAATTGATATCAAACACTGGTAAGTCATGTTAATACAAAAAATAGAATTTGTGAATCTCTCATTAAACATCTAAATTTGATTGCAAAATCATTAATTATGAAATCTAAACCGTTTTTACTTGGGAATAGGTAATTTTACATGTTGCATTATTAATTCCCCTAAATTATCATAAATACTCTCTCGTACAAATAGTTTTTACCTATCAATGTCATTTTCATTTAAGAATTCTGATGATACTTTATATGTCCTAATTCTTCCATTACAATGAACTAAAATATATATTGAGTATCAATTCCCTTCAATAATAAATATTTTGAGTCATCGTCAAAAAGTTTCTTTGCTTCTAAATTTATCAATTGTCATAACATTTGAGGGGGAAAGGGGAGAATAAACGGTTGGAAAAAAATATGAATTCAAATGAATTTCCATTATCTCATCTTTTATCTTTTATGAAAAATAAAAAAATACCTCCGATAAGAAAATATAAGAAGTTGGAATCAAAATTTCCATGTGTTTTCTCCAGAGGATGTACTCCTCTATTTACGGGAACAAGATACAAATCAAATATTGCAAACTGAGACTTACATGTAAATCAATGAAACTTTTAAGAGAAAAATAAATACCAATTAATACAAGAAAAAGGAAAATAGACCGACATCAAATTGGGTATTAGGCATAACTTAGTTAATACCTGCTTTCGATTCCCACTGATAAAAAAACAAAACATTGTTTTTTTTTTAAAAAAAAACGAAACTCGCTTGAGATCCTGCTTTCAGACAAATAAAGAAAAATACCTAAAGAGAGAATTTCTCAAATTAATTTATGCCTAAATTAATTTTATAAAAAAATTATTTTCTTTTTCCTTCTTATAAGATTCTATGAACGAATTTATACATAGGATAATAACAAATTGATCTTTGACAAAGTCACTCTCAAGCATGTATTGTTATACCCATGGTAGTTAGAATTTTAAGTTGAGACATAAAATCTTAACATTCTACTATTGCTGCTGTATATTTCAAATATCCAATTTAACAATTCACAATTCTTAATACCCATATCAACGGTTTAAATTCTATAAATCTGTTAAATTAGTAGTCATCATTAGTAAAATACATTAACTAAATATTAAATTAATTAACATTTAATACCTGAATATTACATTATTCATATAGTTTTATTATTTGAGAGATTATTTAGATGAAGATATAATTCATTAAAGATCACATTCACAACCTATTCTTCATTTTTTTTTGTTCTATGCTTGTGATTTTTATGAAAATTCAAACACTATGTACAGACTAGCAATTCAAACTTCATTCAAACACTACGATAAAAGTAGCAATTTTATGAACTAAAACAACAAATTACCAATTTAGCGAACCCTAGCATGTCACACACGATATAATAACAAGAAGAAGAACCCTAACATCCACGGGGCGGAATGGATTCTTCAAGATTCTTTAGTAGAGGAAGGTTGCGCGTCATGATCGGAGGACTTGGTTGGCGGAGGGTGGTGGCGGCGGAAGTGGGTGGCGAAGATGTTGATGAGGCTATAGAAGTGGTAGAATAACTGCGCACTAACTAGCACTATGAGCAACAGAACGATCCAATCCATTTTTGGAATTAAGACCCAAAAGCTTCTTCAGCTGTAAGCTTTTCAAATTGGGGAAAGTTCCAACCTTTAAATAAACACTTACGTTTCGGATTTCAGTCCTAATGGATTATTATTATTATAATGAATTTTTATTAGTATCAATTTGTTGAGAATAATATATTTTATTTAAGTGCAATAAAAAATTAGTTTGTTATATATTAAGTTATAAAAGGTGTATATGTACATGGAGAAAAAGTTGTCCAAAAAGATAGAAAAATTTACGAATAATCTGATTTTGAGAAAAAATTGTTAGAAAATAATTATGAACTTAAATATGCATATAAAAAAATCAAGTTGTATTTTGGAAAAATTGTTTATATATTTAAGTTATTTTTATAAATTATATGGTTTATTTTTAAATTGTTTTTTTAACTTAAAACAAACTGAATTTATACAATTTTTTTTAACATATTCTGAAAATACCCAGACTTGGATAATCAGACTAGTGAATGTATTGATCAAGACAATTGATTCATGGATTAATAATTCAATTGAAATTGAATCACAAACCTATATCCATAAAAAATAATAATATGTAAAATAATATTAAATAAAATATAATATTTTAATTAGAAAATTAAAGTGATATTATTTTATATATTCCTAACATAAAAAAAGAATTAAAACACGTGTAGTGTACATAAACAAATATGATATAAGAATTTATAATCTTTAAATCCTTCTTAATTTTCAAAATATAAATAAAAGTAAATATCAAAATATAAATAATCAAATTAAATGTTTTCTAAAAAAGTTCGTAAAATCCCTTTATATTCAAATCTATTTTGCATTAATTTTATCAATTATTTTCTTCTTCATCAATTTTCATCTTTTTGTACAATCTTTGCAAGGCAATTTCGTACTATGTCGCAGTTCTTACGAGAAAAAATAAAAAATAAAAACCCTGTCAATGTATACCAAGAAGACAAGAAATGGTTCGGTGGTCCCGTTAATATAACTCTCTCTGAATTCTAATCAACAAACCAATAAAATGGGATTATATATCCTTCCTTCCTTATCTTTTTTCTATAACATAACAACCACATGAATGCTTCACTATTTGTCACTTCCACTCCCTTGTTGAAATCAACTTGATTACTCATCTTATGCACGATATGATGAAGAAATTGAAGCTGAAGCTGCAGTGGAATTTTAGACTCTTGTAGGAGATTAGTGTGTGGGGTGAGAGAGACTTAGCTGAAGCTTAATCAAGTTTGAGTATTCAGTGAAAGTAATGAAAAAGGACATACAAAAACTGAAGGGTTAGTTAAACTAAGATGGTGGTTACAAGCAATTTCCACCTCTCTAGTGCTCCTCCCTCAGTCCTTCCAATATCAATTCAAAAGTTCCAAAACTCTAATCAGCATCATTCCCTCACTTTGAAGTCCACTTTGTCTCCCATCCAACATGAATTGCACTTCAACCTCAATGAAACACAACAACTCCATGGTCACTTCATCAAATCCTGTTCCAATTTCAGTTATCAAGTCCCTTTTGCAGCACTTGAATCCTATTCTACCAATGCAGCAATGCATAGCTTCTTAATAACATCTTACATCAAGAACAACTGCCCTGCAGATGCGGCGAAAATCTATGCCTATATGCGTAGAACAGACGCTGAAGTGGACAATTTTATCATACCATCGGTTCTCAAAGCATGCTGTCTTATCCCTTCAATCTTGCTAGGACAAGAGGTGCATGGTTTTGTAGTGAAAAATGGATTTCATGGAGATGTTTTTGTGTGTAATGCTTTAATCATGATGTACAGTGAGGCTGGAAGCTTGGCATTGGCACGCCTATTATTTGATAAGATGGAGAACAAAGATGCTGTTTCTTGGAGTACTATGATTAGGAGCTATGATAGGAGTGGATTGCTTAATGAAGCATTGAACCTTTTGAGTGATATGCATGTTATAGGAGTGAAGCCTAGTGAAATTGCAATGATAAGCATCACACATGTCTTTGCACAACTTGCTGATTTGAAATTGGGGAAAGCCCTGCATGCTTATGTAATAAGGAATGGGAAATGTCGAAAATCAGGAGTTTCTCTAAGTACTGCTTTGATAGATATGTATATTGAATGTGAAAATTTAGTTTATGCAAGAAGGGTTTTTGATGGCTTACCTGAGGCTACTAGTATCATTTCATGGACTGCTGTGATTGCAGGCTACATTCATTACAATAGTTTGAATGAAGGTCTAAGACTGTTTGTGAAGATGCTTGAACAGGGTATGTTTCCAAATGAGATCACAATCCTTAGTTTGGTCAAAGAATGTGGCACAACAAGAGCTCTAGAACTAGGCAAGTGGTTACATGCTTTCACCTTAAGAAATGGATTTACCTTCTCTATGGTTTTGGCCACTGCTTTTATTGACATGTATGGGAAATGTAGTGATGTTAGAAGTGCAAGGTCTGTTTTTAATAGTTTCAAGAGCAAAGATTTGATGATGTGGAGTGCTATGATTTCAGCTTATGCACAAAATAAGTGTATAGACGATGCCTTTGATATCTTCGTTCACATGACTGGTTGTGGAATAAGGCCAAATGAGATAACAATGGTTAGCCTCCTTATGATATGTGCAAAAGCTGGATCACTTGAAATGGGTAAGTGGATCCATTCCTACATAGACAAGCATGGAATTAAAGGAGATATGATTCTAAGAACAGCTTTGGTGGACATGTATGCCAAGTGTGGAGACATAGATACAGCTTATAGATTATTTGTTGCGGCCATGGACCGTGATGTTTCAATGTGGAATGCCATGATATCCGGTTTTGCAATTCATGGCCATGGTGAGGCAGCATTAGAACTCTTTGAAGAAATGGAAGCACTAGGGGTTACCCCTAATGACATCACATTCATTGGAACTCTTCATGCTTGTAGCCACTCAGGATTGTTGCAAGAAGGCAAGAAGATGTTTCACAAAATGGTTCATGAATTTGGTTTTGTCCCAAAAGTTGAGCATTATGGTTGCATGGTGGATCTTCTTGGCAGAGCTGGATTGCTTGATGAAGCACATGAGCTAGTTAAAAACATGCCTATGAGGCCAAACATTGCAGTATTTGGATCTCTTCTAGCTGCTTGCAAGCTTCACAAGAATATCAAACTTGGTGAATGGGCAGCAAAACAGTTTCTCTCATTGGAACCACACAAAAGTGGCTATAATGTTCTAATGTCAAACATGTATGCATCAGCAAATAGATGGGGTGATGTTGCATACATAAGGAGTGCTATGAAGGATGAGGGAATAATTAAAGAACCTGGTGTTAGTTCCATTGAAGTGAATGGATCACTTCATGAATTCACAATGGGAGATAGGGAACACAAAGATGCTAAACAAATTTATGAAATGGTTGATGAGATGAGAGAAAAGCTAGAAGGTGCTGGATACACCCCTGATGTATCTTGTGTTCTGCTCAACATAGACAAGGAGGAGAAAGAAACTGCACTGAACTATCATAGTGAGAAATTGGCAATGGCATATGGGTTGATTAGCACAACTCCTGGTGTTCCAATAAGGATTGTCAAGAATCTTAGGATTTGTGATGATTGTCACAATGCAACAAAGTTATTGTCCAAGATTTATGGGAGGGAAATCATAGTGAGAGACCGGAATCGTTTTCATCACTTTAAAGAAGGATCTTGTTCTTGTTGTGATTATTGGTAAGAAAAACTGTACAAATTAACAGAAGGATGTGAACTTAATTTTTCATATACAATATAGGCAGCATGAAATTGATCAAACATCACAAATAATGCAATTTAGGGGTTTCAAAGAGTTCTTAACCAAAAGAAAATTACCAATGTAACATTTAACTTCATAGTAAAATGTTCACTTTATTAATGTTAAAATGTGTTTTGGTAGAAATAATGTCCATTTTATTATTCACAATTTGAGCTGGGTATACATTAGCCCCAAGAGCTAATTTGGTGGAAAAGGGCCAAAAAAAACTTTTCCGTAAATAATAAAAGATATCCAGAATATAAATTCATCAACACGTATTTCCACCTCATTTTTAAAAATATAAAAAATATATGAATTAAAATAATTTCCACCTCATATTTTTAAAAATATAAAAATATATGAATTAAAATAAATATCCCTTAAGTTTGGACACTTTTCTATTTTGTTCTTTTTAAGTTTAAAAGTTCTATCTTAATCATTTATTTTTAAGATAATCATTTTGATTCTTTTCCGTTAAAAAATTTAATTTCACTGTTAACACTATTATTATTTACATTTCAAAATAATTGATCTAAAGTTACGACAACTTTAAGTTACCCTGTGTATTTGAAAGTAATAAAAAAATATACTTATTATTACAATGCCCTGACCTAGTTTATACACCCATGTTGAATACAGGTAATAGTGGTTAAAAATTATCATAATTTTAAATCAAAGATTTTTTAAATTTAAATTATAATAATATTAATGTAAAAATTAATTTTTTAAAAAGAATATTTAAAGAGTTAAAATGATACATTTCAAACATATTAAAATATAAAAAATTGAAATAAAATTTTATAAGTTAAAATACTATAAAAATGCACAAGCTTGAGTGCTTAAAACAAAAGACATTAACTTTTGTGTAATAACACTACATTTTTTCTCGTAGATCACCACATTTCAATAGAAAATATTAATCCAAGTGGAAGGAAAAAATTTATGAGTACAATGATTTCAATAGTTCGGTGTTAGAATAAAGATAAATATAATATTGACATTATCCATATATAGCTCGGGAATTAATTACACTTAAATTCTTTATCCTGAAATGATTTTAACTCAATTTTTCTCTGCAAAATTACAATAAAAATAATGAGAAATGTATTCCACCGGATTTATTTTAAGACGTGTATTTATTCGAAAATGTTTCTTCTTTTTTTGTCTTGAATATGTTTTTCTTATTTTGAGCTTTAAATTTTTAAAAATTCTATTTTCATTATTTATATATTTTAGAAAGTATTATTTTAATTCTTTAATTATTTTTCTTATTAAAAACATTAGTAATTTCAATTTTTAAATGAAAAAAAATACTTAATACATTAATGTAAAAAATCGAAGTGATTTACCTGTGAGACTCAACACTTGAAATCAAATACACACAAACAAATTGTGTGGGAAAAGAAAACCTATGTCGTTTTGAAGAAAACTCGGAACTCACCTACTCATCTCTTTCAAGCTTCTAAGTAAGGTCCAACTCTGTCTCCTTCTCGAATTTCTATTACTTGCATATGATTATTTTTAATTGTTCTCGGTGTTGAATTTCTTGAAGTGCTTAATGTGTATGTATGTCTCGGAATTCAGAAATTTAGATTGGTATGCTCTGTGTAGGAAAAATCAAAATTTTCTTTTGCTTGCACCCCACGTGTTTGATAATATGCTTGCACGACGCACAGAGCTTCAATTACTGCGTTCTTTTCATGCTTGGTTTTGCAACTTCTTATCAAAGTTTTGTTTGGTTTGGAAATTGTTGGGCTATCCAGATATCAATTTTATTTCTCAGTTAACTACAATATGCAGTAAACCAGCCAGTTCACTCATAATATATATATATATATATATATATATATATATATATTTATATATATTTTCTTTTCTTTCTTCACGTTTTATAACTAGTTGTGTAGTTGTCTGCAGTTGTCTATCAAATATTTTTCTCAGGATATCTGAGACATGTAATTGCTTTCTCACATTCCTGTTCTGCGAGTAATCGTGGTGGATAATTAGTGTGTCTTTTAGGTATTAGCTGTTTGTTACATGGTTATTTGATCTTTTTAAATATTATGATTTTTTTTGTTTTGTCTTTGCTAGGTATCACTGGCATCCATCTTTCAAATCTTCTACGCAAATGCAAACCTCTCTCACTATTCACCCATACTCATTCGTTCCGCCCGCCTCCACACGCCACACTTCCTCACTCTCTGCTCCACAAAGCCATGCACCACCCTTTCTTCCATCGTTAACGCCCCACCCCAAAACAACACGTTTGGATTACAATCCTCCCAACAAGACACACCCGAATAGTTTGTGCTTTGAACGGGGTAAGGTTGAGCTCGCGCGCCAAGAGTTTGATGAAATTCCTAGACGAGACGTTAACACGTGGAGTGCTATAATTACCGGTTTTGCACGCAATGGGATGGTGAGAGAGGTTTTGGAGAGTACTAGGTTGATGTTAGAGGAAGGAATAAATCCAACTTTGGTTGTAATGACAGTTATTCTTGATGTTATAGGGGAAGTTCGAGTGCGAAATTTAGGTAGAGAGGCTCATGGTTTTGTGGTGAAGAGGAATTTTTATTATGATGAATTGTCAATTCTGTCGGCATTGGTTGATATGTATCGGAAGTGTGGTGATGTTGGCTTGGGGAGTCAAGTTTTGTATAGTGTGATGAAGAGGAATGGTGATTGTTGGATTGGACTGATGTCGGGGAAACTTGAGGTGGCAATGAGGTCTATTGTTCGGTTGAAGAGGTTCCGGCCTGGTGCTGTTGCAGTGGCTTCTTTGCTTCCAATTTGTGCGCAGTTGAAGGGTTTGAAACAAGGGAAGGAGATTCATGCTTATGCTTTGAGACATTGGTTTTTGCCTAATGTGACGATAGTGTCTTCACTGATGGTATTGTACTCTAAGTGTGGTTTGATTGAGTACTCTGTGAGATTGTTTGAGAGAATGGAGCGGAGGAATGTGGTTTTATGGACTGCCATGATTGATTCGTGCGTTGAAAATGAGCGTTTGTGTGAAGCGCTCAGTGTCATGAGGTCAATGGTGTTGACGACAGAGCATAGGCCGGACACAGTAACTGTGGCTAGGATGCTGCGTGTTTGTGGCAAGCTGAAGGTTTTAAAGCTTGGGAAGGAGGTTCACGGGCAGGTATTGAAAAGGGGTTTTGCGTTGGTCCATTATGTTGCTGCAGAGCTGATTGATATGTATGGGATTTGTGGAGATGTTGATAAGGCAAAGTTGGTGTTTAGTGCAATTCCAGTTAAAGGTTCGATGACATGGACTGCTCTTATAAGGGTTTATACGTATAAAGAATGGTATCAGGATGCAATTGACCTTTTTGGTGAGATGATTTCAAATGGTTGCGCTCCAAACCGCTTCACTCTTGAAGTTGTTCTATCTATTTGTGATAGAGTTGGGTTTGTTGAAGATGCTCTTAAGATCTTTGATTTAATGTCGAGATATAAAATTGAAGCATCCAAGGAACACTGCACTATAATGATCCGGCTTCTTACCCGCTATGGTAAACTAGATGAGGCTCAAAGATTTTTTGAAATGAGTTCTTCCTTGTAGCAGAGGCTTATGGGACTTTCTTTTTTCCTTGAATGTTTTATAGATTGTTAACATTCTTAACCTATGTTTATTGATGAGTTACCAACAGCTATTTAAGGTGACATTGAGCAGATATGTAACTTCGAGCTAGGAATCTTTAAGTTGTAAGTATAGTACCATACTCAATAGCATAAGTGTGTAAAAATTGTAAAAGTTGCTTGAATTGAACATATAATTGCTTAAATGTTTGGTTTGATAGAAGGAAATTTATTTTTTATAGTTGCCATTTGCCAATATTTAAAGATAAACTGTACCCAGTAGAAGCATAAAAGGACTGATGTAATAATCCAGGAGAGGAATCTATTACTTAAGAAGTATGGATGATAGTTTCCAATCTTTTCAAACCTTGTTTATAGGCCAATCCTTACGCTGACTGGGACAAACAAAAGAAAAAGAAAAAGAAAATGGTTGAAACGAACAGCCTTTTATTTAGATTGAACTGTCTGAATAGTTTTTGCATCCTTCTAGAGCTGTTTCAAAGATATTTTATATATTGTGAAACTTATTATAGGTTATCTGATTTCCTTCAACAATTACTAAGGCTTTACTGTTAACGTAATAGCATATTTTCCCAATTGATTTTATTGATTGAAACAAAAAATTAATATAACCTCATAGGAGAATAAAAGAAAAATAATGCAATAAATTTCCCAGTTAATTAAAATAATAAACTAAAAATTAACTTTTTAGAGTAGCAAACATCAAACCCTCAATACTAAAATTCCATGATACTTCTATTGTTTCATCTTGTCTTTTCACTACAATAAAACAGGTCTATCCTAAAAATTGTGCAATTGATTTTGATAACCAAGACCACCCTTCATCTTCGGTAAGAAATTGTATGCTTCACGCATTTATCAAGAAGAAACTCGTTTAATTTTTATTCCACCAACGAAAATACAATTTGACACTAGTTTTTTTTAAATAACTCTCGCTTCTATTTCTTAAGTATATTACTTTTTCTTAAGTAAAAACATTATATACAAAATAATTTCTATTACAAATTATACTCAGCAAAGTCCTAATAAAAAATATGTTAAACAACGAGACATTGAAAATGTATCAAATTTGTTAGTTATCTTTTCTTCTTCCCTCCTTGAAGTTCCTTTCCGAAACCATCATACTAGCGATTTTATCCTTATTTTGATTCGGGTTCAATTATTACATTCATCTAAATAAAAGGTGTTGATCGCACACTATTTAATCTACACATTCTTTCTATTATTTGTCTGCAAAGTCGTCATCAACTAATTAGATATTGAACGATATTCATCCCTTTAAACTCCATACTCACACAAGAGATAAAAACGTCATGAGAAAAGTGAAAACTAAATTCTAAATAGGTGGCGTAATCTAAATTCCACAAAAAAATTAAAACTAAGACATTATTCAAATAACCAACATATTTCCTTACAACAAATGAAAATCTTAATTTGGAAATATAGGAAAAGGTAAAAATAGAGTATATGATGAACCGACCAACATATTATACTAAAAGAACTTTGTAACTAGATAATCCTACGACATAAAGGACATGTGTTATTCATGTTGAGCCACCTTGTGATACAATATTGATGAAAAACATGAGAACAAGTATGAAGCTTGCGAATTGCTTTTGATCCATTTGTTAGTATCTCAAGACATATTGAACATGTTGAAGCAGAGTCCGAACAAGATTCATTTGTCTTGTCTTGATCAGTGACATTTTCTTGTAGGGATGAAAAACTATTGTCGTTTCTTAAGCCTACGGAATCGAAGATATAGACACCATCTTCGATCGATGTTAATATTCTACTATTGTTCTCCATGATGTAGTTATGACCCAAGTCAATGATGAAAAGATTATCTATAATAAATCCTCGCATCTCCATACCTTGAACTGGTGTTACCAAAAAGTTTGAAGAATCTTGATTTATGACTCTTCTTCGATTAGACATGATCGATTCAAAAGACTTTAGAAAAGAGATGGAAGTAATCAAGAGTTAGAGAGTAGAAGAGTGAAGATGATCAAAGAATCGGTAAATAACATAACTAAGTAAGACATATTTATAAAGTTTCCCATGTTAATCTTTTCCCTATCTTTTTGTTATCTTTGTCAAATCTTTCTTCATTAAAATTATATGCATTTATTAAAACTAGATTATGATGATTTTTTGTTATCTTTGTCAAATCTTTCTTTATTGAAAATATATGCATTTATTAAAATTAGATTACATGATTTTTTTGTTATCTTTGTCAAATCTTTCTTCATTAAAAATATATGTATTTATTAAAATTAGATTATGATGAAGTAAAAGATAAACAATCAAATAATATTAATGATTATCTCAATTTTAAACAAAATATTTTCTAAGATTATTCACAATAATTAAAACAAAACTAATTATTATAACTACACTATTCTTAATTAAAAATTGGATATCTTTAATATATATGGTTATTTGAAAAATTATTGCTTTTATTTTTCTAAAAATTTTCTCAAATGAAATTACATTAAATATATGATTAAATCCAAAATAACTTTAAAAACACCACGCAACAAGTTACCATGTCTAGTGATCCTATATTACTCAAAAATTAATAATTACACTTACATAATCAAGTCATTTCTTGATTAACTTACTTTTATCATTAAGAAGATAAATTATTTTATTTATGTATGTAAAAGAAAAAAACACAATAAGGGGGGGTTGAATTGTGTTATTTAAAAATTTGTCCTTTCGCCTGTTGTTTTCAAACACTGTCCGATGAAACTTTTAAACTCTTTAACTGTTGATTTTAATTATAAGACGGTTTGATAGTTATCCCCGTTAGTTCAAAATAACAGTTAAACACAAGATATTTTTATACTGGTTCGTCTATTCAAGATTACGTCCAGTTACTCAGTAACTACTGAGTTTTCACTACAAACCGTGAAATGGTTACAAGTATTCTTTGCACCCAACCCACTTCGGATATATCGATATTCTTTACACACAGCCTTCTCAAGCTAAACCACTAGTTATTCTTTGGAACGCATCCTCCCAGGCTAATACAAGGGGTATTCTTTGAAACGTAGCCTCCTTAGGCTAAGGTATCACACAAGTGGATTTTACAAGAGTTTCTAAGAAACTAATATATCCTCTTCGCATAGAGGATTTTACAAATGAAGTACAGAGCTTAAAGCAAGTGAGTGAAATCACAAATGATAGCTTTTTCTAGCATGTTCGCCAACTTGAATTAGAGCTGGTGAAGTCCTTTATATAGGCAATGTCTTAAGAGATATGTTAGGTGACCGTTGTCCTTTTCTATAAGCTTTCACATCATGTGGCAGAGATCAATTATAATAATTAATGATGAGCAGTTGAGTCAGCGCGATTTCAGTACCTTTTTCTGACTTGATCAGAAAAGATAACCAAACACATGATTTGCTTTTCGTGTAGCAGAGGTTTTACACAGTACCCAACTACTTTTGGAAGCTTCTTCAAGTAACGACTATATATGAATTTTGGCGCGCGTTACTTCAACTGAAAATTGGACTTCACTTTTCTTCAAAGACGATGGATCTTCATAATCTTCAGTCTGATATTTCGTCTTGAAAAGACTTCATAGAGTTTGGTCTGAAGAATTCGTCTTAAGCATATCGTCTTATGCTTTTGTCTTAAGACATGCTTTTGGACAGACGAATGACTTAATCAGAGATAGACTTTGAGAAATCATCTTTCATCTGACTTTAGCTTGCAATGTTTTAGTATAATAAATTTTGACTATTTTATAATTAATCAAAATTTAAAACGTCAATCTTCCTAATCTAACAATATATTATTAAATACTTAATATCCTAAAATAACTTTTTCAATAGCTAAATTGTTATTCTGGTCGCCAGAATTTTCTAGTTAGTCCTAAAAAAAATACTAGTTTTCATTTCCTAGTTTATTACTCACGTTAGTCCCTGAGTCAACATCAATTTCCCTGTATTTTCTCACGTAATCTCTAGATCAACATCCATTTCTTAATAATGGAAGTCATGCGGACTAAAATAACCTGATATAGAAGAATGAGACTGAATATAGGAAAAAAGGGTAGCAAGTATAGAGAGTAAAAGAGAAATAATGAAATAAATTTCCCAATAAATTAAAATTGCTTATACATAAACTAAAAATTAACTTTTTCAAGTAACAAACATCAAACCCCTCTGTACTAAAACTTTATGTCACTTGTATTGTTTCATCTTGTCTTTTCATTACAATCAAGCAGGTCTATACTAAAAATTGTGCAATTGATTTTGAAAGAGTCTTGACAATTTATATCAAACCGCCGGTAAACAAAACTTAGAACTTGCTGTGGTCAATAACCGTGACTTATAACTAACTACTGTTAGCCTTGTTTAGGATCACACTTTCATTTTTAATTTGGAACAACTTTATCACATAAGGAACTACCAGTTACTACGAAAGGAGCCAAGCTAAACTAAATAAAACCCAAAAATTACAAATTTCTTTTCTGTCAACAAATTAAGGAAAAAGGCAAAAACAAGTGCACAATCCAGAAAAGTTCTAAACCACTGAGTTTTCTTTTTAGAGTCCCATCTCTGTTTCTTTCTCTGCATGTCTCGTTCCTTTTCTCTTATCATCCCAAAATCACCACAAAATGGTACAGTTTATATATAAATTCTAATGCAATTCCTTTGTTGATAAGGTAATGTAATGTTATTATTTTTTCAAATTAATCAATTAGCTAAGTAAGACGTTAATTCTTAAATTTAGAATCAGTGCATCAGGCAACGAAATTCATCCCCTAGTAAGTACTGACACATGTTGGCACTGACAATAGTAATCACATATATCCTTTAATTATATTGTCTGCTTTACTGTCTTGCAGTTTTGCACTTAAAACTGTTAAAAAACATGAGACATAAAACTGTTAAATAATATGACAAAAATGTATCAATATTGTCATCTTTCTTTTCCCTTTTTCCTTTTTGAAGCTCCTTTTTGAAACCATTATACTAGTGCTAGTATCCTTATTTTGATTCGCTTTCAATTGTTATATTCATCTAAATAAAATGTGTTGATTACATACCATTTAATTTACATATTCTTTCTATTATTTGTCTAAATCGTCATCAACTAATTAGACATTGAACAATATTCATTCTTTTAAACTTTATACTCAAACAAGAGATAAAAACATTACAAAAAAAGAGATAACTAAATTCTAAACAAATGACATAATTCAAATTCCAAAAAAAACTAACAACCAAGACATTATTCAAATAACATATGCCCTTACAACAAATGAAAACCTTAATTTGGAAATACAGGAAAAGGTAAATTCAGAGTATATGAAGGACCTAACAACATATTATACTAAAAGAACTTTGTAACTAGATAATCCTACGGCACAAAGGACATCTGTTATTCATGTTGAGCAACCTTGTGATACAATGTTGATAAAAGATATGAGAACAAGTATGAAGCTTGCGAATTGCTTTTGA
The DNA here is from genome assembly GCA_026586105.1 of Hylodesmum podocarpum. Classification (NCBI taxonomy): domain Eukaryota; kingdom Viridiplantae; phylum Streptophyta; class Magnoliopsida; order Fabales; family Fabaceae; genus Hylodesmum; species Hylodesmum podocarpum. The sequence continues at coordinate 5,987,836 of JALJEV010001371.1, forward strand.
TTCATTTGTTAGTATCTTTAGACATATTGAACATGTTGAAGTAAAATCCGAACAAGATTCATCTGTCTTGTCTTGATCAGTGACATTTTCTTGTAGGGATGAAAAATTATTGTCGTTTCTCACAACGCGGTTATGACTTAAGTCTACAGAATCAAAGATATAAATACCTTCTTCAATTGATGTTAATATTCTATCATTGTTCTCCATGCTATAGTTATGACTCAAGTTAATAATGAAAAGATTATCTATAATAGATCCTCGTATCTCTGTACCTTGAACATTCAAAGCTTGAACTGATATTACTAAAAAGTTTGATGAATCTTGATTGATGACTCTTCTTTGGTTAGACATGATTGATTCACAAGGACTGAAAAAATAAGATGGAAGTAATCAAAAGTTAGAGAGTAGAAGAGTAAAGATGATGTAAGAATTGATGAATAATATGATTAAGTAAGATATATTTATAATGTTTCTCATGTTAATCTTTTCCTTGTCTTGTAGTTATCTTTGTCAAATCTTTCTTCATTGAAAATATATGCATTTATTAAAATTAGATAATGATGATCTTTTTATTATTTTTGTCAAATCTTTCCCATTAAAAATATATGTTTTATTAAAATTAGATTATGATGATCTTTATCGTTATCAAATTTTTCTTCATTGAAAATATATGTATTTATTAAAACTAGATTATATGAAGTAAAAGATAAGCAATTAAATAATATTAATGATTCTCTCAATTTTAAATAAAATATTTTTTAAGATTATTCACAATAATCTAAACAAAACTAATTATAACTACATTATTTTTAATTAATAATTGGATATATTTAATATATGTGGTTATTTGAAAAATTATTGCTTTTATTTTTTAAAAAAAATTCTCAAACGAAATTACTTTAAATATATGATTAAATCCAAAACAAATTTAAAAATACCACACATCAAGGTACCATGTTCAGTGATCCTATATCACTAAAAAAAATTAATAACCACACTTACATGATCAAGTCATTTATTGATTAACTTACTTTTACCATTAAGAAGATAAATTATTTTATTTATGTATTATTAAATATTTAATATCCTAAAATAACTTTTCCAATAGCCAAATTGTTATCCTGGTTACCAGAATTTTGTAGTTAGTCCTAAAAAAAAATACTCATTTTCATTTCCTAATTTATTACTCACGTTAGTCCCTGCATCAACATCAATTTCCTAGTATATTTCTACGTTGACCCTGAATGGAAGCCATGAGGAGTAAAATAACCAAATACAGAAGAATGAGACTGAATATTAGAGAAAATGGTAGCAAGTATAGAGAGTAAAAGAGAAATAATGAAATAAATTTCCAATAAATTAAATTAGCTAGCATAAACTAAAAATTAACTTTTTCAAGTAGTAAACATCAAACCCTCGGTACTAAAACTTTATGTTACTTCCATTGTTTCATCTTGTCTTCTCATATTACAATCAAGCTGTACTAGAAATTGTGCAATTGATTTTTATAACTAAGACCACCCTTCATCTTTGGTAAAAAAATTGTATACTACATGCGATTATCAAGAAGAAACTCTTTTAATTTTCATTCCATCAACGAAAATGATAATCTTTAATTTAATACTATTTTTTTTTAAATAACTCTCGATTTTATTTCTTAAGTATATTACTTTCTCTGAAGTAAAAATATTATATAAGAAATAATACATAATACTTGAAATTTTAAAAATTTCTTGCATAGTTCTATTATCTGAGAGATTATTTAGAAGAAAATATAATACATTGAAGATCAACTTCACAATCTATTCTTCATTTTTTTTTTGGTTCTATTAGTTACCCGCTGGAGATGAATTAGACTATTTTTTGGCTATAAATTCAAACACTATAGAATGACTAAGCTCTAAGTAGCAATTTTATGAACTAAAACAGTGTTGACCATCTGACCCACAACGTCTCATTATAACACTCCAGCAAAATATTAATTTCGAATCTCAGAAACCAAAAAACTTAGGTGATATTTGGAAAGAGAATTCAAAATTTTTTATGAAATTTAAATACCTAACATTTTAATTGTTTTGATTTAAATTTTTTTCATTTTATATTTATTTTATTTAGATGAATTAATTTAATTTTTTGTATTTTAATTTTATTTGGATAAAGTATTTTAATTTTTAAGAAATTCAAATTTTTAATTTTAAATATTTATTTAAAAATTAATTTTTTAATATTGAATAAAAATAAATATTAATCATCTTTAAATCTTTCAATTTTACTTAAGGACGTGTGAGAGAAATAAGAAAAATAGAAAAAAAATTAAAATACCTCTATTTTAAATAAAATTTCAAATTCCTTAATTTTACTTAATTTAAATTCTTTAAATTTAAAATATTTTATCAAAACAAGTCAATTGATTTGATAATAATTCAATTACTCATAATAAATGAATTACTCCACCAAATTAACTCGTCTAAACACAACCTTAAATCGAGATTAGAGAAATTGAGAAAGAATAATTTTATTTCTTTTATTAAATTTTTTTCTCTTTTATGTATGTATGCATGAACAGGTGAATAACGTGCTAATAACATTTTACAGTAACTCAAACAAAAAATTATTGATGGAATTTTGTAAACTTAAAATTTGGTTTAATTATTTATTTGATTCATGTGATTTTATAAATTTTCTTTTCTAGTCTCTATCTTTTATATTTTAATTCTTTTTAATTATTTTGATACTAAGTAACTTGACGATAAATATGCATTGACTTATTGGTTAAAAAATAATTTTTTAACATTATTACAAATTTTAATAATAATTAAAATGGAATTTAGATGTAAATTACATGGAATAAAAAGGATAACAACAAGAATGAAGAAAAGATTAAAGAATAAAATATAAGAATTAAAAAAATTACTTTTTAAATTATATGGACTAAAAAAATAAATTTTAAAATATAGAAACTAAAGGTAATATTTATGAAAATGAAATTACCAAATGAATCATTAAACCTTAAAATTATAATTATTTAATGTAAAAGAATTAAAATAAAATTTTCAAATAAAACTTTTTTTTTAATATTGAAAACGAGTTCACTAAAAACGGTGATAGACAATGAATTAGTAAAAAGTGACATTAAGCTTCGTAAGAAAAAAAAGAAGAAAAGGAAACATTATTCAGTATTTCAGTGAGACCTAACTAGTGGAAATAGACAAATACTACAAATTGTGCTGAAAAAATAAAAAAAGAAAGAAAGAAAACTGTCGTTTTGAAGGAAAAATCGGAACTGAAAAATTCACTCCTTTCAAACTTCAAAGTAAGTTCCACTTCTGTCTCCTTCTCTTCTTTTGCTTTCAAATTTCGTTTTCTTTCATGTGCCCAATATTTATGATTATTTTTAATATTCTCCGTGTTGAATTTCTTCAATATATGTCTCTGAATTCAGAAATTTAGATTTGAGTGCTATGCGTAGGAGAAATCAAAATTTTGTATTGCTTGTACCCCACGTGTTTGATAATATGCTTGACACACAAAGCTTCAATTACTGCATTCTTTTCATGTTTGGTTTTGCAATTTCTTATCAGAATTTTGTTTGGTTTGGAAATTTTTGGGCATATCCAGAGATTTGAGACATGCAATGGCTTCCTCACATTCCTGTTCTGTGGTAAAACGTGGTGGATAATTAGTGTGTCTGTTAGGTATTAGCTGTTTGTTATATGGTTTATAAGGGCATTTAGTCTTGTCTTAGCTAGTTAGAGTTAAGGTTGAATATGTCTTTGATCTTTCTAAATATTATGATTTTTTTTTGTCTCTTATTTTTTAAAAAGTTATAATAGTCTTGATAATTTTTTTCGTTTCACATACAGGGCCTATTTGTTTCAACTCATTTGTTAAAAAAATGCTTATTCATTTTTTTTAAAATAAGCAATATTATTCACTTATTGTCCTTTTCTTGGTCCTCTGTTTATTTTGTTTGTTAAGTGTCATTTATTCACCCATTTGGTTTACTCATATCACCAATTCTTCATGTGATTCCCCATTTTTAAGAGACATGAAAGCATTTAATGTAATTGACAAAAAAAACAAATAGAAGACAAACAAAGAGACTATATGGGAAAGATTTTTTTATTTTTTATGGAGAGCTAAGTAAATTACAACTTTCTTAAAAATGGGTGACTAAATGGGAAAATTATGATATTTATAGGGGCCACAATCACATTTAAGCCATTATTTTTTAAGCATTTAGTTTATTGTTTTGGTGTTGCGTTTGTGTAAAGGATGTCTTGTGTGGTGAAAAACAACAAAATCTTGTATTAAACAATATATCATGTGATCGATACTCTTTTGCATTGAAATGTTGAATTGTTGGTGTAGAAAGACTAGTTGTTAATATTTGCGAAAAAAAAAATAGACACTGTGCTTTGAATTGAAAATGTTAGTTAAATAATTTTGATATTATCAGAAAATTTTGATTCAACTACAAGCTGAGGCGTTGATGCTGTAGATTTGTATTAATGATCCGCCTACAAATGAAAGCTTATATCTCCATGGACTAAACCACTTAGTTTTCTTTTTGGAGTCTGATATCTGTTTCTTTCTCTGCAGGTCTCGTTCCTTTTCTCTTATCATCCCAAAATCACCACAAAATGGAATAGTTCATATATAAATTCTAATGCAATTGCTTTGTTGATAAGCTAATGTAATGTTATTGTTTTTTCAAACTAATCAATTAGCTAAGTAATATATATCAAGTTTGAAATTAGTTAAGACGTTAATTCTTGAATCTAGAATTGGTGCATCAGGCAACAAAATTCATCCCCCAATCTGTACTGACACATGACACATGGCAATAGTATTATTAAACAATGAGACATTTGAAACTATTATACTTTTTTATTATCCTTATTTTGATTCGGGTTCAATTATTACATTTATCTACATAAAAGGTGTTGATGGCACACCATTTAATCTACATATTTTTTTTATTATTTGTCTATGAAATCGTCACCAACTAATGAAACATTGAACAATATTCATCTTTTTAAACTCCAGACTCAAACAAGAGATAAAAACTAATTAAACATTGAACAATATTCATTCCTTTAAACTCTAGACTCAAACAAGAGATAAAAACCTCGTGAGAAAAGAGAGAACTAAATTCTAACAAGTGGTGTAATCCAAATTCCAAAAAAAAAAACAACACATTATTCAAATAACCAACATATGCCCTTAAAACAGATGAAAACCTTAATTTGGAAATATAGGAAAAGATAATTTCAGAGTATACGAAGGACCGAACAACATATTATACTAAAAGAACTTTGTAATTAGATAACCCTACGACACAAAGGACATGTGTTATTCATGTTGAGCCACCTTGTGATACAAGATTGATGAAAGACATGAGAACAAACAGGAAGCTTGCGGATTGCTTTTGATTCATTTGTTAGTATCTCAAGACATATTGAACATGTTGAAGTAGAGTCCGAACAAGATTCATCTGTCTTGTCTTGATCAATGACATTTTCTTGTAGGGATGAAAAACTATTGTCGCTTCTCACAACGCGGTTATGACTTAAGTCAACGGAATCAAAGATATAGACACCTTCTTCAATTGATGTTAATATTCTACCATTGTTCTCCATGTTGTAGTTATAACCCAAGTCAATAATGAAAAGATTATCTACAATAGACCCTTGTATCTCTATACCTTGAACGTTTAAAGCTTGAACTGGTGTTACTAAAAAGCTTGATGAATCTTGATTTATCACTCTTCTTCGATTAGACATGATCGATTCACAAGAACCGAAAAAAAGAGATGTAAGTAATCAAGAGTTAGAGAGTAGAAGAGTAAAGATGATGTGCAAGAATTGATGAATAACATAACCAAGTAAGACATATTTATAATGTTTCCCATGTTAATCTTTTCCATGTCTTTTTTTATCTTTGTCAAATCTTTCTTCATTGAAATATATGCATTTATTAAAACTAGATTATGATGATTTTTTTGTTATCAAAACTAGATTATGATGATTTTTTTGTTATCTTTGTCAAATCTTTCTTTATTGAAAATATATGCATTTATTAAAAATAAATTACGATGAAATAAAAGACAAGAAATCAAATAATATTAATGATTCTCTCAATTTTAAACAAAATCTTTTCTAAGATTATTCACAATAATCTAAACAAAACTAATTATAACTACACTATTTTTAATTAAAAAATAGATGTATTTAATATATGTGGTTATTTGAAGTTGTTCTATCTATTTGTGATAGAGTTGGGTTTGTTGAAGATGCTCTTAAGTTCTTTGATTTAATGTCGAGATATAAAATTGAAGCATTCAAGGAACACCGCACTATAATGATCCGGCTTCTTTCCCGCCGCTATGGTAAACTAGACGAGGCTCAAAGATTTTTCGAAATGAGTTCTTCCTTGTAGCAGAGGCTTATGAGACTTTTTTTTTCTTGAATGTTTTATAGATTGTTAACATTCTTAACCTATGTTTATTGATGAGTTACCAGCAGCTATTTAAGGTGACATTGAGCAGATATGGAATCTTTAAGTTGTAAGTATAGTATATTAGTATGGATGAGGAATTTATTACTTAACAAGTATGGGTGATAGTTTCCAATCTTTTCAAACCTTGTTTATAGGCCAATCCTTACGCTGACTGGGACATGCAAAAGCAAAAAGAAAAAGAAAATGGTTGAAACGAACAGCCTTTTATTTAGATTGAACTGTCTTAATAGTTTTTGCATCCTTCAAGAGCTGTTTCAAAGTTATTCTATATATTGTGAAACTTATTATAGGTTATCTGATTTCCTTCAACAATTACTATGGCTTTACTTTTAACGAAATAGCATATTTTCCCAACTGATTTTATTGATTGAAACAAAAAATTAATATAACCTCATAGGAGAATAAAAGAAAAATAATGCAATAAATTTCCCAGTTAATTAAAATAATAAACTAAAAATTAACTTTTTAGAGTAGCAAACATCAAACCCTCAGTACTAAAACTCCATGTTACTTCTATTGTTTCATCTTGTCTTTTCACTACAATCAAGCAGGTCTATACTAAAAATTGTGCAATTGATTTTGATAACCTTCGGTAACAAATTGTATGCTTCACGCATTTATTAAGAAGAAACTTGTTTAATTTTTATTCCACCAACGAAAATGATAGTCTTTAATTTGACACTAGTTTTTTTAAATAACTCTCGCTTCTATTTATTAAGTATATTGCTTTCTCTAGAGTAAAAGCATTATATAGCAAAGTCCTAATAAAAAATTTGTTAAACAATAAGAGACATAGGATAGGAAGTGTATCAAAATTGTAATTTTTTTCTCCTTTTCCCTTTTTTAATTCCTTTTCGAAATCATTGTATTAGGGTTATTATCTTTATTTTAATTCGAGTTTAATTATTACATTCATCTAAATAAAAGATATTGATAGCACATTATTTAATTTACACATTCTTTCTATCACTTATTTGCGAATTCGTCACCAACTAATTAAACATTGAACAATATTCATCCCTTTAAACTCCATACTCAAACAAGAGATAAAAACTAATTAGACATTGAACAATATTCATTTCTTTCAACTCTAGACTCAAACAAGAGATAAAAAGTCATGAGAAAGGAGAGAACTAAATTCTAAACAAGTAGCGTAATCCGAATTCCAAAAAAAAAAATTCAGAGTATACGAAAGACCCGAACAAAATATTACACTAAAAGAACTTTGTAATTAGATGATCCTACGACACAAAGGACATGTGTTATTCATGTTGAGCCACCTTGTGATATAATGTTGATGTAAGACATGAGAACATGTATGAAGCTTGCGAATTGCTTTTGATTCATTTGTTAGTATCTCAAGACATATTGAACATGTTGAAGCAGAGTCCGAACAAGATTCATCTATCTTGTCTTGATAAGTGACATTTTCTTGTAGGGATGAAAAACTATCGTTATTTCTCACAACGTGGTTATGACTTAAGTCTATGGAGTCAAAGATATAGACACCTTCTTCAATTGATGTAAATATTTTACTATTGTTCTCCATGTTGTAGTTATACCCAAAGTCAATAATGAAAAGATTATCTACAATAGACTCTTGTATCTCCATACCTTGAACGTTCAAAACTTGAACTGGTGTTACTAAAAAGGTTGATGAATCTTGATTTATGACTCTTCTTCAGTTAGACATGATCTATTCACTAGGACTAAAAAAAGAGATGGAAGTAATCAAGAGTTAGAAAGTAGAAGAATGAAGATGATGTAAGAATTGATGAATAACATAACTATGATATATTTATAATGTTTCTCATATTTTCCTATTTTTTATTATCTTTATCAAATTTTTCTTCATTGAAAATATATGAATTTATTAAAATTAGATTATGATGATCTTTTTGTTATCTTTGTCAAATCTTTCTTCATTGAAAATATATGTATTTATTAAAATTAGATTATGATGAAGTAAAAGATAAGCAACCAAATAATATTAATGATTCTCTCAATTTTAAACAAAATATTTTCTAAGATTATTCACATTAATCTAAATAAAACTAATTATAACTACACTATTTTTAATTAAAAATTGGATAGATTTAATATATGTAGTTATTTGAAAAATTATTGCTTTTATTTTTTTAAAAAAATTCTCAAACAAATTTACATTAAATATATTATTAAATCCAAAATAACTTTAAAAATACCACACATCATGTTACCATGTCCAGTGATCCTATGATCACTCAAAAATTAATAATCACAGTGACATAATTAAGTCATTTCTTGATTAACTTACTTTAATCATTAAGAAGATTAATTATTTTATTTATGTATTATTAAATATTTAATATCCTAAAATAACTTTTTCAATAGCTAAATTGTTATTCTGGTCTCCAGAATTTTCTAGTTAGTCCAAAAAAAAAAAAAACAACACTCGTTTTCATTTCCTAGTTTATTACTCATTTTAGTCCGTGGACCAACATCAATTTCTTAGTATATTTCTCACGTAGTCTCTTAATCAACATTCATTACTTAATAATGGAAGCCATGTGAAGTAAAATAACTAAATATAGAAGAATGAGACTGAATATAGGAGAAAAGGACAGCAAGTATAGAGAGTAAAAGAGAAATAATGAATTAAATTTCCCTTGCATAAACTAAAAATTAACTTTTTTAAGTAGCAAACATCAAACCCTCGGTACTAAAACTTTATGTTACTTCCATTGTTTCATCTTGTCTTTTCATATTATTAAAAATTGTGCAAATTGATTTTGATAACTAAGACCACCCTTCATCTTCGATAAAAAAAAATTGTATTACATACGATTATGAAGAAGAAACTCGTTTAATTCTCATTCCAATAACGAAAATGATAGTCTTTAGTTTGATACGAATTTTTTTAAATAACTGTAGAATGACTAAGCTCTAAGTATCAATTTTATGAACTAAAACAGTGTTGACCATCTGACCCACAACGTCTCATTACAACACTCCAGCAAAATATCAATTTGAATCTCAGAAACCAAAAAACTTAAGTGAGATTAGAGAAACCGTGATGAGAAGGAATAATTTTATTTCTTTTATTAAATTTTTTTCTCTTTTCTGTTTGTATGCATGAACAGGTGAATAACGTGCTAATAACATTTTACAGTAACTCAAACAAAAAATTATTGATGGAATTTTGTAAACTTAAAATTTGGTTTAATTATTTATTTGATTCATGTAATTTTATAAAAAAAAATTTAGTCTCTATATTTTATATTTTAATTATTTTTAATTATTTTGATACTAAGTAACTTGACGATAAATTATGCATTGATCTATTGGATAAAAATAGTTTTTTAACATTATTACAAATTTTAATAACAATTAAAATGGAATTTAGATGTAAAGTACATGGAATAAAAAGGATAATAACGAGAATTAAGAAAAGATTAAAATATAAAATATAAGAATTAAAAAAAATTACTTTTTAAATTATATGGAATAAAAAAATAAATTTAAAATATAGAAACTAAAGGTAATATTTATGAAAATGAAGTAACGAAATGAATCATTAAACCTTAAAATTATAATTATTTTATCCAAAAGAATTAAAATAAAATTTTCAATTTTTTTTTAAAATTTAATATTGAAATCTAGTTCACTAAAAACGGTGATTCACAATGAATTAGTAAAAAGTGACATTAAGCTTCGTAAGAAAAAAAAAAAAAAAAGTAACGTTATTCAGTATTTCAGTGAGACCTAAGTAGTTGAAATCAAACAAATACTGCACATTGTGCTGAAAAAAAAAAGAAAAGAAAAGAAACGAAACTCTGTCGTTTTGAAGGAAATCTCGGAACTCGCCAACTCACTCCTTTCAAACTTCAAAGTAAGTTCCACTTCTGTCTCCTTCTCTTCTTTTGCTTTCAAATTTCGTTTTCTTTCATGTGCCCAATATTTATGATTATTTTTAATATTCTTCTCCGTGTTTAATTTCTTCAATATATGTCTCTGAATTCAGAAATTTAGATTTGAGTGCTTTGCGTAGGAGAAATCAAAATTTTGTGTTGCTTGTACCCCACGTGTTTGATAATATGCTTGACACACGAAGCTTCAATTACTGCATTCTGTTCAAGCTTGGTTTTGCAATTTCTTATCAGACTTTTGTTTGGTTTGGAAATTTTTGGGCATATCCAGAGATTTGAGACATGTAATTGCTTCCTCACATTCCTGTTCTGTGGTAAAACGTGGTGGATAATTAGTGTGTCTTTTAGGTATTAGCTGTTTGTTATATGGTTTATAAGGGCATTTAGTCTTGTCTTAGCTAGTTAGAGTTAGGGTTGAACATGTCTTTTGATCTTTCTAAATATTATGATTTTTTTTGGTCTCGTATTTTTTAAAAAAAGTTATAATAGTCTTGATAATTTTTTTCGTTTCACATACAGGGCCAATTTGTTTCAACTCATTTGTTAAAAAAATGCTTATTTATTTATTATTTTTAAATAAGCAATATTATTCACTTATTGTCCTTTTCTTAGTTCTCTGTTTATTTTGTTTGTTAAGTGTCATTTATTCACCCATTTGGTTTACTCATATCACCAATTCTTCATGTGATTCCCCATTTTTAAGAGACATGAAAGCATTCAATGTAATTGACAAAAAAACAAATAGAAGACAAACAAAGAGACTATATGGGAAAGATTTTTTTATTTTTTATGGAGACCTTTGTAAATTACAACTTTCTTAAAAATGGGTGACTAAATGGGAAAATTATGATATCTACAGGGGCCACAATCACATTTAAGCCATTATTTTTTAAGCATTTAGTTTATTGTTTTGGTGTTGCGTTTGTGTAAAGGAAGTCTTGTGTGGTGAAAACAACAAAATCTTGTATTAGATAATATATCATGTGATTGATATTCTTTGGCATTGAAATGTTGAATTGTTGGTGTAGAAAGACTAGTTGTTAATATTTGCGGAAAAAAATAGACACTGTGCTTTGAATTGAAAATGTTAGTTAAATAATTTTGATATTATATGAAAATTTTGATTTAACTAAAAGTTGAGGCGTTGATGCTATAGATTTGTATAAAGATTTGCCTACAAATGAAAGCTTATATCTCCATGGACTATTGAAATGACCCTCAAGTATGGGTTTATGTTTCAAGTTGGCAGGCTTCAATTCCTTATAATATAGTTTAGATCAACTTTTTTGGTTTTGACAGAAATTCATGTTGGAAGCAAGCTCATTCATTCATTTAATATTTAATTATGACTCTGAGCCTTCAAGTTAATTCCACTTGTTTTTGGTTAATAAAATGGTTTGATTTCCTTTGTTATGTTTCATACATCACAATTTTTATAATGTTTCCTATTTGCTCATGTGGTCTTTGAAAACATATTTTTGACACATAAATTGCTGCCCATTAAAAATGTACAGATGTATTCTTTTGCTTTCTCAGGTCTCAGAGTGGCATATTATAAAGTACTGATGCAGAATGGCCGCAACTAGGGCTCGAGTTAGTAGCTTCTCCCGCAATGTATCAACTGTGACATCTCAGAATCCTGGAGTTAAGCATGGGCCTAATGGAACAATGTTCATTTCATCTGGGATTCCTGATCTGGACAGTAATTATCTTGACTTAATAGGCCATGTAGTAAATGAATGAGTTATTATGTAGTTTTATTTGATTCATGCCTAGTGTCTTTTATAGAAGATTGTCATGCTTTTTTTTTTTTCCTTTTGAATAGAGATTTTAGGTGGTGGTTATTCTCTGGGTAGCCTTGTCATGGTTATGGAAGATGCAGAAGCACCTCATCATATGCTTCTATTGAGAAATTTTATGTCTCAGGGACTTGTGCAAAAACAGCCACTCTTGTATGCTAGTGCATCTAGAGATCCTAAAGGATTTCTTGGTACTTTGCCTAGTCCAGCATCACACAAAGGGGATAAATCTTCAGATCTTAGCAATGTACTTCTATTCATCCTTAGCAATTTGTGATATGCGTTATGAATTTCTACTTTTTTGTGGTAATATGGTTTATTTGTTGCTATTATAATTACAGGAAAAGGATCTAAGAATTGCTTGGCAATACAAGAAGTACTTTGGTGAGCCTCAGCTAAATCTTAACAGTAATAACAGTAAGTTTGTCTTTATTATCGTCATGTTATGTCCTATGATTTTTTAAGCTTTGTCATATTTCTGTATCTATTTTGTATCATATCCATATCCCGTATCATCCTTGTTTCTTAGATGCTAATATTCATTTTTTATCAATTTTTATGATGTCCTATGGGAAGGGAACAATATGCATGTTAATGATTATGTCAGATCATGTAGTGTAAAATACTGAATTGAATCTTACATACATTGCAGGTGGTAAGCATGATTATTGTAATGATTTTGACTTGAGAAAGCCCCTGGACAGGCAATTTTTTAGTGGCAATAATGTAGATTGTGTTAGCATCAAAGATTCTCCGAACCTTACTGCTCTTCAAGATTGTTGTGCTGGATTTCTAGCTAATTTCTCAAGGTGCAGTGATCCATAAGACTATTTTAGAAATATATTCTTGAGATATAAGATGATTCCTAGAATCTTAGGCCTCTCCACCTAATAGCTATGGATTTAGGATAACAGATTCTTGGCATTATTCAACTGTTTATTCAAATTGCTACACCTGGTTAAGCCAAGTTTTTCTGAATAGAATAAAATAAAATGAGATTAAATAGGATAAGATTTGTTTTTGGATTTGATCATAGGTGTACAATAATAACTCTTTCTAAACAAAGCTCAACTATATCTTTGATAGGTATTTTTTTAGCATTTGGAATTTAAAATTTGATTGAATACAATGGTATCATTTGCAAGTTTCCACCCATGTAGCCATTTCCACCCAGTGGGAAAGGACTTTAATTGCTATGTGCAATTTAGGCTTTAAATATTTTTGCTCAATTTTTAGTACTTACGTTTTGCTATAGTTGGCACTTCATTGTTATGATTGTTGTTGGTCTTTCATAGCTAGCTGTTAGGCAGTATTATTTACTTTGATGGACACTCTGAAATCATAAATACTACATAGGGTCTATGCATCTGGGAAGCAATCATTATTTGCAAGTTTTGCAACTGCATGCAATTGTCACAATTGGCTTTGAAATATAATTTTTTATCACTATGCCAGAAGCTCCTCTAATGTCATGCTTTTGAATGCTGGAGTAGAACGGATGGTTAGTATTGCTGCTCAGATGCATAGACACATGATCAACATATATATATATATATATATATATATATATATATATATATATATATATATATATATATATATATATATATATATATATATATATATATATATATATATATATATATATATATATATAGGGTAATTGCTGTTGGAATGTTTCTATAGAGACTTTTGTAATTCCCTCTGAATTTCTTGGTTTGCATCAGTTAGGTTGTGATAAAGACTATTTTGTTGATTCTTATAAATTTTTCCTTAAAAAAGTAGTTTCTTTCTATCCACTTTTTCGTTTACAAACATTATGGATGACACACAGAAATGAAGGCAGCATTTCCTCTGCTGGTCGTATTGCAATTCAATCATTCTGTTCTCCACAATGCAAGTATTCAAATCAGGTGAGTTATTATATTTTCCTCTTTTTTTGTATGATTTTGGACTAAGTTTCCCCTTTGTCTTTGAACTATACACTATATTTTTAATGATTCTTATATACCCTTCCCTCTAGGACTAATGAAAGCATTTACCTGCTTACAGATTCTGTTTTGTGATCGTTGTTGAATCTCAGCGATTGATACTGTTGTTCATTTTGAAAATGTTTAACATTTCCCTAATTTGAAATGTGTTATTATCATTATTGTAGGAGTGGCATATGCTTTCCTTTATTAGGTCCTTAAAGGGCATGGCTCGGTCTTCAAACTCTGTTGTTGTTGTAACCTTTCCACCTTCACTTCTTTCTCCATCATGTTCAAAGAGATTGCAGCATATGGCAGACACCTTGCTTTCTGTCAGAGCCATCCCAGGTTCAAATTCAACTCTCAAATCTTATATTTCATGTGTTTATTTATGAATAACCTCAAGTTTCACTGCTAGACTATATTTGTTTCAGATGAGGACAAGGAACTGGCAAAACTCCTCACTGGTTACCAGGATATGATTGGGCTTCTAAATGTACACAAAGTTGCAAGGTTGAACACTCAGGTTGTATTCATACTTGTGGTATATATGAAGGTTTACTAACTTGTGGTTTACTCCTGCTGCTGCAGTTCACAATAATGCATACTACTGTCTATATCCATCTACCCCATTGCTTGTCTACTCTACCTATCCTCCTCTCTCGTTCTCTCATATTCTTGGCGCATGCATACACAATATACTTAAGTAATAGATATTAGCATTACGTGCATCAAATGTGGCAATTCAAGTAAACTGTGCGGATACGATCATCTTTTCTCATCAATTTCATTGAAACGTAAAAGATCATCTTTTCTCATCAATTTCATTGAAACGTAAAAGATCATCTTTTCTCATCAATTTCACTGAAACGTAAAAGCTCGTTTAAGATGTTTCCAAATTGATCGGGGCCTAAAACATCTAGAATTTGAACCAAACATGCTGTAATTTTGTTTGATAACTGATTTTGATGCTGTATATGTGATATATCTTGCCTACGTTCGGCTGATTGGAAATTTTATTGGATCAACAATGATTTGTAGATGCTACTTTTTCTTTCTCTCTGACCTATCTAATTTTCAACATGCAGGTTCCCGTGATTCTGGAGGCCACAACATTCTCAATAAAATTGCAAAAACGGAGGTTTTTGGTTTTAGAATGTTTAAACCAAGCCCCAGTTGATGGTTCAAGTGGGAGTTCATATGGCACCTCTGGTGGTTGTTCTGGCTCGACTAAAGCTGGGCCACTTGATTTTTAGATTATACCGTATTTATAACCGAAGATTATCAACCAAAAATTTGCTAGCAACAGAGAGTCAAACACTGTTTTTCTTAGCACTTGAAATGTAGTCTCCTAAATTTTTTTTTGTTCTTTCGATAGTCAACTGATTTTTTGACCATTGGTTTGTCTACAATGTACAGATATTTTCTGAGAGATAGTGTAACGGTAAGAATGGTTAGTGTGAAAAGTTAATATCAAAGCATTGTCAATAATAATTGCTGAATGGACTAATAAGTAGGCTTGGTGCATTGAAAGAAAGGTAAAGAGAGAAGAGAGGGAATTTGAACATTGATGAAAAATTAATAATTACTAATAATTGACATTTGTTGATAATTAAATATCAATGACTAGTTATGTCTAGGAATGGAACTAGAAAAACAAATGTTAAAAGAGTGCAAAATTTAACAATGTTTTTTTTTTAAACCATACTTGTTATCAAATTGGTTAAGGTATTAACTTAAGATTTAACCGTTCAATTGTATACAATCTTTCTTTTTAATTTTTGTCATAATATATTAATTATTATTTTATTTTCCAATTTTCAACATAATATATTAAATATTATTAAATAATAATAACATAGTGTGATAGTATTATCATCACTTGATATTTTAATTATAACCACTATATTGCTAATATGATAAAAATGATTTTCTTTTGTAAAAATATAATTTAAAATGATTAAATATAAAAATTTCATTCTTTTTAATTTCATTTCCTGTTTTCATAGTCTTCAACCTGTGATTGATTGTCATTCTTATCTTGTTTTCTATTGCATAATTACTAGTTTTTATATGATTGATGATCATTCTTGTCCTATTTTCTGTTGCATTATTGCTAATTTTTATTTCTGCATTTTATTGTCCATTCTTGCTCTTGCTATTGTATATAAATAGTAAAATAAAATATAAACTAAATTTTCATTTATTATTTAATAAATTTGCACATGGTCTTTTCTTCACATTTTTGTGTCATTTAACTGTTGCACATTTCTTTACATTTGTTTGAGTCAGTTTTGTGTCATTTAAATGCTGCACATTTCTTTTGTTTCGCCATGAATGAATCTTGGTTACCTTTATTGTTTTCTCAATCTTTTTGTCAAAATGCTCACTTTTCAAAATTATCTATTATTATTTCTTGTATGATTAATTCTTCCCTTGTTCGTATTTAATTTTTCACAAATATCATCGATTTATTGGCAATTAGTTTCTAGCAATTGTATATTAAGCATGTGAAGTTTACTGTATTATTGTGGTTTTCATTGTCGTACTATTTTTATTTTTGTATTTTACTGTGTAATCTCATCCATTCTTAGTTGTATTTCTATTTTACACCAGCTGAATTTTTAATTAAAATGACTTTGATCATTCATCTAAATTATATTTGATAATTAAAACTAATTAATTTATTATAATTTTATTTAATTTAATAACAAATTTAACGACATATATAATTTTAAGTTTATTAAATATATAATATGTTATTATATTATTTTTTGTCAAATAATTTAAGATAATCAAAATTTCAATTTTATATAATAGTCTCGCTTCTACATTTACATTTTTTTAATTTTTTTTAAAACAAAAAATGATATTTTATTTTATTATGTAGCATAATTATAATTTTTATACATAAAAGATAACATAAAATACAAGCTAAATCTTCATTTAAAAAGAAATAATTACAATAAAAGTTACAAGAATTTTATTTAGATAATTTAATTCTAAAATATAGAATCTCTTTAAATTAATGATAATTTCCTATTGTTGATATAAAAAAAAACTACTTAAAATAGATATAAAATCATGGAAAAAGATAGTTAATAATTTTTATTAAAATTATAATATTATTGTGTAATATTATTATTTTCATCAAAATTAATTTTTAAAATATACACTAAAAATATAATGCTATCTTAGATTGAATTTCTCAATAATAAAATTAGAAGGTAACTATTATCCAAGTAACTAAGAATTTATTTAATTTTTTACTCAAACATTTGAATTTCTAAAATGTTAAAATATAATCAGATGGACAAATATAATTATTCAATTCTAGACCAAGTTATAAGAATAAAACATTAGTTAAAGAAAATCTTTCGTTGGAATCAAAATTAAAACTGGATCAATGCATATCATTTTTACCAACACAATATTCATATTTTTACTATTCATACTTTTTTTTTTGACGGTTTTGCTATTCATACTGTTCACGTGTTTTTACTATTCATATTGTTAACATGTTTTACCTTAATTGAACTTATTAAAGAATTGGTCAAAAATAAATTCAGTTCGTATGAAAATATATATTTTTTATGAAAATAATTTAAAAATACTATCTATTTTAAAAATTAATTATAAATTATATTTTTGTGAATAATTTATTTGATGAGTAGACTCAACAGAAACTTTATATATTTCTTTATCCTTTTCAAATGTTTGATGCTTATTTTTTTTATAATAGACTATTTAAATTAGATTTTTATATAGAAAAACAATTATAATAGAATGTATATGAATTTTGCTTGATAATTTAATTCCTAATCAAAAGCTCTGTAAATAAATGATAATTTTATAAATAATAAAATTTGTCCGGTCGTGCCTTTTAGATCAGTAATTATAGATTTGTTATTGATGAGCATGTAGCTTTCTTAACCAACTACTTTGGTGTGTAAACAGTTCTCGTTTGTAGTAGGCAGGCAACTCTACATCTGTAAGTACCAGTAAATGTATGCACAATTTCAATCAATAATAATAATCCTAAATTTAATTTAATACTGACATTTACATGTATAATTTGAATTATCAATTAAAAATATAAAAATATAAATTTTATATAAATCATAAATTTGAACTTAACTGGTTATAACTAAAATATTAAATTACTACATAAAATTATATTTTATATTTCTAAAAATTTAAAAAAAATTTAAAATTTCACTGCACAATAAACTACCTTTATTGCTATGGAAAATAAAGTCAATAAACTACTATCGACCAAAAAAACAAAGCAGTAGGATCAGCACTCTTAATCATATAGTTTAAGATCAAATGCAGACAAAATTAAGTATCAAATAACCATGTTAGAAAAATACATTGAACCCAAAAACAAGTATCTTAATTCATTGCCAAGTAATTTTATCATTTTTATCCTAAGAATACTTCTAGAATGGTTACCCTCATTCATACGCTAGACAACTTGAACCTAATTCAAATTCCAAACTCACTCAAGTTGACGAAACTTTATGATGCCAGCAAGGGTCATTTGAATGATCAGATGTGGTTAAAAGAAATACAAATTTTGAAGACAACAAGTCTATATAACAAATTTGTAACAAGTCTATACTACAAATTTGTAGTATAGAAATAAAACTTAATTTTCAAGTTGAGAAACAAAATGAATCCAATTATCCAGTGATCTCAGCAAGTAAGTCAACTTCAGTCAAACATGTGGGGAAGTGGTCTGACAGCCATAAATGCATCCACCATCTGAGAGAATGAATTATGGAGAAAGAATAAGTTTTGCACCATATACATGAATGGAGTCAAACATATATAGCTGTGTGGTGTTGTCGTATTGTTAGCATAAAACAAGCTTGAAAACCTCTTCCAAGTTCTACCCTCCAAAAACATTTACCTTGACAAAGCCTCGGTAAGTATGTTTACATTAGAGGAAAACATTAGAGTGATACTTATCTCTACTCCCTCCCATCTCCATTGTAAAAGAGTCAAACAACTAAATTCAGTTCTCACTAGTTCAGAAAATCAAGGTGAAATACTTGCATGAAATAAAATAATATATATACATATATATTAGTCTTCAAAACCTAATGTTATATGGCCAATCTGCACACTACAACATGGTCTTTGTTTAACTCCAGTCCATGTCAACAAAATCTATGTTAGAGTAAACAAGTGTCCAGTGTTCTATCAAGATTCAATAACATGGTTTTCCCTTAATTCTACTCCAGAGACTATCCTCTTATTACTTTAGATAATGTAATTAACAATTGAAATTTCAACTAAGTTTTCCTGTATCATTATTTTACTTATACAACATTGTCATCCATGCAAAAACATTTATTAGTATTGAATGCAATTACCTCTTCAGTCACAGAAGCTCGAGCCCTACGATGCCTCTCCACTAGTTCAGTCAAAACTTGAATTAGACGCTGCTTCACCTCACCAGTTAGCATGCGCCCTTCTCCATATTCCTGTGAGAGAATGATAATTCAGTTAGATGGAAAATCAAACAAGCCTTGTTATGCTATTTGTACAAAGAAATTTTTTTTGAGAAAAGGGCAGGAATCAGACCTTCTTGATGTGTTCAAGTTCAGCATCATCTTCTAGGAAAAATGTAAGGTATTTGATAGGTATATCTACCTGAATCATGTTACAAAATGTCAAGATTCTTGAACTATAATCAGAGGTAAAAACTAAAAAAATGTAATTTATTAGAGAAAAATGGAAAAACAGAAGGGGTTTAATCTTTCTTTTTTATTTGAATGGTACATATATGTCCACCTAATCCTTCTTCAATCTATCACTCCAGGATTTAAGTGAGGGAGGCAAACATCAACAAAATAAAGCAATAAGAATTTCATTACCTCAAGATTTGCCCCCAATTGCCTATGTTTCTCAATGGAATCTTGTCCACCAGAAAATGCATACTTGTTTACCTGCAGAGAGCCACATATAAAGTTGGTGAAAATAACCATGTGGAGGGAAAAAAATAGAGACAAATATTGCTCAGTGAAAGAGAAATGCAGTAGGGTGAGGGTGCAAAATATTATGGCCTACTTGGTTTTAGAATTTTTTTTATATCTTATTTTACAAATAATTACAAAAAATACCACCTTGTTTTTACTGTCTCCTGATTTCAAACCTCAACAATTTCTATGTTCCCATTGTTTCTTGTATAAAAATTAGAAGGAAGAAAAAAAACTTAAAATAAAGAGGGCATTTTGTAATTATTTGTACAAACAAAAACAAAAAACAATAATCCCAAACCAAACAAGTCCTAAATGATTATCCAGTAGCATATAACAAGATTACTAGGAGATCTAGTATATGGTAATAAGTTGGAATGAATACATCCAAGGAAATGAGAAAGAAAACCTTTCAATATCTTGCATACACACATTACACAGACACTGGTGTCGACCAGTAGATTTACCATGTCATGCAAGGTTCCTCAACAAAACAAGCAATTGAAAAAAGAAGATTTTCCAGCTAATTTTTGTCACAATAAACAAATAAATATACTAAGCTTAAATATAAGCAACATACATGAAAGCTTTAAAAGAGTAATTTCAGTAACAAACCTTGGTCTTTATATCTTTTGCAGTATCAGTCACATATATTGCAGAATTGGGATCACTGGCAGACATTTTTCCTGTTTCGCCCTGCAAGCATTTATTTTTGAAGATCTGAAATAACACAACTTTATAGGAAGAGACCTTTTTAAGAGTGAAAATTTAGAAACCTATATAATATTTATTGTTTCTGAAAACGAGATTCATGAGAATCAGTTGACTAGAGAGCATGACCCCTTTTTTATGTACTTGTCTGCGATGATTTCAATTCATTCATTAACCCAACCATTGACTGCAAACATCATTGTCAGAGAGAGTGTTAGAGTAGTTACTGTTTGGTAGTTACACTATTCTGTTGTACCACCAGACCTGTCCCGAGTCCGCTAGACTGTTACTACAGCTGTTAGGTAGTTAAGAAGCTATATAGTTGCACAGTTATTTCAGTCCTTGATTATCAATCTATTGATGTATATCTGATCTGTATTGCTGATCAGTTAATTCATCACATTCATTTTCCAACAATAGAATTCTCACTGATTTTTATTTTTTTTTTCATTTTTATATTCCAACAATATCATGATATGAGCTTCAATGATCAAGTGGTCTACAGTGACGCCCTCACTCTTCTAATATTAAAATTCAACATAGTATGTAGGTCTGCATTATGCAAGCTTCAAGCCCCATCTCCAAAGGATTCTTGATGAATGGGCATGTCAAAGATGAAAGATATAGTATAAAATATATGTGCTTCACCCAACAGCTTAAGATTTTGTGGTAGATTGCTCATAATATAAGAAAATAAATTTGATTCGAGAGAATTGAGAGTTTAATTAGATTAGCAGTGTCTTAAATATTAGTCGCACTCAATCAATTTGATAAAGTGGCATGATTTTGCAACATAGAATACCTGTAACGCAGGGAAGAATGTTGATTCAATCAAGGCGGGCTTGTGGCAACCTATTCGAGGGGCAACATCTCGTGTCATTCTAAAATATGGATCCTGAATATATCATAAAAAAAAAAGTATTATTCAATAATACGATGCATCCTGGATCACATGCAATACCAATAATAAGAATGCAATGCTCACATAGAAATAATAGAACATGATGTTCACATGCTTTTGAGAAATGCCGAATACTTTCAAGTTGAAACATATCCTTTTTATGGCATTTCTCTTTCTTTATATATCTACAGGTACAAAGAGAATTTGGACATAAGTAATATCCCAAAAGCAAAGGAATAAATTTCCAGATACATAGTAATCAGCTCTGGCCATTGGCATACAAGTTAATCTTCAAATGAAATCAACTAGCATATAAAAGCATTGAACGCCAACAGACCTGGTCAATTGCACAAGGAATTAAACAACGGAGATTCTCTTTTCCAGAAAATAGGTGAGGAAATGAACTAGGAAATGATGGAACAGCCTGCATAGAAAACATGAAGAACATGAAATCATTACCAAATAAATTTCAAAAAAGGTATCTATTAAATGATAGGACCAGAAAAAGTAACTTATACAACACACACACATGCATTCACAATAGTTAAAAAATTATGTTAAAGTTCCATCATCAAATACCCCTTATAAAGGACTTGGGTTTTTCAAGTACACCCCCTTATGTCAGACACTATTGAGTTTGGTACGTGGGTCATTAATGAATCTAGGATAGACTCTAATACCATCTTCAAATGTGGCTTTTAGGGTTAACCCAACTCTATAGAACCGGTTAATAAGGTGAGGGTTGTCCCTCACTTATATACGAGATTTTGGCCTTATCTCTAGTCGATGTGAGACTTGGGTATCTCCCAATAATTGGCAAAGAAGAGAAAGTGACTCAGGAAGACAACTAATAGCTCAATTATAGTAACCAAAAAATAAAGGTAGAAATCTTTCTATGCAGAGAAGAAATAGACCATACCTGCACAGGTGGAAAACTAACTTTTCCAATATGATCTTCCCCAGTGAAACCAAAGATGCCAACCGACTGGTTATAAGTTACACGCTTTGCAACCTCCAACATATTCTTGTAGAAGGAACTGGGAAAGGAAAATTCTCCTCAAAGGACAGAAAATTTGTTTTTTTTTTAAAGAAAATGTTCAGAGTAACAGTACAAAAGACTGGGAAGTTCTTAAAAGAAATTTTATTTCAGAACGTCAACACTTGAACAGAAAAAGCTTCAATTTTCTTTTCAAATTATGGCGTGTTTAATAGAAACATCAATTAATTTAAATAGTCATTCATGATTCTTAAACAGGAGACCAAAAAACATTAATAATGCCCACACATATATGGTTGTTAAACTGGAAAATTTTATGGCAAAGAACATCATTTGGTAAAGAAATTCTGTAAAATGTTCTGGGTGAAATGGTGAGAACTTTTTACAGAGTAACAGAAGAACATCCCTGAGTTTCAAATTCAACTAATTTTACGAATCTCAAATTTGTATTGCCTATTACACATCCTAAATAAAATTTCTGAAACTTTTACTAACCTGTGATCTAATAAAATCTCCACATATAATATACAATCAGGAAAAACCTGCATTTACAACACACTCACCCGCCGAGATAACTGGTATCAGAGAAGATGAATGTCTTTGAAATGTCAAAACCACAAGCAATGATGTCCTTCGCATTCTCCCTTGCAAGTCTTTGGCACTCCTCTAGAGTAAGATTTTTCCACAAGAACTTCTCATCATCAGTGAGCTGTATAACCAAAGGAACCTTAAACACATCTTGCAAATACCTACACACCATTTTCTACCATGTCAACAAACACCCCTAGAAATCACAACAATGTAGAAGAAAGCTTCATTTTCAAGCTTCACCTAAAACTTAAGCATCTGATTTCAATCCACTATCACCATAAAACTCTCTCAAGTCTTAAACTATCATCATTAAATAAACAACACACAAATTCTAATAGAAATTTAGAATACACATCGGATGCTGCTTTCCCTTGTTTTAAATGTCTCAAGACATAAGAATTCACACTTCTTAAATAATAACTCATAATTCAATAAATAATACACCAGATTTAAACATTTCTGTCAATAGAAAAAAAGAAACTCACATAGCGAATATGCAGAATTCAGTCCTACTCAAATAAGTCACTATTGTTAACCAATTCAGGCACCAAATTGTGGACTCGCTATTAAAAAGGCACTTGTATTATTAGATTCACAAATTCGACTAAAATTTCAATTTAAATTTTGAAAAAGAGATCAAACGAAAAATCGAACTCACTTAGTGAAATATGCACAATTCGGTCCCTACTAAAACACAACGCTATTGTTAACCAATTCAGGCTCTTTAAAATGCACTCGTACTAGATTCACAAATTCTAATCAAAAATCATTTTATTTTCATTTTTAAAAAAGAAGAGAAAATGAAAAAAATCAATCTCAACACTCCTAGCAACAAATCTCTAGTGTAAACTAGTTTTAATAAACAGCAAAGCGAGTAATGCAACATACTCAACTCTAAATCCACTACTTAAAATCCACTCCTAATTGCAAAAATATCGTATTAATTTCACAAATTCTTAAAAAATTCCAGAAAAAAATAAATAAAAAAAGTAGTGACTCACTTAGTGAACATAAACGGAATCAAATGCCCTAAATGCAACGCTTCGGAGGAAGGTCCGCGTCCGGTGTACAAGTAAAACTTATCGCCGCGTTCGTACGCATCTAAAATCTCGGCGAAATCGCTGCAACACAAAAACGACACGGTAAAATCGTCGTTTAAGAAAGCGATTAAAGTAAACGATGGTGCATAGAGCTAAGGAAAGAGATAGAATGTACCGGTGTGCGAAGAAAACGCCGCGTCGTAGAAAGACGTGAGGGGAGCGAGAGGTGAGACGGTGGAGACGAGAAATGAGAGGTTGGTCGAGTCTCTGACAACCGAAACGGTCGATGAGTTTGTCGTAATCGATTTTTCCTTTGGCGGAAACTTCCCATGGATTCACTACTTGTTCTTCTTCTTGTTTCTTGTTCTCGCTTTCTGTTGTTGCTGCTGCCATTAATTATTACTCTTTTTCTTTTTTTTTTCTCTCTCTCTCACACTCTTTCTCGTTCAGTTTCTAAACTAAACTAAGGTTTCAGCACCAGCAGCAGCAGTTTACTAAACCCGTGTCATAGGGTTTCAATCTATGAACTATAGTTATTGTCCTTTCAATCTGTTTGTTTCTGCACATGTGTTTTGCCTACTAATTTTTTTTTTTTTTTATACAGTAATCAGCTAATAATTAATGCAGTAATTAATTTTTACAAATTTATTTTATTTCCCGTAAATATTTTAAAAAATTATATATAAATTAAAAATAATTTTTATGTTTAAGATAATGTGCATAAAAAATAATAATTAAAAATAAAAAATTATTTAATAATTTTATAAGATTAAATAGTTTGATAATAATATAATCCATCATAATTACATAAAAGTCGATTCCCTTTATTAATTATTATATTATATGTACAAGATGTAATAAACAACAAATAATGTCAAGTAAAATTTACTCCTTAGTTTTTTTTAAATATTGTACGAGTAAATTTTTTATTTCTACCAATTCGATTCCTAAAATGTTGTAGATAATGTATATGGACCGTTAACTAGCATAATTCACATGGTTTAAATTAAACAATAGAAATAATAATAACAGATTTTTTATTTATTTTTAAAGATTAAAATATTAATTCCTCTAGAGTTAAAAAACTAAGATGTACTTTACTCAAATAAGATATAATATAGCAGAGCTAGTTCGCATAGAATACTCTCATTCTTTTATCCTTTGGCACAAAAGAAAAGAAATGTGATAGACATTGAAAAGATTTTGTTACATAAGCTGTTATATAAATTGTATAATTTTTTTTATGAAGCTAGAAATATCACCATTTTTACTTGTTTTTTTAATATCGATATCTTTATTAAATAGTTTCCAAATTAATAAAATCATATAAATAAATTCCAAATTATTAAAAACTATATTACATATTCTAAGGTGTTTTTTTTTAAAAAAAATTGATTCCCCATTTTTTCTAAAACATATCAAATCAGAAAATAGATTAACAGATATTTAATATCACCAAATCACACGTATTTAATATTTTAAAACTATTTATATGATTTTATTAATAATTGACTGACAATTTTAAAAGAAAATGTCATATTCTAATTTTGTTAAAAACTTCAATATTGTACTAGAGAAAATGATATTCCCCTCTAATATAATTCATTTTATATTTGAACAGGTCAAAATTTAATATTTGAATTATTTAAATAAAAGAATTTAAGTCATGTAACTCATTCTAATATATTTAATTTTTGAGTTTTATCTCCTAATTTATTATTTCTCATTGTTGAAGCTCAAACAAATAAAAATATATTATCATAATCTCTCCAGGAATTTCCCAAAAACATAGATATGTACATGCGAACTGACAAAGACTTAATTAAACCGCACATAACTCGAATTAGATTAATAATTATATTACTAATCTTTCCACTTAAATCATGTATTAATTTAATTCAAATCATAGGAAAAGGTTAAACCTAAATTTTCAAGACTACAAAAGTACTCCTTAATTTTATTTTATTTTAACAATAATGATTTATCTCTTTTAAAAGGGACCATGATGTAATACTATTTAAATTGTTAATAGAATCGTAAGTTCAATTTGTTTGATAATAAATATGACTATCAATTTTGATGATTATATAAGATTAAAATAAAAGTTTCGCCTTATATGTATTAGATAGAGTCTACATATGAAGAATAAATTAATGAGTCTTCAGATGAAACATCATTGCATTAAGATGAATATATTTTCACACAATCTTCCTTAAATTAAATGACTATTATATTCATATTCATATTCTATATAATCTTATTTTATCTCAAGATATATTAAAGTACAAGGATATTGTCCATCCCTCATCTAAAAAGATGAGTTAAATCAAGAACAAAGAGGAATTTCCCATCACACAAATCTGGTATAAAAGGAAGACATCTTTTTTAGCATTTATACTTTCCTTGTGTAGAAAGTTGTCTTCTTTGATAAGATAGTATATGCAGATACATTTAATGCATATAGTTGTGCAACACGTTTTCAACGGGTTGATTGAAAATATTGAAACTACCGAGTCTAACAACTATTTCAAACTTCATCTATACATAAAAATTGAAGTTTAAAGACTTGAAGTATATAAACAAGTTAAAACTCTTACAATTCAAAAACTCAAAATCTCTTTTATAGAACAGTCTTGATGTTTTTCATTTATAAATCTATTCTATAGAGGTTAATCTTTGTTAGATGTTTAACCCGTAGAGACTATGTTCAAATAAAACTCGGAGTGGTTCAAATAATACTCTGAAAAGACTATTCAAAAAATACTTTTATAGTTAAAAGTAAATGAAATCAAATAATATTTGTATCTTGCTGAAGATAGTAAAAACTTCGACATAATCTCAAAATAAGACAAACTACTATAAAAGTTCTCTTGGTATCTCCATATTAATTTATTTTTGTGTGTCCTAAATAGTGCTTACTCAAAAAACATTTTTGGTGAAGATCTTCAAAAACTCACTTCCCAACACATTTTGTTTGTTTCTAAAATCTTGCACAGTACAAGAAAATATTTTCTAAAAGCTTGCAAATTTTTTTAACATAATTCAACTCTGTTATTGTGTTTTTGCATTTACAAGAATTTATCATATTATTATTGAATTTATGTATTAAAATAAAGTTAGTTGTTAGTAGCCTTGATTTTAGGAGTATAACTACATTATGCACAACTCCAGTAAATTGCAATTTTTCTTTCTTTGTTAGTTGCTAGTAGTCCTAATGTCTAGGAGTCAGTTTCAATTCAATTCTGTGTCGTTTGACTAGCTGTACTCCTCCACAAAAGAGGCACCAGATTATTGAATAAAGCATGCAGCATTCCCTTCTTTTCTTCAACTCGTTCAATTTACATTTAAGTAACACAATAACTAAAAAGAATTAATTAAATGTAAAACAAATGTCTAGTGTAATATTATTCAAACAATAAAGAGTTCAGTTTAAGAATTAAACAAATAGGAGTATTTGTGCAATATGATTCAAACTCGATACTGAATTGTCTCGCAATATCATACTTTTAAAGAGTAAATCGATGGTTCTCTCTGCTTGTTACAACTTTTGCACATCATTTTCTAAAGTGACATTTTTCGCCTTGCCACAAATCAAAACTCAAATGGATAATTTGAGGAAATAATAAAATAGCATGTTACATGTTGTACAAATGAACTTAAATATAACTAAGGCTACTCAACTCTGATTCCACAGACCTATCACTATTGCTGGACCTTGAGTACTGGGAAGGCGATAACCTCTCGAATACTGGCAGAATTTGTCAAAAGCATCACGAGCCTATCAATTCCCAGTCCCTAGAAAGAATGCAACACAGATTACCATTACAATGCAGAAAAAGTGAAAATGTTAACTTGCATATACCACGAGTGTTATTATACTTATACTTACTCCTACACATGCATTAAAATTCCAGTAATACTTCGTAATTCATACATCTAGTACATATGCTCTTCAATAAGAAATGAAATATATTCTTGAACATAAATTTAATGATACAAAGTAGACATCACAATACACACCGAAAATGCAATTGACCTTACAACACTGTTTATGAGAGTAATATTTTAAAGGGTTAAAAATGTTTTAGTCTCTCAAATTAAGGGTAAAGTTAATGTCTCAGATTTAGAACAGAAGTTTAGTCCTTCAAAATAAAAATATATATATATATAATTTTAATCCCTTGACGATTATCTAATAGCAGTTATAATACACTTTGTAAACTAAGTTCAGAGACTAAAATAATATTTTAAAATTTGATGAACTAGAAACATTAATTTAACTTTGGGAGACCAAAATTAAACTAAACCCAAATTTAAGAAACTAAAGACATATTTAAACCTATTTTAAAATGAACTTAAGTGATTATGACATAAACCAAACATGATTTTCCTTTCAATTGGTGACAACTCAATACTGAAAAACCAGAATTCATTTTCATCCAGGGCAGTCCCACAACCATACAAAGATATGAAGACTGATTATTATACCATTCCAGAAGCGGGAGGCATTCCATATTCCAAAGCTGTTAGAAAGTCATCATCAAGGGTCACTTCATACGAGTCATCCTCATCTTCCTTTCCTTCCTTTTTATCACCATTGGTTGACACAGCAGCTCTCTTCTTTTCATGCTGCCGAATTTGATCTTCTAAACGTCCTCTCTGCCAAATACAAAAAATTGCAACCATCTTATTTACCATCAAAGTATTCAATCTTCCATAATTAACTTCTTCTCTATCCGTAGGAATTTAACACGGATATTAAGGGGTATACAACAACTCATGCGTCCTACTCAACCAACTGAATTAGATCTATTTGACCTTCCACAATTAACTTGATTAACATTAGTTTTTGTTTCCACAAATTATCATAAGATTTCCTTCTTTTTCCAGACTAGTTGGCATGAACAAAGTCCATTGTCAATTTCTAGTAGAGTTTGGGACAGATTAACAAAAAAATACTCAAATCTTCTGCAAATATTTAAATTTGATTATAGTGCTGCACCAAGTTTGACATGTTTTCCTGTTGATATGCTATAAAATTTTCATAAATGATGCTCAACCTGTCATCTATTTTGTTAAGGTGTTCTATTGCAGATATAACAAAAGAACAAGATAAATAAACTCCTCTAAGCTAACCACAAGAACCTAAACCTACTTCAGAACATGCAGAGAATAGCATTATTTTATATTCATCTTACCAGAATCTTATGTCCCCATTTACCAAGTTGTCCATTATTTGAAATAGTTATTGACAAACACATTGCATAGTGTTCGCTCAATAAAATCTACACAAGATATCCTGCTTGGATATGAAAGGTTTGAAAACTTTGGAATCATACCTGATCTATAGGATCAGTCAATTCGGAGAAAGCATTGCCCAACTCACGACCACAGATGAAAAGTTCAAATCTCTCAGTCAAACCTGTTGATCTAATGGAGGATCAAGTGTAAGATAGAAAGATAAAATCTAGAAACAGAAAATTGTGTCACTTTCTCTTTGAGTTTGGTTATGATGTCTTCTTTATATAATAAATAAATAAATAAAAATTTATCACTTCATGCCAGAAAATATGTAGTAAAACACAAATATAAAAAATTCTATCACAAATATTAGTTACCGGAAGAAAGGAAAAGAACAGTTATTCTTGAAGACTTTTATGTAAATCCTAAAATCATAAACCCAGAAAGTCCCAAGTTTATCTTTTAACATAGGCATAACCTTTGCAAGATCGATGTCAACATGATGATGGAACAAGGGAATGGTTCAAGAGCAGCATAAAGATCATTGGAGTTTCAAATGCTATTAAAACTAAATTATAATGACAAAACAAGAATAGTGGATGATGATGCCAATCTAGAAATAATTGCCTGAACGGATTCGATTATTCAAATTCTGTAATGACAAAATAACAGCAAATATTAATTTCCTTAATTAAGTGGTATGTTGTAAAAGAATGTTATACCCTTTATGGATCCTAAGTTCTAACACATTAATATTTCATAGTATGTTGGGTAAGAATACCTTTAATAACAGAAAATAACATAATTTGATATTTTCTAAGATGTTTCTACCTTCTGTGTGGTTTGGCCAGTGGAGATATCTCAATTGGATAGTCTAACACAAATGTAGGTTGGATAAGCTTTGGTTCTACAAAAATCTCAAAAACCTAAATGAACAAAACAGAAACAATAGGGTTAGTGCGTGCAAGTCAAATTGACAATATAATAAATGCAAAAGGTGCAATCAGAAAGGAATATCAATATACAGATCATCACCTCAAGAGAGTAAGTTGTGTTTAATGACAAAGATGGTTAAATTTGTCAAAAGAAAAGAATAAAAACTGGATGCTCCTATGAAAGTGAGAAGAAAAAAGGAGAAGCAAATCAACCTCGTTTAGGAGGTGACCAACGGATTGGCATGCTTCAATGGGACCTTTATCCTTGTTATCAAGATTCTTTCCAAGGGTATCCAGAGTAACTCGCTTTGCAACCTCAAGATCATTTCCAAATTCGTTGAAATCAATCCCAGCAGTTTCTTTAACAAGGTTGTGCATAGTCTCCCTCCTCCAGGGCCTTTCCAAACATATCTCAACTCCCTGTATGGAACCATTACACCACCTTCAACAAATGTGTTAAATAAATTTCAATAAAATGGCATCACTATCAAACATCAGCGCAAGAGAACTATGAGTGTAAGCAGAATAATTAATAATATTATCAAAAACAACTTCATAAAATTAAAGTGAAAATAATATAATTAGGAGTGGTATAAGAAAATTTTAACACTAAAGAACATGTTGAGGTTCACTAAGAATCCTTTTTTACATCAAATTAATTATCAATATATTAGACTATTATAATTATAATTGTAATACTTACCACAAAGTCCCAAATATTTAACCCCAAAAATTGGCGTCAGGGAGGGAACAGCACAACCTTCCCCACTAAACATTGAACAATAAACAATAGAGTAACATGTTTCATTTCATTCGAGTGCCTTAGGCATCCCTTCTGGCACCTCTGAAGTCTGAACAACTTAGTTCTAGGTTATATTTAGCAATTTAGCAAGAACGATCTCTACCTGATAATCAATGGTAAGTTGCCCATGAACTGCAAGAGCACATCGAGTGACAATCTCCTCTGCCAAATTCATCATGCTTTGATAATCTGAGTATGCTTCATACATCTAAAGTTTAACTAATGTCAATAGATAATAGAAAGTAATTCAATATATAATGAGAATTATCAAATGCAAATTGAAATATCAAGTAATCACTGTTAAAACATCTAGCTTGAAAGCTTAAGCCATGAAAAGATTGGGGGAAATGTTACATATGCTCACATCAAGTACTAAAACTAACTTAAGATTCTCAGGGTACACCAATAACAATTGTTGATCCATCCATGTCAGGATTTTTAACTTGGTCGCTGACTAGATGACACAACCCTATGTAAAGATTGGCAACTAAGCATGATATATAAAATAACAATATCCAATGCAAAATAATGTGATAGAGCTGACAGAAATGGATATTATTATCAGAGAAAATTGAAAGTGAAAGCCAAGACTGTCACCATGCTAGTGCAGTCATCCCCTATACCACCAGCAAAATTTCCATACCCCTTTCTCTCCTCCCCTCTCATGTCTCCAACCTCACCCCCCCCCTCCCCCCACTTGATTCTCGAATGTCCTCATGCTCTTCTCACATTCAACCTGTCCTGATTCTGTTATGCTAACCAAATTTTCCACCTCTTGCCCTCATAAACCAACAAATAGTGGTTACAGGGCAAAGTATTTCCTCTTCTGCTACACACATGCACTATGAGCCTATCATAATGGAAGCTTAAAAGTTCACCTCCTAAATGTAAACTTTAATTTACCTCTATAGTTGTAAATTCAGGATTATGTCGAGTTGAAATTCCTTCATTTCTAAATATACGACCAACCTCATATACTTTTTCGAAACCACCCACCTGCCATAAAGAAATCATTAAAAGGGTTAACAACTTCACTACATCAATAGAATCATGTTCATCTAGACAATTTCAAATTT
This sequence comes from Hylodesmum podocarpum, assembly GCA_026586105.1. Classification (NCBI taxonomy): domain Eukaryota; kingdom Viridiplantae; phylum Streptophyta; class Magnoliopsida; order Fabales; family Fabaceae; genus Hylodesmum; species Hylodesmum podocarpum. The sequence continues at coordinate 6,020,316 of JALJEV010001371.1, forward strand.
ATAGCTTGAAGAAGTCCACTTATGCCATGTGCAAGACAGAGAATTTTCAAAATGTTTGCAGCTAAAATGAATGAAATTATCCTTACAGAAAAGACAACATTTTCTAATTGTTAGCATTGTAAAAAACAATATTTCAGGATGTCCGTAGAATTTTCAAAATTTGATAAAAGAAACAAGATATTGACTAGTAATTTTGTTCATTTGCACTACACTCAATGTGAATACTTAACTCATCTTTGTTATATACTACTAGGTAAAATACAAAGAGGCTAATCCCTCAATACTACCTTTGCGAAAAGAATAAAAAAATAAAAAAGAATGATTTTGTAAGCACTTGTCGAATGCAGGCTGCAGAAGGACTTCACAAATAACAAACATTTCAAATCTTACCAGCATTCTCTTCAGATGTAATTCAGTTGCAATCCTCAGATATAAGTCCCTTCCAAGAGAATTATGGTATGTAATAAACGGTCTGGCTTCTGCTCCCCCAGCTGCTCCCTAGTCAATGAAATTAATCAGGGAAAAAGACTTCCACGAACAAATGTCAGAAACTTTATATATGTTAGAGAAAAATATGTTTTTGGTTCCTCTAAAATTCTAAATGTTTGATTTTAGTCCTTTAAATTTATTTTTCCAGTTTTAGTCCTCGTAATTTGAAAATGTAACACTTTCAGACCTCAAATTGGTTTAGATAGCGCTGTCTAAACCACTTTGAAAACAAAAGATGTTACATTTTTAAATTTAAGTGACTAAAACTGGACAAAAAATATTTAGAAGGACTAAAACCAAGCATTTGGAATTTTAGATGGACAAAAAAATATTTTACCTTACATTATCTTAATAAAAGGACATGTCAGACAGTAATTGCTACTGAGAGTCAAGATTGCAAGAGCATATTGGTAAAATACATACACCAGGACCAAATTTTAAAGGTATCCAGTTACTAATTTCACAAACTTTCTCGTAATTTTATTGCTATATTTAAGGTACAGAAATGCTCAATAACAAAAATTAAAAAAAAGAGTAAGTGAATTGCAACAGAAGCAAACATGAGAGCAACAAGGTGGGAAAATAAATTTCCAAAACAAATGACTATTAGATGAACAATTAGTAATAGCATCCTGATAGCTAACATCAAGGGTTTGGTACCGATTGATAATAAAGGATTCAAGTAAATTCAGGAGACAGGCAAAACTTAAACAGAGGTGACTTGGCCTGCACTTATTATATCCTGAATAGTTTACCTGTCTGAAAATTGAAGCCATAATGACATTAGGAACAGTACAAGTTTGACAAGTTCCACAATGCCATTTAATTGAGACCACCCTATCAATCTGACTTTCAAGAGACTCAGCTTAATGCATAAAATAACCCAACAAAAAGATCATGCCGACCAAGCTGATCTGTTAGATATCAATTTTTTTTCTGAAAGATCAATAATCTTTATATTTCATAGATATTAAACAAGATAACACAAATCAAACAAGCGTAGTCCCCAAAAAATTCGAAGATACATTTTTATTTAAGACAAAAATGTGTAATCACTGTAAGTACAATAAAATCAACAAACCTGCAAAACTGGAGTTTCAACTTCAACAAAACCTAAAGAATCCATCGTTCTCCGTATCTCTGATACAACCTATTTGAATGGAATTGATTAGAGCATTAATACGAAAAGGGGTTATTTGCTCAGGTAAAACATAAGTGGAGAAGCGTGTTAATCTGTCTGAAAGGACCGAAGGTGAACCCATAATCTCTACAACCAAAATTCTAAATCTTCTTTCAGATCAAATCCACTTAAATATATAATTAAAAGGCAAAAAGAAAAAGCAACATTACACTTACAGTAACAAGAATTCAAGAAAAAGAAATGCTATCACATAAGGCAATCTATTACAACCTCAAACCCTAGACATAAGCAGAATGGCTACTCATAGTCATACCCAATAGTCATACCAAAGTTCTACACCAGACAACATGATGGCTATCATTTTTCACTTTCTAATCTAGTTTATTTTGGAAGAGAAGAACATGAAAAGTGCTAGACATTTTCTGGCTGAACTTCAATGCACTTTCCATATAAGCCAAAGTGCAACTGTAACCTGTTTGGTATTGTTATTCCACTAAGTCCAATTTCATGACTCTTTTCACCTTTGTTTTATAGTGTCGTTTTGTCTCTCGATTTCCCCCAATAAATTTAGATTTTATAGATTAAATTGTTCAGCTTGGAAGATGAACCACCCCTTTGACTAATATCAATTTTAAACTCTTACAAAAGCAAAAAAGTTTGGAAGATGAACCCCACCTTTGCTCTTTTGCGGAATACATCTGCTACCTCTGGATTTGAAATCATATCTACATATCTAGCCACAAGTCCAAAAAAAAACCGTCAAGAAGAAACATTTTAACTCAAAGGGCTAGCCAACTCAGTCCAAAAGTGCAAGGGATAATTAGATATGATGTAGAACAAAGAAGTAATGAGCAATAAAAGCACAAAAATAAAAAGAGAAAGACATACAAGTTATACTTCATAAAATAAGAAACAGATAAAAATAAAACGTATTAAATTTTTGAAAGACGAAGTTATTTATTAGAGTAGTGAAAGAAGGAAGAACACAAAAGTAGATGTAGGTATCCTCTTACAAAAACAGAATAAACTAGGAAAAAAAGAAAACTAGTATAGAAGAATTGTAGTCATAGTCACTAATAAAATACCAAAGGCATCAATATATAACAGTAATTTAAATCAGTAAATGAGGAACAACCACAATATATTGAAGCATGAGCTTACCTCTGACGTTGACGTTTGTCTATATCAGTTAGTCCATGATATTTGTCAGGCAGTGGAAGCAGAGATTTTGTAAGGATTGCAAAAGATAGCACACAAACAGAAAGTTCTCCTGAAGTAAGACCAGAAAAAACATGAGAAGTTGGAAACTCTTTGATAACTTCAATTTGCATTTGTTGAAGGGTGTATATTTGTCCCAGCAGAAAAAGAATATCAATCTTCAAAGGTCTCAACTATTTGATAACCATCTGTCATTATCATAACTAGTTCCCAAAGAGCAGTTAAAGGCATGACATATACTAGAAATCTTCTGCAGATAGACATTAATAAGATAAAAAAAAACCACATAGGAAACCAAAGATGGCTGAGCAAACTCTAGATGAATATAGTAAGACAAACTATCAGCAAATCTTTTCAAACATTGTTTTATTTAATCCACCTAGAGACAGCTTGGAACTTTCTTAAGCATTTCAATTTATATATTATCATAACAAGGTCATGTGCATGTGAATTCACAAGCATACAAGTCATAGAATTACTGTAAGCTCTTACCTATGTTCACAATGAGATAACACAAACTTTTGGGCTCAAGAGATAGCATGTTGCAAATGCAGCCATACCAATTTACTAAAACTCTACTTTTAGCCGCAAAAGGAAAAGAAAAATCAATTGATATGCCAATTAGATAAATACCTTTTTCTGTGCGTTTTATTGTTCCTCTTACACCTAATATATCACCAATATCAACATATGCCTTCAACTGTTCAAATTGATCACCTATGAGTCTTTCCTTATCACAATAGAGCTGAAAGCATAGATTTTAACAACTTCAGTTAGCAGCTCTCTTTAGCATTTAATTTATCATAGGGACATAATTTCTACCTAGTCAATGAATAAAAATGTAGCAAACAAAAAAACTTGAATAAGAATGAAGAAACAGGGTAACATATCATAAACTTAACAAAACTCCAACATGTCTTAGTTCAAAATTACTGTTAAAAATAATGTAAATATTGTAATTAAGATTTACCTCTTGTCATGCTGTAGATACCATGTTGAGAAGGAGAGAAAAAGAAAGACATAAGATGAATTTTGTGTGTTTAATTTACACAGTGAAGGCTCCTATGTATAATATGAATCACAAATACACTGAAGAATGGTTTCCCAAATTTACAAAAATACATACGGCTCACAATATCTCATAATGTCCCTAATCACAATATTTACATAATCTCTAATGGTTATCTTGAATGCACAAAACACAACAAAAAGTGTAAAGGAAGACCTGAATTGTCCCTGAATCATCTCTTAGTGTCAGAAAGGCAAGCTTTCCAAATGCTCTCCTGGCAACAATTCTTCCAGCGATAGATACGTGGTCATTCTCACTATTTTTTTCCTCCCCATTTCCTATATCTCTATATATCTCTTGCAGCTGATTAGCTCCATGGGTTTTGTCCCATTCATAACCATACGGATCAAGCCCCTTGCTTCTCAATTCTTCAACCTACAAAACAACCACAAAGAAAGGATGTCAAAATAATAAGCCTTTCTCCAAAAGAGAAAACAACCTCCAAACAAAGGCCATTTGTTAAATCCTCTGACAAGCACTCAAGGTCTTGGTCAAAATCTATCACATGTCCAAACTATCCATAATTGAAAAAGAGGAACCTAATTCCAACCCAAAGAACAATACTAGTTAATTATATAACCATGCATTCAATTTTCCATCATATCCCTTAGCTAAAAACAAAATGTTGCCAAATAGAATTAGTCTTAAACTATCCTTTTTTTCCAATAAAAAAATAAAAAGGAAGAATACATGGAATTCTCATTTTCACCCAAAATCAAATTCGAAACAGCTTTTTTTTTTTTTAACTTCCCTCCATATTTGGAACAAAACTGCCAAATTCCCTCCATAGACAAGGAAAAAAATGAATTGAGCTTCTCCTGCTAAAATCAACTTATGCACCACAGCATTTGAAGAAGATAAATAAGAGAACTTCCCTTGAAAAAAATTATCAAAAATCAATCCAACATTCAAGTTCAACGAAAATTCTAACGCATATTTTTCATATTCCAAACTCAACTTCAAATTGACGCGAGAAGCACATCAACTAAGAGGAAACAGAACAAAGCGAGGACGTAGCGAGTCAAGCTAGAGAAACACATACCTTCTTGAGGCGAATGGCTCGAATGGCGTCCTTATCGGAAGTGGAAGTGGTGGACGACGGCGACGACGAGCTACGGCGGCTACGACCGGCGGCTCTGGTGTCGGCAGCGGCGGCTGTGGAAGAAGAGCATGCTCGGAGAACGAGTGCGCGAGGTGTTCGACGAAATGCGTGAGAGTGAAAGAAGTGCCTGAAAGGGTGACATGTTAGATTGCAGAGTTTTAGCGCTACCATTCTCTCTTTCACCACTGAATGGTTCGCACCAAAATCTATTTTAGTATTTTACTTATCCTTTGGATTTAACACTCGCAATTGTGTGCGAAGTATGGAGTGGGCACAATATCTAAATTATATTTTAAGATTAAGTTAGAATTTTGTTAATCAGGGATTCATGTTGACTTGAAATAATAAATAAATATTTAAAAATTTGTTATATGTTAAAAATTTGTTATATGGGGTATATAATTCGTGTATATGTTAGTACTTTTTCATTAGTATGCCCCGTTGTCATCTTTAATTTTTTAAATACGAGACTATGCAATATTACATTCTTCAAGTATCTTTATTTATTCAAAATTAGTTTTAATATCCTTTAATTTTTCTAATTAAAATAGAGTGAATAGTATAAATTTTTGTTGAAGTATCGTAAAATTTTTAACATTATTTTTATTATTTTTATAAAGGGTTTTGACGTAATGTTTTAGAAAATAAGTATGAGTAATGTATAAAAGAATGTTATTGTAATATTTTTTTGCATATAAATTTTAAAAAAATTTATATAATCTTTCATTTTAAATTATGACTTTCTTATAACTTTTTTTATAAATTATTCTATTAATTTCCTTGTAAAATTTTTCATAATTTTCTTCTTTAAGTTTGATCATCAGCTCATTATTTTGTCCTTCATCTTGTCTTACGCACACTCTCAACTGAACTTGTACCATTGATAAATCTGCTCTCCGAACAAAAATTAAAATCATTACAAACACCGGTCATTGGTGCAAACAATACAAAGGTGAGTTCTCCTTTGTCATTAATGCACCAAAGAAAACACCAACAAAACCCTAGTACTAGCACATGTCACACACAAACACATCACATCTCCAAATTATTCTTCTTCAGCCTACAAATTCTAATGCAAACTCATCTTTCGGTCACACTTGATCTCATACTTGCGTACTCTCCGATTAGTCTATTCATTCATACCAGTGAGTTACCACTTCGAGTTTCCATTACTCAATGGTCTTATAACACCTTGAGCTTATGGTGACAGATAGGTATCATAGCATGGTGTTAGGCTCTCATAATTGATAATGTTCTATAGTCTATCATGGTCAGTCAAGTGAGATCTAGGTGATATTTTACTACACCTGACAACATACCCTCAAGGACTCTATGTCCTTCCAACTACACTTCACAAGTGTGACTCTATAATCAGTATGATTATTGAGACTTACTCCATAATAACCTCGTCACTAGGTTTTTATCCAACATAGTAGAGTTCCAAGTCGTGACACTAAGGCAGCAATAGGAGATTTGCATCGGGCCAGGCCTTTAGACCACACATGACCACAAAAGGGATTTCAAGAACTTTTGTCCCTATCCTTCATTCCAAGAAAGGAACGCACTGTCACGCTCTCTGGTGCATAACCCAACAACTTTCTCCATATAGGGATTCTCCTTGTCCACATGATGATAGCATCGCAACTCGCCTATCACCTCACATGATGACAACATCTCATCTCGCTTATCCTCAACACATTTACCTTGTACCTTGTGTTCATCCATATTCACACCTTGTACCTCACATATCACCACTCGTGCATCTCGCATGATCTTCCCCCATATAAAAGCACCCCATGCCTTGTACCTTCAATTCGCGCCTCTTGCCTCAAACCTCTTCATGGTTGAGTTCACAAGGTATTCGTGGTGCTTTCTCCCACTTTAGCCAAGCCTATTCTCTAACCACAACCACATCCAAAATGGGCTACTCTTTCTAGTGAAAGAGTTCATCCTAACACTAAAGCTCTCGTCTTGGTTTCACCGTTCTCAAAAAGCCATGGTGCACCACACTACACCAAGAACACAACCACGCCTGACACCACCATGTAGTCTAGCACATCACACAATCATATTATCAAATATCAAAGGATCACATCCTTTGAGTTTCAAGTGCCAACTAATAGATCACATCCAAACTAGATGTTAGTTGTGTTGGGAACTCAACCTCCTGAAACAAGTATAGGGGAGCAAGAAAAAGAGCATACAGTAAAAATTAACGTGGTTCGGTGTTTCAAGATCTAGTCCACAGTTCGACTGGAATAAAATTCAATATTTATAATTTTTGAACGAAAAAATTACAAACCATCCTCACATGTAATTTTTGAACGAAAAAATTACAAACCTTCCTCACATGTAATTTTTGAACAGAAAAATCACAAACTCTTCACACATGTAATTTTTTAACGGAAAAATTACAAATCATCGGCAAATGTAATTTTTGAACGGAAAAACTACAAACTATCGTCACATGTAATATTTTAACAGAAAAACTACAAACCATCGTCACGTGTAATTTTTTAACAGAAAAACTACAAACCCTCCCAGATATAATTTTTGAATGGAAAAATTATAAACATTCCCCAAAGTATTTGACACACACTACATAAAATCTAATATATCCATTTACTAGATTTAAGAATATGGTGTAAGTGAGTAAAACCTAATACTCTATCTTATATAGGTCATTCACTTCTCTCTTTCACACAACCAAGGAGCAAACACTCTTAACACACACACACATACACATATATATATATAAACTACCTTCTCAAGAATGACACTTTTTGAGCATTGAGTCACATCATCACATACATGTTAACATTATAGAATGATTTTAATTTAACTACTTTATCTTCTTGAACCACTCACATAAATCCTTATTCGGTGTCTCCATTCTTGAAATTATTTTTCTCTTAAACCAAGTATCATAAATATATCCACACACTCATACATTCCTTCCAAGGTTTTTCAAATGGTTTCCGAAACCATTAGTACTCAATTGATTTCAAGAATGAGCATTAAAGGGTGTTAAGGACTACCCAAAATACCTTAATAACAAGCAATCATGTCATCATTTTGACTAGAGACCTACACATTTAAGAAAATATTATTTATACTTAAAATTTCTTAAGAGTACATTGAAGACTGGTAGTTAACAATATAAACTTTAAGTTCCAATCATTCTTAAGAGATTTAAGAACTTTTATTAATTATTTGAGAGATTCACTTCGTTGTACAACACGACTACCATGCCAATTTATAAGGAAAAAACATAACCCAAGGATTTCTGACTTTTCGTGGAGGATTAGATCAGTAATTGGAGGTTTATGGCTGACCGAATAGGTCGTACTCTTCTACCCTTTATCGGGAGTCGATGACTAATGCCAAGAATTCTTGTTATAGGCCCGTTCCAGATAGGAATAGTTGTTTCACAAAACGTACTTCTAAGTAATTGTCCCCTTTTTTCTTTGTGAGTTTCGGGGTATCCCCATTCATAGGTCAGCCTACGGGGTATTAGCAGTCGTTTCCAACTGTTGTTCCCCTCCCCGTGAGCCAGAATAGAAGAGCTTGCCCCACCCATGAGTACTAATAATATTTATGATCGAATATCTCTCATTACTAACACTATTACTAATAGTATTACCTTAATGACAGAAAAAAAGATTGATCAAATTCTATTGAGTCTGACTCTGCTATGACTTTTTATTATCGTCCGACCGTTACTGCTCCATCCCCGCTGGGGCAAAGAACCCATCGCGGTCTCGACTGTGCTACCGGAGGCTTTGGGGAAGTCGATCTAGGCCAGAAGCAGACCTACGTCAAGTATTCCCCATAACGAATAGGCTAGTTCTATCTCTCAATTGCCTATCCAATGCTCGAGAAGGTCCCCTAGTTCCTCGGCAGATTTCGAACGGCAATGCATCGTGAACCTCTGTATATATCGTCTACTAATACACTATGAACTGCATTGCTGATATTGATCCCAAAAAAGAAACAGTGGGTATCGCTAGTCCGTGAACACCGAAATTGAATTGTACATCCAAAATAGTCCTAAGAAGACATGTGCTCTCCTATTCCGACTTCCCCAGAGCCTCTGGTAGCACAGCTGAGATCGCGATGGGTTCTCTGCCCCAGCGAGGCGAAGAGTTTTACTCGGAGAAATAGAGGGAACGTCTCCCGATTGGGTTTCAACTATTGGTAAAGTAGTCAAGCGTAGATCCGGGGATTCCCGATATAGGTCAACCTTTCGAACTGCTGAAAGATCTGTTGCCAGTTCCGATCGATGGGATAGGCGTCAGAACAGAGAATAGAAGAGGGGTAAACTCTCAAACCAAACTAAGAAACGGATCGTATAAACATTTTTCTCACGATTACTTTATATTTACAAGACATCATAAAAAATTAAATAAAATCTCTCTTATAACTTCAATATTTTCTCAAATAAACCTAGACATTTCTATACTATTAAGAACAATATCTCATATTCATGTTCCATAAAAAAAAAAAAAAAAAACATATATTTTACCATTTTCGAAGGAAACCACACATATCATCATGCCACTCAAAAATCATCAAACGCATGCCAAATCACATTCAATTAGTTGCAAACATGCTATTATTTTTTAAAAAAATATCACACACAAGCACGTCATTAATCACATACAAATCACGGACATGGTTCCTATCTTCAAAATTTTAAACATTAAAGAAAAAGTAGACATTGCCCTAATTTTCCCTTCACAAAAGTTTTTAAATCTGCACCGAAACAATTCACGACAAGATAACTGTAGTTATAAAATTGCAACGAAGTCAAGTGAGTAAATCAAAGATATACATAATTAATATTAAATGAAGAATAATTTATCTAGCGTTAATTTTAATGAATTGACTGAGTTGTTTAAATACTTATGGTGCTCCATACATGAACAAATCTACCTAAAAAGTATGCAAACGAAGTCAAATAAGAAAATCAAACAAATACATAATTAATATTAAATAAATAATTTTTTATCAAGAATAAATTATAACTAACTGATTGTGAATGATTTTAATATTTAATATGCTCCATACATGAATAAATCCACCTAAATTGTCTTGAGTAAGAGAAAACTACTCGTAATCACGTTGAAAGTAATATATATATATATATATATATATATATATATATATATATATATATATATAATAACATGTTGAGCCGTGTGTAAATTTTGTCGATTTACACATTTTAATAAGTTTTAATATAAATTCAATTTGAATGATCTAATTATTTAAATTTTTTACTAATAAAATTATATATATTGGTCAAATTTATATTCTATACGAAGTTATTTAAAATACAAGTTAATTAAATTTAATACTTAGTATCAACATATCTCTAGTCTTTCCTCGTATAATACTAATAAATAATAAATATATCCATAAGGGCTTTTTTCAATTAATTTATACAGACAACATACAAACGAGTACTTGGACATGAAACAGTGACTGAGCTCACTAACAATATAGTACAAGGAAATATTAATCCTGATGAAAAATTGTCACAACTAATTATTATAAATACATATATAATAATAATTATTAATTAAAATGACATAGTTCAAAAAGAGGTGAAACATTCATGTTCGGAAGAATTGGAGTCATCGCAAGGAGAGTGATTGTGTCTGCCTTCATAGGTTGTTATTACCATACGACAATCTTCTGAGAGTCGTTCAACTCTTTTCTTCACCCTACAGTTGTTATGGGTACACCGGTAGTAACTTCTGCTCATATATCCAAAACATTAAAATGACAATTTGATGAGCATGATGAAAAAATAAATGAATATAATTATTGAAAAGGGAAAAATATATGTTTAATTAACCCTTTTCTGCACCCAGCATTTGTTGTTATGTGGTTAAATTTTATTTTAATTAAACAATTTTTTTTGTTGGTTTTAATTTTTATAAATTTCAAAACTCTTCACATCATCACTTGTTGATAACATGATACACATATTACTGCCCTGTTTCGATTATAAGTTAAAAAAGATATACTTTATATTTTTAAGAAATTAGTTATCTGTATTAAATTTTACTATATTTAAAATTATTTTTTAAAATTATATTTTTTTACTCTTACTTGTCATACATAAAATAGAGAGTTGAAAAATTAAATAATAATATTAACTGAATGTTTAAGAATAATATATTTAAATTGTGTAAAAGTTGTAAAAAATCAATTATATTTTGAGAAAAAATAAAATGTAAGTGTTTGTTATAATGAAGAATTGAGGGAATATATTCCATCTCACAGAGGAACACAGTAGCTCTTAAAAGTATATATAAACATATGTGTGAATATTAACAACTAAAAGTCAATTAAAAGGATGTAAAATGCACAGAATAATAGAAAAAAGATTATCATGCATTTCGTTATCTGATTATACTGTAATTTCTGTTGAGTTAGGTTACTGTTGTGACACTTGAAAAGATAAATAAATACCAACACAACCCACTGTATATCTGATAAGTTTAAGGGGGTATATATGTGTTTTTCGAGGCAAGATTTTGTATAATATGCATGGTCAGATATTCTATTTAAAAAAACTTAAATGATATAAAATTTATATATTAATTTCATATAATTAAATTAAATAATTTAAATATAATTTTTTTAAGAGTGTTAATAAAAAATATAAGAAAATTGAAAACTAAATAAAAAATAAAACTATAATTACTTAAAAGTATATGTTTGTTTACAAATAAATATAATTTATATAACCATACACATAAAAAATATGTTCTACATTTATTAGCAAGTTAAATAACTAGTTTTTCAAACACACTTCTAACTCAGTTTATTTAGTGCTAAAAATATTTTTTAAGGTTTTAATTAGGTTTTTATCTTTCAACTATTTATTTTCAACCAAACATTTTACAACTTTTGTCTAATGAAATTAAACCGTGAGTTATAAACATTACGTGTTTACATTAATGTTAATGATGACATATTAATAGAGTGAAAGACATCACATCTCTGCCCAACAAATTAATATAAAAGGTACATAAGTTATGTATATCTTATACATCTTTCATTAATAAGCCCTTTTTCAACCCTTAATTTTTCAAATATGAGACTCTACAATATTACACTCCTATGTAGCTTTGTTCACCAATAGAACACACTTTATATTCATCAAAATTCATTTAAGTTTTCCTTATATTAATGAATATTATTCTAAAACATCTCTAAACAAATTCCTAAAATTATGTAAGCTGTATTCACGCTTCAATGTGGCATAATGTTTTTTGTTTTAGTTTTATGGACATAATAGACAAGTATTCATTTCTACAAGATACCTAACTGTAATTACTTACCAGTACTTTATTTATATTTCGCTATTAATTTCAACATAGGTAGGGCATGTGTGGGTGAATCTTTTAAAAGGACTTCTTAGAGAAAGAATAAAGGGAGAAAATGAACGTAGTTCTCTAAAAATTAAATTAATTTCGTATTGATTAATTCATAAAAAATATTTTTTTAATTTTTAAAAGATGTAAAAATTTTCATAAATTAATTAATAAAAAATTAATTTTAACTTTCAAACAAGTAAATTTACTCCTTTTTTATATATGTTTTTCTTCCTAACTCAAACGTTTCCTTAATCCAAGTTTGGTACCACATCTTTTCGGGAATTTTTCGGTTGTTAAGCAACACTTGTTAGATTCAGACAAGTCCCAATCTCATTTTATAAGCTTTTCAAACAGCCGTTAATGTTCCTAAGTTCTTATGTTCTTGAAGAGACAATTCCAAAATAACTATTTTTTATCTTTTCCTAATCCCACTTCTAAGTACATACCTTTAAGTACAATTTTGTAATTGATGTTATAGTGGATATATGCAACCGAAGCAAATTAAATTTACCACTTTCTTGGGTTTGTGATAATGGATATACCACTTTAACCGTTTCGGTTGGTTCACAAAGTATGCATCAAATAAACTATAGAACTTTCTTCCATGCACGCAACATTAATTAACATACACGTAACATACGTGTTTTTGGTTCTAGCTTAGTGATCGTTGCCACTATATATATATATATATATATATATATATATATATATATATATATATATATATATATATATATATATATATATATATATGTTTCCTGTCTCTAAATTATTAGTTCCCTTCAGTCTAAGTAACTTTGATTTTCATCAAAATGGCACTATTTGTTTTATTAATCATGTTTCCATATCCCATCCTAAATCCTCCAAAATGAATATGCTTTAAACTCTCAAGGAAATTAACCGGTTGAAATTATATATATTGATATAAATAATTGTCATTTTCACTTCATTATTTTCAAAATGTTGTCCAAAATTACGCTAGGGTGGTTTACTGAATTTTGGTCAATTAATACTATTAATGTTGAATTAATGGATTTTAGTTCCTGGGCATATCACGAATATCAAAGATTAGTATATTCTTTCAAAAATATTAAAGCACAATTTATCGGATTTTCACATGTATAATTCAGCTAATAAATTATATACATAAAATACTCAACAAGATAGACCTTTATATTGTTGCATATTACCCAATAGTAGTCAATCATTTTCTTCCTTCAAATATTATAAGTTATTTTTACTTTGTTTGGATAAGTTTCCAGAGACATTTACACCATAATTGATATAAAAATCATGATTTTTTATTAGTCAAAATATAAAACGTAAAGAGAACAAAAAAAGAATCATATCCCATTTTCTTTCTAATTCAAATTCTCTTCAATACAAAACTATTAACTAGGTAAAAAAATTTCGAAAACTATGGCTAATTAATTAAAGGGTGGTCTTGTATTAAGAGAAGCTCAATAAGGATGTGTTACTCTAATTCTTTGATTTTTTATTAACCTGAAAGTTTATTGTTATATATGCTGGAAGTTAGAAGTGTAATGCTCAAGAAATTTATGCATCAATCAGCTAAGTCTATACTGAAAATCTTTACAAAATGGCTGCATTAGTTTAAATTGCGCCCTAAGTATAAAATTTTAAGCAAAATATATGTTCATCCATCAAATTCATTTAATTTTCAGCAACATATATTCACCCTAAATTATTTCATCCATGCTGACCTTGAGGATTTGGTTAGATCCTCATGTCAAAAGGAGTGAATTAGTGAGAAGTGTTTAAAATTTCAAATAAATTTATCAAGCAGTAAGACATGTATACCACTAGGATTTTTAATATTTTTAGTATTTCTTGTGAATTTTAAATTGAAAATAATGCTTCTCTTGCAAACGTATCACAAAATGTATGCTTATTTTTATTAACGTCTGAATTAACATCTATCACACTCTGAATTCACACACCTCCACGTCTACTTTTTCTTATTTTACTCTTTATTTATACTTGTTATTTTGTTTTATTTGACGTTGAATGTTGTCATTTATGCTTCAAATCAAAAGAGTTATAATTAATTTTTTTTTAAAAAAAGAGGTATAACTAAAAGGCATGCGCATACTCAGTCTTTTACTTTGAAGAGTAAATTCTGAACTTGATTTCAAATATTAACATTTTGGTTATTCATCTCAAAGATTGATATGCTATTGTAAGTCTATTAATGATTTTTGTAAAAAAAAAAAACTCTCTTCAAGTATGTATGTCATTTTGTAGCCTTTTTAATTATTCTTATATTATATTATATTATATTATTATTATTATTATTATATATATATCATGTGTATATTATTTTTAAGGGAAATAAAATGAGGTGAGATGATAGAAAACTTTTGAAATTTGAATCAAAGAAAAAATGATAAAAAAAATAATATTTATTTTTAGAAATCAATTTTTCTTCAATTAAATAAAAAATATATATTATCACTCATGATTTTATCTTTTTATTTGTTTTCTTTTCTATCATCTAAAATATCATTTTAGATATATGTTGGACCCACTCCTCACCCATTACTGTAAAGCAAGACGCTACATGAATGTGGGTTTAGGACCTCATTAACATTAAAAAAAGAAAAAAAAAACATATATCATATACTTCTTTTTCCCCTTTTGCATCAAAATGTGCCTTCTTGACATGTTATAAAATGATTTCTAATTTAGGCAGAACGGACATAAAAGTAAGTAATGTGTTAGTAACAAAAATATCTTAAGAAAATTAACGTACATATAATATTTTCACATGTTTTGTAACAATTTTTCTCTCTCTCCCTCTTTTTCTAAAAAAAGCATGTCATAATGTATGTTATTTGACTCTAAGCTTGTCATCATAACAAGGGTTTCTTTGTCAATTATTGTATGCTAAACGGGATGGTAATATATTTGATTTTAATATAATTGCACCCTAATTAGACAGGGAGGATAAGTGAACGATAAAATGAAATACACTCATGTAGAGAAGAAATGTGCGATTGCATGGACAATATAAATTAATTAAAATGATACTAAACGGTAATATGATAATTAAGGCCAAGTAAGAAAAAGAAAGAATATTAATTGTCACAAGAAATATTCATTTTAAGAAAATAAAAAAGTTAAAATCTAAAATCTTGTACATATCATCTTAATTCTTATTATTAGTCTGGTCTAGTAATAACACCGATTTAACGGTTAGTGAAACATAAAATATTTTTTAAAAAAAACTTCATATAGAAGATATATATTAAATCTTTTTGAGACTTTTTTATTGGCGAATGGGGATTTTTTATATATATAAAAACCAATATAATAAATATTTATTATAAATAACTTAAAATTTGAGTTTTATTTACTTACTTTTACGTCAGTCCTGCCTATTATTTTGACAAGAAATCATTTTATAACATGACATGAAGGCACATTTTGATGCAAAGGGGAAAAAGAAGTATATGATATATTTTTCCTTTCTTTCTTTCACATTTTAGCCCTGACAAATTGGATTGGAAATTTAGGTAAAATGCTAATGAGTTACATTGAAAAAACTTTAGGTGCAAGTGAAGCCCTCTTAGTGGAGGATGAATGGGTGTGGAAGAAGTTGGTCAGACAAATACCATGACCATTGGATGGTTTGGAAACACAGGACAAAGAAGGGGACCCTATAGTGTGCTCTATTGTCAAAACTCTAATAATAATCCACTAAATATTCTCACCAATATATTTTTTCCTTTTTTATTTCCCAATAAATTAATATTTTTATTAATTTACCTGAAGAAAAGCCTATGTTTCAGTCTGTACTATCTATCTTCTCTACTCTGAAGTCTATTGAAAGTAAACATCTTGAATCATTCCCTTCAGTTGTAGCTGAAGATTCTCTGCCTCTCTCTCTCTCTCTTCTCTTAAATTTTTTCAGTATATATATTTAATTAATATGTTTGGAACAAATTAAATCTAGGATAACTACACTTGGTTTAATGAATTGAAATTCATTTGGTTGTTCCACCACCAACACATGTATTTTTCAAAAAAGACTTCTTACCTTCATTTCTCCGGGCATAAAGCCTATGATGTAGCCAGTATACTCAATCATAGATTTAATATGTGCATTTGATTGAGACATTTCCAAATGCCAAAATATATAGGAACGAAAAGAATTGTATGAATATATCAAAAGGGTTAAACAAACCATCAAAAATTAATGGTATATTTATAGTAATCACAACTAACCATCGTAAAATATAATAGAACTTAGTATCTTTGATGGAGAAATTTATCAGGGTAAGCTTGATTGTGAAAAACTAGAATGATATGTATAAAGTCTTATATTTTATTTCAGTCTTACCATTATACATAAAATAAAAAATTCTTGGATGGAATGAGACTATTTAACTCGATTTTTATTTTAGATAACTTTAATAATACCATTATTCACTTAATCATTCATGGGGTTTATGATGTGTGTAACAAAAAAAAAAAAAACTTATGGGATTGGAAGGAGATTTAAGTACGTAATTTGTATGCGAATTTAAGTTTAACTTTTAATTTCATTAATGTTGAAAAGAAAGGAACATATCACTTAGTTTTATCTTATATATAATTTAAATCAAAGAGCTTGCAAAATTGAGCAAATTATATAATAGAGAAGGCAAAGGGTTAAGGTTGATTCAAGGATTATTACCTTGGGTGAAGGCTATTCTTCACAACTTTCTGACCATACTTCCTCCATTTGTAACCATCATCAAGCACATCCACATCACTTCTTGTTTGGAAACAAAACCTGGGTTCTCTCAGCTTCCTCCTCACCTTCACCTTGTTCTTCTCTGACCCAGTACTTCTCCACCTACCATCATATAAACATATAACATGATTTTCTAATTAATGTATTGACAACTTCTCAAGTATTCATATTACTCATTCCTCCAAGTTCTTTTCCATTAATTAAACAACCTTTTGCTAATTACTCCAAAGAAAGATTAATTAACCTTAAACTACAAAGTTAACCAAGATGTGATATGTGTACAACATTTTATACAACATTTGTGTATCATTTAGTACATATTAAATTTCTTTTTCTGGCCTCTTTTTTTCTCTTTCTTTATTGTACAAAAAAAAAAATAGAGAAGGTGGTGATGATCTGTTTGAAGAATATGTGAAGTCTGTGATGAATTAGTGGATTCTAGTATCAATGAGTATCAAGACTTTTGAGTACCAAGCTCTTGCTAAGAGAGAGAGAGAGAGAGAATGAAAGAGAATAAGTAGGAATATGAAAGCAACAAGATCAGAAAGAAAAAGAAACAGTCACTTCCATAAATGGTAGAGAGACCTTCAGATTCTTCGCAGAAACCTAAAGAATATCTTCTTGGGTATCTAACTTAAATATTTACGTGCATGCACAAAGAGAGTGTGAAAGAGATTGAAATCTGAAAATTGTGGTTGCAAAGGAGCATATAGTATATACCATGTGTTGTTCCCATCGCTAGTATTTCCGGTGCAATTTTCATCATTGACAGCTTTTGGATCCAGTGTTCGCACCTGAAAGTTCATGTTTACCATCCAATATATAAGCAAAATAGTTTCAAAGAAAAAAGATCCAAAAGAATACCCTAAAATTGAAAAGGACATAAAACAAAATATATAAATAAATAAATACACCCCCAAAAGATATAAATTAAATTGATAATTAATTATAAGGTTGTAGATCATAGTTTAATTATATAGATAAATATACGATATCCATAAGTAACAACCTGTTCATTATTCCAAGAAGTTCTTGATACAAGATCATTATGGCTGAAACCAATAGTTGCAGCCGATCCAGAGGTGGTGGTGGTTGTGGTGGCGGTGACGATAGCGTTGTTGCCGCCGGTGGCAGTATTTAAAGATTGAGAGAGTTGAGAAGATTGGGATTGAGCAGAGGGTGCCAAGAAGCTAAGAACTTGGTTTTCTTCAAATTGAACAAAACCCATTTCATGGATGGCTTGAGGGGTGTTTGTGAATGAAACTTGGAGCTCATAATTGGGATTGACACCTCTCTCTCCTTCCATACCCCTTTTATTGATAAATTCAAAATTGGTTTTGAAACCACTTTGATTTTGGTTTTTCTTGGTTTTTTCTTCTTGTTAGCTAGCTTGATCTTCTAGTGGGTGTGATGAGTAGTAGCACAAATTCTAGACCATATATGTGACCTTAGGTTAAAGAATATGAAAAAGGGTGATTAAGAAAACTATGGCCTGAGGTATATGAGGTGTGTGGTTTGGTCAACAACAACGAGGGTGTATTTGTTTGGCAATTAATTGAATTTCTCAAGGGAATGTTTCTTGAAAATTATTCCTTCCCCCTCTTCTTAAGGGAGTCTATTCAAAGTCTTGTACACACTATTTATTCTCTCTCTCTTAATTACACGTGCATTGTCCTACAAGTGTTTTTCCTTTGGAATCTATCTCAACAAGTGCCAGAAGAATGAAACTAGGTATTGTCGTTTTTATATGAAAATGATTCTTTCACATCACACCAGTTTTATACCCATCAACGATGCAAAAAGCTTTTGGTGTATACGCAATACGCATATTATTAGTTGTTCATTCTTTTATTAATGAGATTTTATACTTTTTCATCATAATAATAAGAGTATGCATTTACCGTCTAATAATATTTTTTTATTTCGAAATTAATCATATATAATAGGTTCTAACTAATTAGATTAATAATGTAAAACACTTATACCGTGAGTGAATATTTTTTTTAAATAATGATGTTAGAATTTAAGATTTTATACAACGTTATTTATTTCAAATCTCTCGTTATTAGGTTATTACCAATGAATTAATGAAGCACTTACAAATTTATTGACTAATTAAATAATTCTCTGTCCCGTTTTTATTTTAAATAAACAAAAGTATCAATTAGTAATGTTAGTTAACAATTTTGGTGTGTAAATCTATTTTTAATATTCTCGTAAGAAAAGATCGTCTAAAGTGTAGAATTATTATTTTTTATCCAAAAAATAATGCTTAAACATAAAAGAGTTTTTATGCATTGATACTGTTAAAAAAAATTTACCGTCAATTAGTTACAATTTATGATACATGTATAACTTTTAAGTAATTTTTATAAAAAAAATTAATAAATTTATTACGTACAATGATTTCCTCATTTGATACATGTATAAAAAAAATTTACAATGTTGATGCGTAGAATATTTTCTCTTATAAAAATTAAATTAGTATTCACAGATTATAACTATATTATATAATTAAACTAAATAAATAGTGTATACTAAAAAGATATTGCTACAAATTAAAATAAATTATATTAATCTTTATATTTTATTTGTAGAACAATATTTTTTTCTTGAAATATTATTTTTATGAAAAAAATTAATTGAATAATACAATTAAATGAAAACACAAAACTATTAATTGAAAAAGATAATAATATATTTATTATTTATTATTTATTTTAAAGAAAATTGGTTAAAATAAAAGAGATAAATATTAAAGAAGGTTAATAAAAATTAGGAATAGACAAAAAATATTTAAAATAAAAATAACTTTTAAATAAGAAAGTAGAAATTTTAGTTGCGATAGATAAAAGAGAGTGTTGTTAACAATTGACTAAAAGAAAATATGATTAACAATATTTCACAAGAGAAGAAAATATTGAAATGAAGGAATATGTGTCAAAAGAAAATACTGAAATAAAAGAATATAAAAGTGATTAAAGAGAGCAAAATATTTTAAAGAAAAATGGAAGAAATTTTAAATAAAGTGTGTGCTTTTCTTTCTCTATCTATGGATTGAGCCAACAATAATGCCAAAGAAATGACACAAACATGTAAATAAAAATTATTAAAAAATATTAAATATATATCTTAACTAAATAATAAAACAAAAGTGATGGATAATTAGTTGAAATGGTTTAATGGATACGAACTAATGCAATATCAACTTAATTATAAAATGGATCAATCATGACTGGTTACGTGATCAACTTGCATAGACAATCTAGAAAACGCTAATTCTATGATGTAATTAGCATCATAGACAAAGCCAATTTGGTTTTCAAAATGCCTCTAATAATTGGGTTTCTAATTTTATGGTAAATGGTAATGTGTAGCACCTAAAGCTTTGTGAAGTATCCTATCTCGTTTCCAAATCCTACGATTGCTAAAAGACAAACCATCTTTTTCAATTGGTGTATTAGCAAGGCAATTTAGCGACGATTAGTTTACTTGCAATTCCGTCGCAAATTAACCATGGATTAATTGCAATGAGAGAACAGCTTCACAAATCCGTAGCTAATTTGTAAAGATCAAAGAGATACTAAATTTTCCATTTCCCTTTGCATAATCCATTAATGATGTAGTGAGAGAATATTAGAGAGAATTTTAATATATTGAAGGATATCTCCTTCGATATTGTCTCGTTATTTTTTTGGAGAAATATATCCTTCACAAAATTTTGCTATTCTCTTCTTAATTAGGAGGAGAAATAATCTAAATTTGAA
The DNA here is from genome assembly GCA_026586105.1 of Hylodesmum podocarpum. Classification (NCBI taxonomy): domain Eukaryota; kingdom Viridiplantae; phylum Streptophyta; class Magnoliopsida; order Fabales; family Fabaceae; genus Hylodesmum; species Hylodesmum podocarpum. Next base: position 6,041,255 of record JALJEV010001371.1, read on the forward strand.
AAATATTAATATTTATAACAAAATTAGTACTTGAATTTTGAAGGGCCCACGTGAGTTGAGAAGTTTTTTCTCAAAAGGTTCTACTTATTACCTAAAATTAGAAAATAAAAACAAAAATTAACTTTATTATATCATGTTATTTATTGTAATCTGTGTGTTGGTCGTCCTTAATCAAAGAGTACCACAGGCGTCAGTGTTCTTAGCCCTAAGTGACTTGGCTTTTTAAACATGCCTTGGTACTGTTGGACTTGTATTCACTCTCTTAATTATTTATATATTCTTTGATTTCATGTCAATGTAAATGAAAATTTTCAAAATAATTTTTAGAAGAAGAAAATAACAAGAAATAAAATTAATTTATTTTTCTAAAAATTAAAATGAGTATTTCACGTAATATTTTTTTTTCAAATTTTTTAAAATACGTGTGACATTTTACAAATTGACTAATAAAAAAAGTTATTTTAATTTTTAGATAAATAAATTTCATTTTTATTCCTATTTTTTCTTATTATAAATCCTTGTCAAACAAAAACACCCAAATAAAAAATCTCCAAGGTCCAACTTGCAATTCTATTATTAAAAGTAGAAACAAATTCCTAAAATAAAGATGATACCTTTAATTTTTTTAAAAAAACATAAGTAACATCTTTAATCCAAATAATATTTTAAAAATCATTAAATTTGAATTATTTTTCAGTAATAAAAGTACTAAGCGCCTAACATAGATATAGATTGGAGAATAAATTAGATTTGTCGTATATAGGTGATTGCTAAATCAATTTACTTAATGTCAAAGTTGATTTCACTTTCGAAGATTCAATAATGGTGGAAATCTTCTTTTTCAATCTTTCACAAAATCCATTAATATTGATAGTTAATTTCGTTTGATAATTTGACAAGCTTCGGTTTTTTTTTTTTTTTTTTTGTGTGTTTTTATTTTACTTTGAGGTGATCATGATTCTAATCTAATATTTCTTAAATCTTTGCTCCGATTGATAATTTGTTCTAATCATATAAAAGAAAACGAGTTTGTACAACCCTAACCTTAAAGATTTTTCTAATTAATTTTAGTTTTATGCTAGCTAAACAATGTTCGAGTATATGAATTAAGTTTCATGAAACCATCTTTGAATTGTGTATACTCGAACAATAATATATGAAATATTTTATTGAGTAAATTATACCTAGAGTTATACTACCTAGTGTTTTATCGAAGTTATACAAGATATTTTTTTATTTTTTCAGCATTATTTTACCATATTTAATAAGGAGTTTATGTAATATTTTTAAAGTCAAAGGAATGTTAATATAATGCATAAAAAAATATCAATATAATATTTTCTAAACAAATGAATAATTAAGAGTTTTTATGTAAAGATTAAAAAATATAAAATGCCCGTATCATTTCATAAAACTGAAGAGAATATTTTTATAATTTATTTTATTTTATCTAATGTTAGAGTTGGATTACTTTTCGTAATTGAAAAATTCTTAATTACTAATGTCATAGTTAAGGAATATATAACTTGTGGTTATGCAGCAGTAGCACATTATCACGTAATTCCTTTGTCATCGTTATCAATGACTAATCGTGAATTATTTGAGCCTTTCGTGGCTTATTCAGATTCAATTCATTTCTTGCACAGGTTTAATTAGGTTTACATATGTTTTCAAACTTTAATTTTATATATTTTTGTTCTTATTTTTAAATTAAATTTTTTTCCTCTAAATTTGAAAAAAAAATAACTTTTTTTAATTCGTCTTGTTTAATATAACAAATGACTTATATTTATGGCAATTTTCATCTGTCAAGTAATTTTCTGAGGTTTTTAATTTTGTTTTCACAGTTTAAAAAATGAAAAATAAATATATTAGTAACTTTAATTTTTTTAAAACCAGGCTTTGGCAGTCTAAAGAAGCCACAAATTGCACAATATTAAAATAAACAGACTAACAATAACATTTTATAAATTTGAGAGATTAAAAAATTTAAATTGAGAGACAAAAATAAAAATATCCAAATTTGAGGGATAAAAACATGTTTTTATTTATTTTTTTAAAACCATATTTAAATCTATTCTATAACGCAATTTTCATGGAAAAGGATGGTATTTCTTTTGAATTTTCATGGAAAATGAGGGTGTTCTTATATAAATTAATTAATTATTAATATATAATTTTAATATTTAAAAAAAATTAGAATCTAATTTTTAAATAATAAATAAAAAAGTACAACGATACAGTGTTGTCAAGTAATGAGCCATACTGTAGTAAATAAGGTTACACTTTAAGGAAGAACAAACTAATTATTGAAATTTTACCTAATGCAACTAAAAACAATTCTATGAAATTTTAAATTTTATGATATAATTTTCGTATAATAATGGATATATATATATATAGGGGCGGAGCCAGAAAAAAAGTGTGGGAGGGGCAAACTTTTTAAAAAAAAAAAAAATTAAATTTTTTTAAAAAATCTTTTTAATTTTTTTTTTTAAATTCTTTTTAATTCTTTTAAAATGTCTTTTTTTTTTTTAAAAGAAATATTTAATTAAATGCAAGTCCAGTTAATACATAATATTTTTTTTTCTTTTTTTAAGATTAAAATAAATTTAGGAGAGATTAAAATTTATTATTAATATATATATATATATTTATTAGTATATATAAATTTATATATAAAAATTAATTTATATATATATAAATTTATTAATAATATATATATATTAAATTTATTACTAATATATATATATATATATATATATATAAATTTATTACTAATATATATACAAAAATTTATTATTAATATTTTTTAAAATATATGTTTTTAAATTTATTATTACTAATATATATATATATATATATATATATATTAAAATTAAATATAAAATTATAAATCAAAAACAGAAAATCATCAAATATTAAAATTTATTAGTATAAATTATTATTTATATATAATGATTTTTTAAAATAATTATTTTAGGAATATTATAATTATAATTATTTATTAGAAATTATAAAACTAAAATAATTATTATTTATTTAAAATAATTATTATTTTTATATAAATTATATATATATAATAAATAAATAAATAAATAAATAAATAAAAACAGAAAAAGTTTGGGGAGGGCAACTGCCCCCTCCCTCTTAACGTGGCTCCGCCACTATATATATATATATATAATCTAGTCTTTTGTTAAATTTCTCAATCTTTGATATCGAAATACTGGATGATAGGGAAATTAATGTTTAAAAAATCTCATATAAATTAATAACGTGACACTATTCGTATTTAATATGAATATTTACACACTCTTTTTTGAAAAATTTACTTAACTTTCTACTCCATCACATTATCATTTTAATTTGGATTTTAACCAACTTACATGGATATGCAATGTAAATGGTGTATAACTCCAAAGTAGTGTGAGAGAGTATTTTATTCGTTAAACTGTGATAATCCTTTTGCATAACATTTTTATATTTAATTAAATATTGAACCATTAATATATATATATATATATATATATATATATATATATATATATATATATATATATGAAATAATGAGTGGATTGATTGGGAAAGTCAAGTACTTGATAGGGTTCGATTCATACATGATAAGGAAATCAAACATGTGATGGATAAAGCAGTTAGGTTTTTTCAGTTTTTATGATTGCTTCATTTGCCAAATCACAAGGAAAACTAGTGAATAGTGTGTCTTTAGCTTTATTATAGCACTTTTTCACACCAAATAGCTTGAATTCACACAATGCATGGAATGCAAAAACTCAAACGGCATCATTGTACCTTTGGAATGTGTTCAAATATTTTTCCGCCCCCTTTCTTTTCATTAATACAGTTTTATAAGTGTTGTCGGTGCTATTTTTAAAATTAGAATCAAATTTTCATTTAGCAATTTACATTGATGTTTAATAAAAAAAAAGTATATATTAAGAAAATTAACTAAATAAAACTCTTAATTTTTGACAAAAGAACTACATAAACAATACTTAATTATGGAACCGTATTTAAGTTTTATTCTCTCTTTTTCTATTTTTTTGTACACCATTAATTGACATGTTTATACAAGTGATCCATTATCCATGATAGAAGAAGTGTCCATAGAACCCATTTTCCTATATCGTGGGAAAATAAACGCAATTTTGCTTTGTTTCTTGAAAGGTCACACTTTTTAATTTTCCTCATTATTCATGTCAACTATCAATGTCTTTTATACCAACACCAACAACCCAATATTGTAATGGGAAAACCATATCCAACACTTACCAAACAGATCCAATTGTGACCAAAATGTTATTATGTTTTCTTCTTATAGATATAGCTTAAAGGTAAACTCTCCATAAAATGCAGGTCCAAAGAAGGTGTAGTTTTTTAGTGCTAGCTAGCTACAGAGTAGACGCACCAGACCAAAAAAAATCCCCAATCAAGTACTATTGAATCAGAAATTTTCAATTAATCATATGAAAAGGACATATTATATTAAATAATTAATTGGGTACCTAAGTCCTCACTCCTTAAAGCATAATTATATCTTCATCCATTCATCTTAATTAAGTAAGCATAATTAGGATTAGATCAATATACTGTTTCACATAAAATGTGAGAAACAGTCACAAACACTGGGAATAGTATTTTTCCACAAGGCAAGTAGGAGGTGGTCAATTTTCCATTATCAAAAAAAACTTATTACTTTTTACTGTTGCTTTTCTTCTCTCAATAATAAAGAAGTCAAATAGTTCTGCGTTGACTACGGCTTTTCTTTGCATTCGACCAAAAATATTTTTCTTTTAGACTTAATTAAAATCAGTTATATATAGAAATTTATTGAGTTTTATTTCTAAGTACCGTTAGCATAAAAGAATTAACTTATTAATTAATTATAATTTTAAATATATTTATTACAAAAAAATAATAAATTTATTATACATATGATAATTTATAATAAAATTGAAAAAGGAGAATAATTATCACCGCATAACCGTAACAATGAGTAACCTTCCTACATACTTGATTATTGATAACATTAAAAAAAACCGTTGCAAAAATATACAACAATACATATTAATTTTGGTAACATTTAAAAAAATATTAAATCATGTCACAAAATGTTATGATTCATATTTTTTTCATATCTTCAATAAAAATTTTCATTAAATAAATATTATTAAAGATATTATATGATAAATATATAGTTAAATATGTCAATGATTTAGTGGTATAATTAAATATATAAAGATATTTAACTTTAGTAACAATACAAACTGTTTAGTTATATTATTGGTAACATTTGCACTTTTAATTGTGCCCTTTTTCTCGATTCAACTTTGCACAAGTTAATTAAATATTATTATTTAGTGTGATTATCTTAAAAGGTTAGAAAAATTGAAGGGTTGGGGAGGAGGGGAGTAGAAGTCTAAAGAAGAATGAGTGGTGGGGCAGATACATAGATACATGTCAAAAAATTATGTCAGAAGACAGTTTTGTAAGAATTAAAGAATGAAGAAACCAAAAAACATAGGCTTTCAAATCCTTTCCAAATCATATTCCAATAGGTACACACATGTGTCCACTCAGAGCATCCTTCTCTGAAAAAGGAGAGAAACTTGTAATTATAACCCTCACACCATTAATTCTCTTCCATCATCCTTCCCCTTCTTTCTTCTCCACTTGCTCTCTCACCAGTTACTTCATCTACAGTCTGTCTCTCTCTTGAAAAGACCCTTCCAACTTCCTCCACAATAGGTTTTCCTTCTCTTTCTTTCTCTATTCTTTTTTGGTCATTCCTTCACACACACACACACATATATATATATATATATTCTCTCTTACTATCATTTTTTATTGTTCTTCTGACTCATAGAATCATCAGCAGAAAGGAGATTGTATCCAAAAAGTGAAGTAGATTTTTATGAACTATATATCTCCTTGCCAACTCTAGCTTTTAATATTGAAAACGAAATGTTCTTTTCACTTTTCACTTTTCTTTCTCAACATTTGCTTAGTACAATGTAAGACTATATATAATACTTATCTTACTTCCATACATAATGTGGGAATAAAATATTCACTATCTTGTTATTTTTATCAATAAAAATTAAATAAATTTACAATAACTCATGTGTTTCTTTTTTAATTATGATTTAATTCAAAGTATCTATCATAATTATCGGAAATAGTGACTAATTTCATCTAAAGTTTAAAACACATATAAATATAGTATTCTACTTTCACGTTATTTATTCAATCACCTTAATTGATTAGGTTAAATTTCTTTAACAAATATCTTATCATCTAATAAAGATTCATTGTTATCTCAAAATAAATTGTTGTTTATTAATCTTATTAATATTCAACTTGCTGAAAAAAGGGATTTAATCATGCATGTGAAATAAAATATTATCATATATCCTTTAATTTATAAATGTTCATAGACATTGAGACTAATTAAAACCTTCAGGGGCATGCACGTGGTAGACGAGAAAAATTATAGTTTCTCAAGAATTTGAAGTTGCAAATGTTGCTTTCCGTACATAGTTTATAAATTTAAAAAATAATATTTTCAACATTAAATGTAGTGGTCTCAATTTATCTGCACGTAAATCACTATCCCTTTCAAAATATATACGTGTATCTCCCACGCATCTCTATTTGATCAAGGCTGAGTTTAATTGTATCTTTATCCCTTAGGAATGTGTGTATGATGTAATTGGTCGGTCCAAGATATCATTTTTTCTTAATTATAATAATAAAAGAAATTAGGATTGAAGATAAATAAATTTGATTTCATCAATTTTTGTCCTTTATTTTTATGTTCCTTTCCCTAGTCCAAATAATGGAACATTTATAATATCTACTCTATCCCCTTTGGCCCACACAATATCATCAATTCAACCATAACCTAAGCTTGATTCAGTATGATTTTTTATTTTAAGTTTTGAAATGTCTGAAAATCAAATCTAGTTTCAGATTTAAGTTCTCAATTTTTTTTTTTTTAACATGGATAAAAATAGTCAATTTTCCATTGAAGTGATAACAATAATAGTGTGGTGGTAGGTATGGATAATAATAATAATAATAATAATAATAATAATAATAATAATAATAATAATAATAATAATTTTGATGGTGATGGTGAATAGAAATGATAATTGTAGAGTTGATGATTATAACAATAACATAATAATTATAATAGAAGTCTAAAAAAGGGAAAATTCATCATAATATTTTAAAATAAAATATTTCTACTATGAATAAAAAAATAAAATTATACTTCAAATTTAGAATGATTGAATTAGTTGATATCGCATAATTAAGAATACCAACTCCTTAACATTTCTTTTTGCTAAGTAAAGCCAACAAAAGTTCAGTATAATAGCTAAATTTCAAAATAATTTTTGAATTCCTATTTTTGTCATGTTTATTTTAATCTCCTTATATTTATTATACACAACAGAAAATTAATGTCTAAATAAAGACAATCTTAGGAACCAAATGAATTAAATGAAAACGGAGTGATAATAAGAAACAAAGTTAGACTAATTAATAGCTAAAACATAATTAACTGAAAAAAATCCCATGCTAACTAGATATGTTCGTATAGACTTAGCGACTAAAAGAAGTTAGTTTCTAAAAGTTTGATTACTAACTCGGTTGATAATGATTTAAGCATATTACCAAAATATGATTAATTAATAACAATTTTAAAATAGTTAGAAATTTTGTGTAAGAATAAAATAAATAGAAATATGTATAAAATCTCATGAAAATAAAAGAGATATTAATGTAATTTACTCAATAATTTATTATATTCATAATATTATAGAATTTTTTTTATTCTTATATTTGTAGTAGTAAATAAAACATTTACTAATTATTAATATTATAACTTAAATTGTATATTGTGTTATAAATATGATTTTTTTTTATAACTCACCAACGTGTTACGGGTCTTTATTTTAAGGAAATAAAAGTAAAACTAAACATATTGCAATATATCTTTTTCAAAGATGTATTCTTTTAAATAAAGAAAAGTAAAATATTATAATACAAAAATACACTATAAACCAATTTTATAATAATTATGTCATTCTTTTTATACTTAATATATATATATATATATATATATATATATATATTAAATTCATAATTTTAATTTCACATAAATTACTTTAACAACCGAATATTCGATGGCAAGAGTAAACAATTTTGCAAACATCTATAGCAGCTATTCAATCTGTGCAAAAGAAAGAATTCTATCATTTGATTAACTTTTTTAAAGGCTTTAGCAACCGCGCAACTCTGTAACAAAACATTAAATAGTACTGATGAATGAATACATGCTTTTGTTGCAAAAAGTTACTTTTCATTATCCACGTTCGCTTAAAAAATATTTGTCACTAAATTATCAACTTGTTCTGTGTTTATTATTCTATTAACAAAATTTTGCTTTTCTCTGTAATTGGTTTAGTTGCTACATCGACAATTAGCAACTTGTTCACTTCAATAACAAAACTCAGTCATTAATACAAGTATTTTTTAATGAAACATATATACAGTCAAAAAAGAAATCATAGTAGATATACTTAGAAGTGTTGAAAAAACAATTAATTTATAATAAACCAAATTTAAACTAACTTAAATCTATTTTAGTGGGATTAATTTTATGTTTGAATCTGATTTTTATTTTACATATAATCTAATTAATTTAGATACTCATTAAGTATTTATTTACATTTTTAAATGCCAAACTCGTGAATTTCATAAGTAATATTTAAATGATATAACATATTTTTAAAGACTATCTTCACTAACATCGACAAAATAATATTCAACTGACATCAATAAAAACTTTCGCAACTACAAAAATATCTCACCTAATGTGGCTAAAAATTTCTCTAACAGATGTTGATTAAAAAATAATCAATTGACATGACCAAAAATTATCTTAAAAATTAAAGTCAATTATAAAATGTGTCATCGATACCAAAATTGCTCGGCCAAAATCAATACCAAAAATACATGCATACATGTTAAAATATGTATTATGGATTTAACTTAATCCTACAAAACTAATTTATAAGATAAAAAATACTCCCTACTTTTATACATACAACAGTTCATATCTTTAAGCGATGAGAAATCTTTTATATACTTCGTCAATTGAACTTCTAAAACATAGAAATTATTCAAACAGGTAGTCTAATATTAACGACTTCAGTTCTTAATTAACGTTGACCAAAAATAATCTTAGCTATGGTTAATAAAAAATAATTAGCTATGGTCAATAAAAAATAAGTGTGAGGTCAACCAAAAAATAATCCTAATTTGAGTTGATCAAAATATAATTTGTAGTTTAATATATAAAACTAAAATAATTATAAATTATAAATTATAAATCAATTTTAAACCTAGTCTTAAATTGTTTTTAAAATATTTAGTCCAATTTTTATCTAATTAAATGAATTTGAATTTAATTCCAATTCATTTGAATGAATTTAAAACAGACATGGATGGATTGAATTTTTACTTATATCATCCTTAAATATATCCATAAACAAATTTTATGTTCTAACAAACTTATTGTTAAATTCAATAATAGAAATTAAGATTGTCATTTTCTTGGCATGATCTTGTATACTACGTATAGAATCGTTATCATATTAAATTACATTCATTTATGATAAGTACTTCACAGAACTTTTTGTATCTAACTATTCAATATTAAAAAGGATAATTTTTACTGTCAAAATTGTTTTAATTACATAGTCAATCTTCAAATTTTAAGATAATATTTTGTTATTTTATTATGACTTACCGCATTTGTAAAAGTTGAGTAAAAGAATTCAAATTCAATCTATTCATCCTACTCTAAGATTTGTGTTACATCAATCATTAGAGAGGGAGAGGGAGAAAAAACTTCATAAAGTATCTTTAAAAGGTGGGAGAATATTTTGACAGAACCTTACCGTTATCATATATAATTAACCATATGTTAATAAATTAATTTCATGTTAATAATCATGTATGATGTTTTATAAGTATTTATTATAATGCCGTTTATTACTAAATGATACAATACTGTTTTATTTTTTCTACATATCATTTAAAAATTGAGTTTTTCTAAAATATAAAAAAATTTATGTACTTATTAATATGCAGTTAATTTACATGAAAATACATGATATTTCTCACTTAAAAATGACACTGTAAAATTAATTAACTTTATGTTTTAATAAATCTTAAAATTTAAAAAGCAGTTAAAATATTTGGGTGCCATTAACACCATCTAAAAATTGGTGGGGTGCCCCATTCTTTAAATCAACGTGGATCCATCCCTGTAGGTCCGAATCAAATTAAGGAATAATTTTGATAGACTAAGGATCAAACATTTGACATCATTGACATATTAGAATCTTTAAAAGGGCAGTAATTCTTTGCTAATTGGAAAACAAAAGAAAATTTACTTTTATTGACGTATTTACATCGTAAACTTGGCTGTCTACATGAACAAAACCAAAATATATTTTGCCTTGAAGGAAGAAAAATTAAGGAAGGACACCTAGGAACCCTACATCTTTGTGACTTTATGAAATAAGATAAGAAAAAAAATTAAATAAAATTTCTTAAATGTTATTTATGCATATTTTCAATCAAAATTAGGGTTTCATTTACATAACTTTGTAGTTAGAATTACATTAAATAATTAAATAAGTAATTAATATGGAACTCTAATTCTAATTGAAAACAATATAAATAAAATAAATATTGAAAAACAAAATTCTTGATCAAAGTCTAGTAATAATACTCCATAATATAAACAAGGATACGATGTGAAGCAACATGGTGGTGTGAAAGAAAGAAAAAAAGAATGGAAGGAGTGATAATGAGGAAGCAAAGAGTATATGTATGTGCTGAATTCCATGCAGCAATCATGGCTCCCCAATCAATTTCCATAGTCTTCCAAAATCTCATGATGGTGGAGTGCATAATCAGATATTTGATAGGTCCCCTTGTCTCACAAAACTCTTTTTTTTTTCTTCTTGAAAAATTAAAAATTTTAAAAAGTAAATAAAAAGTTCTCTTTATCTTATAATGCATGTTTCACAACGACGGTGGAGGCTTGAAAGCTTTCAAAGGAATGTTCTTACTGCACCTTACAGGTGTAACTTAGCAATCTTCACCAAACTAAATTGCACTACTGTCTCTTTGATGATTCATATATAGTGTATTAATTAATTCTTATTATTCCTACGCACAAATGAAATAATTGTTTTAGCCAACAAAAAAACTTGTGTTTGATTTCTTCTATATATAAAATTTTCTTCGACATTAACTAGAGTCATCTATCATGAGTAAAATTAGTCATTAAGAAACACCCATCATCGTCATCTTTGGTTAATTTTACAATAATTATAATAATTGTTTTAGATGTTATAACGTAAGTACATATTTACATTTTCTAAATAATTAAACTCACGAAGTTTACATACCATTAAAGGAAAGCAAGCGGCAATAATATTTTTAATATAAATTTTTTAATTATTGTAATTAAAAATATAAAAAGGATCCTAGATCTCAAAAATATTGTGAATACAAGAACAATCATTTATTTATTATTTTTTAAATAATTTCGCTTGCATTCACAATACTTTTAGACCTAAAAACCTCTTTTTCAATTGCATAAATTAAGAAATTTATATTTAAAGTATCATTGCCGTTCGGTTTTCTTTAATGGTGTGTAAACTTTGTGAGTTTAATTATCTAGAAAATGTAAATACGTAATTACGTCATCTATTAATTTTGAAATTATAAAAATAGTGTAACCAAATTTATATTTAAGCTAAACGAATGGAAAATAGTGTAACCAAATTTATATTTAACCAAATTTAGGAGTGATAAAGTGACTTAACGATGGAGAATAGAGTGGATTCCAAGATAAAAAAAAAAAAAAAGAATGATGAAGATCACAATTATTCACACCCTTCCACTAGTAAAAAAAAATAAATTAAACTAATGGATACTAATAGTAAAAATTTGCTCATAAAAAACAAGTATTAAATTAAATTGTTTTTAATTTTGAGTTAAAATTTTCTTCTTTTCAAAATAACTAATGTTAAGTATATTTTTATATATTAAAATAGAGTACAGCTTTTCTATAATAATATACCAATACTTACTGGTTCAATTAAATAGTAAGAATCTTAATCCTATTTGGTTTAAATAGGTATGATCAATTTTCACCGACCAATATTTACAAATACATATGTCATTTTTATAACCTTAAATAATTTTGTTGTCTTTCTGTTTTTCTTTTCTTCCAAATCCAACTTTTATAATTTAATCACTTTAATATTCTCTTTTACTTTTTAATTCTTTAACATTTACTATAATTTAAAAAATGCCTATGCATGTAATAAAAAAGTATAAAATGGATGGTGATGAAAATATAATTAAAAGAAGTAATTAAAAACTATGTATTGTTTAGATCAAACAAAAAGTCATCAAAAAGAAGTGGCCTTTACTTTTTGAATAGTGTGTGTTGCACAAATGTTGTAATAAATATAAAGTGGTTTTACTTTGCTATTTTCTATCCGCGGTTGAATTGCTCTCACTCAATCGTTACTCTCAAGGAATCACTACACTCGTTGGGTTGAAGAATTAAAAGCTTAAATAACTTTTTAATTCATCTAGTATAGATGTGTTTTGTTTTTGATGTTTTTTTGAAAAATATTTTTTCTTAATTTTAGTTTCTTTCATTAACTTTGATCGTCAAATTTAATGGAATGATTAAATTCAGAAAAGAAAAGATTATAAGGGGTAAAATTAAGAGAATAAAAAAAACCAAAATTAAGAGGACTAAAAATAATTTTATATTATAGGAGTAAATATTAATATAGCTAAATTTATAAAATTAAGGATTTGTTTGTTTCTAAATTAGTGAAAAATTGTTAGGTTGTTTTCATTTTATTTTCTATTTTAAAAATATGTTGAAGAAATAGATAAAATATAAAATACACTGGTGACTAGCAAAAAAGTAATGAAAAAATTATACCATAAACGTAAAATTTTTAAGGATTTATTATACTTAAAACAATGAAAAACTGAGACTAGTTTATTTGTATTTTCATTTTTTGTTTTCACTTTTTAGTTACAAAAATTTTATTTTACTTTTATTTTATTTTCTATTTTCAAAAATTTGTATAAGAAATAGAAAAAAAGAAATGAATCCAAGAATTAAGCAAAAATAAATTTAAACTGATTATTTTATAATTAAATAAAAACAAAACAAAAACAATAAAAATAAAAATAAACAAATCTATAATTTACAATTTTTGTTATGTTGTTGTTTATAGTTCTTGTAATATAAAGTTATTTTTGTTTTAGCCCCTATAACTTTCTTTTTTGTTTTTGCTTTGGTCCTTTTTATTTTTAGTCCCTATATTAGCTTTGATGATTAAATTTATCGGCAGACGCTAAAATAAAAGAAAATACTATAAAAATTAAAGGGATCAAAGCAAAACACACTTACATTACAGGAACTAAAAAATTAATTAAGGAAAAAATAAATAAGTTACTATATAAAGTGCAGAAGCATTTTTAAATAAATTTCATTGTGCCTAGACAAACATTACAATAAAAGGTTGGAGTCTAAAACAAAATGGGAGATATTAAAAAAAATGAAAATGCTCAAAATAATAAAAGAAAGCAAAAATAAGAAAAATGAAAACAATTAAACAGATCACCTAAAGTCTCTAAAACTCAGAAAAAGGAGCAAAAACTCAGGTAAAGGAGATATGATTTATGAACCTAAACATTGAATATAAGCTCACACTTATTTCGAACAAAGAAAAAAAAGGTTCAGACAATTGAAATTAAGTCACAATTGAACCAGGTTAAGACTTGGAGGGTAAGTACAACAAAATATATGTCTCATATTGATAGGTAAGAAAATTAAAACAAAAATTGTGAATTTATAAAACTTAGGTAGCATAATCTAAAACTTAACATTTATTCAATCTATATAGGAATATTTGATGTTTGGAGTCTTTTATCTTTCTTAAAAATATCACTTAACAGAATATTCTCAAGAATTGTTAATAGGTGGTATGCTCAACTCATTTAAAAATTTCAAACAAATATATCTATCATTTTTCTTACTTTATTTTATCAATTTCAAATTATTTTTACATTATCTCTTTTCTTTGTTTCGCCTGTCTTTACAATATTTTCATACTCTATAATTTCTATACCTATACTTTTTGGTAAGCAATTAATATTTGCCCAAAAATCTAATCCTAAAAGTAGATCACTTTCCATTTATGCTAGCCAAAAGTTACATCTAGAAAGTTAATACTACGTGGCTATCAAATGATGGACTTTATTATTTTATGTTTTATTTTTCGTTTTCTCACCCTTCAAGTAGGTGAAAACCAATTCATCAACACATATATACATATCCATCTATTATCAGTTATCTGTTATTTATTTTATTATTATTACTGTTGTTATTATTAAAAGAATGTATTCCAGGGATACGTGTCATCATTTTCATAAAATTTCCCCCCCAAAACTTTTTCTTTTTACTTTTTTACATTTATTTTTTATATTTATATTTGGTATTATAATATACAAAAATCCCCATCATTCTATTAGATAAAAATTTATACTATTATTTAAAAATATTTAAAATCATTTTTCAATTTTTTAATAAATATGAAACAATGAATTGTTAAAATATTTTTTTTCAAATAACTAAAATAATATCTTTTAATGGGCACATCTCCACTCTAGAAAATAAAAATTACCTCCAAATTTTTATTTTTTCATTTTTTTCTCTTCTTTTTAAATATTTTATTTTCTATTTTTATTTTTTCATATTTATATACTGTATCATATTATTATAAAACAAAACATCTTCATTATTTTATTAGTCAAAATCATTAAAATCATTCAAAACAGGAAGTAATATTTTTTTCTCTGTTCTTCCTAAATATTTTCTTTCTTTTCTTTCATTATTTTATCACTCATATCTTCAAAATTATTATTATTTCAAAAAATTATTACTTCAACATCTTTGATTATTCAGAGATTATAAATATCATTTATAAGAAGTAGCAAGTAATTTTACTTAAGGTTATTGTGGATTATAAAAGATTTTTTTACCGGTTACTTAAAACCATTGCATATGAAAAAATTAATAATATTCTTATGAAATTGAAATCCTATAAATCATTTTTAATTTTGATATACATAAAATAATTTTAAATAATTTCGTAAATATATATTTTTCTTTAATAATATTCATATATTGGAGAATTGTCATAATTAAAAATAATTTAAATATAATTAGTTAATATACTTTTCAAAAAGAGTTACCTTTTAATATTTATATCATGTTAGTTTTTCTCATACTATTTTATAATAAAATGTAGTTATCTATTTAAACACTCATATTCTTTTTACATTTTTTTTAAAAAATAAATAATTAATTGTTTTTTCTCAAAATATATCGGATTTTTTTATGATGCTCGAATCTTTTTATTATCCTAATGAGCCGACTTTATCATACATGAATCATTATATTGTAAAAAATAATATGAAGTAATTTCATAAATGAGTATCTAACTTTAATCCCTCTTTTTTATCATAATAAAGCTAAATAAATGTTATTTAGAAAAGCAAATTAATTAAAAAAATTGATAAAGTGAATTAAATATAAATAATAAAACAATATGAAAGGTTTTTTATGCAAGTTTAACAAATATGTTATATTTGATTAAAAATTTCTCATTTTTGTTAAACTTAGATATTTTATTACTCACTTTAAAACAATGTTAATTGTTGGTGTAAATTTTCCTAAAAATTAAAATTAATTATGCTAATTTTTAATAAGATTTTTCTTTTTTGGATATAAAATCCTTTATTATTTGTTATATGCTATAGAAATTCCTTACTAAATAATATTTTTTTTAACAATTAACCCTTTTCTTTTTAAATTACTGATTAAATAATATATTTTTTAATATAACTAAAACATAATTGAATTGTTTTATTATTTAACATTTAAATGTCACAAAAATATTTAAATTTAAGCATAAATTAAATCATTTTAAAAATTTTAAATATCAATTTCTTATACCAATTTATGAATATTTTAAATAAAACTATAAATAATTGTGCGAGTATACTCAAATAAACATTTTTTATATTTAAATACTTCTACTCTTTTCATATGTTTGAAATTATTAGAAATTAATTATATTTTCTTTTAGTGGTTATTTATGAAACTTTTTTTCCCCTGTAATGGGTTAAGTTTATGTTTTTAATTATTATATTTTCATGACTTATTCAATTTAATGACATCTAAAATTAGTTTGAATTTAAAATTATAAGAAAAGATATCTATAAAAATGTTGTTTAAAAGTAATTTTTATTTTTAATGAACAATAATGTATATTAGACTAATATATTTAACCTCGAATAAAGTAAATATATGGGTATAAATTTATTTATTTTTTTGACAGAAACTAAGGACGAGTATTGGGATGTGAACAGCACTCGTCCTTGTCATGTACCATTTCTCATATCTATTTACCATCACTACTTATACATTTTTTAATAAATAATTACATATTAGATAATATTTAATGTTTTTTAATCTTTCATTATTTTACCTTTTTGAGTTTAAATTTTCCTGAATAAAAATGGGACTAGTAGGGAACAAAATAGTTGTCTTGGTCTACCCTGTTGCCATATCTATTCAAAATTATGACTTATGATTTATTTTAAGTGATTATATATTGAAATAATTTTAAAATACCTTTTATTCTTTTAATTGATTTATTTTTTACCTTTAATTTTGTTTCTGAATAAATTGATTCATTTACGTATCTTTATTATGATATAACATTATTATTATTATTAATATTTTCATAATATATCCTTTATATTTTTTTATTGTTTTTTATAATATATTAAATTTAAACTCTATACATAATTATCTTTATTTATTTATTATAAAATATGTGAAAATAGTCTATTTTACCCATGGGAAGGCACGGATATTGTAATAGTTATGTGTTAAAGTAAGGATCCTCACCAAAAAAGAAATTAGTAACAACAACATCAAAATCAACAATGAATTGTAGTTTGTGAAGGGAAGTCATGTAGTAAGAGTGGATTTTAGAAGGATGCAGTATTTGTGGGCTTGAATCTTAGAAGTTGGAGAAATATGATCCTTTGGACCAAAGGGAAAAGAAAAAGGTAGGCCTGGACTAAATGGAAGCCCTAAGATGCAGCAAGAGTTTGCATCATTTTGACTTGGTAAATGCATGCTGTTCTATGGTATATGACTGTCCACTCACATATCCATTCACACATGGCCGTTAGTCCACAATTTGTAACGATTCCACGTAAAAAAAAAAAAAAGAGATTAAATTGTTAATTTTTGGCAGATTCTATCTGGTATTTTTCCTTTTTTTGTTTTTTAACATATTTTTAAATTTTTAATAGGAGGTTTTAGTTAATATTTTTTTTAAAAAAAAAATTAAGAAGGTTAACGTAACAAGAGGTTTCAGTTCTTGTTTTGTTTTAATTGTTTGTTTGAATGATTAGTAATTAATTGCAATTATACTAACTTTGATTATTTGTTTTAAAATGGTTCTAAGTTAAGAAAATTATTAATTTAATTCTAATTTCAATTTTAAATTTTATAATTTTATAATTTTAAGAATTTTTAAAATTTCAGATTAGTTTAATTAGTGTTATGTAATAAGTTTCTTATCTAGCCATTATAGTTGAGCAAAAGATGCATATTTATTAACAAACAATATATATTTTTGGATTTAGAAAGAAATTTTAAGGAAGAGAGTGATCTCTAAAATTTTATTTAGAATGAACAATAATACACTTAAATGTTCATTTACTCTCTTTTTTTTCCTTTTATCCTTAATGAATCAGATAGTATGGGTTTCCTTGTTTTAAAAATGTGTCTTTTCATTTGCTAGTAGTCACGGGTCATTCTTCTTCGTCTTTCTCTTCATTTTGTTTTTCCTTCCTCTTCCTTTTTGTGTAATAGACCTTTTCTTTTCACCATTACTATAAACATTTTTTTTCTCTTCTTCCTCTTTTTTGTTGTAACACACTCTCAGTTCTTCGTGGTTGGTATAGAAATGCCTTTAAAGAGTTGAAAAACACCATTATCTTCTCTTCCACTAAGTCTTTTTTACAAGTCTTGAGTTTTCAATTAGGATTTTGGAACCTCACCCTCTTCATTTCTTGTTTTCCTTCCTTTGGCAAACTTTTCTCCTTTTTACAAGTAATGGTAGTTTATTTTGAATTCAATAATAGCAATGCTACATATATGTTATGTTTTATGCAATGGATATTACTTTATGTTTTTGGTTATTTCTTACTATGTGTACGAGTATCTATAATGTTTCTTTAAAAGAGAATATTGTTGTCGCTTACTTGTGGATGCATGGCTTGATTGTGTTGTGGTTTGAGTTGCTTAAGTTATGTTGTAAAAGACAAAAACACAAGAAGGGAGGTTAAATTGTGTTATTAATAAAATTTTGTGTTTGCGTCTGTTGTTTTACAAAGCTGTCAGACGCAAAATTTGATTTATTTAATTGTTGATTTTAAGTTACAGACGTTTACGTTGTTAATCCTCGTTAGTTAAAATAAAACAGTTAAAGACAATGGTATTTTTATATTGGTTCGTCTTAAGCAGACCACGTCTAGTAACTTAGCAACACGCTAAGTTTTCATTACAAACCGTAAAAAGATTACAAGTATTTTTTGCACCTAGCCGCTTCTAGCTATAACGATATTCTTTTATCCCAGTCTTCTCAGACTATACAAACAGTATTGTTTGGAACGCAGTCTTCGCATGCTAAAACAAAAGGTATTATTTGAAAATACAACTAGACTAGGGCACCACAACAGTGGATTTTGAAGGATGTTTGAAATAAAAGATTTATCCTCTTTGCAAAGAGGTGTTTACAGTGAAGAACAGAAAGCTTAAGAGCGAAATCTTGTATGTGAGCTTATCCAGCGTAATTTCGCCAACTTGAGCTTGAGGTGGTGAAGTCCTTTTATAGCTGAAATCCTCGAAGTAGCCGTTAGACTGAAACACTTGACCGTTGTACTTTTGTCCTTGCGTACTTCAAAGTTTGATTGACAGATGATCAAAATCATTAAATGATTTCGCAGCGGAGTTAGCACATGCTCAGCCTTTTTCTGACTTGTTCAAAGATATCCTTGAAAAGTACCATTTACTTTTCGTGTTGCAGAGGTTAAGTACGGGATCTCTGACTTTTAGAAGCTTCCGAAAGTAACGTCTATATTTGAATATTTGACGCGAGTTACTTCATCTGTCTTCAATGGACTTCACGTTTCTTCAATAGACGAAAGGTCTTCATAAGACTTCGTTTGTCTACTTTCTTCAAAACTTCGTCTTGAGACATAGTTCAGTCTGTCAAGCAGTAGATGATGACTTTCTAGAATGTTGACTTTGAGAGGCCTGTCTTCGTCTGTACTTGCTTCATCCATCTTAGGCTCATGATGCTTCAGTCTGATACTTGATTCGTCTGTTATGTAATTATAAAAATCTAGGATGTTAATAATCTTGACTTAACAATCTCCCACTTTTTGATGATTACAAGACCATCCTGCGATAAGACTAAGGAAATCATCTGCATAAGACAATGTTAGTTAAAAACACAGTTTATACCAGAATTACATTAAGACAATGTTTTTCTTTGAAGTACCTCTTTTTATTATGGTCATTACATCAATGTGTTGTAATTGTAATGTTTTACATAGAGATCTTACAAAGTAAAAAGTAACCAGATCATAGCGAAAATAATTAAAGAATTATAATGTGAAAGAAAATATAATTACAACAAATATTTATTCCTCTCCCTAAGACGTCTTCAATCATCTATTGTTAAGTCAAGATGATTTAACATCTTAGTTTTGATAATTACAGAACAGTCTGTTGTGCTTGTACACGGTAGAAAGAACAGACTGAAGCATCAGACTGAAGGAACAGACTGAAGCATCAAACTGAAGAGCTCAGACTGAAGAGTCTCAGACTGAAGCATCAGACGGAAGAGCACAGACTGAAGCATCAGACTGAAGAGCCTCAGACTGAAGCATCAGACGGAAGAGCCTCAGACTGAAGGAACAGACTGAAGAGACATCAGATTGAAGAGGCATCGATGAAAAGAACAGATCAAGCATCAAATCAAGAGCTCGAGATCAAGAGCCTCGGATGAAGCATCGGACGGAAAACATGATGAAGGAACAGACGGAAGAAGACAGACGAATGAATTCAATACACAACCCATTTATTTATTCATTCATCTACCTCGTTTAATGAAGTTCAGACATAGTAACTCGCACCCCAATTCAAATCTAGCCGTTACTCAAGAAGCTTCCAAAGACAAAATAGAGATCTGTGCAAAACCCCTGCAACACGAAAAACAAACATGCTTTTTGTTGATGTCTCTAATCAAGTCAGAAAAAGCCTGTGCAAACATTAATTATTCTGATTGATCTCTGTCACACGTTTGAAGTCCCCAAGACAGAGGACTAACGTTCAAATCTTCAGTCTAACGGATACTTCAAGGAGCACTCTATAAAAGGACTTCATTACTTCAAGAGAAGGCTGACGAACTGCATAACAAAGAAAATATATCCAAGCTTCAAGCTCTCAAGCAAAGTTCACTCGCCCTGAACTTAGAATAGATCTCATTGTAAAACCCATCTCTGCGTAGAGGATAAACTTATTCTTTCATCTTCCTAAATCCTTTGTTGTGGTGCTCTTGCTTTGAGGAGCCGTGTTTCAAATAATACCTCTGTTTTTAGCCTGTGGGAATTTGTGTTCAAAGAATACCCTGTGTTAGTCTGTGGAGGCTGGGTTTAAAGAATACCTGTTTAGGCTGAGAAGGCTGTGCCCAAATAATATCTGTTTTTAGCCAGGAGTGGCTGGGTTCAAAGAATACTCATAGTGGAACCTTAGTGTGTTGCTGAGGAATTAGATGTAGTCTTGATCAGACGAACCAATATAAAAATATTGTTGTTTTCTTTATTGATTTATCTATTAACTAATAGGGGATAATAACTTGAAAAGTTTGATAATAAAATCAATCTTAAAGAAGAAAATAATCTTGAGTCTGATCAAGCTTTGAAAACAGCAGACGCAAACGCATCGTCTTAGAGAAAAAGTTTTTAAACAGTCTACACAATTCAACCCCCCCTTCTTGTGTGTTTTTGTACTTTACAGTTTGGTATCAGAGCTCAACCTCTAAGGGTTGAGCGCTTAACAGCTGCTAGAGGAAAATATCCGGGATGGCGAACTCCCAGACGATGCTCATTGCAGAAGGTTCCTCCATGAACACTCCTCCAGCTTTCTCTGGAAATTATTACCCTTACTGGGCAGATCGGATGGAGATGTACATCAAGTCTACAAAATATAGACTTTGGAAAATCATAACAGAAGGAGACATTCCCCTGACCAAGCCTGAATCAGAGTGGGGAAATGAAGAATATACAATCGCAGAGCTCAACAACATGGCACGTTATGCCATAACGTGTGCTCTTTCTAGGACAGAATATAACAGATTCTGTGCCTACAAAATAGTCAAAGAGCTTTGGGATGCGTTGAAGATCTCTTATGAAGGAACTAAAGATGTCAGACTTAGGAAAGCTGTCACCCTTCAAATAGAGTACGAAATGTTCTCTATGGAAAGAGAAGAATCTATAGACGAAATGTTTGGAAGATTCCAAACTATTCTGAATGGGCTAGCTGCATTGGAAATTACTTTTTCAAGAGCCCAATACAACATGAAGATTTTGGACAACTTACCTGCACCATGGGAAGCTATGTCCACTGCTATATCTGTTGGGAGAAATATGAAGACCCTTACTCTGGATGAACTAATTGGAGCACTAAAAGTGCATGAAGTTCATTTGTGTAAAAGGGAGAAGCTGAAAATTCAAGAGCTTATTACTCTATCCAACATTGATGAGCTTGACGGAGAAGAGTTAAGTATGAAGAAAGCAAAATCAACAGACTTAGAAGATTCCTCTGAAGAAGAAATCTCCTTGATGGCAAAAAGATTGATAAAGAAGAGGGATCCCAAAAAGATTAGAAGAAAGAAGAAACAAGTCACTAGGGATGATCTCGATGATGAAAGCTTAGACGAATCATCTGAAGAAAAGAATGCAAATATTTGTCTCATGGAAAGAGACATTCTATCATCTGAGGTAAATCTTTTAAATATATCTAGTTCATCCTCATCTTCTTCAGATTCAGATTCAGAGTCAGACTATGAGGACATGTCATATGATGTTCTTCTTGCTAGCTCACATTTTATAGCTCAAGAATATATAAGTTGCAAATCTAAGCTCAAAAAGGCTTTAGAACAAATTGAAAATCTGAAAGCTATAAATGTCCAATTATCTGAGAAAAACATATCAGATGAATTATCCTCTTCGTCTGATACTGAAAAGAGTCATCTTCTTCTTAAAATTGAAAATTTAAAAGAAGAAAATGAACTCTTAAAGAAAGATTTAAACAAGTTCACCTTGAGTTCTTCCAAGCTCAAATATACTCTAAAATATGGAAGATCTCCTCTTAACAAGAGTGAACTTGGTTATAATCATGTGACAGACGAAAGAAAATCACAAATTCATTCGTCTGTATGTAAAAGCATACATGATTTCTATAATAGGTCTCCGAAACAGTCTGAAGGTCATTCAAGAACCTATGACAGACGAAACCTTACAACTAAAAAAATTGGACCCAAGAAAATTTGGGTACCAAGATCAAAAATAATTTTTGTTGCAGATAGAAAGAGAGAATGTATGAAGAAGGTACAATCTAGACAATGGATACATGCAACATGTGATCATCAACATGTCCTTGTTCCAAATCAACAGATCATGTAAGAGATCTACCATCTATGGGTCTTGAGAAGACATATTCACCAATTTAGATGGAAGAAGCAAAATTTTCAAAGAATGCAAACAAGTCGAATTTTAGAGACCTTTTTGAACGTGTTTTGGTGTCAAGAAAAATTGAACCCAAGTGCATTGGAGAAGTGCATTCAAATATCAATTGAATGGAACTTGAAATAATTTTTAAGCAAGGTAAGTTGCTCATGTGTACATCCAATAAAAAAAAGACCTTTGATATTAATTTATTTAAAATGCTTTTCAATGATTCAAACTCTCTTCAAAGAATTTAAACAAATCTTTTTTGAAAACTTAGAAATAATTGTCTCATCTGAATAAGTTTTCTTATCTGTTTAAATTTCTTTTGTCTATCCTTATCGTCTATAGACAAAAACTTTCGCGCTCGATCATTAGTTGAAATAGTCTATCTGACTCTTCAACAGACGCAACGTCATGTTATCTTCTAACATATCTGTTGAGTGTACAGGACAAAGCTCTTTAATGCTTTACATATGTCTAACTTTTTAAAGCAAGAGGCACGTTATCCTTAGATACACCTCATCAGACGAAAGAAGGTAATGAGAGATAAGAAGACCTTGGAAGCCTCCGTGGAAAACCCAGAGGATGCAAAAAATTTAAGAAAAGATGTTTTTGATGATTGCAACCCAAGGGGGAGAGAAAAGGATTATAAGGATGAAAGAGAGATAAGAATGGAAGTGAAAAGAAATAAAAAAAAATGTGTACAGCCCAAGGGGATGGAGAAAAAGAAAGATGCAAAAGCGGAGGGAGAGCAAAATAAAAAAATGGAAGAAAAGAAGAGATCAGAAGTTGAGGGGGAACATAATACAAGTGCTCAGTCTGAAAGGAAGTTTAGATGCAAAAGAAGAAAGAGGATGAAGAACAAATTTTGATTTGTTACTCTTTCAAGTTCAGTCTGATAAAAATCATCTCTCTAACTCTGATACATCCTTTTCTCAAGTAGAAGATCAAGGATCTGCTAGTGTGGTCTGTAATCATCAAAAAGGGGGAGATTGTTAAGTCAAGATGATTTAGCATCTTAGTTTTGATAATTACAGAACAGTCTGTTGTACTTGTAAACGGTAGAAAGAACAGTCAAGCATCGATCAAGGAACAGATCAAGAGCTCGATCAAGCATCGACGGAAGAGCCTCGATCAAGAGGATCGGACGGAAAGAACAGATCAAGCATCGATCAAGAGCCTCGAGACGGAAGAGCACAAGGCGAAGGAACAGATCAAGAGCCTCGGATCGGAAGCATCGAGACGTAAGAAGAGCATAGACTGAAGGAACAGACGGAAGGAGACAGACAAATGAATTCAACACACAACCCATTTATTTATTCATTCGTCTACCTCGTTTAATGAAGTTCAGACAGAGTAACTCGCACCCCAATTCAAATCTAGCCGTTACTCAAGAAGCTTCCAAAGAAAAAATAAAGATATGTGCAAAACCCTTGCAACACGAAAAGCAAGCATGCTTTTTGTTGATTTGTCTGATCAAGTCAGAAAAAGTCTGTGCAAACATTAATTATTCTGATTGATCTCTGTCACACGTTTGAAGTCCCCAAGATAGAGGACTAACGTTCAAATCTTCAGTCTAACGGATACTTCAAGGAGCACTCTATAAAAGGTCTTCATTACTTCAAGAGAAGGCTGGCGAACTGCATAACAAAGAAAATATATCCAAGATTCAAGCTCTCAAGCAAAGTTCACTCGCCCTGAACTTAGAATAGATCTCATTGTAAAACTCCTCTCTGCGTAGAGGATAAACTTATTCTTTCATCTTCCTAAATTCATTGTTGTGGTGCTCTTAGCCTGAGGAGGCTGTGTTTCAAAGAATACCTCTGTTTTAGCCTGTGGAGGTTGTGTTCAAAGAATACCCTGTTTAGCCTGTGGAGACTGGGTTCAAAGAATACCTGTTTAGCCTGAGAAGGCTGTGCCCAAATAATATCTGTTTTTAGCCAGGAGTGGCTGAGTTCAAAGAATACTCATAGTGGAACCTTAGCGTGTTGCTGGGAAACTGGATGTAGTCTTGATCAGACGAACAAGTATAAAAATATTGTTGTCTTCTTTATTGATTTATCTATTAACTAACAATTTGATAATAAAATCAATCTTAAAGAAGAAAATAATCTTGCGTCTGATCAAGCTTTGAAAACAGCAGACGCAAACGCATCGTCTTAGAGAAAATGTTTTTAAACAGTCTACACAATTCAACCCCCCCTTCTTGTGTGTTTTTGTACTTTACATCTATGCTCCCTCTTAGATGAACCTCTTCTTCTATTGCTCCCCCTCAGAACATGCTTTATTTCTACTTCTCCCCCTTAGTCTAAAAGATCATCAAAACTTAAGACACAGGTCCGGCAGAAGATTGAGATGGTTGGACTCGATACATGAAAGAAAAGACTTGAGACTTGAACTGCTCAAACTCAGTTCAAAGAGTAGTATGCTCATCCTCCAATACATCATACTTGCGCTTCAAAGTGTTGTACTCGCATTGAAGAGGCAGAAGGAGCTTTTTCAACTACAGGTTCTGTAACAGCCCCTTGTAACACCCCATCATATTTACTTACTTATTTTTAATTAGTAATTTAAGATTGTTAATGATGTAGTAAATAAAAGAGAGATTTAGGAAACAACACTTTTATTACATAAGATTTAAAGTTCATTACAACTGGCTTGCATAACTTTGTCATTTTATTATTTTACATAATTTTCTCTCTACTTACTTAGCAAATCTACCCCCAAACATAACAAAAACATCTTCTCGGCAAGACAGTATCAACAATCATTGCAAAACATCCACCTCTTCTTAACCCTGCAAATCTGGTCCCCCGAACGTTATTCGAGATCATCACAGGTGTTAAAAACACAAAGTGCAAGGGTGAGCTTTCCTTAACCATAATTATAAAAAAATTGATTGAAGTTCAAGGAAAACCTTTTCTTTTATAAATTTAGAAATTTCATCAAAAATATCATTTTTAGAATAATACTTCCATACATATCCATGATCATCAAAATATCAATCACATAGTAAGGCAATCAACAACCAAATCAAACAAACCATCAATCACAATCAATGATTCAGGCATGAATTCCATTTAATCAAACAGACCATCACTAATGTATGCTCCTAAGCCTACATGATGCATGCACCTTCACCATGCATTTTCACTCTTCACTCGAAATGCAATGTGGCGCCCTCCACCGAAAATAGCACAGGGCATCGATTCTCACACTCAATCAGACGCACCAGAGGTAGACACTCCGTAATTTGTCGAGTTCCCTCAGTGTCCGGCAGGACCTCCCCCTCAACATGTGATCATCATGAGCAGGGCAATTTCCCCACCAAGAGAACCCAGGTCCACGGCATTCCACTCACTCGGACGGGGAATCCGTGACTTACGGACTTGACTTGGTCTACTACTATCCAGTCATCAATGCAACATGTTCTGGACCTTGAATTGTATAATGACCTTCATCATATTTCAGATATTGACCTTTCCACCAGGTCATCTTTATCTCACCTCATTCTAAGCATTGTCCATTCACCAAGCAATCTTAGAATGTTGCCTCTCCACTAGGCATTTCCAATCGGTCATTAAACAATTCAAGTTCATACTCATTTCAATGCAATCATGCATATCACCACTTATTCACATCCTATTCACCAAGTAATTGTATATCAAGCACAAAATCAGTCATCAAACAACCATAATACTATCATCAATATGTGTTATATTAAATTATTCAGTATGTTAATATTCAAAAGAGGTTTCCTTAAAAGAGTAAAGATTGAAGTTGTTCATAGAAGTCAAAAGCTTAATAAACATAAGAAAGGTTTCCATTTCATTTATTTTTTATAAAGTAGTCATAGTATTCAGAGAAATAGCTGAAAGAGGAAAACAACTTCAAAATAATCATTCCAAGGGTAAAGAAAACGCAAACTTAAAGAATTAGAAGTAGTGTAAGAAAGATGAAGAAAAGAAACACCAAGAAACCAAAGAAAGATAATGAAAGTACCAACAAAACAAAGGATAGAAAAGAAGGATAAGGAAAGGTCCCCTTACTGCAAGAAACTAAAGAAAGAAAATGAAAGTACCAACAAAACAAAGGATAGAAAAGAAGGATAAGGAAAGGTCCCCTTACTGCAAGAAACTAAAGAAAGAAAATGAAAGTACCAAAAAAACAAAGGATAGAAAAGAAGGATAAGGAAAGGTCCCCTTACTGGTTTCTCCTAGCTTCCTATCTTCTTACGTGCTTCTTCCTTGGTTAGAGAGATTTTTTCCTAAGGTGGAGAAAGTATAGAAAGGTTTTTTGTAGAGAAGATAGTTTGAGAGAATGTAGGAGTATTCTTTGGTTTGTATCTTCATTTGCAACCTCTAAGCCCTATTTATAACCTTTCTAAGGCGGTCTTCTGATAATTTCGGGCATTCTGATAATGTCGGTCGGCTACGGTAATGTCGGCGACTACGGATATGGCGGTTTGCTAAAGTAATGGCGGTTGCTACGATCGATCAACAGCTGATGATTTGCTACAGTAATTTCGAAAATTCATAACTTTTTAATTATTTTTAAATTTCTTGAATGTTACAAAAAAACCTCTCTTGAACTATATTTAAATTTATTTTTTTTTTTTTTTGGGATGTTACAGGTTCCTCTTCAGATTCTAACAGATGCAAGGTTATAGATGGAAGCACCACGCCAGTAGAGAATGTCTAGTTCCATTGCAATTAAAAATCTCAAACAGCAGGAACAATCTGAAGATCATTGAGCTCAGAATTGTTGCCATATGCAAATCCTGCTCCAGGGAAGAATTGTCCAACTATTGTAGAGTCTTCTTCATCATAAGCAATTCTAGGGCAAAAAGCCAATGTGGCTTTATGATCTCGAATCTTCTTAAGAGTTCTGCTATCGAAGGGACCTTCCGTCTTCAACCTTTCATATTCAAACGCAGACAATAACTTAGGAATGTGAGCTGCCCACCAGAACTTGCGAGGTTCCTCATCATCTTCCATTAGTTCTTTTCCTTTAGCCAAGAATTTCACTTTGTAGAGTCGAGCATGATCTATGCGGATGAAGTATCTAGTTCTAGAGGAGACAATGGAGGTGAACTGTGTTCCAAGTCCAAAGGGCAAGTGTCTTCCTTCTTTCTCAGCACAACGTCTGATATGATTAAATGAAATGTACCTTTGTTTTTCCTCTTGCCTATGAATTTGCCATATGATAAAATACCAAGTAATGATCTGTAAGTAGTGCGTGAGGAAAATCTTCAGGAAACTCGAATTCAACTATATTCAATTCATGTGTTAAGTTTACACCTGAGCAGTGAGGTCAAATCCATGGGGGAGTCAGACCAAGAGTACCCAAGACCAATGTACTCGGTCTTGTTTAAAGGAATGGTGAAGGTGAGAGGATCATGCCCATCAACAACATCCAAGTGTTAGAAATTTAAAATATGTTTTGCATAATATGACACCGAATTAAGTTATTACAACCTATAACTATTATATTTAAGTTACGAACTGATAATTGTTAAATAAAGAAAGATAAATACATTCTATAAAAGAAACCAAATAAACATTCTAAATATCCTTATTCCACGTAGTTGTGAAAAATCCTTTTATGAACAAACAATTAATAGCATATAAGAACAACAACAAAAGTCATGGACTTTTTGGATATTTTATCAAACATGTGATTAGAAGAAGTAAAATTCAAAACTCAAAAGCAAAAAGGATAGTTCACGAAATATCAAACGAAAATTTTGCAAAATATATTTCTTTATATGATAATTACAAAACTAGAAATTTCACTTGAAACTACAAGGTATTACTAAATTGAATTTGCCATCTATCATATCATAAATGCAATGTCTAATTATAGATTCCTCTTTTACATGGAATCTCTTTCTCTAAAAATTTGAATGAAAGTCCTCCTAATTCACAAATAACAAAAGGTAGTAAAATCTATTTCACTTTATTTCTCTTCTCTATTTCTAAACAGTGACAGTAGTTCCTGAAAAGTTCCCTCTAAATTCATTAAATCCTATTTTGTATTTGGTTTCTTTACCTTTTCCCATCAATCATGGTAGTTGTAAAGATAAAATATAAGAAGGAGAATTGAATTGTATTTTAAAATAATTTTTGCAACTTTTTTCTTTTCCTTTTAAGATTTCATCTAATAAAGTTCAAATGCAGATTTTTCATAGACTTAAAATTTTTTATAAATATAAACTTTATAAAACAATGTAGCCTTAATTAATGAGTAAAAACAAGTAACAAAAGAAAAGAACATAAGAGATTTTTACTAGTTCGTCTTAGCAAGACTATGTCTAATTTCTTAACAACTGTTATTTCTCTAGCTCAGAGTGATTACAAGTATTATTTGACCTCAGTCACTTCTGACTATCCTAAGTATTCCTTGTGCATAGTCTCTTTAGGCTTACATAATCCAAGTATTGTTTGAAACCAATTTCTTCAGGCTAACAACTTTATGTATTATTTGATCTCAACCTCTTTAGGCTAACAATGCCAAGCATTATTTAATCGCAGTTTCTTCATGCTAAACTACCACTAAGGGTATGGTTTTACAATAAGAGTTGTCTATGTAAAGAAAATCAACCTCTACACATAGAGATATATAATAAGGAATAAAAGTTACACTTATTATAAAAATATTTTAAAGTTAATAAGAGATTTTTCGAGAGTAATCTTCAACTTCAAATCTTTGTTCTTTAACCTTTATATAGATGAAGAGCTTGAAGTAATTGTTAGACTCAACAACTTCAGAATCTTTACTTCATTCATTGTAAGTATGCTAAATGTTCCTTTACATTAAATGCATTCTTAAGATATCAATTCCAAAGTTATTCTTAATTCGGTGATTTGATACTTAAAAGTTGTACATCTTTTTGTAACGAATCTTTATATCAGAAACATTCTCTTTAACTTTGATTTGACACATCTTTTCATAATGAGCTAGTTGACTTCCTCTTTTGGAATGTGAACATTTTTATTAAGACTCAACAAAAAAATAAATTTTTAATAGTTAGAGTTTGTATAAATAAAAGTAATAGATAGAACTGATACATATTATTTCATTAATCTAGTCTATGTTTCATCTAATATGCAACATTCATATATTGACATATGATTTGTCTAATAGTTGCAATACTTTCATTTATCTTATAAATATATATTTTTATCTTAATAATTTATAATTATTAAAATTAAGGAATAAAAAAATTTGGGGTATTTGACTAAATGAGATTTATTACCCAAAAAAATTACTCAAATAGGTCTGGTTGAAAAATATATATCAAGATGAGTTTATTTACAAGAAGGCGTTGAACTGTTCAACGCCTCCAGGTACCAAAGGCATTCAAAGCTTAAACACATTCATGTGTTATTTTTTGCTAGGCAAATGGGTAGAGGCGTTTAACAAATAAACGTCTTTATGTAGCATGTGGCATGTCCCCAAAGAAGACGTTTGAAATCTAAACGCTTCCTTACTCAAATATTATGGTAATTGTCATTTTAAACGCTTCTATCCATTTGCCCAATCAAAAGAAAACACATAGAGACGTTTAAGTTTTAAATGTCTTTGGTGCCTGGAGGCGTTGAACAGTTCAACGCCTTCTTGTAAATAAACTCATCTTGATATATATTTTTCAACCAAACCTATTTGAATAATTTTTTTGATAATAAACCCAGTTCGTCAAATACCTAAAAATTTGACTTAACAACAGTGGGCCTCAAGATAAAACCTTTGCATGTTGCAACTCCAACCACCCCTAGAGCCCTTCCCTTCTTTTTCATTTTTGAGCTTTATTTCCCATGTAATTTAGATCCTAGCGTCATGTGTCATCTCGAAAGAGTGAGATTATCGAGCCTTGTGACCTTCAAGGGGATTGATTGTTGCAAGAAAGAACGAAGGAAAAATTGAATCACACCAAATCGATTGGTGCACGTTTGGACATTTGGAGAGTTAAAGAAATTAACTGCTAAAGGAAACGGAAAGATGAATGATGAGTGTATTAGATAGTGGGTTTAGGTTTGGTATGTCTGTGGAGGCTAGAATTTCACAAGTTGGGTCAAAATCATGGATGTTGGTAGATGATTGCAGTTGATGTTGATGGGTTGGGTGACTGCCCAAAATTGAGTCTTCATGGGATGATTGCTCACGAGAGTCAGGGTCATAGTAAATATATAAAATTATATTGTTTAATATTTTTTTTATTTATAATTTATATATTAAAATCTTTTTTTTAAGTCTTTAGCTAATTAAGAGTTTAATGTTAATGCATTGTAAATGTAGAATAATTTTGCATTGATATCCAATTTTCATCATTATTAAAGTTTTATGAAAATAAACAACTTTCAATACATACATGATATCACACTAAAAATATTTAAATTATTTTACATTTTAACTTTTTTCTTCTCTATAGATAATGTACTTTTTTTTTCTCAAAACTCTATGATAGTAATGAGTAACAATAATTTAAAATCGATTTAAGGAGATTGGTTGGATCACCAACTAATCACATGGGCTGTTATTAGTGTTAGAAATGATGAATAAATACATTTTAAATAAATATTCCTAGCAAAATTACTTAGTTATCTGTCTGCACACGCAACTTATGATTTTTATTTTTTAACTCACGGGTATTTTTTTATCTGTCAAATATATATATATATATATATATTTTTATCTGTCAAATATATATATATATATATATATATATATATATATATATTAATAAAAGTTATTTTGAAAAAAAAGAGATGTATTATTTGATACATGATCTTTGTTTACTTATTTGTGTTTTAGTCTTTCTGATACTACTTTAGCTAGTATTTTAGGCTATTAGCTTCTAAAATTACGAGTTAGCATATATTTCTTTTTCATTTATATGTACAATATTTTATTTGAAATACATCCTTTTACTCTTTCTTCATTTTAGAAACTCTTTTTTCCTAATTCTTTTTAAAATAATATTGTTAAAAAATTTATTTAAATACTAAAAAAGTTATTATAAACAATATAAATTTATGTAATTAAATTATATTTTTGTAAAAGAATGCGTTAAAATAAACTAATTAAAACAATAACATTTTCTAATTTAAAAAATTATCTTATAAACTTTGCTTCTTTTTCATCCCCTGAATTTTATGTTATGACTTCTACCTTTACCTTATAAAGATGAATAAACTTCTAACTTAATTTTGGGAATCAGACCTGACCACTTTTCCTTTACCTATCTTTCCATTAGAAATGTTAGGAATCCTTTACTGTCAAAGAAAAAACTATTTTTGTTTGGATTAATTATACATTTTATCATATTTTTACAAATTGTCACCTAATACTTTTATTATTAATTTTTACCACTTAACTTTTATAATTTTACGAATTTCACAACTTATTTATTTTATGTAAAATTTTCAGTATCCGGTTTCTAAATGTTAGAAAAATTTATCATTTTTTCATTTGAATTTTTTTAAAATTGGGTAATAAATTAAAATTTTAAAAATTATGTGATAAAATTTGTACTAAAATAGATAAATGACAAGACTTATAAATATAAAAATTCAGTAATATACTTCGCGTAAATATTAAGATTGAGAAAAATATAATTAAGTTTTTTCTTTTTAATTCTTTTATTTTTTTGATTGAATTTTAAGGGAAAAGAGAAGAAAAATGAAAGAAATGATTCCGACATAGGGAGAATATTCGTGAGTGAAATTAGGGTTAGGGTTTGTGTCTTCTCCATCAGCAGTTGTATATAAATACCCTTTTCCTCTCACACTTGCCTTCTACCGTATACCTTTAAGCTGTCTCTCACTCACACTCACACAGAATTCAAATATCAAGAGAGAGAGATGGCTGAGCAAACCTTCATCATGATCAAGCCTGATGGCGTTCAAAGAGGACTCGTGCGTTTCCTTCTTTCACTATTCTCTCTTTTTTCTTCTCTATTCTATGTTAAATTTCATCTGGGTATGTGGAAAATTGGGTTTTGTGCATGGACTTTGCAAAATTTCTCGGTATTGGGTGTATGTCTGTGGAAATTTCTGAGCAATTTTTTATGGGAAGTTTTTATTATTATTATTATTATTATTATTATTATTATTATTATTATTATTATTATTATTATTGGTTTAACTATATTTTTTAATTACTCTGAACTGTGGGTTTTGGGAAATTTTGTATTTTGAGGAGATGGGCTTGTTGTTTACGGTTTTATAGAAAATGGGTTGGTGATTGTTTTGATGATGAGTTTCTGGGATATTTTGAGTTTTTTTGAGTAGGTGGGTTTGGTATTTGTTGATTTTCGGAAAATGGGTTGATGACTTGTTTGATGAAGTGTTTTTCTGATTCGATGATTTGATTTTATCTTTTGAAGTTGTGAATCTAATGTTGATACCTATGATTTAAGGTTTGGTAGTGTTTGACTGAAAAGTGGTTCTGTTTCAGATTGGTGAGATCATTAGCAGATTTGAGAAGAAGGGTTTCTACTTGAAAGGTAATTGTTGAATACTTAACACTGAATTTTTGTTGACCATTGGACCTTGTTTTGTTTCTGGTTAAGAGAAAAACTGGAACTACTAATTTAGAGTTGATCTTTGTTCCGAGCTTGCTTGTTTTTACTTTGTTTTATTTTTCAATTTTTGAAATTGTGATTTGGTTTCAGGTTTGAAACTGGTTACTGTGGAACGTGCTTTTGCTGAGAAGCACTATGCTGATTTGTCTGCAAAGCCTTTCTTTAGTGGATTGGTGGATTACATTATCTCTGGCCCTGTTGTTGCCATGATCTGGGAGGGTAAGAATGTTGTGGTGACCGGCCGTAAGATCATTGGTGCCACAAACCCAGCTCAATCTGAGCCTGGAACTATTCGTGGTGACTTTGCTATTGACATTGGAAGGTATATACTTTCATTACCATCTCATACTCGATCAAGTTATTTTTCAATTGTTTGTTTCAACTGTATGAATATGAATTTGAATATGCTTCCATCGTCGTCATTTCCAATGTTGTTATGTGGATCTTTGGTTTAGTTTTCTTGTTATTTGATTTTAGATTGTTTATTTGTGTTTTTCTTGCTACAACATTGGTTTCTTAAGTCTTGTATTATAGAGACATCTATGTTTAAGTCAAAATCAAGGAAGTGGAATTCGTCAAATCCATGTTCTTAATCTATATTATTGTATTCATCTCAATCAAAATTGTTGGTATTTTTTTACTAAGTTTTTGAGCTCTTTGCTTAACATTCTAAAGTGTAGATCTAGACCAATATTTTATTTTAACTTTATGGGGTAGTTAAAAGGGAACTTAGAACTTTGTTTAACGTTGTTTAATGTACTTGTTCTTGTGTAGGAATGTTATCCATGGAAGTGATTCCGTTGAAAGTGCTACCAAGGAAATTGCTTTGTGGTTCCCTGAGGGCCCTGCTAACTGGCAAAGCTCCCAACACTCTTGGATCTATGAGTAAAAATATAAGCTGCAAGTTGATGATGAAGTTGCTTTGGGTTGATCCAGTTTATTATCTACTTGTTTTGTTTTTGTCCATTGATGGACTTTTATTAGAGAGTTTGGTATCTTGGTTTGTATCTCAAGTCTATTATGTCATTTCTGTTTAAACATACATTATCATAAATTAAATCCTCTAAACTAGTTTTGCTTTACCTTGCGTTTCTTCAATGTTCTTGCTCATGATTTATTGATGAGGATTCAGATACAGTTAAGTATGGTAATAATCTATTTTTTCATCTGCGAGGTACGCAGTTTGAAAAATTGGCAGTTACTTAAACATATGGTGCGCGATATTTGCTTCCGTTTTCTATTTCTGATAAAAAATGATTTTGGAAGAGCTTTTCCGGAATTAATTTGAAGTAGTATGAAATTAATAACTTAAATTTGATAAATAATTTTTATAAAGCTTATTAACGAGTTCAATGTTCAAATTCAAATTAAGTCGAACAAAAGAACAAAAAATTGAATTAACATTAACAGGCTATGTGATTTTTCTTTTAATTCAAAATTTTCCCCTTTATTTCTAGTTAAATTTTTAAGACTTTGACCTGACTAGGAATGGGATGTTTCCTTTGAGAGATCACATGACAACACTTGTGAAACACTCTTGAATAAAGATAATTGGATATAAATATATATACTTGATTGTAATAACAATCTTATTATAATTTTATTTAATGGAGAATTATATTTTTTATATTCATTAATAATTCTTATAGCTAATCAATTCTAAAAATATTATAATTTATGCTGTGTGTTTCGTCATTATAATTTTTTTTTTAAGTCTATACTTTATAGATTATAGTTTTGTTAATATGGACAAGATTATGCAGATTAATTGGTGTTAACCATTTTAATCTCTGACCAAATGAATTAGTACTTGGACACAGTCTCTATATGAATGACAAATTTTAACATTAAAAGAAGTATTGAACAATTTAAATTTGACCGTGGCATGCTACTTCAATCACGTTTAACACGTTTAGTATTTGTTTCTAATGTAACTTGTAATGATAGCTATTGGGTAATTATCTTTCTTTCTACACTGCACGTATGAGATCTTTCGAGTAACTTGAACATTATTGAGTTGTGTGAAATAGACAATTGCATGTGATTAGTGACCTTTATATAGGGGTGTTATACTTTACACTAATCGAAATTGTGAAAGTACTTACATTTTATGACCATATAATAACATGTCGTAATCTGATCAACTATAGCCATAATGAATATTTGTCGCCACCCTTTTGTTAGGTGAAAAGAGAAAGAAGATCTTACTATGAAAATTTCTCCCTTTTGCCTGCCACTTTGTTTTGTGCGTGATTATGTTAGGGTGATTTCATAGGGTTTGGGACAACATATCAACGCAATTATGCAACAAAGTGTGCATTAGGGCCTGCACACTCAATTACAGAGTTAATGAAAGGTAGAAGTAGTACAATAGAATGAAATCACATTTTGTTTCATCTCATTCTTAAGTGTTGTTGAACACTTTCAACACGAAGTTGGTGGCTACTTGAATGATTCTTTTACCTGTCCTATCACTATGATCATATAAAAGGTCACGTAATTATACCCTTCGTGTGCCTCTTAATATCACATAAGTACCAATTATGCTA
The DNA here is from genome assembly GCA_026586105.1 of Hylodesmum podocarpum. Taxonomy (NCBI): domain Eukaryota; kingdom Viridiplantae; phylum Streptophyta; class Magnoliopsida; order Fabales; family Fabaceae; genus Hylodesmum; species Hylodesmum podocarpum. Next base: position 6,077,417 of record JALJEV010001371.1, read on the forward strand.
GATATTATCAAATTAAACTATTTTTAAAAGGAAAATATATGCTTTCTTTCTTGAAGAAATAATGCCTTTAAGTTTAGTCTAGTAAAGTAATTAAATTTCTTACTAATAAAAGCAACTGCAACACATTTTTCCCCACTCATGATTCTTAGAATTAATAATAATTGAGTTAAAAATTCAATAGATATACTATCATCTCTTTTATCGATTGATTAATTAACATGCCAACAAGTTTAATGAGAAATATTTATATAGAATCCTAAGTAATAATTTATTAATAATCTTAAATGTACACGTCAAATTTGTAATTTAAGCATTTTAATCATTTTAACGTAAGATCTTGTTAAACACCCAATTTATAAATCATATATACTCTATAGACTCCATAAATTAACTATCCTATATCTATAATTATTAATTCTATTTTAAATTTTTTATTTTGATGGATGTAAGTGGAAGTATCCTCTTTCCCCTCTCTTTAAGCATCAGGTACTTAAACAGGTATCCTTTTTCTCCTCTTTTCTCAAAATCTTGTTCACTTCATCATATTCCAGTGCGAACATAAAGGTGTTTATTCCAAGTGCGAACAATCTATTCATCTCTCTGTCTTGAAAGAAAGTAGTTTCCAAATTGTGAATTAGAAAATATCTTTTATACAAAAAGACAAAAAGCTATTGGCATGAGATTGTTCTTAAGAGAACTTTGGTGTTTATAATAATTCTACTCCTTATTGAAGTACGATTGTTTTTTCTTAAAAAAATACATATATTCTTTATGAAATATATATATATCATTCCTCCTTTTAGTTTTTACACGAAGAATCTATATTTTAATCCTTGAGTAAAAAGTATTCACAAATCGGCTATTACATAAATCTTTTTTTCACCTTTTAAAGTCACAATATGATAATCAATTAATAAGGTTTTAAAAATAATTAATGACATACATCAACAAAATATGATGATGATAGTAGGAGTTGCAAAGAGAAAATTTGTCCTAAAAAACTGCTCGAATTAAAATAGACCAATTTATAGTGTATTAATCCAATAAAATAAGAGTGTGATTTTACAATTGAGACATTCCATATCAGAGTACTATGTGATTTACTCAAACAATTTTACTAAATTTTGTTTTGTTTTATTTTTTTTTTACAGAATTTTACTAATAAATTTTTTTTGAAACCATTACTTCCTTCCTTTGGAACGCCAATCTATTCATAAATGTCTTCATCAGATCGAAACAATATTTAATCTGTTTCCAATTATAATTTAATTAACATACAACAGATATAATTTTATTACTTATCATCTAGTCATGAATTGACATATGATTAAAAATAGTTAACGTTTGTTATAACCATTTTTTTTTTCATTTGTGAAATTTGGATATTTATGTATTTTCATTCTTTTCAAATAACCTAGTAAATATCTCAAATTTATTGAAGAAGGTGCGGAGAATACATCATTTTGCTTACACTAAAATTTGTTTTCATTTCTTAAAATTTGATATTTAGGTAGAGTAAAGTAAACCACCATTATTGTCTATGAAAGTACGTGAGTTGGACAATTTAATTCCTCTATGATATGAAAATTAAGAAATTAGTTTATCAAAGTGTAATGTGTTGATATTTTAGTTCTTAAAAAATATATACTGTCATTTTAAGTCCTCAATTATATAATTTATTATCCTTTTAAATCCCTAACTCATGACTCATGAGACCAAAATGAGTAAATGGATAAATTGAGAGACCAAAATGACACTAGATAATATAATTTAAAAAACAAAATAATTATAGATATATTTTAAGAACTAAAATATAAAAATGTTACATACCTGTGGAACCAAAATCAAAATGTTAGTTTACTCATTTATGCCTTTTCCAAATTTTTTTCCCAAATAACTAACTTCATTTTTATAACCAATTAAATATAAAGAATGTCCCTGGAAAATGATAGCAACCACAAGGGCGAACATAAAGAAATCGGAACAAAATCTTCTTATCTAATTCCTTTATTCTTGCATCCTATTTTTCACGCGAATTTCCTATTTTACCCTTAACTCATTAATCTGCTTCTAAATTCTTAATATGGAAGCTTCGCGATTTCTGTTCTCAAAAGACAGAGTGGAATTGCACAAGCGAAATGATGATGGCGAAAAGTAGAGTGGCGTTTAACTAACAATGTTACCAATAAGCGTAATGACAACAACAATTACTAAAACACCAAACCGCAACACAACGCGATGACAACAACAAATAGAGACGATGATAACAAACTATGCAATGCACGAAAGCAATGCAGAGCAACACGACCGTAACAACTATTCTGGAACGGCATATAGACAAAGCTAATTCCGAGGTTGATTGTAGATTTAAAATAGGCAAAGACAAAGGTTATTTGGATTATGCATCTTAGAGACTAATATAATGAGACTCATTAATAAATTAAAAGAAAAATATAAAATGTACTACAGTTACGTATTACTGTTTTAACATTTTTTTCCGTTCACCCACATTAAATACTTGTTTACATTGAAAATTGTTTTGTAAAGAGTATAGGTCCTCAATAATAACAAAAGCTCGAGTCCACGATTGGATTATCATTTAAAGTTTAAATCCCAACGACCATTCACTCAAGCAGAGTTCAAGAAACTTAATATGGTGGCGTAGAACATACAAGATATGAAAGGGACTGTCTTATACTATCAGGTATACCATCTTAGTACTTATTTAAATTAACTTCTAATTTTGCTAACATCAATTCTAAAATCTTCAGATTTTGCTAAATTAGTTCTAAAATCATGACGAAGACCCAAACAACAAATAATTGCTTTCAACTTTATCAATTTTTTTCACCATGATTTTCAAGAGCAGAATTGTTGGCTTTTGAAAGTATCTAAACATACTATTAATCGACTCCTGGAGGGTACCACAGTTATGCTTATAGGCAATTTCATTGGCAAACAGATATTCAGCACTGATTCTATTACTCAAACAAATATGCAGTACATTAAACAAGATGAGAAAGATGCAATCAACTTAATACATCCTGCAAGCTGCTTTTACCCGTTAAAAGACAGCGAGCAAAATATATATAGGAAAAGGGCAAACCACAAATCATTAACTTCCAATACCGTTTACATTTCAGCCTCTTGGCAGTGTCAGCAAACAGTATAATCTTTTAACCACTAGACTAAAAGCTTAACTGCTGCACCTCAATTCTCAAACCTTGATTACATCACGTATAATAAGGTTTTAAGCTCACATCAGTTTCACATGGTATAGCTCATTCTTGCTGAAATGTTATTAAGAATGCTGAATTGACTGGAGTGAAAATTAGGATAGGAGCATCACAGCAAATCATCATGTCATATACAAAGGCCCCTGCCGAAAAATAGGAGACTGACAGGTTTTGGTGGACAGATATCTATCGCGAAAGTAATCTGTATGAGGGTAAATCTTCAAGCCGTGCGGTGTCCTCAACCAGAAGCTCTTTCTCTAGCTGACGTCGTGTAGCTTTCATCACTGCCTGTTCAGAATATGAATTAATAGATATATTAGCAGATGGTTACTGGCACTCTAAAGCTAGGAAGTCATGCCCAGCTGCTAATAAACAACATCAGACCCCTCTAAGACAAACTCTTAATTTGATAAATGATGCAGATTTTGTGAGCCTATTTGGGTAAGGTAAACTTCTCCAATATACTTTTATAGGAGAAGAAAATACGATGGATAGATAAAATAAGCTTATCAGTCAGATAAAATGAACTTATGCGTAAACTAAAAACCAGCTTTTGAAGAATCTCACAAAGAAATTTTAGAAATTAATTAACTTATAGTATAAGCTAATTTTAGCTTATGCTTGAGAGAATTTTATTCCTCTATTTCCTTCCTATTTTCTTCTCCCTAAAGTGCTTACGAGAAGTTTACCCAAATAGGTCTATATCTCTCCTATAACTTTTATGTTAAAAGTGGATCCTGTCAGTTTACCCAATGAAGTGTTCAAGCAGAGAATTTCCACTTCGCATAAAAATTTTCAAACTAGTCTTCAATTCCAAGATACCTTCCACCCATATTAAAAATACACTAATTTTCCTTCCACCATTCTTTCTTCACAAACTTCTACACAATAACCTATATTGTGTAAAGCAGTCGGAGGTTATACAATACTTACGTTAAAATCCATGTACGAGGCACGCATTGAAAGCCATTGATGATCCATTAGCTTGAAAGTGATACAATAGAGAAGATCAAAAGCTGACTCATTTTCTGTTCGACAAGAATGAATGGATATAGTTACTTATAAGTTAAAGTAGATAACAGCAACCGGCAAGTAAAAGATATAACATTTTAATAACCCTTAATTCATTTTGAAAGTTCCAACCCTCCATGATCCCTTCCAAATGGCAAATTCAAGAAAAACAAAATAAAAGGTTATAAAGGTTGAGTTCAGGCAACTTACCAGCAAGAAATTTTAGAAAAGTTGCTCCAACCAGATTGCGTGGCTTGACTGTAAAGCAAAGCATATTATTTTTAGTAACTGTCGCTGATCCACAAACTGATTCAATGTATCACAATAGGCATCATCGATGGTTCAGATGGTGATTGCGGGTGAAGTTTGTTAAACTATTTTTGGTACTGATTTAGGCAAAAGAAAAATGACAACTAAAAAGTTGAAGGGGCACATTAAAATTTAAGTAGATTCATCATGTGTGCTTTATGAAATTGACATGACAAAACAGAAATAAAAGTGGCCATACATACATGTACCAACTGAATTCTTCAATTTAGACATGATAAAACCAAACAAAGAAAATATAACAACAGAAGTAACAAACCTGCTTCAAGATCGAGCATCTGTATCAGCATGTATGTGATGTTAACACCAGCAACTGCAAATGGGTATTCCCACACTGATCGATCACCTTCCAGCTTCCGTAGAAGATCCTGGAAGGATTTCTACAAAAATAAAGGGATATGATAAAGAAACATGAATGGCAAGAACATACTAGATATAAAATTGGCAGAAAATTTATCATAGTTCTTGGGGATCAAAACAACACTTAATATGCAAAGACAAATCAATTATTTCAAGCATCATTCTTGCTTATATTGCAATCTCAGTTGCTAGACCCTTTGTCTCAAATAAAGCAAGAATATACTACTAATATAGCCACAATCTATCATTGAGGAAGTTCAGGCACAAGAATTTTCTTCAAATCTACAGACATTTTGCTAAATTATTGAGATGAACCTTATTTCCTACATCACCATCTACACATTGTCTGAAATCAGCTCTTAAGTGAGAAATACTCATTCTTCCAAAATCAATACCCAACATTACCACTAAAGGCTTGTGCGGATAAAGTTCTCTATAAGCACTTACAGGATAAGAAATTTATTTTATATTGAAGCTACTGTGTATGAATTCTCTCATAAAAGCTGATCTTTATCTTAAGTGTTAGATAGTTTTATCTTGTGAAGAAATTTATTTTATATTTCCTTCTTATTTTTTTCTACAAGTTCTTAGGGAAAAGGTTATCCAAACAAGCCTATACATCTACAGAAGTTCCTTTCAATATTGCATACTCAAAAGCATCTCTCGGAATAAATACTAATTCATTTTCCTTATTACTTTCTCTAGCTGTTAGGATGAGCTGTCACTCAACATATGGTTTTTCCATTCTAAACTTTAATTTCAGTCAACATAAGTAATCTATTCATTACAAAATCAGATAAGAATAAACATAAGTAATCTATTCATTCTAAACTTTAATTTCAGTCAACATAAGTAATCTATTCATTACAAAATCATACCGGGAAATTCCTAGCAAAGAAAAGAAAATTTTCCAATGATATAAAACCACCACCCCTGCCAGACATATACAGAGAATCATTAAGAAGATCAGCTGGAATGAGCACAAACTTTTGTCAATGAAAACAAGAGAGGACAATATCTACCTAAAATCTGTTGACGGATCTTTCCCTTGCCAGCCCATTTCTTTCCACTGCTCAGATATCAAGCCATGAAGTTCTTCTTCAGGAAATGCAGCATTCCACAAAGCCCTAAGGGCATCCTAAATATGTAATTACAGTCTTAAAGATTCAAGGCATTGAAGATTGGGAATACAATAATAAGCCAGGAACAGCACATAAAGCTATGAGTACATAGGTTGAAGTGTATATCATAATGGTTGCCACATTGCTTACACAAACTTTAAAAATTTTAATAGAAAGATACCTGGTGCTCAATTATAGAACTATCATATGGAACATCTATGCGTCTCTGTAGCCTCTGCAAGCATTCCTCCTAAGAATTGGAAATTCAACACCATGTGAATTTGTTGTAGCATAATTATAAACAACAATATTTAATAGAAGGAAAATTATGTAGAAAGTGTTCAACAATTTGATATGATAGAATGAGCTCATCTATCTAGGCAACACTAAGCACAACAACTGATGGGCTATTGGTAGTCAAGATTCCCTCTAAAAATAGATTTTGTGGCACTCCCAAACCATTCATTCATACACAAGATATGGACGATAAACAAGAATAAAAACCACATAACCAGAAATACAATTTAACACTAGATTTGTTATTTGGTAAGAAGACAGATCATTCAATAAAAATCTGAAGTGCAAAATGTTTACGTTGCATACAGTTTAGATGATGCTTATACCTTATTATAGTATAAAATAAAAATTGAAGCATTCTTACTCTCTTTACTTAAAATTTTATTTTCATATTATTTTAGCTTTTGCAGGAAGATGCCTAAAGTATAATCACTCGAGATACTTGAAATGAAACTAAGTTCTGCTTTAGGCGTTACAAAATATTACCTGGGCTAGGGTTAAATCGAAAGAGTTAGAAGCATCACTATCTCTTCTTTGTACACAGACACAAGACAGACCTCGACCAAGCCATGCGGCTGACCCTGCCACAACCTCAGCTGTAACAAAATAAAACTGCCATTAATGAAGATTCTACACAATTTTATGTTTGCTACATATTTCATCCTAAATTAATGAACCAAGAGGCAGTGTTTCAAATTCAAAAAACACAAAAGGTGGCAGGATTATACTTCATTCTTAACAGTTCCCATAATCTAATATTCATTGAAATCAAATCCTCATAAACATAGTTGGAAAACATTAAAAGTAGATTACATAAAATCCACCAATTCCATCTCCCCTGAATACAATCCCTTAAGGGCTGTAGTCAATTTCAAATCCCGGGCAAAAGACACAATCTGCCAGGGTGCATTTGAAAAACTTATTTGAGTTTATCTTATGACATTAACACTTGTGATGTATTTGAGAGAACTAATTAAAATAACTACTGATACATTCATAAGTAGTCTTCAGCTTATTTCAACAAACATTTCATGATAACTTACGAAGACAATACAACTAACAACTTAATGTTTTCTCTTCAATTGCAGAAACAACATATACATAAGCACTTATATGCTGAACAGTTAGACCTTGTTCAGATAAACTTCTCCATAAACATCTGTTGGAAAAAAAAAATAAGAATGAACGAATTAAGCTTCTCTCACAATCTAAAATCAACTTAAGCACCTTAGTTTTTGGAGAAAATACCTTTATAAAATTGTAGGGCATAAGTTTATTTTACTTCACAGAGGAATTTCAATTTATTTTACCTTCTTATTTTCTGAACGTATGAGTGCTTACAAAAGTCAAAGGAGTCTAACTAAGTCAGTTGATTGAATAGGTACATGAGTCGTTATAAATTTCTCTAATACCATATTCGATTCCTATGAACAAAAATAAAGTGCTAATGAAAAAATTTACCCAAACTAACCCTGTCAATGGGCGCTTAATTAAACTAATTACCTAATAAATGCATCCATAACATTTAACATTTAACAAGAAGTTTCTGTGTTCTCAATAGTTCAATCCACAAACCAAGGCTATAACTGGATGCGGACCCACATGCCACACCATCCCTCAAACAAAGAAACACACCTTATAACCAAATAATAGTAATAATTAAAGAAAAAAGAGCCAACGCAGCAACGCTTAATCATAGAAGACCTCTGTGTTACTTTATTCACAATTTTCATCACTATAGCCATTGACACCAGCTTCATACACAACACGTGAAAAGCATTTTTCCAAGATACCATATGAACAACGGGAAATTCCATGAACACTAGATCTACCAAAAACAGCCCTCGCAGCCACAAAGTAACATCTAAATTTGTCAGTAAAAAATTAAGCAAAAAATAAAATAAAAAATATATATTCTTCTTAAGAAAAATATTGAAAAGCAATAATCGAATAATTGAATAAATAAAATGAATTGAAAAACACACCAATGCAATTAAGAATCGTAGTAAACATCACGCAACTCGAGTCACCAATCGGCCTATTATAAAACGGTTCGATCTCGATCCCGGTCCATTATATATGATATTTAATAATAATAATAATAATAACAATTTAATAATAATAGTAATAACAATAATAATAATAATAACATATTTTGTATTATGAAGGAAAAGAGTGAGAAAGAGAGAAAAGTAAGAGGTGGTCGTACAAGTACAACTACTATTGCGAAAGCGGAAAATGAAGAAAAAAAACAAAACAAATAAGAAAATTGGAAGAATTTTCGTTTTGATTTGAATTTAATTGGAAAATTACCAGAATTCGAATGGCAAGTTTCGCCTTGAGGAATTCTTCTAACAGCGACAAATGAAGTTCCTCTATCGTCCATATTTATTTTTTCTTTCTGTAATAACTGCTACTGTTGCATAATCATCATGATAGAATCTGTCATTTTGAGGAAAATCAGAAGAAACCGAAACGCGAATGGTAGAACGTTCGGCGGCGAAGATCTGAGAGAGTGGAAAACGGTTACAGTTAGAAAAGGAGAATAACTTCTCTCGTTCTTCTGCGTGAGAGAGACACAGTGTTAGAATGTGTGTTTGTGTGTGCGTTTTGGTGATGGAGTTGGCGTTTTGTTAGGAATTAGAAAGAAAGAAAGAGAGGGGTGAGTGTGGTTATAGAATAATAATAGAATAATAGAATAATAGAATAATAGAAATAGAAATTAATTAATATATTATTTATTTATATATGTATATTTAGTGGTGGGTGGCCATTGAGGAAGCTGAAAGCTTTTGAAAACGGAGCGTTTCGGAATCCGTAGTAGAACAGCGGTCTTGTGATTTCATTCATTTGGCTTTAATTACGGTCAAATTTGTAATGAATGGATTTTATTACTAAATCACTTTATTACATGGATTTGTTCTTCCGTTTTAAATTATACAAATTTTAAATGGATATTAAAAAATATTATTAATATTTTTAATTTTATATAGATATTGATGTAATCTTTTAATATATCCTTTCTTTCACTTTGTTAATTAATTTAAATAAAAGATTAAAGTCAATATTCTTAATATTAATTCAATTTTTTTTAAATAAAATAATTAATGTTTTATTGATTTTTTAAATGATATGTAATATGAAGTGAATTTATTTTATAAAAATCATATAATTTAAAAATTGTAGGAGTATAGAATAATCAATATTTTTTAAAGCTAAAATGTATAATATGGTATATCTAATTTCATGAAAATACTAAAAAAATTCTAAAAGTGTAATTAAATTTTTATTTTTTTCTCAAAAATTTTATTTTAGTTCCTAAATATGAAAATGATTGTTCATTATTATTGTCATTTTTAAAAATATCTATTTATTATCATTTTACTCCTGGAATTTATAAATAAAATGAATTCTGATATTAAATAATTATGTTTAAATATTAAAATTATAATAATAATTAATTTTAGGGGATGCAATGATAACAGACTCTTCTAAAAACTAAAACAGAAGATTAACTATACATTCATGCTCCCTATTAAATTTTATTATCTTTAAAGATTACAATAACATAATTTCAAAATTTTAAGTAACATATATATAATATTATTACTAATCATTCATAAAAAATCAAATTAATATATAATTTATTCACATGATTAATCAAAAGTAATTTATTGCATAAAAAGAGTTTAATATTCTTACATAATAAATCAATCACAAAATATCACAACTTAATTATTTTTCATTGTATGTGACCCCCCCTGAATGAAAAAAATCATAATTCATGCTGTAAATAAATAACATAAAATCTCTGTTATTAAAAAAAGTACATAAAATATCTATATTGTCAAAGCGTATATTTTGAATTTAATTATGATCATTAGTTTTCAGCAAAATCTCTGCATCATATTTAATTTAATTATTTAACATAAAATTTAAGTTTCACCCCTAAATTTAGTTTGCATTAAATAAAAAACGTCTTAATTTTCTAAGAAAAAATCTTCTGAAAAGTCAAATTAAAAGAAAATCTTGATGACTTGATCTAATCACTTTGATTACTTAAATAATACGTGTCTACTAGCTGTAAAAAAGAAATCGGTGCTACTTAATGACATTGGGAGATTAATTATTTTTAAATGAAATATTTAAGTTTGGTGAATAAAAAGATAAATATATTTTTAATTAACTCATCTAATTCAACTAAAGTAAAAATATATATTTTAAACAAACAAATAAAAAATATTGTGTTAATATTGATATTCAAGGCTAATTAAATACTAAAACCTCCCATTTTTTTTTTGCTAAAAAATATAAGTATGATTGACATGGTTGACACAATGAATAAACTTAAAATCTGTTTATGGTTCAATACTAATTAGCGAATGATAAGTGATACGAAATGAGAATCCATTTTTATAATAATAATAAAAAAAAAATTAGAGTTTCAGTGTCAAACATTGTTACCGAAGAGGGAGTTGTAGTAAGGATTTGAACATAATTATAAAGCAGGTTGGGAAAATATACATAAGAAATGGTTAAAAATGTACATTTATTATAAGAAAAATGACATTTTCAAATATTACTTTTTAATTAGGGTGAAATATTTTTATAAGGATACACCCTTGTATATTTACCATTTGATTGGGGTGTACAGTGTACTCAACCTATTTCAAGGAATTGGTGCCTTGGATTATTACTTGTAAAGATTTTGTCTAATATCATTTTGAGTGACCCATCTCCTAATAGTAATAAATATTTTCTAATATCATTTTTATATGTACACATTTAGTTTTTTTTTTTCACCATGTTTGAATTAATGTTAAGGAAAAATATTATGTATTATCAATCTAAAAGAATTTACATAGTCTCTCAATCAAAATTTATTATTTATAGTTTTGTTATTGAAATCTTGTTAAATCTAATTTACAATTGATATAATTGGGTAAAATTACTTTGAGTGCAAAACTTTTATCTCTTAATTTTTAAAGTTAATGGTAGCATTTTCGTAAAAAATATATGTACATTAAACTTTTAATAACTCACTGAGGTCGATGTGGTAATGGGAAGTTTTGATAGTTTGTACGAAATATTATGTTCAAAATTTGTTTATACATACAAAAAAGAGTATTTGTAATTAAATGTAACTATTTTCATTTATAAAGTATTTAATGAGTATTGACAACTAACAAAATTACTATTCGGCTTTATTCTTTAATTGAATTTTTTCTAATATTTTTGATAAATTTAATTATTATGTATTGTTAGTGTAAATATTTTTACACAATCAACTAATTATTTTTTATTATCAATATCATTTAATATCTCAGAAATGGTAATAATAAAGGATAAAAAAATCATATCATATCAAATGAAATCAACTTTTTTAAAATTTATTTTTACTTTATTTTTCTTCTTACTTATTAAGTATAACTAAGCATGAAACTATATATGATAATAATATTGTACCAAAAAAACAAAAAATATATGGTAATAATAAGTAAGGCCCGAGTCCCAACTTCAAAACTTTTAAGGTCCTTAAATTTAATATTTTTCTAATGATATTTGTCAATTGAAAAAAGATATGGGGTCTTATATTTTTTTTATTTTATAAGTCACTTTTGTGTGCCAATTTATATATAACTTTATCTCTTCAACGTTAATTTATTGACAAAAATAGTTTTTAATATCGTTTGAGGCCATTAATTAGCAGCATAAATGTTTACTTCTTATTCGTTAGAAAATTTTGGTCGTTCAATATTACTTTCATCCAAAATAAATAAACACAAACCTATATTAAGAGCCATGAAGAATGTTTGTTCATTTAAATAATTAAATGGAGACACAATTGTATGAACCTTGAATGTAGACATATCTCTTCAATTAAAATAGACCCCCAAACCCCTTGAAAACCTCTGAGTTTCTACCAAAAGTCATGTCCAATAATTTAAAATAGAGACCCAACTATGTGTCTCTATCAAAGGACTGATATATACACATCAATTTGTGCAACAAAAATCATATATACTTTTTTTTATACATTGTCTAACATTATTACTAGACCAAAAATTGATTCATTCAAGTTTATCCTTCAAATAGTGGAACAACCTTATTAATAGTTAGGCTATAAGTGCTCTATCTAGTGATATAAAAGGGATGAGGAGAGGTTGACTTCAAGTTTCCTTGTAATCCACTTTGAAGACCAAGGCTATGCTTAGAGCTACTTTTCTTAATTTTAAGAGACATGGCACCATAAAGCAAAGTAAGATGGCTTAAAAGTATTACATTGATCACAAAGTAAGGGTGTGGAAACCAAACTTGATTGGTGATGATTTCCCTTTAGTTAGCATTGATGTAATAAACACACTAAAATTTGGGGAAGATAGGGTGATGTGGCAATTCACCACACATGAGGGCAACACCCCAATTAGGGTACATGTAGCTTTCTCTTTGTTGTACACCCTCAAAGTTCTTGTCCACTAAGCTAACTAATCTAGACAAGAACCTATGGCATTCCATTTGAAAAAAGAATTATATAGCTCACAAAGTTAAAATGTTCATGTGGAGAGGTGAGGCATATCCATGACCAATGAGAAGCAATTATATGTAGGGGTAGGGTGCTCAATGATGAAGAGGTCCAAGACTCCTCTAATGTTAGTGAAAATATGATACATGCTTTTGTCCAATTGTGATGTTTGGAGACTTTCTTATCTTGTTTGGCAAGTGGACAGGTTGGAAAGATAGGACTTTAAGTCTTTGTGGTCACACTTGTGACATCTACGTGAAACCTCATGACCTTCCCAATGTTAATAATTTAAAGGACCTTGCATCAATCAATATAGTAAATATGGACGTATTGTAATGAATAGGGTATTGCCACATATACATACATACTCATTCCTTGGATGATAGAGCCTTTGCAAAAATTATTAAAAGCACTATTAAAAAAGATATATTCATACCCGTTCTTTTGATATTTTAGAACAAAACCTTAATGGCAAATTTGATTATCTTATTTATTTGTAAATTTTATTCTTTTATCATTTTGTTTGTACAATTTTAATCTATTTATTAACTTGAAATTCAACACTGAATATCCAGAATGTGTTTGTTACATTGATTAAAATTTTAGTCCTAGAAATATGAACTCGGGAGGGTAATATTTTCATATTTGCTACAAAATTTTAAAAAATTATTCCGGGATATTATTTATTACTATTAAATGTAATATTCCACTTCTATTCTCATAAAGATGGATAAGAATGTTTTATTCCAATGAAAATGAAAATATTGGGAATTATTTTCTAAGCTCATATGTATCTTCTATTTTCATTTATTTTAAAATTTAAAATTATTCCAAGGAATATTAAAACATAATCAAACATATTTTTAAATATTTCTAATGATAACATCTTGACTATAATATTCCCGAAAATACAACATTAACACCCACTGGTATTCTAAATTAGTGAAAGGGTAGCAATAAAGAATTAAAATTACGGAATTAAATAGTAAAAAGACCAATTCTATTTGTTAAATTTTTATCTCTGTGTGGACTATCATTTTAATCCAATTTTTTTTTTTTATAAGGATTAAGCAATTTAGTCAACGAAAAATAAAAAATAATTATTGAGGCATAATTTGTTTGTCATTTTAGTCTATGGAAGTGTTTCCTTACATTTTGGTATTGAACTTAATTACTTATTATATTTTGATTTCTAAATTTAGATTAAAATAATAATAAATGATTAAATTAAGATACTAAAAAAAATTAATTTAAGATTAAAATATGTGTAATTATATATCAAATAAACATTTGGACCAAATTAATTGATATAATGGCATCTGCATGCAAAAATGAATTGTTTTCCTGCATCTGGAGCATTGATATGATACATTTGTTATATATTCAACCGTGAAAATTAATTGTTTTTAACGATATGAGTTGATTAAGTTACTTATCGTATATATATAAGTTGTAAAAAAGTTGGGCCTAGTTTTTTTATTTCTCCTTATATCTATATCCAAAGTTGGATTGGATTAAATTTTTTTAGAAAGCCATCCAATCAAACTGAACTATAAACCTTTTAATTTTAATTTTAGGTTGAATGACTTTTTAGTTTAAAATTAACAACCGATCCGCATACATCATTTGGTGCTTTTCTTTATAAACAATGTATTGAAAACCAATCCATCACGTAATAAATTTAAATCTGTTACCACTATATTTATATATTTGTTAAGTTTGAGATTCTAGTTCGATTATCCAACTATTAGACAAGTGTTTTTCTTTTTTGAGGAAATCGGCGTAAATTATGAGGTCTTGCATAGAAAGATTCAAATCAATTCATTTGGAACGTTTGTGATCTGTGCCCAGGATCAGAGGAATAGAATCAGATCTATCACTTATACGTAATATCAACGTATCCTAACCTTAAATTAAAATATTAATATTAAAATTATAATAAATATTTTATGCATAACTAATTACAAATAATAATAATAAAGTTACACTACTAGTAATATATAAAATATTTTATATATTTCTATCTACAAATAACAATAAAATAATAATAATTATGTAATAATAACTATCTTATTGACAAACTTAGAGACACAGAAATTATATTAAAGAGTTAAAATCTTCTTATATTATTTATAAAGATTGAGTTTCACCTTAAATCGATTCCGTTTAAAGAAAATTTTTTACGTGTTATATAAATAACTCCTTTATTTAATGATGGTTAATGATGATGTGTCTCTATATATAATCTTAATTTTTATATTAATTTATGAGTACTTTATTAAGTCAAACCAATATTTTAAATCATACATTTTTATTTACTTAAATTCTTAATACACATTATCAAATCATTTTTTTATTTAGATGTTGAAATATCTTTCTAAATATACTCCATACTCTCATGCGAAGATTGAGTTATCTTAGAAAAGAACTCTCATGCGAAGATTGAGTTATCATACTTTTCTACAATATCTATCCCAAATCAACTAAACCAAACTTCTCTACGGTATCTTTCCACAAATCATAATCAGATCCAATGTTATTAAGAATAAATAATAATAATGAGATCCAATATAAAAATGGAGAAAAATATGGAGTTGAAAATGTAATGATTGATTAATACCAAATACATCTTACATATTATTAATTATGTCCGTTTATTTTATCCGTCGTTTATTTTAAGAAAATACAACAGTTTTTTTTGTTACAGCAAAATAGTTGTAGAGTTTCTAATTTTACTTCTTTATTATAACTTCACTATATATATATATATATATATATATATATATATAAATTAGTTATAGATAAGGAAATAAATAGGAGTATAATGGATAAAATTATTTAATATAATCTTAAACTATGCAAATGATAAATATATAAGATAAAAAATTATCCAAAAGTCGACAATTAAAAAGAACGAAAAGAGCATAACACTAATAATTAAATAATATTAAATTAGTATTATATATATTTTATCTTCTATATTAATTAGATACTCTTATTTATATTTGTTACATTTTCTTATTTCATAATAAATAATAAAGGATGTAATACGAAAAATATATTTAACGCTTCATTAATTTTTCTAAAATGACAGATAGTTTGAAACATTTTTTTTTGTAAAAGCATCGTATAGTATACAAATATATTATTAATAAAGTAATATACACTACATTTAGAATAAAAACATGTATTTAAACGAAGTTGTTCATTCCTTAAAATAGACTCAAAATATACGTGGCTATTCCCAAAAGAAAAATGCATCATATTCATTAGATCTAGGGAGTATTTGATAGATGAGAACTTTTTTAATCTGAAAAATATTTTTTTATAATTATAAATGTTGAGAATTATAATTTTTAGAATTTATTTTAAAATATATTTGATTAATCATAAAATATTTAAAATTAATATTTTTTTTCATAAATTAATTATTTACTACATTAAATGACTTTATATAAAATAAAATAATATTTTCTTACATAAAAAAATAATCTTGAAAAAAACTCAAGTGGAGGAAATCCTCACCTATAACATCAGCTAGTTTTTGAGATTGAATTAAGTCTAAATTTACATTTAAAATAGTATCACAATTCTTCTAGATTAAGAAAAATAAATCTCAGAATTTATCGTACACTATTCACTTACAAAATCCAATAATATTAGGCGTGACGTGAAGAGATGTACCGGAGAAAAAACAATATTGGGGATATATTTTTAAGGTGAAAAAAATATAGAAAATCATCATTCTCAGATGGATCTATGATTTCCGAGAAATTAAAAGTTTCCTATATCAAACGCTCCTCTTTCCATATCGGTTTTGTATATTCTGTATACATGAATAAGTCCAATTTCATTTCCAAATAGAAACTTGATAGCACGTTCTGTTACTTAATTCTCTCTTCTCAATTACTTAATTAAGTCTGATACCTTTTAACTATTTACAAATTTTATTATTTTTGTATATATATGATAAATTAATAAACAAGCTAGGTTTATGTCCTAAGATATTAGTTTGTTGCAGCTATCCAACAAAATGAAACAGTTCTCTAGGTCTTCCCTAGATTTGGTTTGGGTTAGTCAAATCTAGGTGGGTCTCATGGTTCTGTTGTTCACTCCAAAAATAATGCAATTCAATCTCCCTCCAAATCCTTGTGGGTTGTCTATTTTATCATGACACTTGTCGGTGTCATTTATTATCCTTGTTCTTTTTGTGCAATTTGATGGTTATAACGGTTACTCAAGGGATTAAATCGAGATTTTCTTTTAAAATGTTTTGGACACTTTTCTTTAATGCTTGAACTGTGAAATCCATATTTTCTATTTAGTCTCTGAAAGAATAATTATTTTCAATTCCTGGTGTAGTTATTCCATGTCATTGAAATTAAGTTTATGTACTATTGTTAATACCATTTACGTGAGAGATGTGATATGTTAACTATATTTAGAACATGTATCAATCAATGGTTAATATGTCCGTGGTGCATTTGAAGAAAAATATGGAATAATATTCTTATTTAAAATGGTACACAAATATAATATTATGACATATTATATTATTAATTTAATTACTTAATTAATAAGGAGTGTAATTTGAATGTCCATATGATTGGTTAGTATTTTTCAGTACTTGATTTATTAAAATTATGAGAGATGATTATTCACTTTATTATAAATAAGCACTCATGATAAATTTTTTAATGAATAGTAAGTAACCTAATTCATTATGAGTTATATATGGAAGAGAGTTTAATATTTAATTAAATTAAATTAATGTGTATAATATTTATAAAATAAATATAATAAGTTACTGCACCAATCCTCTTTTACATCATAATTTTTTAGTTTGTTTTTTTCTTCTTCAAACTCTCAGTAAGATGTGACATTTTGATTGTATCTCAATAATTTCTCCTCAAATAAAAAGATCACTATACATGCAGTGGAAGACTTTCAACGCAAGGGATCCCTTTTAGATATCTCTCGCCAAATTGAACAATGAGTTTTGATACCACTTGTCGGGAAAGATAGAGTTACGCAATGGAAAAATTATACACAAAATTAAAAGCGTGTACAATAAAACTTTTCCACTTGAGGGAAATAAGAGAAATGTGATATATGATAATATAGAAATTTTTGGGAGAAAGAAAAATGAAGGTGCAAGAGGCAGAAGAACACGGAAACCTCCAATGAGAAAGACAAAAACTACATGACCTAGTCTAAAAAAATTTCACTATAAAAAATGTTAAAGAGTATAACAAAAAAACTCACAAAATCGCTTTACTTAAAATCAAATAGTGGAAAACACACAATTTTTAATATTTAAATATACCTATTATATAGACTTAAGATGTGGTACAAATGAATAAACATATCATTTTTTTAATATAGGTCTTCTATTTCTCTTTCTTTCTGAAACCTTGACGACGTGAAACTTTAAATTAACACAATACACAACAAATTTCAAAGTCCAACATCATTACAAACTCTTTTGTAGTGACCGTATCTTTCTTTATTACACTTCTTCTATTTCAAGCTATGCAATATGTGAGACATTGATTGAATTCCAACAACAACAGGATACTAATGAATTCAACCAGACTAAAATGAAACTTTTGTAGGAGACTATGCACCGGTGGAGGTCATCATTGTGGTAGCCATAGCTGTAATAATTCTTCTGCCTCTAATCTTAGTGGATAGTTTTCTTTCCATTATTTTCTTGGAGTATGATGATAAAAACTCTGGATATTTTGCTTGAGTAAAATTAAGGTGATGCAGCTGAGAAAGATGAATTTTGGAAAATTGATGTTGTTTCGACTTGTAGTAGAGAATAAATGACCTAAAACTATTGTATTTTTTTTTATTCTTATTCAATATTTCTTTGTTTAAGGTTTCGTTGGTGGTACAGTAAGAGAGCATAATCCCTAAAACTTAAGGGAACAGTGTAAAGAGTGAAACTTAAGGGTTTTATTTTTCAATTCAGACCCCAAAAGTGAAAAAGTAATTCCAAGTTGTTTCTCTTTAGGACTAATGTATATTTAGCCTGAAGTTTCACCGATAGAAGGATGAAATTTAAGGGTTCTTTTTTTCACCCTTAGTATGTCATGTCACCGTAATAAATAATTTTAGTATATATATCTAACCCTTGAGATTCACTTGAGTAAAAGAATACTCTTCCAGAGATTAAAACATAATTTTCATTCTTTAAGGAATTAAATCATGAAGAGGTGATTTTTCATTAACTAATTTGATAGTTTTACCTTTGTTATCAATGAGAATTAAAGATGAGTTTACGTAACTCATACATCACACTTAACCGACTTAGTTAAAATTATCAATAAATATTTTAAACATTTTAGCTAGACCTCAAATTTAATTTAAAATTAATTAAAATATAATAAGATATTTCACCCATAGAATGGTCATATATCCAAATTAGTTTTACAACTATTTTAATTAGCTTCGTAAGAACGAGCTTTAGAACCCAACTATTTTAGCTATATTGATTACCTAGACAAAAGACAAAACGAAAATATACTAGTTTACAACGAGGGGTAGTAAGTTTTGTTTTTTATTAAATAATTTAAGGATTGAATTTTAAGATTTTGGGTATGAAATAAAGTATATTAAAAGGGAA
The DNA here is from genome assembly GCA_026586105.1 of Hylodesmum podocarpum. Taxonomy (NCBI): domain Eukaryota; kingdom Viridiplantae; phylum Streptophyta; class Magnoliopsida; order Fabales; family Fabaceae; genus Hylodesmum; species Hylodesmum podocarpum. Next base: position 6,096,923 of record JALJEV010001371.1, read on the forward strand.
GGATCTTACTATCTTAGATACGAAATAAACTCTATTAAAAGGAAATTACTCAAATACATTATACAAATACCATTGTTAGAAAAAGAATACAAAACCCTTTGTTTGATTGATGAATTTAAAGAAGGTAATTGATATTATAGTAAATTTAAAATGTTGTGCAGAGAAATTAAAATTTTAGTAACTTGTAAGAGTACTTTAATTTATTTAATTAAATGTATATATTGTAGATCATGGATAATGATCTATTTAGGGTGTAAAGAATTTTATACAAGAAAATGTTTTAAACGTGATTCTATATATTTAAACAGACATTTGCTAGTCAATGACTACATTAAAGCAGCTTTAAATGTTTAAATACACATTAATTAGTCAGCAACAATCTCATTACCAATGTTCATGTACTTGTACTTGTGCTCCAAACTGGGTGGAATTCTATTCACAGATGAGTGGACCTACAATCATGATTAAAAGAAAATAGTTTTCACGATTTTTTAGGATAAACTTTACCAAACACACGCAGATGCCAACCATATGCCAGACATGACACACAATAATTTTCGAATAATTTCATATGCATGATTTACAAATGCGCACAGAGTGCATGTACACTAAATAATATTCACTCTCTAATTTAAAACTATAATATATTATATTACTCATTTAGGACCTAACTTGTTGACAAGTATTTGGAAAGAGCCGTAACAACATGTCACGGATTCAGGAAAAAGTAAGTTTAGGTATTGTGTTGATATAGGTGACAAACCATTCAAGAGATGAATGGGGAAAACAGTCGTAATAGCCTGTCACGCACTTTTAGAATGAAACATTTTTTTAAAGTAAAATTTTATTTAAAATTTTAGTTTTTTAATAAAATTTTTGATAAAATTTAATTGCTCATTAATTTTTTTTTGTCATTAGAATTAATCTTTTTATACCTTAATTCGTAAAATGTAAAATTTAAATAGAAATGTCAAGTCGTAGGTGGTGAGTCTAATATTATTGAACTTAATATTATTACCAGTATATTAAAATATAAAAAATTCTTCGATTGAATCAAGAAAAAATATTAAATTTTGTTAAAATATTTAACGAAAATTAAAAAATAATTCTCGGAGACTAAAATTTGAAACTCCAAAAACTTGCGTAACTAAAAATATAATTAACATATTAGTTTTAGGATTAGAGACAATATCATCGCTTGAAAATTTAGTGTATAAACAAAATTTAGAAACAAATTTATCTTTTCTCTAATACAAATAAAAAATGAGGCAAAAATTAAAAGATAGACACTATTATAAAATTTTAGAATAATATTTGTAAGAAAAAAAAAAATATATGTGATGTCCAACTCATAAGATCGTATCACTGTATTGGGAACACATAAGATAGATAAAAAAGTTGGGAGTAGATAAAAAGAAAAATAAAAAAATACATGAACTTAAATGTACTTAAACACATAATATATATGTACTTATGTCATCCATAATTACATTAAGAAATATTTTTTATTATTTATGTATTAAAGACTTTACAAGGTGTTACTTATGTAATAATAATGAGACACTATTTACTCATAAATAAATAATGTTGGACTAAATCATACTATTTTTATTAATAATTGTTAATCATATTCACAATGAAACCTTGAAAATAATAAGTTCATTTATTCTTCTTATAACACCTTTATTATTAATTATTTTCAAAGGCTAGTTGAGGTAGTGTAAAATCTTAATTTACTAATTGTAATAATCTTGTTCAATATATCAGCTGAATTCTTTGAATTTGAGATATTTAAAAAAGTACAAGTCTTCATCACTTATGAGGTCCAGCTAAATTCTTTGAACTTAGATATTTAAAAAAGGACAAGTCTTCATCACTCATGAGGTCTTTGATAAAATAATACTTCACACTAACATGCTTACATATAGAATGAAAAATTGAACTTTTATTAAGACATAACAATTTGATTTTCACCGAATAAAGAAGAATAAACTTATTCTTTTCCCAATTTTTTGAGAAATTTTTTTAGTCATAGCATTTCTTTTGTCTCTTATGATACAACCATATACTCGACTTCAATGATTGAGAAAACAATTCTACTTTGAAGTTTAGTCTTCCAACTCACGACAATACTGATAATTCACAAAAGTGAGTTAATTTTATATTCTTTTTACTATATAAATTGTCCATTAAACACTCTTAAGCAAGTTAAAACAACCACTAAATGCTCTAAGTTCATAATATTTCATGTTAGGACTTGTTGATGGTTTATTTAAGTGTTTCAAGGTTAAAAATAGAGAAAACATGTTAAGGAATACATCTCTCACGAGTAAGGACTTAACCCGCGCGAATTGGAGCACCAGTGAAGAATCAGTACTCACTTACTCACTGTAACCTTAACTCACGCAACTTTCCACACTGCTTGTGCGAATTGCCTTGACTTGCACACCATGTTTGCTCTCTAGAACCTTAACTTGCGCGAGTTACTTATTATCTCGCGCGAGTTAGGCTCGTGAAAGGCCCAAGTCCACTAATTGAAGGTTATAAATACAACTCAATTCACTATCAACATAGAATTTTAGTCACTTTTCAGTTTTGACCTAATTCGGTAGTCGTTCTCTAACTTAATTGCATCGGTTCACGTGAAGTGGAGAATTTAACCTCAAGCCATGCGAAAGAGACGCAATGATCATCCGACTTCCTTAGGGATCAATTATCTATGTATTCTCTTTCAATTATTTATTGTGTTGTTTCCTTCCCAAGCACGAACTAACTCCCCATTTGATTGAGAGAACGATGTAACCCTAATTTATTTCCTAATATAATTCTCAATGTTATTCAGTACATGATTTGGATGTTTGTTTCTTCTATACTTAATGTTATTCGTTAACTGATCACTAATGAATTGATAGTAAAACTAGGGGAACTTTGAAAAAAGAAACTTAAGTGGTACTGGAGAAATAAATCATTATTGCGCTAGAGTCCTACATATAGGAGTATGCAGTAGTGTGGACATAACCTAACAGTTACCTCTGGATTCGCAGATCTAAAATCCTAATTAACTTAGTTTAATTTAAGAGATTAATTAATCAGGTTAATCTAGACAGCGTAGGTGATCTTGAGAGGGACGATTACGAGGGTACGAATTCGATCCAACCACAGATTATAATTTGAATAACAAAAAGGAGAATATCAGGGGGAATTAGTGGTAAAATTAGGATCTTAATCAATTTCTTTATTATTAAATTATCTTTTCTTAATCATTGCTCTCATAACAAACTCTCAACAACCTTCTCAAAATAATAAGATTAAAAATAAGAAATAAGTCTAAATTTTTATCCTCGTGGGATCAACAACTCTGATCTATAAATACTTATTATTTGATAGTTGTGGTATACTTGTCATAGCTAGCAGACAGTTTAAGCACTGTCCGTGAGCATCAAATACCTCCTTAGGTAAAAATGTAACCTATAGTGATTTTTCTATCTTCTAAGTCTCCTCCCAAATCAACATAAGAGAATTCCTATATAAATCGAGATTACTTAAAGCACAAACACACTCCTGAGGTACCCTTTAGATATCTTTGCATCCAATTCACACCTTCCCAATTCTCCTTTCTGAGACTTGAAAGAACCTATTAACAACTCTCACTACATGTGTTACGTCTAGTCTAGTACATACCATGACATACATCAAATTCCCTACTATTGAAGCATATGCTACCCTCGACATGTAACTTTCTTCTTCATCTATTTGTAAAGCTTACTTCTTTGAAAGATTTAAGTGAGTTCTTAAATGAGTATTTTTGGTCTTAGCATCTCCAACATTAAATTTGTCAAGAAACTTTTATATATATTTCTCTTAAGACAACTTCAAAATACCTTTTGATATGATTTTAGGGATTTATATCGAGAATTTTTTTAGCTAGACTAAGATTTTTCATCTCAAAGCTTTATGTCAACTGCTGCTTTAACCCGTTATTTTCTGTCATACTCGACCTTAAAATGTTAAAGTCTTCTAGTTGTACCATATAAAAGATAAAACACAAGAAGGGGGGTTGAATTGTGTTAATTAAAAATTTTATCCCTTTCGTCTGTGGGTTTCAAAGCTGTTCAGACGAAATAAAATTTATGTTGAAAGATTGATTTTAATGAACAGACGTTATAGTGTGATTATCCCCTGTTAGTTGATCAGACGAAACAAAAATAAACACAGTTATTTTTATACTGGTTCGTCTATTCAAGACTACGTCCAGTTACCCAGCAACCACTGAGTTTTCACTACCAACCGTGAAAGGGTTACAAGTATTCTTTGATCTCAGCCACTTCTGGCTATACACAGATATTCTTTGCTCCCAGCCTTCTCAGGCTAAACCAACAAGGTATTCTTTGAACCCAGCCTCCACAGGCTATTACAAGAGGTATTCTTTGGAACACAGCCTCCTCAGGCTAAAATGCCACACAAGTGGACTTTGAAAGATGTTTTAGAAAAACAAAGTTTTCCTCTACGCAGAGAGGTGTTTACAATAAAGCACTATCACAGATTTGAGCGAAACCTTAAGAGATAGATGAAGATAAGCGTATTCGCCCTCTTGTTCTGGTCGTGGTGAAGTCCTTTTATAGGCATCTTCTTCAAATAGCCGTTAGACTCATTTGAATGCCGTTGAGAGACGTTGGAAATCTTCTTGAGAACTTTCCAAAAGAAGGTTGTCAGTTGTCCTTGATTGATAGATGAGAGTTGCAGCGGATATCTCGAACTGAATTGCGTGCGCAGTTCCTTTTACTGACTTGTACAGAGATGTGACAAAAAGGTAGAGACCTTTTTGACTTTGGATGTGAGAGTGCAGATCCCCATACAGATCTTGGATTCTTCTCATGATGACTCTTTTAGATTTTAAATCTTGGCGCGAGACTCCAAACTTGACTTCACTTTTGGATAGACGAAATGTATAATCAGTTGAAGTTGTTTTGTCTTAAGGCTTCACTCTTGGACAGACGGAGACTTTAGCTTGACAGTCTTCTTCCGTCTGTGCATGTTCCGTCTGATGTCTTGGCTTGTGGACAGACGCAACACTTCAAACTTTGAAGGGCCATCTTCCGTCTGAGCTGGTTTCGTCTTAGCAGGTCTTGATAGCTTGATTTCGTCTGTCTTGTAATAATCAAAATCTTGAAGTGTTAATCTTCCTTGATCTAACATACCATACAAAATCTTCCACCAAATCCCCATGTAGGGATGCAATTTTAACTTCTAACTGCTCCAAGTAAGATTTTTTGCAGTTATAATACTCATGATAATTCTAATGGTAGTCATCTTGATAATATGAGTGAAAATTTATGTGAAGTCAAGTCTTTATTTTTGTTGAAACCCTTTCACTACAAGTTTTGTCTTATATCTTTTGTTGCCATCAAGTTCTTCTTTCAACTTATAAACCCACCTATTTTGCAAGACTTTCTTTCCTTCAGGTAATTTGGTTAATCACCATGTTCCTTTCTTCTGAAGAGATGTCATTTCATCTTTAATTTCCAACTCCCACTTAATGGAGCCATTTCCCTATGTAGTCTCAACAAAATATTTTGGCTCATTAACATCAGTTAATAACAGACAATGCCATGAAGGGGAATACCTTTGTTATGCTACCAACAATCCTCAATTGGGTCATAGGCATTTCCAACACTATTATTGGTTGTGGTTCTAACTCAAGCTCAACATGCCTTCTGTTGGCTACATCACTTTCTAAGATTTCTTCCAATGCTACTTTCTTTCTCAAAGGATTCAGTGGACTTATCTTTATAGAACATGAATTCATTAAAAATGACATTTCTACTTTTGATGGTTTTCTTGTTTTGATACAACTTCTTTTGATACAGGTCGTCTCTATCTACATCATCTAGAATCCGAAGTCTTTGTTGAACATGTATCAACACTTGAATCAGATATTTTTCTGTTAGTTTCTTTTTATGAAGTCTTTAGAAGTAATTGTTTTCAGTTATGGGCATTTATTAATTGTTTATGTTAGTGTCTAATGTTTAGAAAGTATGTTATTATTTTCAATTATTTTTCTGTTATAGAATCTATATTTAAAAGGTAGATTATTATTAAAAAATCCATTCCCTTCCTTCAGTTTAAGTGGCTTTACATTGCCTAACCAACAAATTGGTATCAAAGCTTTCTTCTTATAGGGGCATTTGTGAGTAAACTGTAAAAAAAAAATCCACCATAACAATCTAGACACCTTGCGTCAATTCATCAAACAAATGGATTCTTAAACTCCCTACACAGCTTTGGCACCACCTATTGATAACTCAAAAAAGTGAGCTATTTCCATACTCCTTTTATATTATAAATTGTCATTTTCATACTCTTAATCCACCTAAAATAATTCTAGATTAATCTTAATTCACAATAATTCGTATTAGAGTTTGTTGATGCTGTGTTAAGTGTTATAGGGAGAAAAATAGTCAAAAATAGGTGAAAATGTGTCCAGGAAGGCATCTCTCGCGAGTTGGATCACAACTTGCGCGACTTGGAGCTCCAGTAAAGAAGAAAAGCTCTTTGGAACCTCATGTCGCGCGCTCATCTTGTGTGAAGACACCTTTCTTAAAGAAGAAGTTAACTCTCTGGCACCTCATCTCGTACTCACCTCGCGTTCAACAACATCATCTCGCGCGAGGTGATGTAACTTCAAGAAGTTAACTCACTGACACCTCATCTCGCGCCTAGCTCCTTTATCTCGCGCGAAGTGACTTGGAGTACAACATAAGGTTCCTCTTTGGAACATGAACTTGCGTAAGTTGTTTATTATGTCACGCGGGTTGGACTCGCAGCAAGCCCAAGTCCAAAAGTGTTAAAAGGCTATAGATATTCGTAAAACACATTCAGAAACGGGGATCGCTCAATACACTCTGTTCGGAGATAATTTCTGAAACCCTAATCCTTAGACTCCCGACGGCTAATAACCCTAGAGGGCGACTGCTCTTCGACTGAGAACTCTTCCAGTTCATAGACGACGACGAAATTCAACCACGAGCAAGAATTGAAGGAGATTCTAGACTTCACTATATATTCTCTTTCTATTATTACTTGTGTTGTTTCCTTCTCTATCATGAACTAACTCCCCTTTTGATTGGGAGAACGATGTAACCCTATTTATCCCCTTTATATGATTTTTTATGTTATTCAGTATATGTTTGGGTGTTTTATTCTTCGCTTTTAATGTTATTTATTAAATTGACAACCTAATAAATTGATAAGGTATAATCTAGAAACGCTCTGACAAAGTAAACATCTAGAGAAAACAGAAGAATGAAATCACTATTGCGCTAAGATCCTAGAGATAGGAATAGGTAGTAATGCGGACTGCACCTAAATTGCCTTTGGATTCATAGAACTAGATCCTTAATTAATTTGGTATTAATCCGGTTAACTTAGGAGGCGTGAGTGATTCTGAGAGGAACGATCACGAGGGTAGGAATCTGCCGACCATGATTATACTTGAATAACATTAAAGCAAATTATAAGGTTGGAATTAGTGGTGAAATCGGGATCCCAATCACTTTCTTTTATTGAACTTAATTCTATTTTAATTCGCTTTCTGCTCCTTATAATTTGAATCAACCTCTAAATCAAGAACCACATGCTCTCTTCCCCTCTTGGAAAATTAATGAAATAAATTAAATAAAAATATAGTTTTCTGATTTGATTATCCTCGTGGGATCGACAACCCCCGTTTATAAATACTTATTACTTGATGACTGTGGTATACTTGTCATAGCAAGGAATGCGTTTGGTGTAATTATCACTCGCATAACGCGTATCACCTGTATTTGTTAGTGATAATTATCACATATGAGCAGCAAGAATGGAGGCATAATTAGAGGTAAATGATATTTGGGAATCAGTTGAGGAGGACTACGAAGTTCTTCATTTACCAACCAATCCAACTATGGTTTTAGATTGAAAATCACAAGGACAGGAAAACAGGAAAGTCAAAGGTCAAAGGCAAGAGCTACTTTGTTTGTTGTTGTCTCACTAGATATTTTCACCATGTTAATCAAATCAACATTTGAAATCTAGAATTTTCTCAAGGATGAATATGAAGGAGATGAAAGGATCAAGGGACTGCAAGAACTGAATCTGGTTAAAGAATTTGAGATGTAAAAAATGAAGGAGTCAGAAACAATCAAGGAGTATGCTAACAAACTTCTCAGCATTGTGAACAAGGTGAGATTTCTAGGTACTGGATTTGTTGATTCAAGAATAGTTCAGAAAATACTAGTAACAATCCATGAAAAATTTGAGGCATCGATTACTTTATTGGAAAATACTAAGGATCTTTCAAAGATCACCTTGGTAGAACTTATAAGTGCTATGTGGGCCCAAAAGCAAAGGAGCAAAGTGAGGAATGAAATTTATGTGGAAGGAGCACTGCAAGCTAAATTGCAAATTAACCAAACATAAAAGAACATAAGGAAGAATTACAAGAAGAATTTCAAAACTCAAGAAATAGCTAACAAAACTCAGCAAAAGGAAATAAAAAGTTTCCTCCTTTCAAGCATTTTGGGAAAATGGGTCACCCTCCATTTAAATGTTGGAGAAGACCCAGTGTCAAGTGTGAAAAGGGAAACAAGCTCGGACATCATGCAAGAATATGCAAATGCAATTTTCAATAGAAGAATAAGGCTCAAATTGATGACAAGCAGGAGAAAGAGCAATTGTTTGTAGCAGCATGTTTTACAAATGGAAGCTCTAATGAATGTTGATTAGTAGACAGTGGTTGTACCAATTACATGACCCGTGATCAAGAGCTATTCAGTGAGGTGGATAGATCAAAGATATCAAAAGTCAAAATTAGCAATGGTGCTTTTATTATTTCTGAAGAAAAGTGAATCGTAGCCATTGAAAGTTGCAGAGGTACAAAATTAATTTTTGTTGTTTTGTATAAGCGTGAGATTGATTACAACTTACTAAGTGTGGGACAATAACTTGAGAAAGGATTTAAACTCCACTTTGAACATAAGTGTTGTGTTTATTAAAGATGTTAATGGCAAAGACATTTTTTAGCATCAAAATGAGAAGTAAAAGTTTCACACTTGATCCAATTGAGGAGGAACAAGCCACATATCTAGCCTTTAAAAACAGTACAGAAGTTTGGCACAAAAGGTTTCGTCATTTTCACCATGCAGTTGTGCTAAATATGCAACGGAAGGAGTTGGTTCATGGCATACCTCCCTTAGATTTTGAATTACCAAGTTGTGAAACAAGTCAATATGGTAAGCAAACAAGGTTACCCTTCAAACAAGTAAATTGCAAAACAACTGAGAGGCTATAATGGATTCACATTGATTTAGCTGGACCTCAAAGAATTTTTTCACTTGAGAGTAAATATTACATCATCTTCATAAATGATTTTTTCCAGAATGTGCTAAATTTACTTTCTCAAGTCTAAGTCAGAAATTTCAAGTGTATTTTGGAGATTTAAGCAATGAATTGAAAAACAAAATGGTTGCATGATTCAAGCTCTGAGGTCTGATAATGGCAAGGAGTACACTTTAGAACAATTCAACTTGTATTGTGAGGAAACGAGCATTGAGCATCAGTTAACAATTCCCTATACCCCTCGGCAAAATGGGGTTAGTGAAAGAAATAATTGGACGATAACGGAGATGATCAGATTATGCTTCATAAGAAAGGGTTACCTAAGGAATATTGGGCAGATGTTTCAAATACTGTAATATTCCTACTAAATAGACTGCCCACCAGATCCATAGATGAGAAGACTCCTTTTGAAGTTTGGTATGGCTATAAAATCTTTTTGAAGAATTTTAAAGTATTTGGATGCTTATGTTTTACACATATGCAGCAGATTAAGAGAGACAAGCTTGCCAAGATAGCTGAACCAGGTATATTTGTGGGATATAGTTCAGTTTCTGAAGGTTATAGAGTTTTCCAACCTCACTCAAAGATAATTTTGATAAGTAGAAATGTGCACTAAAAGTCCCATTAAATCCACTTTGTATACTAAAGGTGATCAAGCTAAATTTATTGTTATATCTTTGTACGTTGATGATCTCCTGGTCACTAGCAGTAATATTAAACATATTTAGCATTTCAAGGAAGATATGATGCAAGCATTCGAGATAACAAACTTGGGAGAAATGTCTTATTTCCTACGTGTGGAAGTTGAGTAGAAAAATGGTGATATCTTATTTGTCAGAGAAAGTATGCAATGGAGATCCTGAAAAAATACAACTTTGGAGGATTGTAAAAGCATGAATACTCCTATGTGTCAAAAAGAGAAGATATTCAAGGATGATGAAACATAACAAGTGGATGAAACACTCCAAAGAAATTTAATTCGTCGCTTACTGTATCTCACAACAATAAGACCAAATATCTTGTATGTTGTAAGTCTCCTGTCAAGATTCATGAATCGTGCAAGAGAATCTCATTTCAAAGCAGCTAAAAGAGTGCTAAGGTATGTTAAGGGTACCTTAAATTATGGCATTAAGTTTAATCAATCACAAAACTTGAAGCTACAAGGTTACTCTAATAGTGATTGAGCTGGGTCTCTAGATGACATGAAAAGTACTTCAGGCTGCTATTTCAGCTTTGGGTCTGGGATATTCTCTTAGTGTTCCAAATTTTTTTTTAGTGCAGTCAACTTTTGAAGCAGAGTTTATAGCAGGCATAACAGTTGTTAATCAAGTCTTATGGGTGGAAAAAATACTAATCAATTTATATTTGGAGCAAACATCAACTACAGAAGTAATGATGGACAATCAAATAGTTGTTGCCATCTCAAAAAATCTAATCTTTCATGGAAAGACAAAGCACTTTAACTTTAAATTATTTTTTCGGGAGATATGCAAAGAGATGGTGTTATCTGCTTGAAGTAATATGAGACTGAAGATCAGTTGTCAGATATCTTCACCAAAGCTCTTCCAAGAGGCAAGTTTGAGTTGCTAAGAGAGAAACTTGAGGTTGTCAACCAATAATACAAGGAGTAGTATTAAACATGTATTTGCACTTGAGTTTGATATTTTTGTTAGTTTCTTTTTACCAAGTCTTTAGGAGTAGTTGTTTTTAATTATGGGCATTTATTAACTTTTTATGTTCGTGGTTAATATTTAGGAAGTCTATTATTATTTTTAATTATTTTTTTTTACAGAATATGTATTTAAAAGGTAGATTATTATTTAATAATGCATTTACTTCCTTTCATTTGAGTGTTTTTAACGTTGCCTCACCGATAATCTCTACTATTAAACTTCTTATTCCTCACTTTTCCCCTCTTCTAATGCCATTGCTCCAGTTAATTTCCTTAAATTGAGAAAGTTTGAACTGGCTTTCTTTAAATTTAGAAAACTAGCCTTCATGAAAACTATAATCTAACTCTGAGGTTGAACTAAATCTTTTTTAATTTAAAAGATTAAACACAACGACTTCTAATGCCATTGGTTGAGAATAGATAAAAAGAGAGGGAGAACACAAATACTTAATATGATTTGACACACTATATATCCAGGAGCCAGAATTGAAAGTGGGAGGGGCTAATTTTTTTTAAAATTTTTTTTCTTTTCTATTTCAATTTTATTTATTTATTATTTTTTTTAAAGCAGTTGGACGCAAGCCTATTAATTACATAATAATTACTTTTTTCTCAAAATTAAAATAAATTTGAGAGAAATTAAAATTTATTATTATATATATATATATATATATATATATATATATATATATATATATATATATATATATATATTAATTTAAGGGGGCAGCTACCATTAACCCTTAACGTTTCGGCGTTGTATGTAACGTTAACTCGGGTATCGCTTCGAGCGGATACAAGCTCCAGCAAGGGGGTTGGAAATCAGAATAATACGTCAACAAAAAACTGGTTGACAGCAGTGTTTAAAAGATTGGAAGGGACTAGTTAGGACTTTCAACTTCGTTTTTTTCTTTTCTTCCTTTTTTTTTTTTTAAAACAAACAAAAAACATACTTAAATAGGCAGCAACATAGGTGATGCCCACGTAGGGGTCTACTGCGGTTTCCCACGTACCCACTATGTCTAGAAAGGTGGAAACAAACTACCCTCACCCATGAGAATATGTCAAACAAATAACAGAAGCAAAACAATATCAATTTGGAGTAAATAGTAAAACAGTAATTGGTAATCACTTGGAATAATCATCCAAGTATCGTGGGGTGCTCCTAGCTCTTCCCGACCGACGTGGCAGCTTTGGTGTTGATTCCTTCATCCTCGTATCAACCTCTGTCCACAACTACACTGGAAAGTATAACAGCTACCACTAACCCTTAACGTGTTTCGCCGTTGTATGTACTGCTGTCCACAACTACACTGGACAGTATATTTATTATTTGTATATCAAAAGCTTTACAAAATGTTACTTATAGTAACGAATGAGACGCTAGTTATTTAGAAAAATAAACGACGTGGGAGTGTTTCAGACTACATTTTATTTTACTAACATACTATAGTTTTCTTTCTTCTCTTTTCTTGTCATCATTGCATTGTTGTAGCACCACCAACTTCGTCACAACTGCACCATCGTGCATCCACTCCATCTAATTATGTTTAATATTCTATTGAGTTTAAAAATTAGATACATTGAATGTAAAATAGTTTTACAAAATCATCCCATCACAATCAAATTTTGTGTCATTCACAGGGTTTTTATTATTAAAGTCGACTAACTTATTATATATAATAAATTGTCATTAGTTGAGCGTGTAAAGTGCATTTGACTTGAATTGTGCTTTATTTTGTTATAATACCTAAAAATCATTTTTCTAAAATATATATAAATGTATTAGTGATTAATTGATGTCCTATTTTACTATTTGTTTATAAATAAATAGTTATATTGGGTAAAGTGTTTTAAGATCATGGGTTTGAAACTTTGACCATAGATAATGGGTTGGAATTAGACCCCTAATATTTATGTTTTATGGTTATTTCTAGTAGTAGGTGGTAGATTAATTGTGTTTTGTTCTTGTTGTGCTTTTACTACTTTGGAGTTCTTAGAAATGGGGTGATTACAGATTTATAATGTGATTCATTGATTGTAGTTTGATTTCATGTTTTCTGGTTAAATGTATGCAGGAAAATCTTAGGAGTCTATTTTGGACCATTGTTTTTTTTATGTGAAATTAATTTTTTAGAAAAGTAAGGGTTTGTAAATTCCAAATTTTGCATAAAATCACAAAAACATGGTATTTTGTTGCAACCGTCAAGCTGAGTGTGAAACCTCCAGAGAAGAGGCTGGCAAATTAGTGAAAAAGAATAATAGTATGAGAAGAAAATAGAATTTAAAAATGTGTTGCAGGTAAGACAGGAGATAGAAATAAATAATAAGTGTGTTTGCAATATTGGATTATGAATTAATATAACAGAGAGGAGAGATCATAATTAGATTAATTATACAAAATGAGTTAATATATCAGAATTTGTAACCCATAAGGACTGTGTTTGAAATATTGGATTATGAAGAATTTGTGCATCTATCTTTGAATGTCTCAAAGGCAAATTTAGGGGTTTATTCTATTTTTAATATAAAGAAAATTTTACAAAATTATTTTATACTAAGGGTGGATGTAATTTATGAAAGAAGGTTTGAAATTAAGACGCATTTGAAATTCATTAAAAAAAAAGAGCAATGTCTTAAAATCTGTTTGAAAGAATATATTGTTAGTATTTCCTTTACATATATTCTCATAGAAGTTTTAGTAACAATTTTTTTAACCATAGTTATTTTAATTAAATAAAAAAGTGATGAACCCAAGAAATTTCTTATGAACTATATTCAATAATCAAAAAATATTTAAAATATATTATTTTTATTATTAATTATTTGATTATATCAGCTAGCCAAATACATATAAGAGAGAATATGCTATGTTCAGTGTTGGCTTAAAAGGTCCAACATAATGGATTTACTACTTGTAAAAAGTTTTATCTACAATGATTCATGATCATATTACAAGGAAATCCATTTTGCAAAAGTATGTCGAACGCATTTGTAAACTTCATGATCATATATTACTTTTAATTTTTAAATATCAGAAAAGTAATAAATTAATCTTCATATTACTTTGATGACATAGTTAGAACGACAGTTTTTAGTTTTATTTTTATTATTGTCAAAAAAGATGGAAATTAAATGATTACGATTATCAAACAAATAAGTAGTTAAAATGAGAAATATTAGAATTATGAACCAAATTTAAATCATGTAGTTTGAATAAATCATATCAGTAGGAATATTTTAAAAAATCAAATTTAATAAATGAATAAAAGATTTTAAAATATATATTTGAATAAATTTTCAATATATATATATATATATATATATATATATATATGACTAATATATATGTATGAATAAAATCTCCGTATTAACTTGCCAAATTAAAATTTAATCATTAGGTCCTTGGATATATAATAATTTAAATATATAATTTAAGAGTAAATAAAATTTTATTCAAATACATAATTTAAATTGAATGTATAATTTAAGAATAAATATTAATTTTAGAAATTAAGTAAATGTTTGTTGTTTAATAGTATAAAAGGGATAATAAAAAAATTAGTATTAGTCTAGTCACCCAAAAAAATTTATTATTTTTTTAATCTTACTTTTATAATTTTTTATTAATTTGATTTAATTTTTTTTATTAATATACCCATCTTGTATAAAATAAAATTAAATTAACGAGAAAATAAATAAAATAAGATTAAGAAAATTAACAAATACAACAAATGATGTTGATAACTAAAGTGTCGGTATTATTCAAATTAACACCGTTGAGTAATTCACATTTACAGGAGAATTAAAGTGAATGTTAAAATATGCAGATCTTTTAATAATTTTACTCTTTTCAACTACCAAAATGAAAATATCTATCTAATCAAAATGATTGCTTTAACACAATATAATCTCTCTGAGCATCATCATTTAAATTTAAGGCTAATTAATTTTTTAATCCATTTAATTTTAGATTCTAACTTTAGTCTTTGTATTTTCTTTTAACACAGACGACCTCACTTAATTCTCTATTAATAAAAATAGTCTGACGTAAAAATGTCACGTGATACTTAAACATGTGATCA
This sequence comes from Hylodesmum podocarpum, assembly GCA_026586105.1. Classification (NCBI taxonomy): domain Eukaryota; kingdom Viridiplantae; phylum Streptophyta; class Magnoliopsida; order Fabales; family Fabaceae; genus Hylodesmum; species Hylodesmum podocarpum. The sequence continues at coordinate 6,112,055 of JALJEV010001371.1, forward strand.
TACTAATACTTAACGATTTTAATTTAACAACAAGAATTAATTTTTTTTTTAAAAAAACAAATAACTAAAAGTTGTCAAAGAAAATTCATAACAAATAAAAGTTTGAACCGTAACAATTAAAAGGACAAATACTTAATTAACTTTTATATTTATCATGATTAAATTGTTGAAAATATATATAAAGGAATTTTACCCGTTGAAAAGGTAATTTAATTGTTAAAAGATAAAATATAATAAAATAATATATGAAAGTATAATAAATTTATTATTTTAATAATTAAAAATATTTGTTATTATTTTAATTCTTAAATTAGATTATGTTAATCCTTCAATTTAATCACGTATTCTCGCTTTAGTTTTATATATTAACGATGATAACAAATGGTATAATTTAAGAAATAAAATAATAATAAAAATCTTTTAAAAACTAAAATATAGATATATTACATTTAATTTTTTATTTTTTATTTTTTAAAAATCTAAGTTATATATTTTCAGAATGAAAATATGATTTATTATTATTATATATATATTATAAATTTCTCACGCAGTATACGTAGAACCTTTAAATTAAACTTCCTGGCTCCTCAAAGTTATGGATGAGTTTCCAAGTTGATTGTGCCACCTGAACTGAACCACAATGTTCATAGGATTAAGGCGTGCATATATGAAAAAGGTTTTGGTCCCAAATAGTTGAGTGCCACTTTACAAGTTCATGAAAGGAACCTAATAACCTATACTCTTTTCTTTTTTTCTTTCTCTATCTCTCTCTCTTTGACAATACCTATACTTTTTCTTTTAACAAAAGTGAGACTCATGCTTATTAATTATTTATTTTTCGAAAGAAAAACTTTAGGAAAAAGGAGATTATGTGACGATGACATTGTTACAGGGCTAAAAATGAACTCAATTGCGTGTTGCCAAAGTAACGTGATTGATAAAACTAAAATAAACAAATTAGAAAAAGTTGGGAAAATATGGAGACTGGAAAATATAAGCCCAATGGTGCATTTTGACGTTTATTCAATATTGAAATAAATTATAAAAAGCTTATTGTTATAAACTTCATAAAAAATTTAAAATAAAATGAAAAAGTATATGTAGTGGTCATAAATTACTTTCAGAAATCCAGATAAGTTTACCAGAAACAATTTTTTTTTTCTTTTTTTGTTCATTCTAGAAACTTTTTGAATGCTCCCAAAGTCCCAAATTTAGAATCACACAGTTGTTGTTATTGTTTATGCCAATGCCTACTTCATATGTCAATCCCTAAACAGTATAACAGAGTCCATCTATAGTTTTCTGGTTCTAGTTCAAGCCCAAAGAAGTTCAATATAATGAAATGGGCTTCATAATAAAATCACACTTAAATATAGTTTTTTTGTTTTGACACCCAATTAATTTCCTCCTACACCTTTATTTTATTTTTTTATTCTAAGAACATTCTTCCTTAATTATTTTTTGGGTGGTCGTTTGGTATTGTTCCTAAGATAATTATTCTAAAATTTTTATATTGTTTCCAAAATTTTGGAATAGCTATTATGGAATGGAAAGAACTATTTTCAAATTATTATTCTATTTCAAAATAAAATATACCATTTCAGAACAAATATACTATTCTAGAATAGTTATTTCGGAATGAAAAATATAATTTTAAAATAATTATTTCAGAATATGTTCATTTTTTATACAGCTAATGTTGATGCCTATGTAAACAGCTAATGTGATATATGTGTGCCATTTTTTAATAATGAAAAGCAAACAAATATTTATAGAGACTAAATTTGAAAATATTTAAATATTAGTAACTATATATATATATATATATATATATATATATATATATAAAGGAATATTTATGATATGGTATATGCTTAGACTTAATTAGAAATATTTTATTTGTATTTTCATGTAAGTTTAAAAATAAAATAAATACAAAAATAAAAAATTTCTAACACTTTGGTGAAAGTATTTCCAAGTCAAATATATTTTAAGTAAACTTACACATTTATTTAATTATATACCATACTTTTAATAATTTCTAAAGTTTTTATTATTATCAAAATCAACAAACATATTACGTATAATACATTTTTAACATGTTTTTATAAGGAGATTTTTATCCTATATAACACAATAAGTAATTAATTTATCATAATGTTTTTAAAAAAATTATATTTTTTCTTTTATTATTATTTTGGTCATTTCTCTCTCTCCATGTTATATTTTCAACTTCCAATTATTCACGTCATTTCTCTCCTTCAACTTTTAATGTTGTACGAGTATGTAGTTTGATTTTAGTCTCACGTCGTGTAAACGATAAGATAGATTACTCTTGTGTTTCTATATAAACAATTCTATGTAAAAGTTTCTAAGTACACAATAAAAATAAAGATAATACATGATATGTTTCTATGGACGTCTTCTTCTTTACGGTACTCACCCACTCTCCCTTACTATTCGTTATACCTTTTATACTTTCATTAACTCATAACGCAGACTGATATTGTATATTTTTAATTGGATTGACTTCAACTTAAATTATGTGTGTCACCGAGTCAAGCCCACCAGAAAATCAAAACACTACTACATATTGTTATCTATTTCATTTTCACTATTCATGATATGAATTTATAATTATATATGTAATTTTATAGTCTAGTAATCTTAAGAATTTATAATACCAGGCGAAAGTTATACATTTCCTTGATTTAAATGAATCATGGAATGAGTGACATAAGAAACGAATTTCAAAGAGATATTGTTGGACATGACACAATTAATACTAAGCTATGTTTAAGAGAAAATGACATTAAGAACTAATTTGAAATTTTTGTTAGATAATGTTTTCTAAGTGAAGAAGAAGCCTACAATTTTTATGAGAATTATGTCAAAAGAAATAGTTTTTCAACTTGGAAAGGTCGTTATATTAACAAGAATAGATGAATAAATAGACATAATTTATTTTGTCATTGTGGAGGATTCCATGATAAAAAGTTTTCTTGTCTTATTTAAGGAGCAATGACAATTTAATCGTCTTCTAGGTATGGAGTAAGGTTATCATGACAATTAAATTGAAGAAGGAATGGATTTTCAATTTAGAAAGATCATTTCATTAACAAGTGGACAAATAAATAGACGAGATTTCTTTTGTTACTGTGTGGATTCGCTAATAAAAAGGTTTTTAACCCATTTAAGGAGTACAAAATAGACCGTCTTCAAAATATAGATACAAGGCTATCATGATAATTAAATATAAAAAGTCCTTTAAGATATTCCTAAAAGAATGACAAGTGATTGAATTTTTTCACCAGAAAAAGAAATAAAATTAGTAATGAAGGAAGAAAAATAATATTTTTTGTTAAGAAAAAATGAATTAATTACTTATCATGTGCAACGTTGCACATGTTAGAAAAACTCCATTACATCATGTCCAACATTCCTTTTAGACGAGCCTTCTTTTATAATCCTTTCTTCGCTCTCTGAACTAAAACAACCTCAAGTAATCCACGAAATTCATCGTGAAACTAGCACAATGGATTTTGAGAGTACAATACCATGTCGTGCCTTGTATTGAGTTTCCTTTAATAAAAAGAAGAAGTCCTTTGAGATTTTCCCATAAGAATGATATTTAAGCATCATGTTCTCTTAAATTATCCCATAAGAATGGTATTGAAGCATTATGTCCTTTGAGATTTTTCCAAAAAAAAAATACTAAAGCATCATGTTCTTTAAGGATTCAAACACAAATAGTAAGGTTCATATAAAAAAATTATTAAGCTACTACACTACAATTTTTCTTTTTAGTTTGAGACCTGCTATTTTTAATGTATGTTTGGAATTTAAAACTTTACTACAATGAACTGGATAGTATTTATTGTTGTTTTAATACATTAGATTATTGTTTGATGTTGATTTACTATATTTGATTATTATGTCATTAAAATTTTGGTGTAAATAACTTAAAATGTTATGTTAGAAGTAATTAAGAGTTGAAAGTACATTATGTAAAAAAAAATAAAAGAAATGATAGAAGCAATAAAGAAAGAGAAATATTTTTAAAAAGATAATTATGATATATTAATTATTTATCACCAGCAAACATGTTAGAAAACTCCTTTTTATAATGGTCATGTTAAACATGCTTACTATAGAATAGCATGTTTCATTGTTGCCAGCAGAAAACCTGATTTTGTGTTTGATGTGTTGTTTGTTGTAAATTCCAAGGTCACAAGTCACAAACATGCAATCCCCCTGTTCTCTTTACCCGACCAAGACCTTCTTCACCACAAACCACCACCTTGGTTTCCACCACACACTCTCTTCCACACACAATCCCCTTCTTCCCTCTCTTTGCTTCTCTGCCACCAACCCGTCATCATCATCGTCATGTTCCACAAGGCTCGTAACAGTTCAGGCACACAAACCCAACAATAACAACAAGAGTGGTTCCAAACTGAGGGGCAACAATAAGGAGAATGTGTGGAGCATTGACAATGAGCTTGCCAAGTTGGGTTCGTCTCAGAAACACAAGAGGAGGAAGAGGAGAGTGGTCAAGAGGAAGGCTCCAAAGGGTGGAAGAGTCATTGTCTCTGGGGCTATGTTGGTGGAGGTTGAGACTGTTCTTCAGACTCAGGTACCGTTTTCCTCAATTGGGTCTCTTTGAATTTGTAATTTTCATGCAAAGTTGTTGGCTTTGGATTTGTCTCGGGGAGAGAATAAGTGTGGGGGGCGGGGGGATTGGGGTTGTGTGGGTTTATGAAATGAAAAATGGAACCCTTTTTCCTTTTTAGTGTAATTGGGTTCGAATTTATGAATGGTCTCTGAATGTATATGAATGCTGAAATTTTGTAGTCGATACTCTGATGGTGGAGGTTGAGACTGTACATAGGACTCAGGTACCCTTTTCCTCATTTGGGTGTCTTTGAATTTGCAATTTGGATACAAAGTTGATGGGTTTTGCTTTGTCTGAGGAAGGGAATTGATGTGTGTGGGGGGTTGGGGTTGGATGGGTTTATGGATGGAGGTCGAACTTTTTTCTTCCTGAAATTGTGTTTGAGTTGGTGAATGGATTGTGAATGTACATGAATGCTTAGAATTATTCTGAAATTGTGTTTAAACTGGAGCGAGACTGCTTACATGGATTGTTCTTAAGACTCAAGTACCCTTTTCCATATTTGGGTCTCTTCGAATTTGCAATTTTGATGCAACGTTGTTGGTTTTGCTTTGTTTGTGGAAGCAAATTGTGTATGGGCTGAAATTTTGTTAACAACGAAAAGAATAAGTAAATAAGATATGACTGTGGATGTAGAAACATGAATAATGCTTGGTGTCATATGCCTATGTCTTCTGAGTGAATATATAAGTTTAAAACAGTCGATATTGTGATTTCAGATCTTTATTGGTCCTTTGCTTTCATGGGTATGGATTATTTTTTCACTCTCCTTTGTATTTGTATATTTGCTCTTTGATCTTAAGATGGCAACATTGTATGAGGCAGTTAGTTGAGGATGTAGAAATTAAGTAGGGCTAAAATGAATGTAGAGAATAATTCCTTGCAGAAACTTGAGAATAGAATAATTCTGCTGATGTAAGTGAAGGAAAGCAAATGAGAGCAAGGTCCTTGGATCAGTTTGTGGAATAGTGGCCAAAAGCATACAGTGCAAACAGAAGTAAATCTGTTCAAGTGTATTTAGTAGTAATGATTGAAAGAGAAGAGTGCATAAAGATCAATGGTGCTTCTGGTAACGAATAATGAGGAGTTTCTCTGTCTTTATCATACATAATACTGTTCTGTATATATGCGTGTGTGTGTGTGTCTAGTACTAGTAGTTTTGGGAAGTCCATTCCAAGCACAACAATCATGGGAACTACTACTTTGGTGAAGTCTTGTTATTTCATTCCATTTCAATATGATTGATCTGACAGTGGCGTAGTGATACAACTAATAAGTGGTGCTGTTGCTGGAAACTACTGTCTCTGTGTGTATAGTCGAATAAAATTGCTTTTAGTCCTGTCTGTTGATTGAACTGTTGAAACGTGAAGATGTTGTTCTTGCCTAGATTTTTTCTTAATAAGTAAATAGAATATGAAGTGGACATTTTAAATTAGGGAAACAGTGGGAAGTTTCATTGTCTTCATTAGATTAGTGACTGACAACATCTTGTGTGGACTAAACCACGAAAAAGAAAAAGACTCCTCAAAGCCTGAGTTCATATTGTTGAAATTTAACAGTCAATGGCTACCTAATAGTGATTAAAATTTCTCTGCATACTAAGGTTTTGTTTTTAATGATTCCTTTTCAAAATTTGGCTCTAGATGTTTGGCTTTGGTTGCAGATAATATGAGCAGAACTGTGAAAATAAATTGATTTTATTGTCTTGGAACCTGAATTTTGTATAGCTGAGTGAAATTTTGAATGTTTCTTCATAACTCTTTTCATTCAAACTTTATTTGAAGAATGCATATATAATGTGGGTGGTTTCTTTGGGGTTTCTTTCGCAGCAGTTTGGGAAGTTCAAGTTTGAAAGTGAGGAATGCATATATAATGTGGGTGGTTTCTTTCGTTCTTATATCTTTTTTGTTGTAAAAAACTGCTAGAACAAATGTTCTATGGATAAAATTCAACTATACTTTTGATAGAAATCAATTCTACTGTTTCTATCATTGTTTTCTTTCTACTTGTTTTGTATGTGTGTGTTATTGATATTTGTGCTAAATTGTAGAAAATAGAAAGGATTCCCAGTTCAAATTGCAATGAACATTATATTGAATCTTTCAGGAACCAGTGATAAAACCAGTTTGGAATACATTTGCTAGTAGTCTCAGTGGAATTTGGAAGGGTGTAGGTGCTGTGTTTTCTCCCATCACAGCTGAAATGGAACCAATGGATATCGGTAGAAGGAATGAAAATCTATATGATTGTTATACAATTTCCCGTATAGAAGCAGTACCATCAGTTTCAGGCGAGCGTACATCTCAAATCCAGAGAAAGGTTAACTGGGTGACTTTGAATCCTTATGGTGAAATACCACAGCATGTTGAAGGCAGCAATGTGACCAAAGATGGGCAGCAAAAGTTCAGGGAAAATGTAACAAATCATGTTTTGCCTACATTTGAATCCTTTGACTTTAAAAGGAGTGATGTAATGGAAGAAGATGTCATGGGCTGTGAACCAGGACTTATTTACTTTGAAGTAAGATTCTTTTCATGTCAGTATAAATTTGTTTATGGAAGTGAGTTATCATTTATGAGGATATTTTATAATTGTTTAAAGTATTTATCTTGTAGTTTTACTTGCCAAACACAATGCTTTTTCTCACTGGTTTGAGAATAGAAAGGATGACCCTCTTCCTGGTTCAGAGAAGTTAAACATCTCTGAAATTTCGCATACTAATCAAATAAAACATTTTTTATTGTCAACAAAACATATTTCTTATGTGCTTTAGGTTGTTTCTTCTAATCTTCTTCTTACTTAGTAGTGGCAAGACTTTTACGTCCTTCCTGTGTGTGTACTGTTTCCTATCATACCATCTTCAGGGATTGATTTGGGATGGAGGAAGAGTATCACTAAACTACTATGCTCCACATTTCTGTCTGTTTCTGTGCTGGACACGTGTAGTATAGTGATAAAGTTAACCACTAGAGTTTTGGATAGTCTCAATTGAGTCACTTATGCTGTTAAGTTTTGGTGAAAGATTCACACCCATGGCTTTCAATCTGCATCTTAGTTGTGAACAGAAGATGCTTATTTCCAAATTCCAAGTTCTCTATTGATCTGGCGGTCTAAGGCTACTCTGAGAGGATTGTCCCCTTTATTTCATTTGCCAACATTTTCTGCGGTTGGTCAGTGTCCTTTTTTCATGTGGTAGGGTGTAAGAAATTGTATATTCCTCTGATTAAGAATTTACTATGATATTTTCAGAGTTAAAGGATTGTGTCATTTGGGATACCTTTGTGAGGACAGTGTATTTGGATACTCTTTAGTGTTTACTACTTCTGTGTTGAAAAGTGCATTTTGATCTCTTGTACTGTAAGTCATTAAGTAGGCAGTCATAATCCTGTATTACAAAGTTGTTAGCCAGTTATTTTTGTATTGATTTTGGTTATATTTCTGGTGTTTAGAAGATGGAAACTCCTTGTTATGGGGAAACCTTGTGTTTGTCAATGTTTGTACGCAAAATCTCAAATCTAGCCTACAAGCCAGGTTGTTTCTATAATTTATTCAGAAGTCTGTGTGTTAGTTTCATGGGTCTAACACTTTTCTGTTTGACTTGTGTTCTATGATGCTAAAAAATCACAGGATTTAGATCCTGTAAAGTGAGCAAATATATGAAGTGAGAAATTAAGAGTGCATTCACTGTAGAAAAAAAAAGCGGGTGTCTAAGAATATTTCAAACAGATACACAGTAAACACACACAAAGAAAAAGAGAAACTCTTCCCACGTTCTGTTTTTCTTATACCCAAGAGGGTGTCTCACAATAGTCCCTTCCAAAAGTTTTACCTTGTCCTCAATGTGAAAATCTGGAAACTGCTTATGTATTGTCTCAAAGGACTTTCAAGACTTCTCTAATTCGTGTAAGTGATATCAATAAGCTGTTTTATTTTAAACTCTCACTGGAATCTTATCCCCTTTATTGATATCAATGAAGATGCATCACTGGAATCTTCTCCTACCATGAAGATACTTGTATGCGTCATGGTTGGAGTTAGTTTTCTTACTGAAAACATTGGTAGAGATTGTTCCTGCAGTTCCACTTTTCACATGTTCCCAATCCCTTTGGCTGATTCTTATAACATCCTACATCTTAGTAACTGCTGTAGAGTGTAGACAATGTTGTATTGTTGCAATAGGCTTTCTAATTCAAAGATATTAAATGACAGATATTTGGTTTGGTCTTGCTGACATCTATGCCAACTATTTTGAAACATTTTTAGAGGATGGTTATTTCTAATGTTTAATATTGCAGGAGTCATTTAATATCCAGAGATTATCCTTATATTTTAGCGAAAGCAATCAATCATATGATATGCCTTATGTTGTTTATTATCCAAATGACCAGCATAAACTACTCATATTTCATTTGTGATCTTCCCTTTTTTATTTCATAAATAATTATGATCTCATATATTTCAAGGACGGATCTTATTCTCGAGGTCCTATGGATATTCCAGTGGGCGAATACGACGATACAAAGTACTATATCTCACCAATTTTCAAGTTCGAACAAGTAAGTTTGCCATGCTACTTACAAAATATCATATTTATAGATCCTTCCCCAGTGTCAGTTACTATTAACACTTATTATGCATTTATTAATTTTGAACTCACCCCACCTCCCAAGTTAACTCAAGTGAAGGTATAGTTATATATGTTCAACTAATATTTCAACAGCAAGGTATAATTTCCTTTTGTCTCAAATTTTCCTTTTTCAGTGCCTTGTTAAAGGTTGCCACAAAAGGATCCGCATCGTACACACCATAGAATTCCTCAATGGTGGTTCGGACATACAGATAATGAGAGTCGCTGTCTATGAAGAAGAATGGGTCAGTCCTGCATCCGTCGATGACCAGAGGTACTTCCGCTTTATTCACATATGATACTAGTACACTGAAGTACTTAGATCCTGTAAAACTCAAAATACCTTACCGCAGGGAAATGTGAAGTGAACCAAACAAATTGCATTTAAAAATAGTTAAAAATTTAAAATGATGTTTAGTATGATATGGCATGGATCTCTCAGTGTGTGCATATACTTGTTTGGATAAAGTTTTCAATTAGTACTGTAAGAGATAAGAATAAGAAGCTAAAATAAATTTTCTCTTATATGTTAAAATTAATTTATGTCCCAAGTTAAAATCAGCTTCTGGAGATGTTAGAGTTTCTATAAAAGTTGAAGGCATAAATTGATTTGAATTTATAGAAGAAATTTAATTCATTCACCTTCACATTTTTTTTCTCCTGTAAGTGCTTATTGTAAGATTCATCAAACAGGGCATAATGTTTGTCATTTTCCTTTGTCTTAAGGAAAATAACTAATGATTGATGCATTTTAAACAGTGATATGGAGTTTGACGCAGAACCATTTTCACAAAGAAAACGAACCAAGCCATCAGAGTTGACAGGGTCGTGGAAAGTCTTTGAGGTAAGTGCGACTCCGGTGTATGAAGAAGAGGAGAGCATTGAGGAAGAAGGTAATGACGCCCCTTTCGTGTACCTTTGTATGGAAAATCTAAAGAAGAGGAGCCTCCCCGAGAGCGCAAACTACTTTGGTGAGGAGGAGAGGCTTGACATACAGGATGTGACCATGCTATGGCTTCCTGGGGGTGTGACATGCTATGTTGACATTAATAAGGATGGCATTCTTTGTATTGGAGTTGGTTGGTACTCTGATGAAGGGATCAACCTTGTGATGGAAAGAGACTATGGGTTGGATGGAAAGCTTAAAGAGGTGAGGTGGAAATCAGAGGTGAAGAGAAGGTGGTCTAGTCCTCCTCCCATTGAATAAATTACGAGAGGATTAAAGGCTTGTAAAGTTTGTAGTATGAGAAATACAAAGAAAATTTAATGGTATAGGTAATAATTTGGGTACAATGATGTTCTAAAGTGCATTTGTATGTATACTTTTATCATCACAAGTCATTGATATCTCCAATTTTCAACATTGTTTTTACATATAAGAGATGTTACAGTAATGTTTTTACAAGTTATAAAGGGGTTAGTATAATGCATAAAGAAGGTAACGATATAACATTTTTCAAATAATTACATGGGTTTTTGTAGGGTCTGTTCATGAAATCTCGTGAAACAATAAGAAATGTCATTTTTCTCTGGTTATAAATCTTTGTTCAACCAAGCAAAGCATAGACCACCACATACATACAATGAACAAATGGAGTCCTAAACACTTGTAAATCCATCAACAGTGGTAGCTTGTTCATTGTCCACTACCACTAAACCATTGCAGTCAATGATGCTCATGATTATTTCACCTTCAACCACCACAAGAGCCATTAGTTGATCTCTCTTCTGAGATTTGGTTCTCTTGAGTTCTTGATTTAGAGTCGTGTTTAGATTTCACAGGTTTTGTAAATATACCTACATGACAGAGTTTGAGATTTTTAGAAAATAAATGGTGTAAGAATTGATATGTTAGTTTATCTTTCTTATCTCTCTATATAGAAATGGTTTAAGAGTAACTACCGAAAATAATCATTCTTCCTGACTAATTATTTACTTATTTATTATTATGGTAAACACAACTATCATGCCCAGAACAAAATGCTTTATTATAAAATGCATGAAGGGAAATAAAAACCATTAGATATAGCCGGAATATAAAGGTTAAAGGCAGCAAAACGTCAGAAAATGTGATAAAAAGACCTAATAAAACGACCACCCTTGCGAAGGAAAGATGTGTGATAGAATAAACAAGTTGGTAAGACAAATAGGAAGGAGCAGTGGTAGAATCAGATTCAATGAGAAGCTATTTGAACCCTCTGGACCAAGAAATCTGTAATCCAAGAAGAATAGCCTACATTTTAGCCTGTTACCTAGATTATAGGCATATCTGTACATCATAATTCCGTTATGATCACATGGAATATAACACTGCCACAAGATGTTTCACCACCCAACGCCACAACGCCATGGCAAGTGAGATTTGACATTGTGATAAGCCCATGAAACATGTGTATAAAGATAGCAATGGTTAGTAGTCTGGACCAATTGTGCTTGGGCAGGGAAGAGAGAGAATAGAGTCTGGAGGAAAATAACAGAATGAAACGTAACGTGGTCTGAGTGGAAGAGAGGATATAGAAATCTCGTGCATGAGAAAGGGATATTTGGGGGCGAAACAGAAAAGGGAGGGGGGAAGTAAAAAAGTATGGATGGATCTATCAAGCGGAGTATTATTTCAAGAATAATCAGATCCTGGATGATGAGAAGGTATTGGTTGCTTCTATTTGCATGCAAGGAAAGACGTTCAACTGGCTTCAATGGGGGAAGCACGAATAGATTGAATAAATTGGCTCACCTTCAAGTGAGCTCTTCTAGGACGGTAATACGTCGTCAGAAAACTCATACGAAGTTTTAGTGAGACTATCATTAACTTCCTTCTCAATAAAGTCATTTAGAGAAATACTCCTTAACATTTATTTCATAAAGAATAATGTTTTCTACAAGAATAAAAGTTTCAATGAAACCAGTAAAAAAGTCAGTAACTTAACTTTATTTCATGTTGTGTCTTCTTATACTTCTAATTTGCTTTGGAACACCCTACTTTGTTCCAATGATGTTTTTTTTTTTTTTTTTTTTTTTTTTTTTTTTTTTTTTTCAGGTTTTGGCATTACCTTGCATACATCATTCCTTGTAAACTAGTTTAGTCCATATTTTATAACAATGATTCAATCAATTTTTAAAGAGTTTCGTCTATGTTTTTAGGTTCTATTTTAAAAACAAGAACATAATTAGCTTTATGTTTCAAGGATGATCTAGTCTTTATTCCTAATTTCTATCTTCAATGATTAAATTTTTAGAGTGATTTTTCTAATTTGATTGTTAAGATGAATAAAGTTGAGGAACAAATAGATGTGTTGTTGGTTATCTAATAAGGTTGCTTCGTCGTTCTTGACCACTTCATTTGATCTTCGCACTTGATTTGCTAATTGATCAAATGATTGTATTAATAGAAAACTAAACGAGTTTTCTAGGTATGATATGTTTTTATAGACCTAAGTTTATCATTGAATTTTACATGGATAAAATCTTCTACCACTTGAGTTATGAGGTTATAGACTTTATAAGTTTTAGAAGTATCAAAATATCTAAGGTAAATTCTTTTATTTATCTTAGAATCAAATTTTTCAAGATGATCTGTTGGTTTTAGGGAATAATAAAACAAGATAATGAAATATTTAAAGGAGAGAATTAATAAACTTTGAAGAGATAAGTTGTGTTGAATGCTTTATTTTATTCAGCTGCCAATTACAATATTTATAATGATTATAGTGAGAGAAAAATAAATAATTGCTCCTAAAGTCAATGAACCACTACACTACTAACTGATAGTTGTTCCTAAAGTCTGAACCACTACATCACTAGTTGAAAAGAAAATATTTTCTCCTAAAGTCCAAGAACCGTTACTTTGACTCGGAAAAACTAGTTCAATAATGAACAATAAAAAAAAATCGATAGTTGTAGAACAAAAATAAAGATGACATGTGTAATCCAAAAATAATTTTCTTAACACTCCTCCTTGCTTTCAGATATGCAAAGTCCTATCTTCTTTCTTAGAAACTCAAACTTGCTAATTGGCAATGGCTTGATGAACAAATCCGCAACCTGGTCTTCAGTTATGCAATAAACAAGAACAACGACTTCATCTTTTTGTACCTCCCTTAAGAAGAATAACTTAATGTTAAAATGTTTAGTTTTCCCATGAAAAACAGGATTATGCGAGATAGCTATTGCAGCTTGATTGTTAATTCTTTCTGCTCCATGTTAAGATCAATTAAAATTTTCTTCAACCACACAAGACTTGGTTAATAGCAGCAGTAGCAGCAATAAGTTCAGCTTTTGTTGTAGATTGCGCAACAGTGTTGTAAAAGACAAAAACACAAGAAGGGGGACTGAATTGTGTTAATCAAAATTTTTGTCCTTTCGTCTGTTGTTTTCAACTCTGATCAAACGAAACTTTAAGTTCTTTAATTGTTGATTTTAATTGTAAGACGTTTAAGTGATTATCCCCGTTAGTGAAAATAAAATAGTTAAAGACAATGGTATTTTTATACTGGTTCGTCTATATAAGACTACGTCTAGTTACCTAACAACTTACTGAGTTTTCACTACAAACGGTGAAATGGTTACAAGTATACTTTGCACCCAGCCACTTCTGGCTATATAGATATTCTTTGCACACAACCTTCTCAGGCTAACCAACTAGGTATTCTTTGGAACACAACAGGCTAATACAAGAGGTATTCTTTGGAACGCAGTCCCCCTCAGCTGAGGTACCACAGAAGTGGATTTTAAAAGTGTTTCTAAGAAACAAAGAGATCCTCTTCGCAGAGAGGATTTTACAAATGAAGAAAAGAGTTCAAGATCTTTAAGAGTGAAACTTAGATGAATAGCTTGTCAAGCGTAATTTCGCCAACTTGAACTGGTGGAGGTGGAGTCCTTTATATAGGCAACGTCTTGAGAGATCCGTTAGACTCATCCTTGAAGACTGTTGTCTTTTTCTCGAAGCTTTCAAATCATATGACAGAGATCAATCAAAATAATTAATGATGAACAGCGGAGTCGGCGTGATTTCAGAACCTTTTTCTGACTTGATCAGGGAGGATAACAAAAAACATGATTTACTTTTCGTGTTGCAGAAGTTTTGCACAGTTACCTAACCACTTTTGGAAACTTCTTGGAGTAACAACTATACTTAAATATTGGCGCGAGTTACACAATTTGTATTTGAACTTCACTTTTCTTCATAGACGATTGGTCTTCATGTTCTTCAGTCTGAGGATTCGTCTTGAAATGACTTCAATAAGTTTAGTCTGAATACTTCATCTTAAACATATCGACTCATGCTATCATCTTGAGGCATGCTTTTGGACAAACGAATGACTTGATCAGTAGTAGACTTTGAGGGGTCAACTTCCGTCTATTCTTGCTCCGTCTAACTTTGACTTGCAATGCTTCAGTCTGATGAGTTCCGTCTGTTCTATTATTAATCAAAACTTGAGACGTTAATCATCTTGATCTAACAAGTGTCTTATTTTTTCAAGCTCCATGAGAAAATACCAGATCCAAAGCTGAAACAGTACCTTGAGATACTCCTCATATCATCAATTGAGCCACCCTAGTCGTTATTTGATTTGTTCTTGAAGAAGAAGATCCAACACATTCTGGTAAAGTCATCGATAAAAAGATAATAAAAATTACCATTCAACGAAGGTGTTCTTTTTGGACCAATAGTATCTCTGTGAATCAATTGTGTCTTTCTTAATGCTCTTCGTGTTGTCTTTGAGGAAGGTTTTATTTTTTACTTGCCAAATTGATTGGTTTTGCAGTTTGAGATTCGATCCTCAAGCTCAGGAACATCAAGTATTAGTCCTTTTTTATTCAACCGTGACAACCCTTGGTGATGATAATGCTCAAGTCTCTTTGATGTAGGAACATCTAAGGAAAATCATTTAACTAGAAGAATTGCTAGAAATATGCTTAAGAAGATGGAAGAAGAGGTTGGAAGGAAGCTCATCAAGACGGAAGCTCATGTTCAAGACTTTTCTTACACTTATAATTCTTGTAATCTTCTTTTAATTGTAATTGAAGTGTAAATCATATTTGTAAGGCCTTGTAAGTGAGCTCAAAGCTCACGACCAAGAACCTTTTTTACCTTTTTAGTGTTTTTAGAATAATTGGGCCGTTAGTGGGCTAATAAGAAACTAGATTAGATTAGATCTCGTTTAGATTTAGATTAAACTTGCCCAAGATTAGAATATATTTCATTGAGATTTAGATTAAACTTGCCCAAGATTAGATTAGATTTGTTTGGATTTAGATTAAACTTGATGACCAAATTAGGTTAACTTGCATTCCAAGTAGCTTAGGTGTATAAAAACATGTGAATCGAAATTGTATAGACCTTTGACGAAATTGAATAAAAATTTTGTATTTTATTTTAGAGAATAAATTCACTTGTCTTCTTTAAGAAGGTTTCTTGGATCTTATCAATGACTCTTGTCTCCATTGTACCGGTTCCTCCTAGGCTTATTGGATCTTCCATGACGCCCTTCTTTTCATCTTCTTTCTCCCTCCACCTCTTCCTTTTTTTTTTGTGTTTATTTGAATTGATTCATTTTGGGTCTTGACCGAAACCCTCTAGGGTTTCCATTAAAGGATCATTGAAGAAGCTAGATCGGGAAATTAAAGGCTTTGTTAGAAATTTCTCTAAGGAGGCCTCTATCACTCTTGTGCCAGATTTCTATAACATCTTCTTTGAGTGAGAAAGCTTGTTCCTCCTCCAATAGATTTAAAGCAAAGCTTTTTCCTTTCATTTTTACCTTGAACATATCTTGACCAGCTGCATCTTTAATCAAGCAATATTTGTTTTTAAAAATAAATTTAAATTCTTTTTCAATGAGTTGACCAACACTTAATAAGTTTTGGTCAAGTTAAGGAACAAAAAGAACATTAGGAATAAATTTTGTGCCTACACAGCTTGTTATTGCAACTGTCCCTTTTCCTTTGATTGTAATGTAATCATCATTACCTATTCTGACTTTAGTGACATTAGTTGACCTCAAATTTTTGAAAAGTGCCTTGTCATAGGTCATATGGTTGGTATAATCGCTATCAATTAGCCAACTTTCATTTGACTCATTTCTCGAGAAACAAGTAGCCACAAATAATAGGTCCTCCTCTTCTTAATCTACAATTTGAGCTCCTTTATCATGGTGATTTTTGTTTTTACAAATTACAGCTTCATGCCCTATCCGGTTGCACTTGCTACATTTCTTTTCTGGTCTTTTCCAACATTTGAAAGGTGGATGACCTTTTCTACCACAATGTTGACAAGGTGGATAATTTTTCTTTCCTCTCTTGACTTTCATCTGATTATTTGCTGGACTTTCATTGCTTGAGACTTTGTTCTTCTTAACTCCATGATGTCTGATTGACAAAGCACCTTTGACAACACGATCTTGTCTCATCAACCTTCGCTGTTCTTGGGCCTGCAGGGCCTGCAACACTTCTTTCAAAGTGATCTTAGGGAGATCCTTTGTGTTCTCCAATGAAGCTATAGATGTTTCGTACCTCTCTGACACCGTTACTAGAATTTTCTCAACAATTCTGGAATATGTACAATCACTTACCAACAATTTTATCTTAACCCAGCAGTTTGTCTGGGTATTCCTTGATTGTGTCAGACTCTTTCATCCTCTGAAGCTCAAACTCTCTCATTAAGTTAAGCACTTGCATGCTTCAAATTCTTTCATCTCCCAGCATATTGCATCTTTAGATAATCTCAAATTGCTTTTGCTGATTTGAGAGTCATGATCCTAGTAAAAATGGTTGTAGAGACACTAGTAAAAAGACATGACTTTGCCTTTGTCTTTCTAGTTTTCTTCTCTTCATGATTCTTGATTTGGGCTACAGTGGGATTGTTTGGCAATAGAATGACTTCATAATCCTCTTCTACAACTTCCCAAAGATCCAAAGCTTCCAAGTAAGTCTCCATTTTAACAGCCCAAAGATCGTAGTTTTCTCCATCAAAGACTGGAGGTGCAACTTGTGAGAAATTTTGTTCAACATTCATTTTCACATGTCCATAAGAAAAAGGCTCTCGATACCAGATGTTGGTTTTAGGGAATAATAAAGACAGGATAATGAAATATTGAAAGGAGAGAATTAATAATCTTGGGAGAGATAAGTTGTGTTGAATGTTTTATTTTATTCAGTTGTCAATTATAATATTTATAATGATTGTAGTGAGAGAAAAACAAATACTTGCTCCCAATGTCAAAGTTAAGTAATCATTGCACCACTAATTGATACTTGCTCCTAAAGTCTCTATTACTACATCACTAATTGAAAAAAAAATATTTTCTCCTAAAGTCTAGGAACCACTACTTTGACTAGGAAAAACAAGTTCAATAATTGAAACAATAAAAATAAAATAAAATTGACAGCTCTAAAAGAAAAATAAAGATGACATGTACAATACAAAAGCAATTTTCTTAACATAATCTTTGGTGATTAAGACGAAACACTTACATTCAAATGGATGAAAAATAGTTATTAACCGATGAAAATAAATTCCCACAAGATCAATACTTTTTACATCAATTACTTTAAAAAAAATAAGAACTAGCATGATATAGAAGTGGCCAATTTTAAAAAAATAAACTTTGTACATTAATTATATATCAAGGGGTCTATTTTCTGTTTGAAAATTTTAATAATATAAACCATTTTATACATCAACTAAATTCTACAAGTGTTACATCAATAAATAACCAGTTGCAGTTTGTGCAGTTCTTTAAAGTGAAGTAATAATATATAAAAATAATATAAGTACATGCCTATTCTTCACCCACAAGCTAACTACAAAATACTACAAGAGTGAGATATAATAGCCAAAAAATCATTTAAGATTAGTCTATGAAGACGGGAATGAAACATCCACATCTGTTTGTAATCGAGGAAGAAACTACAGATATAGATGGGAAAAAATACTTTACAATTTTAGCAAAGATGAGAAAAAATACAAAAATATGCTGAACCTCTAAATTTAAGCAGCTTACACAACTTGCAATATACACAGCTAGTGTTCTCTGAAATAGTCATATATACATCCATCAATAATCGGTGTAGGTAAACCCTCTTACGGCTGAACCACCTTCAAGTAAAAAAAAAAAATACGGAAACTGGTTATGCCCCAGTTGTTGCTACGAAAAATACATGCACTTGATGAAACTGATATTAGATTGCTGTGGAAGTTGCAGTGTCCGAGCTGAGACCTCGTCGAACCATCCTTTGCTTCCTCAGGGACTCATTTAACGAGTCAAAGAATTCATGTTTTAGAACTTCTTCAGCACTAATCCTATTTCTTGGGTTCACTGTTAAACACTTGTCTATCAAATCAAACAACGATTTCGGGATCTGCTCAAGAAACTCTGGCCTCTTTGTTTGAATCTTGCACCACCTTTCTATGTCCCATGATTGCAAGTATCGATCATTAAGTAACTCCTGCAACACAATGAAATATTAACTAATGTGACTAATAGGCAAATGTCAATATTGCTTCATTTTCTTAGTAGTAACCTGAGTTCAGTGCCACTGAATTAAGATCGTAATATCAACTGTTGATTACAAACATTATCCAAATGTCAACAAAATTAATTTATGAATCATTTATTAACTAGTAAACACTAGCTTAATTATATTTGTTGCTACCAAACTTTGAAAGTTTTACAAATTTTGCCACAGAATTTTCAAAATTTCACAAATTTTATATTTATTAAAGTGGTTGAAAGTTTGGTGACAAAAATTGTAAATATAAGAATTAGGTGCAATTTATAAAATCGTCAAAGTTGAGTGACAAATTACAAATAAAAAGTTGAGTAATTAAAGAATTTGACAGTGCTTGAAATCTGAAATAAAAGAATATTTCATTTTACAAACATATTTTTGCATGAAAATTTATAAAATAATAATAAACATTTTAATTCATTGGCAGATTATTTCAGTACAATTTTTTCGATTATATTAGTTTTTTTCAAAATAAGGATTAGAAGAAATTACTGCAGGAAAGGCTGATTCACGGTCATGTAACCTGGCCACTTCCCAAAACTCTTCACAGCCCCGCAATTTAACAATTTCTTTTATATTCCTGCAACAAAACTCAGTTAGCAAGGCAAGCGAATAAAATCATCATTAATGAAATTGTGCAAGTGACTTTACTGTTCTGGGTCCCCGGTGAAAGGAGTCTTCCCGATCACCAAGTAGAGTAGTGTGACTCCAGCTGACCAAATATCAATCTTAGGTCCCTGATGCTGAGACCTTAACAAAACCTGAAGAAAGGAAAAAACTTGAATTAGCATCTCTAGGTAACTAACTTCAGATATTGCATTTTAAAGGTGTGACATCCAGTGCAGTGATAAACCTTAATCAAGGACATTTAACAGGCATTTGCTAGGAATGACAATATGGAATCTACACTAGGCCAACTATTCGAATGTTACTTTTTTTATTTTTCAATTTATGAAATTATGATAATTCAAATTGAGACAAATTCAAATATGTAATTTGAATAGACTAGAACACAAATCTAGATTTTATGTTGAAGCTTTTATAGCTTGAATGTGGTATGTAAACTTATGAATTAAACACCAGATCTTATATTGTTTATTTCCTCTTTCCCCGCCCAAGGGAAGTTCCGTTTGAACTTCGAAAATGTAGAAGAGAGACCAACACCCTCATAAGAAGGTGAAACGATATTTCAGACTAATTATCAAGTACAATTAAATAATTCAAATCACGGACATCTCAGTTGCCCATAAAAACCGTGTAAGACAGGAACGGGTATCCTTCGAAGTCAAATTCTCATAATTAAGTCTCTGTAGTCAGCAGGATACCACAATTTGTACAGCAACAGAAACCAAATGGTGAATGTGGTACTGAAACCTATACTGCAATCGGGAAACTGGCTAATTGTAACCTGTTGAAACTTGAGCTAACTCAGAATAGTATTTTAATTAAAGCCGTGCCCAGGTTAAAAGAAATAGTGTATCCCTAAGTACAGTGATTTCTTTTAGGTTTAGGGTAGGCAAATGCTTCACTTCTAACTTCCTCAGTAGTATAAAATTGTCATCTCAAGTGCTAATATGTTGCTTTTTTCTCTTTATCTACAAGCATCTGAAAATGGCACTCCCTATTTCAGTATTCAGTATAGATAGTTTTGCATCTGGATCAAGATAAGTTGCAGCTAATCAATAATATTAATAAAACCATCCAACCACCATTTTTTCAAGCAATGTGCACTGTCTATATACTCTAAGCTCACATTCTTTTCTTTTGTTTTTTTTCCAATTTTAGAGTACTCTTCCTTCTCTCTCTCTGCCTTTTTCTTTTACCGCGCAAATTCGCACGGTCACTAATCAAATTGCACTAAAAGAGTGTTAAGTCAATAGAAGAGACAGCAAGGTCTCACCTCCGGGGCACGGAATCCTTTGGTTCCAACACACGAACCATCTTTCTTCTGTTTTCCATCTCCTGGAATACAAATCAACAATTCATATGCTAAAGGTAGCAATAACATTCCTCAGAACTCAAGTTATGAAATTAGAGTCATACCTTTGCTTTTAAATAACCCCCCAGCAACAGTAGTTGAATGCAGAGGCATTGGGGTAATATAAAAATTCTTGCCATCTACCCTGCCTGATGGGGCAGTAACCCTCTTCCTTTGAGAAGAAGGACCTACTGTTGAACCGTCATTTGTACATTGCATAGAATTCTGTAAAAGGCTGATAAGCTCCTTTCTTCTAGTGCAAGGTAAAGGTTCCCTGAGCCTCTCTGCAGAAGCAGTCCTAGTGCTAGCATCTTTTACAGAAGTTATACCAGAGCCATCTGTTCGTTGTGCTCTAAGAAAACTCCCACTAGCCTTATCAGGACAATTTTTCAGAGGGCCAGTATAAGCCTTTTGCTTTACATGTCTATTAAGTTCAGAATAGTTCTTAACATCTGCTAAAGCCCTTTTATTGGACATTAAAGACTTGCCACCACCAAGGTTCTTGTCTCGGACCAAAGGGTCAGAACCTGAAGAGAGAGGAACATTCTTGGATGATGCATCAAGGCTTGGTTTTGATTTACCTGAACAGATGCACAAATTGAGTAATCTAATTAAGCAGATTAGATAATGAAGATCATTGACAGTAGAACTTAACTAAGGAATACGTGAAAGAAATAAATATAACTCGTTTAGAAGCAACAAAAAAATGTTTTTTTGTTGTAAGAGGGTGTTGTCTTTAAGCTTGAAATTAGTTAACCAAGTAACCAAAACGACAACTAGTCCAATTTTATGAAAATTGCAAGTGTCATGAGAAAACCAAATATTCAGCCAGTTTTTCTAGTTCTCAGAAGAATAAAGGATAATAGAAATCTTACTTCCGGTGTTATACTTCTGCTTTAAATCCTGAAAAGAAAATGTCAAAATTCATCAGCATTTAGATTAAAAGAATCATAGTCAAAACTCTTGATAAGAAGCAACCTAACCATGGCAAGGTTGAAATCAATAAGGTAGCCTTTGCTTAGATTTCGAGAGAAAAGGAAGTTTCCAGGTTTAATGTCTCTGTGAGCAACTCCCTACATTAAAAAGAATTTGAATTTCTCAAAACAATTGTATTTATTGTCTCTTTAGTCCAAGTCGTATGAAACTCTGAGTATGCAAAGGGAAAAATACCTCTTTGTGCAAGTAATAAAGGGCCCTGAACATGCAATACCCGTACCACTGAAGCTGAACTATATCAATTTCTTTTTTCAAAACCTAAAAATTGAGAAAAATCATCACATTAAACACGAATGTAGAGCAGATAAGAGAATTCTCATGAGCCAATTATATTAAAATCAAGAAAGGTTGAAAAAGAAATCAATTTCTTGCAGATCTTTCCCAAAACCTAAAGATTGAAAAGTAAAATCAGCTCTATTAAAGGGGGATTTCAGAGAATGTTAGGGTTCTTCTCATGCGCTAATCAGTCTAACATTTGAAGGCTAAAGGGGAAATTAATCTCCCTAACTGGATCCATTCATTAAATCAGAACTTTTAAATGTAGAAAACCAAATTTTTCTATGATTTGACTCTTCTCTCCATAGAAGTGCACTTTAAAGAATAAAGTGACTTACAATCGTTGAAAATGGTCGAAAATTGTTATAATATCAAATACATATTTAACAAAATTTAAAATTAATTATAACTCCAATCATTGATTTTCTAAGTATCAGTTATACACTTTATCCTAAGTATATATCTCTTATATCAGGGGATTTTCGTGACGAACAAGAAATAAATTAGAGAAATTCAGCAATTACCTCAGGTCTGTCATGCTCAACATGTTCTAAAACAAAGCACTCGCTGTGGCCATTTTTTAAAGAACCTTCATACCTTATTATAAAGTTTTTACCACTGTATCATGAGAAAAAAAAATATTAATAATAGCACAATGCATTGCAGCTTAAATATCACAAATATTGTACTATTATGTCATACTTACCCAAAACGCTGAAGCATATTCCGTTCGTTATTTACATGGTTTTTATGAGCTTTAGTATGAGGACCTGTAAATTATCAATTAAAAGCCATTACGCCAATCATCAAGTAAAGTAATATTGGTAATATCAAAATGATCACATACAAAGACTTGCTTCCAGATTCTATTGTAAGTGGGAAATGAACCCGAGAATAACAGAATTCTAGTAGACAAGTAGCTACAGCTACACTTTCTAGTATTGCGCAAATAATGGACACTTCCCCTGTAGTCCATTTCCTAATCATAACACTAAACGCACAGCACACGATTAATAGAAAAGATAGGTGTCATTTACATTTTATTGCAACCCTTTTTCCATCAGTAGTTCTTTGAGCACGGTAAACAGTCCCATAACCACCTATATGAAAATAATAAGAAATGTCAGTGTCAGTTAAACATGGATTTCTTTCATCAATAAGGAAGAAGGAAACGAGTCTTAATACCTGATCCTTCTTCTTCCTCTATTATAAAATTTTCAAATGATGGATATGTGTTTTTCTCCAACTGATTCAACAAACACCCAAAATTGATAAATAAACTTATAAGTTATACCCTTAATCGAACGGTCAAAGTGATCATAAAAGCATCTTCTGAAGTATGAGTTTAAATGCACGGGTTATTCCAAACTACAGCTATTATTGTTAGCAGCTCACCTTAGGAGTCATGGCAATACTTTCTGCCATGTTCTCTTTACGATTTTGCTTCTTTGTCACAAGTTTCTGATCATTTTTACATTGATCAACATTTTTTGGAACATTACCAAATTTATTGCAGGCTAGTGATTCTTTGAGAATATGTGACTTAGGGTGTAGATCAGTCTTCTGTCCCCCCTTTAATATGCAAGAAGATTTCAAAGCCTGCTTTGGATTTGAAGAGGACTTAGCTATTTTATGAGTAGATTTGGTCACTGTGTTTCTCTCACTCTCTTTCTCCAAGTGTATTTCATGAACACAATTCTTTTGTTTTAAACCATTAGTCAATTGTTCGCCATATAGTGCAGCATTGACCATCTGAACAACATCTTCCATCTCTCTATTTGTGCCAGAACCAACCAGACCGTTCTTTGGACCACTCTCCACATCATCATCTTCATTTGATTTTCTTGGTTGATCTTTGCAAGTCTTACTTTTACAAATACCATCCTCATCCACTTGATGAATTCTATTTTGTTCAGTACACTCAGACATAAATGTGTCAAAATAATCCAGTTTCTTCCCAGATTCAAGGCTACTAACAATGCTATCTTTGCATAATGAGGGATCCAGGAGAGCACGGTCAACAAAGAGATTACATTCCATGAATCTATTTATGTCCACTAGCTTTGGACAGTTTAAGTAAGTTGCTTTGATAAAAGATTTAGAAACATCTCCATTAGACATGCTTGTGCTGGCATCATTATTGCCTTCCCTATGTTCAAATTTTGGTTCTGGACAACCTGAACACTTTCCGTTTGCAACAATACGCAAGGGGAATACGAAATTCTCGCTACCTGTATTTTGTGATTGAAATTTAATTTCAGGGAAATGGTTTCTCATCAGAACCTTTGCAGCATCAGCAAAACTCTGCACACCAAAGAAAAATCCCAAAGTTGGGGACCATATTCAGAACGAAATACAATAATTGAACAAAACGTATAAAGATTATATCACTCTATAAGGCTGATTAGGAATGCATTTGCTAAAGCTTTGAAAAAGCAAAACTCTTTATAATGGAGTTTTTCTTTATACGTTACTTATTATAACTTATGAGAAAAGCACTACAACAATTACTTTATTTCTTTCTTAAAAAAAAAAAGCAAAAACTTATCTAATCATTATGAAATTTAATTAAAAAAAATATTTTTTTCTTGGAAGAAACCCAAACAGACTGGGTCTTAAATGCCAACAATGGAATGAAAGGCAACCAAATTACACTCAGAAACTGATATTTAGTTATTTACTAATTTATTATTAATAATAATACAGTCAAATATAATTGATTTTATTTTTATAGTTTTTTTCCACCCAACTAATAGTTAAGCACCCTAAATACAAGAAAATGAACGCCATCCTTAATCAAAGTCTAATGTCAAAACTCCACCCTAGCTAATCAATTCATTGACGATGTATGATTGAACATCATTGCGATTCACTATACATTAAAATTATTTTTATCATCAAACAAAGTGCCCGTACATGCCTACGATGAAACGAACGGCAACAGAACTAAACCCTCAGAAATTGACATTTAAGAATAATAATCAATCTCACTCCAACCTTAACACTTGTATTTGAATTCTTTTTTTACACCTAATTATATAATTACACATCATAAAAGCAAGAAAATGAAATCCATGCACAATCAAGCCACTGACGCTGTCTTATATATAGGAATAAAGGAGTACATACACTAATTAATACGTAAAAGCTCTCTGTTTAAACTTTTCTAAAAGATGTGGATAAGTAAATTTTAGTTTCTTCTCCTTATTTTTTGTCCTACTACATGTCCTAACGAAGGAAAAACCTTTAAACAGAGCTTAAATTAATTTTGTAAAACCAATTATGTAAAGCTCAGTCAAGTACACAAAAAAATAAAATAAGATAAAAAAGAGAAAGGAATACCTGGAACGAAATTTCTCGAATTCCATTGCCAATGGCCAACCTCTTGATCTCTCTTCCACCTGTTATCAGTCCAAAATCTCGATCAAATCAACAACAAAAAAAAAACAAAATAATAAGTAAAAAAAAAAATTAAAATTAAAGAGAGAGATATTTACTTTCGTCGGAATTGAAGAGCAACTTGCGTTTCCTGGAGCGGTGTATTTGCGGTTCAGCGGAGAAGCGGAAGGAGAAGAAGCTTCCGATGGCGAAGACGGCGGTAACGGAGGGCGTGACGAGTCCGTTATCTGTAACGGCGAGAGGAGAACCAGGAAGAGTGGTGACGTGGCAAACGAACTCCGGCGAGACGGTGAATAAACGACACTGCGCTGCAAGGCGATGCGGATAAACGGCGTGGCCGATTCGGAGGAGTAGTGCGAGTAGGTGCCACGATTTCTCTTCGAGATTGCGTTCGAATTCTGACTCTGCCATGGATCGCGATTCTGAATCGGATCTCGTTTGTGAGAGACAGAGAGAGAGAGAGAGAGAGAGAGAGAGAGAGAGAGAGAGAGGAGCGGGAAGTGAAGTGAAAGTGTGAAAGAGTGTTTGTTTTCGATTTGGGAGGGTTTTGTGTTTCAGGGAAATTTTCCCGCTTCTTTTTGGGGGAGGTTACGCTGGAACGTGTCAAGTGTTGGACAATGGTGATGTATAGTTTCTGATCGTTGGATTTACTAATCGTGATAATCTGATGGTTAGGGTCAACCGTTCAACAATTTCAAATTACTATGTATAATATTACTCATACAATTTAACTTTTTCTTTTCTTTTCCGATTCGATTCATCACCCGAATTTCATTTAAGGGATAATCTTTATGGTTTGCTTGTTTGAGGTTTGTAAAATTTAAAATTTGAAAACAGAAGAAAAACTCTGAAAGAAAAAAGTTTGAATTATTTTTATTTTAAAAATCAATTAATTTACTATATACTTTTTTTTATCTTACATATAGTTTTTTTTTTTCATTTTCAATTTTTTTCCCTCCTGACTAAA
This sequence comes from Hylodesmum podocarpum, assembly GCA_026586105.1. NCBI lineage: Eukaryota > Viridiplantae > Streptophyta > Magnoliopsida > Fabales > Fabaceae > Hylodesmum > Hylodesmum podocarpum. Next base: position 6,138,480 of record JALJEV010001371.1, read on the forward strand.
ACATTATCTTATACTTTATGATAAATGTATGCTATGTGATGATTTTAAAGAGATAAAAACATAAATATAGGTGATTTTATAAATTTAAATAGATGAGTATATATGAGTCCAGTTTTGATTAGATTGAATCAATTTTTAAATTGAATTGAAAATCCGAACAATATGAACAAAATGTTTCTTTTTTCAGTTTGTTCAATTTGTGATTTATTCAATATTCAGTATTTTGTAACAAATTTTTAGTTATTGGATTGGACCAAAATTTATAAATACCACACTGCTACTAAATTTGTGGTTATAAAAATTAATAAATTTATTATACATTACGTGATTAAATAATAAAAAAATTATTCAATAGTATATATATTATTTATTTTATAAGACTATGAAATGGAAAATAATACTTACTTATTATATAAAATTAAGTTAATTGATAAATAAATATTTTAATAATGATAAATATAGATATAGATATATAACTATTTAAAATACCATTGTGATTATTTATTTTATTTTAACATCAATTGAAAATTTTGAATACTAACAAATTGATAATTTTATTTGTAATGATGAAACTAATTGATATTTATTTATTTTGATTGGATGTATAAATTTATTACTTATATTAAAACATAACTAAGATCTATCAACGTGTCATATTGGGTTCATATCTTTTAAACAAGATTAAGATTCGACTACTGTGAATACGAAAAATATGATTGAAAGGAGAAACTCTACTAAATATAATTAAAAGAAAAGTAAAAATACTTGGAACCAAATTTAATGAAGAGATGAAAAACTAAACAAAAATACTGGACAATAAACTTTTCAACTCTTTCTTTTGAACACATCTTCCTTAATTGATTCAAATTTATATAAATCTATTATTTTTCTGTTTTATTTTTAAATGATTATCTTTTCTAATTTGATAGATTTTAATAAATTTTGACAAATCATAGAATGAGTGTCGAAAGAGTGTATAACTTTAACAATTAATTTGATACAATATTGGTAACGTTAACTTTTAAATTTATAAAAGTCAGAGTTCTCTTATAATAAGGTGTCATTTCAATAGTCACTGAATTAAAAGAAATTATAGAAAAAAAATATTCTAGGTGGTGTATATTGACAATTATATTAATCCAAAATTTTGAAAATATTTCTATTTAATTGGATAAGTGGTAGTCTTTTCCATTGTTTGAGATGGATGTATTATTTTAAGGTTAATTTGGTTTATTCGAACAAGAAGAATCTCCTCAAATTAAACAAGAAGAATCTTACTCATGTAGTTTATTCATTAAAATTTGAATTCTAAAACTCTCTTCCTCACGCGCTCTATTCTTCTACCTTCACATCCCTTCTCCAACATTTTCCCTTTTCTTGAATTTTTTGTCAAACTACAAACAGAAGAACGTACTAGCTCAACTTCTATCTTTTCATTAGTCGTTCTGTTTCTTGCACAGCTATTCCTTTCATATTTTTTTTTTTTTATAGAGCTTTTATTGTAGATAATTCTACTTCTACTAAATAAAATTATTATTATTATTATTATTATAGATAACAAAACTTAAACTCGATATCTCTAACTAAACTAAAACAATCTCAAACCAATACCCATATTCCTGCGTAGCTATTCTATGTATCAAATACCGTTTCAGACCATATAAACTTTCGAGAGTACATAAAGGAGGGTTGTTTGTGCTATCCTGCATAAGGGTATAATTATAATTATAAATGACTATTAAATTGCATCATGGTATAAAATAACAGGGGTAAAAGAGAAGAGAGATGCAACAATTTAATATTACAATCTAATTTTATATTTTATTATAAAATATATCCTAAAGTAATTGATTTATAAAATATATTATCAATAATATTATCTCTAATGGAATTCTCATTGGTAAAGAGATTTTAGGAGTATAAAGAACATCCTTAATATTTACATCATTCCACCTTAAATGTCTCAAAACCTAAATAAAAAAAAAATCCTTTGGAACAAAAAACTTAGTGAAAGAAAACAAAGTACCTGATTCAATAATACTATCATTATTAACTGTCACATTAAAAACTTCTACCGGAAAATCCAATGGCACAAAACCATGACAAAGGAAAAAAAAAGTGCAACATGTAACATTAATTATAATTATAAAAACAACTATTAAATTTCATTTAACATTTTTTTTATATTATTAACCAGACAATTGTAATAACGTATCTAACTAATTTAAACACAAATGGAATGATAAATTTATTATTTACCCAACTGAACCTACCATATCTCACTTCATGTTACTTGAGTGCAGTAAAACTAGTTTAACAAGGAATATGATAGAACTCCCCATCAAAGATGACGCTCAGTTCAAATTATTATGCATAACGTTACATAAAATGTTGAATCTTATTCATATAGAATGTGTTATTTTCGAGGCAAAAATAAATAAATTATGCAAACAAAATATATTTCCATCTCAAAGAAATCCAGATAAAATCTAGCATGTAATACAGACAGTAATTCAAAAAGGTGACATTTTGGATGATCCAATTGTGAAAACAAAGGAAGAAAGAATAACTAAGACATGCATAAAAACCAATCCAATCAACAATTTAATACACGGGCTATACCCTCAGTTCTAAGCTTCCAATTCAAGTATAGAAATAAAGAACCAAATGTCCAAATCATATTCACGATAATAAAATCATTCTATTGGACGTCAAACTCCATTAACAAAATGTGATAGTTGTTTAACAAAGTACACATTAGAGGATGATCGCATAATATTGCAAACACCTTATATAGGCTTGATCTTGAAGTGAAGTGAAATGAGAGAGAAGACAAAGCACTTCAAATCCTGCATACAGTAATTATAGAAAGAATAAACCAAAGATATTAGTTAATGAAAGGAAAATCTGACATTCAGCAAACTAATGGACAGCTGTTAAATGCTAATATTCACCAGAGTTCCTTCCCCAGGATTAATGATCACAGGATAAACAAAATACTACCTTATCTGAGGACACACACCACTCTAAAACACTCTGAAAGTTAGACAGGAAAACACTAGAACAGAGAGATTTTCAAATATTAGTTAAATTGACATTAGAATCATGAAAATGAAATTCTTACATTAACTATATTGGTGACCTTCAGTTCAAAATGGTGATTTATATTAAATTAGGTCAGTTTATTTTTTGTTTTCTTTATTTTGTGTTATATATACTATTTTCTACTTTCCATAAGGCTGGTATTCCTCTTTAATTTTTAAGCTGTTCTATTTCTCATTTCTGATACCCATTACTGTACTTGGAAGGTCTTTAAGTTGATGGGAGTCCTAATTCTAACCTATATGTCAAGAAATTTTCTTCCACGGACTTGCTATAGACTGGAATGATTTGACATTTCATATTAATTTGTGTGTGGGTTAGATGGTGTTAACTTGTTATTCTCTTCCCAAAAGGGATCCATGGTTATTTACCACACAATCTCAAGTTTCAACCCGAGATTAATATAAAATACCAAAAAGAATTTTGGTTTGATACCAGGCAGAGTTTATTTTCTAAGTAAATGTTGACCATTTAATACTTCACACAGCTTCCCATAAAGCACTACAAATTACATAACCATAAGACAGCTGTCTTTTGATTTAACCTAGAAGCACTTTAAGTTCACAGCACCATAGAAACGTCCTTCATTTTGACTTCAGTTAGCATTCCAGAATGATTCATGATGATAAATTAACTCAAAAACCAATAGATAACAGTTATTACTCTACTGTTTAGGAGAATTTCTAAAGGTTTCTGATCTAACAGAAAACACCTGAACCGTCAAGGATGACTGATGCTCTGATATCATCACCATACAATTAATGGAAGGCAAGAAGTATTGGGATTGGACTTGTAATAAAAATTATGCCATGCTCGTATACTCGAGACACCTCTATTTGTGTTCCTAGAGAAAATTGTTAATGTTGCTCAATGTGAATCTAGTCAAGAAATTTCCTGAAACTTTATCAGGGAAACAACCCATTACACATTCAGAAAGTAGGTTTTGAAGACAGCTAAACAGATTGATAGCATGATTGATTTTCTGTTGAGCTCCCACCCAACATAAAACCAAACAGACATTTAGTCTTCCACAACCATAATTGCTGATACAAGTAATCTGCAGTCCTAAAGTTTGCAACTTGTATTCTGGTAATAAACTGAGTCCTTGGATACTTGATTTAGGTGCCTACAGTTATGTAGCTGGTAATCCATACCTTTATACTTTTTTTCTACACAAGGTGTTCCTCACTTCCTCATTCTATCACCTTGGCATATGGCTCCAAAAGTTACTCCCAAAGGTGATCAAGTTTAACTCCCAACATTTGTCTCTTAAAACAATTTTCTTCAGACCTGGTTGTCTTTTATATTTAGTTTCTTAGTAAACTTACTCTGTCAACTGTTTAATAACATTTGGTTCTAATTCTTTTTTAATACAAGACCATGGGAAGAGACAAACAATTACAATAGACATGAATCACGTGGAAATTTCATTATCTCAAGTCAGCATCACCCATGGTTTGCACTACTACTGAATTTCCTATTCTTCTTCATAGCTACTTAGGTAACCCCAGTTTGTCAAAGGCTCAAAGCTTTAGAAAATGGTTCCTAGCCCTGAAAAGTTACAGTCCTTAAGGTATGGACCGTGTCAACTAAGATAAGTGTTAGTCTAACCATAGTTTTAACCATACCCACCTTTTATCCCTTAATTAAATACACCTATTTGTGGTTATCCCCCTCCCCCTCCCTCCCAAGAAACCATTTCACACCACAACAAACAGAGTATCATGGTTGCTTAGTTAGCCAATTAGCTTTGCATATTTAATTTGGGGAGATATAATATCATTAAATAACTGTTTCTCCCTTGTAGTCCACTTTATCATGCTGTGCTACAAGACTGCATGTAAGGACTCTAAGAAGGCCTGGCAATTTCAGTGTTCACTATTCAAGCTTCTTCCATAAAAAGGTAATCTAACTACTTAAAACCCCACTGCTGCTGATACCTTTCCATCGCCAACAAATTATTATCTATCAAATTGAGCCTAGATAACTGTGAAAGGCATTTGATAACCACTACATTCAACATCTAACAATCAGGTGGCGGGCATAATATGGTCTACTGGGCAGAACCAACTCATGTATCAATGGACATGTAAAACACAGTTCAGATACAAATAACTATCCAGAAACAAATATGATAGTGTGTCCATGCTTCATAGAGAAGAACAGTTTTATTAAGGAAGGAATATTGGATAAGACTAACTTCAAACTGTCCAGTCACCATCACCAATACTTTTCTAAGTCTTAACACAAAAGATGAAGCTATTTAGGAGAAACCATAACCACAAAAATCACGACATCATTGAAAGTTATCTTCCCACATTAATCATAATAAAAGATAAGGTAGATGGGCACTTAACAGACAATACACAACATACAAAACTAAAAATATAAAATAGCTCTCAACAGGAAAAGGTTTTCAAAAATAGACCAAGACTGCAATTTCAACTACCACATTAAGGTTTTCATGGCCACCACAACAATTATCACAGCTTCAAGGTTTTAAAGTTATTCACAACCGTCATTCCAGCCACAACATCAAAGTTTTGGGGTCAATGATAGATTGCCGAGATTTTAAAAAATGGTTAGCAACTGCGATTATGAAATTTCTTTGGGTCTACACAGCTGCATTTGTGGCCACATCAGCCGCATTTGTCCACAATGTTGCACATAATCAAGGTTTGCCATGAAACCTTGATATTGCAACAAAACCACCACCACAATTTAAAACCTAAACCACATTTATCTGCAATTTCTCACAATATCAAGAACCGACAACAACTTAAAACCTTGAATAAGTCACATTCCCAACCATTTAAAACAGAAATTTAAAACCCTACATAAAATCAATCAATTTCATCATGATCTAACTCACCTGAACAAGATAGTAAAAGATGCGAAGCCCTTCCGGATCAGCACTACTCTGAACATCAACAAGAGACCCAATCTTCGAAGTAGTGAACGATATATGCTCATTCCCCATAACAATCTCTAGCTCCTGTCGCCCCACGCGATCTGGCTCAGGCCAGTTGTTATCATCTTCCTTCATAATCTAAACAACACCAACAAACAACCACAACTAAGCACAACAACAGAGTAATAACTAATAAAATTGATCTCATGGTTCAAACCCTCATGCTAACAAAAAAGACTATGTTGAACGACAAGTGAATTTACAAAACGACGAAGAGTGGTTAGTTAGGGTTATGTATGGGAGTAACCTCGCTTTCGGCGATGATACGACGACACTCGCGGAGAACGGCAGGGGTGAGGTAAACCTCTTTGCGGATGATGGTGTCGTTTTTGTAGTTGGAGTTGTTGGCATAACGAAGTTTACCATCGGGACGGAACTCAAATTCCAAGAACTCGTGTCCGAACTTGCCCTTGTGACCCACATAGTAGCGAAGGTAGAATTCTCCGTTCTCCTCTTCACTCCCCATTGAGGAAAGAACAGAGTAATTACTGTGAGAGTGTGCGGAAGACTGAGCGGGTTTGTGAAATGAAGTAATGAACAAGAAATAGACCACACCAGTGAAGCTGCCTCGCTAGGTCGAACTGGAATGAGCCTTCTAGGGTCACGACTTTTATTTTGTGTCCAAATTCAAAATTTAATTAAAATACCATTTTATCCTTATTTACAATTTTTATTTAATATTTATCTTTATTTAACTTTAAAATATTTAAAATTTTAAGTAAACTAATAAAAATGTAAATATTTTAAAAAAATTTAGGCTTATTCAAATCAATGAGTTTAGCCAGTTTCTCTCTATTCTAATTGTCCCAATTTTCTAGGTCAGTTCTCAAGTGAATTGGTAAAACCGATTATTAATGATAGTGTTTTATTATTTTTTTTATTAATAAATATTAATTATTAATTTTTATATTTTTATTAAATTTAAATTTTTAATCCTATTATCAAATAATATTATCACTTATATTACTAAGAATAAGAATGCTAATAAGAATTTAATTGAAATATTCTTACTTCTATCATAAATTTTATAAAAAATATATTTTATAAATAATTTTTTAAAATATATTTTTAAGATAAATTTTAAATTATTCATAATATAAATATTTATGATTTTTATGTATGAAAAGAGAATTATATTAATATTATTAAGGATTTAATTGATATATATATATATATATATTATTAATATAAAAAAATTATATTGTTAATCAAACAAAAATGTCTCTACAAAAATTTAATTTTATCTCAACTACTTCAAAAGTCAAATATATTACAAATTTAAAAGTTTAAAAAAAAATATGTTTATAGTTTTTCATTTTGAAAGGATAAATTTTATTAATATTTTGGATGGGTCGGTATTTTTATTAATGTGAATATATTTTGATGTAATTAAACTTTTTGTGATATTGAAGCTAGAATCCTTTCATACTTTAACCAGAATTCCTTATTGATGATTATTGTTCATGTGTCTAACTCTTGTTTGTGTTTTATTTTTGTATAAGATAATTGTAATACATAAAATAAATATAAAATTTGTACCATGAATAATTATTATTATTTTGAAATGTAAATTTTTATTGTTATTTTCTAATTGAATCTTTTATGTAAGTATTTTTTTTACAAATATGACTTCTCCCAATCTAGTAATGATATGTAATAAAATTTTGAAAACTGAGGAATGAATCACATTTTAAGAAACCAAAGAAGCATTACATTAATTAAAAAAAAAATGTCATAAATTGAAATTTGAATTTAATCGAATTATTGCTTCTATTACCATCAAATTTTCTATTTATAAAAAAACATGTTACAATATTACGTGTATATATATAATGATAAAGACGTAGATATTATGATTAACAATTATGAACAATAATAACATGAGTATAATATAATTATATGTTGAAATAAATGTTATTGATGACTTTATGTAAAGTGTTATAAATTCTTTATTATCAAATGATAATAATTTTTATGTAAATTATAATATTAAGGTTAGTAGATTTAATAAAAAATATTTCATAAACTTAGACTCTAATGACTGTTAGAAAAATTAAACTCATATTTAGATATTGAGAGAAATAAGAAGAAAAATGAAGGGGATAATAGGTGAGAGAAAAGTGACTTTCTCATTAACTAACTTCAAGTTAATATAAAAAATGTGTTTATATATAAAAACATATAGTTGGGTGGTTGCTTATGTATATTTGTAACTAACATTCAGATTTTGGATTACACTACAACATTCCCCGTTAATCCAAAACATTCAGCTGATTCAAAATTCAGTAAGGTTCTCAACTTTTCAAATCTGTCATATTTTAGAGGTTTGATAAAAACATCAATGATCATTGGTGTTGCAATATACAAGCTCCAATCTTCCTTTACTTACTTGATCTATAAGGAAATAATACTTAGTTTCAATGTGTTTTCTTCTTCCATGAGAAACTGGATTCTTTGATGGTTGATTTATTGTCAACATACATCTGTACTGACTTTTCATGCTGTAATTTCATTTCTTCAAGTAGAGCTTCCAACCACAAACTTTGACATGTAGCTCCAGCTGACCTTATGTATTCAACTTCACCGGAGGAGAGTGTCACCACACTTTGCATTTTTGAACACCAGGATACTGGTGCTTCCATATACTTAAACAAGTATTCATAGGTGTTTTTTCTCTCCACATTATCACCACACCAGTCTGAATCAGAATAAGCTTCAATGCATGATTTGTTTTGATCATTCCCTGTTGGAAACAATAAACCAAAATCACTTGTTCCCTTGAGATACCTCAGGATATGCTTAGTTGCGGTCATGTGAGGAGCTCGAGGATTGCCCATAAATCTGCTAAGCAATCCCACTCCATGACTAATGTTCGGTCTGTTATTGCATAGGAATTTGAGTAACCCAATAATCTATTTGAACAAGGTTGCATCAACTGGCTTTTCATCCAATTCTTCTGTTAATTTCAGGTTTGGCATCACAGGTACTGAAGTTGCTTTGCAATTCTCCATATTAAAGCATTTCAGAACCTCACTAGTATATTTTCTTTGGTGTAAGAAAATTCCCTTATGTGTATGCATAAATTCAAAACCAAGGAAATAATGCAGGATTCCAAGGTCTGTCATGTCAAATTTTGACTTCAATTTTTCTTTGAATTGCTCAATTTCTTCATTCATATCTCTTGTAACGATCTGATCATCCACATATAAGCATACAAATAGCAAGTTCTTGTGTTGAGTTTCCTTTATATACACACCAAACTCTATTGTGCATTTCACAAAACCTTATTTGCTAAGAAAATTGTCAATCAATTTGTTCCAAGCTCGAGGGGGCCTAGTTGAGGCCATAAAGAGCTTTAAGAAGCTTGTATACCTTGTGTTCCTTCCCTTTTATTTCAAATCCTGGTGGCTGCAAGATGTAAACTTCTTCCAGTGGACCATTCAAAAAGGCAGATTTGACATCAAGCTGAAATATGGTCCATCTTCTAGAACTGGCAACAACAATTACTAATCTAATTGTTTCCATTCTTGCAATTGGGGCATATTCTTATGTATAATCAATTCCTTGTTTATGAAGGAATCCTTTTGCAACAAACCTGACTTTGTGTTTTGCAATTGAGCCGTCTAGTTTGAGCTTTACTTTAAACACACACCTCACATCAATTGGATGCTTATTATATGGTAGATCAAACAGCTCCTAGGTTCTATTTTTCTCTATAGCATCCAACTCTTCTTGCATAGTAGCTTTCCATTCTTTGATATCGAGGGTCTGCTTCCAGTGTACAGGTTCACTCAGCGATAAAAGCAAAATGTATCATATCACCATCATTAGAGATTGAACTATTATTGTCTAGTTCATAACTAGCAAGTCTTGTGGAAATCTTGTTCTCTATGACCTCCTCACAGGAGGTTGCATTGAGCTAGCAGGGTTAACATCATTGATTCTTGGGCTATCCTCGAGAATGTATGAGTTGGGAATCTTTGGCTCATTTTCCCACTTCTAGGTTGCAAATTCATCTACCATGACATCTTTGCTAATCGCCACCTGTTGTTTCAAAGGGTTGTACAGTTTGTATGAACCAGTTGGATGATATCCAACCAGGATAAGAGCTTCACTCTTATCATCTAGCTTTCTCCTCCTTTCATCTGGGATGTGTCTGTAGCTAAGAGACCTAAAAATCCTCAGATGATTCACCATAGGCTTGTCCCAGTCCAGGCTTCTTCAGGTGTTATAGATTTAAGTCTCTTGGTGGGACATCTGTTCAAAACATATGCTGCTATAGTGACAACTTCTTCCAGTAGCAATTTGGTAGTCCTTTCCCTTTAGGCATACACCTAGTCATATCCAGTAGAGTTCTATTTCTCCTTTCTACCAAGCCATTGTGCTGAGGTGTATAAGGAGCTGTTACCTCATGTTCAATTCCTTTAGCTTCACAAAATTCTTTGAACTATTTAGAGTTATATTCACCCCCTCCATTTGTTCTAAGGATCTTTAGCTTCAATTCAAATTGACTTTCAACTGAGTTACGAAATTTCAAAAAGAGAGAGAATACTACACCTTTCTCTTTCAGCAAATATATCCAAATGTTCTTGGTAAATTCATCCACAAAAGTTAAGAAATACCTATTACCACTAAAGGATGGAGTATCAAAAGGTCCACACACGTCTGAGTGGACTACTCCAAGAGGTTGTTTGGCTCTTTGTGGTGCCTTGGTCTTGAAATATTTTCTGGGTTGTTTTCCAATCAAGCATCCTTCACAGGTTTTCTGTGATGAGTGAATGAACGACATTCCAAGCACCATTTATATGTTGCTTAGTTGATGTAGACTCTTAAAATTTAAATGGCCATATCTGTACTGCTATCGCTAGCTATCCTCTTCTATGTTGACAGCGGACAAGCATTGAATAACAACAGTTCTTAAATTTACCTTGAAGGTCCTATTTCTGGATAATGGTGCCTTAAGCACTAATCTTTGTTTATCATTAAAGATTTCTATATGGTTTGCCTGCATTGCCATGGTAAATCCTTTCTCAAGAAGTTGCCCCAAACTAAGTAGGTTATTTTTCATTGAAGGTACATCCAACACATCATGCATATATATTGTCTCTCCATTCTTTTTTGTGATCATCACCTTCCCTATACCTTCTGTGTGTATAGTGTTATCATCTACAAACCTCACATTAGTGATGACATTTGGATTGAAGTCAACCAGCCAGTCTCTATTGCCTGTCATGTGGTTCGAGCACCCGGTGTCAAGATACCAAGAAGACCAATCTTCTTTACTGCTCGTGGTTACCATAAGCAAAACTTGATCTAAATCAGATCCATCTTCTTCTTGTGTCAAGTGTGCCTGATCATTCTTCTTATACTTGTTATGGGCATTGTTGTTGTTATTCTGCTAGCATTCTTGGGCAAAATGCCCAAATTTATCACAATTGTAACACTAGATCTTTCTTTTGTCAATGGGCCTCTTACCACCTCGACTTTTGAAAGAGTGTTGCTCACTTGAATTGCTTCCAAGATTTTGATCTTGGGATGTTGAACCATGTGTTTCTACATTTCGATCATCACTTCTGCCTCCTCTCTGTCTTCCTCTTCCTATTTTGTTCTAGCCACCATGACCTCTAAACTTGAGGCTGGTCTTGACTTGCAATGCCTACTCTACAACTTTATCAATACCTTTTCTTTGGAGCACCTTTTGCTTGTGTGCCTCTAGGGAGTTTTGCAATTCTTCTAGAGTCATTTTCTCAAGATCTTTCGATTTTTCAATAGCTACAACAATGTGGTCAAAAGTGGGTGTTAAAGTTCTGAGCACCTTCTCCACAATCTTTGAATCGACCATTGCTTCATTATAAAATACAAATACACAAGAAGAGGGGTTGAATTGTGTTTATTAATTAAAATTTGTTCAGACGATTTGTTTTGCGTCTGTATAAAACGTTTAATTAGACGCAAACTTAAACTTATCTTTCAAAGATCAATTTTAATTAAGAATTCAGTTTAAATTGTTATCCCTAGTTAGTAAGCAGATAAGAAATAATCAAAGTAGTATTATTTTTATATTGGTTCGTCTATTCAAGACTACGTCCGTTACCCCAAGAACTTGCTGAGGTTCCACTAAGAGTATTCTTTGAACCCAGCCACTCCTAGCTAAAATACAGATATTCTTTAAAAACAACCTTCTCAGGCTAAAACGATATTCTTTGACCCCAGCCTCTGCAGGCTAACCAAAGGTATTCTTTCAACAGTTAAACTCCTCAGGTTAAAACAAGTATTCTTTGGACCTCAGCCTCCCCAGGCTAAACTCAAGGTATTCTTTAAACACTTAGCCTCCTCAGACTACATATTACCACAATAGTGGTTGACAATTAAGATCAAATAGAAAATAGTCTCTATGCAGAGAGGAATTTACAATGAGAATTTTATTCTAAGTTTGTGGCGAGCAAACTTGTATTTTGAGAGCTTGAGCGAATAGATGATTATAGTCTTGATCAGAGTAATTCGCCAACTTGAACTCGCAAAGATGAAGTCCTTTTATAGACGATCTTGTGAAGTAATTGTTAGACTGTAGAAGTGAGCGTTAGTCCTTATCTTGGGTACTTTCACATATAGGAGAGTGAGCAACCAAAACATTTAATGTAAAGTCAACGGATGTCAGCGTGAGATTGAGCTTTGACTTGATATGCTCAGAGATTTCACTAAAATGTACAACTGCTTTTCGTGTTGTAGAGGTTTATTTTGAAATCCCTTTCCACCTTTAGAAGCTTCTGAGTAACGACTTGATTTGAAACGAATGCACATGTTACTCAGCGTCTTGAACTTCATTAAACAGATAGACGAATGAATAGATAGATGAGTTGTGTGTTGAATTCATTTGTCTATCTTCTTCCTTTGTCTTCAACTTCAGTCTTCATATCTTCACGCTTGAGCACATGACTTGAAGTTGGGACTAACTCTCCGTCTGATTTATGAAGATTCTTCGTCTGATGATATCATCTTGAAGCGTGATGAGTTGAACCTTTTATTTGTTGCATTTGCTATTTTGAGGGTGCATCTTTCGTCTATGCTAATAATGATCCATTTGATCATTGTTCCTTCTTCGTCTAAAGATACATCTGTCTGTCTTATAATTATCAAAATTAAGATGCTAAGTCATTTTGACTTAACATTCATCACAACTCGCATGGAGTTTGTCACCACTTGAATGCGATTAAAATAGTCTACGATAGTTTCTTGCTCTGTCATCGATAACAACTCATATTATCTTCTGAGAGATTGTAGCTTAACCTTCTTTGTTCTTCCACTATTGCCATAAACTTGTTGCAAAGTATCCCATGCTTGTTTCGAGGTTGTAGTGTATGAAATTTTCTTAAACACGTTTGTAGAAACACATTGATGCAAAAGAACTCGAGCCTTGCAATCTAGTCGCTTGTTCTCTTGATATGTCTCCTTCTCTTTATGTTCTTGATACGAGGTCGCACTCGCACAAATTAATACAATTAATATGTAGTACTAGGAAGTGACTCCTAGATCGTCTCTCTCAAGGACCATCACTCAAGTTTCTATCAAACACAAGCCACAAAACACAAGACACAAACACAATACACATAAAGGGGGGGTTGTTTGTTTAATTTTTGAAAACAGAATTGTAAAAACAGAATTTCTAAACAAGATGAAATAATAAACTAAAATAGATTAACCTCTTGATTAGATTGCAACTCACTTATCCTTGATAACAAGATTAATTAACTAAGCGAAAATCAATCACATCAAATGTTCAATTTACTCAACTCTTAATCCAACTTCAATCAATTAACTAAGCGATAATTAATCTTAGTTTTCCTTATGTGAATTAAGCAAACACATACATCATTCCTTCCAATTCCAGCAAGTTATATTTCATTCCATTAAGCATGAGAACAAGATATAAGTTGATATTATTGAAAGCAAGATTAATTGACTAAGCGAAAATTAATCTTGGTTCTCCTTATGTGAATTAAGCAAACACATAGTCATTAAGAGCTAGAATGAATGATGAAGAATCTATAGCAAATTGAACAAGCAATCATGAACATAATCTCAAAGTATCATTGCAACCTTAGATCAAGAGATTAATCCTTAAACTTAGCCTTCCATTTAAATTTAATTCCAGCAAACTAATTGAATTGAAAGTGCATATAAACTAAATTGCAGTACACTTAAATTTCAGCAACGAATTGAAGAAATTAATGGCAGAACTGGACTTTCACAACTTGAATTCGAAATTGTAGTGCAGTAAAATTAAAAATGTAATGAAATTGAAAGTGCAGTAAAATGGAATTGCAGTAGAAGAGATAAAGAAATCAAACCGAAATATAATTGTATTGATTGAAAAGCAAGTCTGGACCATCCAACCAAAGAAGAAGAAAAACAGAAAAAGAAAAACACAATACGAAGAAGAACCCCCTCCTTCATGGCTGGAATGGTTTTTATGGAGAAGAAAAAGAGAAAAGAAAAAAAAAAAAAAAAAAAAAAAAAAACAAAGACCCCTAAACTAAGGACCCAAAACGTGAAAATGAGGGAGTGCATGTTTTCTGGCATGTTTCCTGACTGTCTCAAAAGTGCATTTTTTTCAATTCAATTTAGTGGTCCCTCATGCCTTGCACATGCCAAAATTAAGTGAAAAAGGGTCTCATGTTTGATTCCCACATACAGCAAAACAAGAAAAAGAATTAATTGCATGATTTACATAGCCTAATTGCTGAAATTCCCGTCCATACTTCGTGGTCCAACTTCAAGGCCATATTCACCCAAGATTCAATCCGAATTGGCTCTTCATGTCTTCATGACTTTTGTAGCTCTGTCAATCCTTTTTAATTCGATATAAAGTGGAGCTCAAACGGAGATCTGTAGAGGGAGTTATGCCTATTTTACCGAGACTTGTCAAATCCTTAAATGCTGGAATTTTCATAACAGTTCATATGCTGCATTCAAAGACATTTTTACACCAGATAAACTCCGACTGGGAACTTTATGTCTCCATAAATGTTGTAGATCTTTGAGTCCTCTTTAATTTGATATAAAATGCAGCTCAATCAGAGGTCTGTGGTGAAAGTTATGCTCAGTTTGGTAAACCTTGTCAAATCTGAATAACAATAACGAATTAGACCAAATTTATCATTTAAAGCCAAAATGAGTCTAAACTCATAAATACATTAAATCATACTAATTGATTCTTAATCGTGCTGTATTAGGATATAATAAATGCATAGAAAATGATCAAAATAACGACTCATCAGTTCTACTGAAGCATTCTTTAAGGGTTCTTGAAACCCATCTCTCACGATCTCATCTAGTTCTTGGAATCTAAGAATAGCATCCATCTTCACACACCAATCTTCATAACCTTTCCTATCAAACACAGGGAGATATTTAGGTATGGCATTCACAACAGCCATAATAGCACGCCTTCAACAATGCTATCAACAATAACAACAACAACAATAATGGTGCTTCTTTTTTCTTTTCATAGGTCCCTATCTATGCACAAGCTTTTGATACCAATCTGTTAGAAAAGCTAGACCCACATTTGGACATTGAGAGAAATAAGAAGAAGAATGAAAGGACTAACAGATAAGAGAAAAAAGGCTTTCTCATTAACTAACTTCAAGTCAATACAAAAAATGTGTTTGTATACAAAAATATATAATTGGGTGGTTGCCCACGTATATCTGTAACTAGCATTCAGATTTTGGATTACACTACAACAATGACAATGATGAAGACTATTGTGTCTTTGACTCATATATTGATGAATCATCTAATGAAGAAGATATTGGTGGCAATCTCCCTAAGACTTATGATGATGATACAACTGGCGATCATCATACAGGCTTGGAGATGCAACCGATCACAGTAATTGAAACAAGAAAAGGTTAATATGCATACAAAAATATTTAAATGAACGTTAAATTCTAATTTACTTTTTCTTACTCTAGGAGGAAATCATGTCCTTTCTTAGACACATCTCACTATACAAATATAAATTGGAATTATCCTAACAAAGAACAATTATAGGGTGTAAGCCTTCCTTTGAATTGGATAATGGACAATTTATATATTGGTTTGGAGTTCAATACCAAAAAAAAAATACAAAATACTTTAAAAAATGTGATAAACTTACATCAAATTATGAAAGTGTTTGAATCCAAATCAAATAAATATGTCGTTTATTATTCATAAAGTAATTCTAATTGTTTATATCTATTTTATACTATGGTAATTCAATCTAAAATAACTGATAAATGGAAAGTTACCCAATAAAGTAAATCCCTCACTTATCTCAACTTAAGTTTAATGCAAAACCTTCACAATCTTTATTCAAATTTAATTAGTATGCATGTATTAGATGTGTTAGTATGTTGAAATGATATATCTTCCTGTTATTAATAACTTTGTGTTATATTAATAGTTAATGATTAATAATTTGTGCATAAGGTATGATTTGGGAAAATCCATCTATCAAAATTGTTTTGATATATGAAAGAATTTCTAAGACATATAATTATAAAATTATGTACATGATTAGCAAAGCAAAAGGCAATGAAAATGGTTTATGCTGATCAAGATGAATCATATGCTCAACATCCACCTTGGCTTATGTAAAATCATTCATCCGAGTTTTGATTTTCAAATTTTCATGATGAATACTTTGTTGGTAATAATATGGTTCATGACTTATATTAATTTCATTGTGTTTTTTTTTGGACTTTTAAGCAATGTGTTGATACTTTTAACTATTGCAAGCCAATAATTCAAGTAGATGATACACATTTGTATAGAAGATATCGTATTACACGGTCAATAACAACAACACAAGATAGAAATGAAAAATTTTACTCATTACATTTGCTATTGTTGAAGGTGAGACCTTAATAGCTTGATCTTGGTTTTTGTCAAGTCAGCTGTTGATAATGAAGCACTTGGTTTGAGACAACTTCATGTCTATCATGTTTATTGCACTGTATACATTGCTAGTAATTTCAACAAAATTAAAATCATCATACAAATTAATAAAATTAAAAAGTTAAACATAAATTTGAATTAATAACAATAATTTAAACAAAATTATTATCCTAAAAAGATCACAATTATAATCACCCTAAATAATAATTTAGTAATAAAATAATCACAATTATAGTCACACTAATTAATAATTTAGTAACAATAATAATTTTACTTAACAAAATTTTACTACTAACTAACAATATTAAGTTTACTTAACAAAATTTTATTACTAAATTGCTTCTTTAAACTAACAATACTAATTTTACTCAACAAAATTTTACAACTTAACTGGTTCCTTAAATTAAGAATATTAAATTTACTTAACAAAATTTACTACTAAATTGCTTCCTTAAATCAATAATACTAATTTTACTCAACAAAATTTAACTACTTAATTGGTTCCTTAAACTAACAATAATAATTTTATTTATCAAAATTTAATTATTTAATTGATTCCCTAGACTAACAATAATTGAATTTAATTACTAAATAAAATTTCACTACTTAATTGGTTCCTAAACAAAGTACACAAATTTTGGACAACAAAAATGCCTAAATAATATACATTCATAACATATGCACAACAAATAAACAAAAATTCTCCATATGTATTGTGAATATACACATGCTTTAATTTCTAATATTTTTTATGGCCCTCGCTTTGTTGAATTTAATATCTAATTAAAAATTATTACCTTATGTAATCAATGAACCTACCTAGGTCTATCTTTAATGATAACATGTCAAAAATAAAAAACTTTAATGGTAACATATTGAATATTGTTATTAGATTTCAAACGGAACGTACTTTTCAATTGATTTGGTGATAATTAAAAAGGGTTCTCCATTTGGAAAAATAAAATAAAATTGGACCATGTTTTGGTTGTGAAAGAGCAGTAGTAGAGGCACGTTAGCCTATACGGGGCTATTGTTAAATCATTATTAATTTGACCACTTTACTTGTGATTTGTAAAATTTTAGGTGTTTTAATTTTTTTATGTCATTGTATTTTATAAAAAATTATAATATTTTTTATTATGTAATTTACAATATTTTCTTTTTGCCCACTAAAAAATTCTAGATCAATCATTGTGAAAATGTGTGATATGTATCTAATATAAGGCTTAGAGCTGAGCTTCCAAACCTACAAGTTTAAATCATGAGTTGAAAATACACTTTAATCTCGTTTTTGTACATATTGTTGATTTGGAAGTAATGTCATTTTTTTTAGATGTAACCCTATATTATTACAACCAAATAATGAAAAGAAAAACGTGATTCAATTTCAAGATTATTATTTATAGTTAATTTTTATTTCATGAGTAGTTGGAGATTTATCATTTTTTTAATTCATATTGTTTTGGTTAAATTTTTTATAATGTTACAATTAATTAATATTGGACGTAAAGAAAGTTTTATCAACATATCATATTGGTCGAATACAGCTGTATTCAAACTCTTTAAATAAAGTCTTAAATTTAAGTCTTTTGGATTAAAAAAAATGTGATTATAAGAAGAAATCCTGTTAAATGTAATCAGTAAATTCTATACAAGTAATCAATGATAAAAAAGTCAATTAATACTTTTCACACATATATAGAATAAAAGAGAAAGAATGGAAGAAAATGATTATTATAGTTATATTTTAATCTTAATTTTAAATAATAAATATACAATAAATAAGTTATTATTATGTAATAATGATTATTTTCACTTCAAAATATTACATATATAAAATTTAAAATAATAAGCACACTCCAAATTTATTTTATTTTTGTGAATATTTGAAAATAACAAAATATTATATAATATAGGAAGAACATTACATTACAATAGAAAAAAAAATTGTCTAATTAATAATAACAAATACAAAAACGTTGTCAATAATGCTCCACTAAATTTGCTTAAAGTTGCTGTTTCATGAAGATATGTTCTCTTTGCAAGTATATTACAAAATTTGCAATGTTTTGTTCAACATCCTATCTTACCAATTCTTGATGTTAGGCATATTTTTTCATTTCCCCTTGTACAGCATTTGTGATGGTTTTATCAAAGGTTATCCACTTAAGATAAATATCATTCTGATTAGTATATCATTCATATTATATAAATTCTTTCTACTATATATTATATTATAGGGGAACTTATCCTTCTTAAACAAAGTGGGTTAAGAATTTTCTCCTATAGGAGATTGATTATTTTCAATAACAGGATGTTGATAATTTTATCAAAAGGGATTAAAATGTAATTTATTTAAGTCCATTTAATGAAAAATATTTGTTGAATTTATTTGAATTAGAACTATAACTAACATTGAAGTTATAAATCAATTTATAAATGAAGATTAATTGAGCTCACAAATGTGAAATATTTAATTAAAGGGTAAACTTTTACAAACAACTAGAATTATTTGTTATTTTCCTTAACAACGTTTACAATTAAATTTAATTTCTTTTTTTTTTCTCTTACAACTACACCTTTCTCCAATGCTTCTTCACTCTAATTTTTTTAATTTCTCTTTCTCCATAAACTTCATCTTCATTTCTTCATTCCCACCCCACCGCGACGTAGTATCACCCAAGTCCCTTTCTTCACATCTTCACCCTGTGATCTTTTGCAAATCCATCACCTTCACCCGGGTCTGGGTGTGGATGAAAAATTTGAAAATTGCTAAGAAATTTAAATACATAGTATTTTAATTTTAATTTATTTTATTTTATAAATATTTTGTTTGGATGAAATAATTTATTTTCTTATATTTTAGTTTTTTTACTAGAATAAAATAATTCAATTTTTAAGAAATTTAAATTTTCATTTTTAAATTTTCATTTAAAAATTAAATTTTTAATAATAAATAAAAAATATTAATTATTAAAATGCGAAGTGCGATATTATAAGAGAGTCGCATAAGGAACAGGAAAATTGAAAATTGAAAATCTTATTTTTTAGGTGAAATTTTAAATTATTTAATTTTACACGGATGAAATTTTTTTTTAAAATGACATGATTTCAAATTCTCCTAATACTTTATTAAACAAGTCAATTAAAAAGATGATAATTCAAATTTTCATAATAAATGAATTGGTACAAAAGAGTAACAAACTTAAAATTACAAACTTAAACTAATATAGATTTTGTAACAGACTATATTTTTCATCCCTTATCTACATTTAAAAAATAATAAATAGGAAAAATTAAAATGTCGTATGACAATATAAAATTTACAACAAATAAAAGAAATACAGCATCGTGATTAAGTTACTTTTATTTATATATATATATATTAATAAATTGTAGGCAGAAAAAATTATTGTTACATACCTTTATTATGTTATATATTAGGGAACAAAGTTATTCTTGATATGATAAAAGAATGCTTTGAGTGATATTAGAATGACATAGCTGGTTGCAGTTTCAGTTATGTATACATGAAGCTGTGTATCAGTATAACAAAAATATTTAACGGATACCAGATCAATATTGTAAGGAAATGAATTGTCTAATGATTTGGTAGACAATTGGAATATGCACATAATCAGATAATTAATTATAAAATGTGAAGAGAGAGAAATATATATATGTATAAAATATAAAAGAAAGAAATACGTATATATTCTGTGAGTGAGTTGGCTGGTTGGTTGTGTATTGCGGTTGTTAGCGAAGTAAAGTTGATATTGTAAGGCTAACAATCAAGATACGGGCCAACCGTATCTCTTAGTGTACCCGCAAAACTCATTTTGGGGCTTCTTTCTCTCTCACTCTACACCCATTCTCTCTCAATCTACATCTATTCTCCATTTTCAGTCACACTCATTAAAATAAAAACTTTGAGGCTTCTTTCTCTCTCAATCTACATCCATTTTCAGTCTTCTTTCTCTCTCAATCTACACCTAGCTCCATTTTTGAAACTCATTCTCCATTTTTCACCATCTTTTTTCTCTCTCAATCTACACTCCTTATCCATTTGTGAAACTCATTCTCCATTTTTGAAACAAAAAACCATTCTATTGTTGGAAAGTTTTGTCTTCTCGGAAAGCCTGATGTATCACAAGGTTTTGCTGATTGTGTGAAGCCAAAACCACTCTTCTATTGTTGTGTGAAGCCAAAACTATCTCTTTTCGCCCTAGTAGAAGGTCTATCACTAAAGTCAAAAGGTTCTCCTCATGCTCTTAAAATTTATTGTTTTCATTTGTTTTTCCATGTTATTTGTTTTTCCTCTTCATGAACAAACATACTTTGCTCGGTTGCTTATTTCTATGGTTACTGTTATTCAGTTTTTATTTTTTATTTTTTTGGTTTTTCAATTTATTTCCGGAAGATGATGTAAACTTCTTTGACTCCTGTTCTCAGAATGTTGTGTACTTTTATAAAGAATGTTGTAATTTATTTTGTTCACATGGTCCTATAAACTTCTTTAAATAAGGTCTTGTATACTGCATATACTGCATATGCACATTTGTTTTTACCATATACTGCAACAAAGAAAAGAAAAAATTAATGATATATGTGTATCTATTTTTACCTTAGTACATATTTACTCTTAATATTTTATGTTGTTGTTGATAACTAAATTGGTAATTGATGACATGTATTGTGACATGTTAACCCAATTAAAAGAGTATTTGACACAACATACAAGATATATTATTTGTATAGTTTTTTCTGTGAATATTTCTATTTATGTGAATCCATTGATTTTGTTTTTGCATAGTTTAATTTCATGTGATATAGAAGGTTTTGATTTGGTTCAATTTCAATTTCAGATGTAATAAATCAAATGCTTCATGGGTAGTGTCATTATAAGTTTCACTTTGACAAGAGCCTCTATGCTGTACAAAAGGAGAAGAAATCTAACTTCCAGCAAATATGATTTCCTTCTAATGTGATTTATTTATGAATCTCTTGTATAAAATGAAACAAACAATTCAGTGTATGATTTACTATGACTTTAAGCCATCCAGTTTTGTTTATAATTATTTTTTGATATATTTATTAATGTGGAAGTCCTATAAACTTGTATGTCGTATCAAATACTCTTTTAATTGGGTTAACATGTCACAATACATGTCATCAATTACCAATTTAGTTATCAACAACAACATAAAATATTAAGAGTAAATATGTACTAAGGTAAAAATAGATACACATACATCATTAATTTTTCTTTCCTTTGTTGCAGTATATGGTAAAAACAGATGCACATATGCAGTATATGCAATAAATTATAACATTATTTATAAAAGTACACAACATTCTGAATAGGTATACAATAGGAAAAAATAAAAAATAACCATAGAAATAAACAACTGAGAAAAGTATGTTCATGAAGAGGAAAAACAAATAACATGGAAAAACAAATGAAAACAATAAATTTTAAGAGATGAGCAGAACCTTTTGACTTTTGTGATAGACCTTCTGCTAGGGTGAAAAGAGATGGTTTTGGCTTCACACAACAACAGAGGAGTGGTTTTGGCTTCACACAATCAGCATAACCTTGTGATACATCGGGCTTTTTGAGAAGACAAAACTTTCCAACAATAAAAGAGTTTTTTGTTTAAAAAATGGAGAATGAGTTTCACAAATGAAGAAGGGGTGCAGATTGAGAGAGAAAGAAGATGGTGAAAAATGGAGAATGAGTTTCAAAAATGGAGCTGGGTGTAGATTGAGAGAGAAAGAAGACTGAAAATTTTGATTTTAATGGGTGTAGACTGAAAATGGAGAATAAGTGTAGATTGAGAGAGAAAGAAGACTGAAAATTAGTGTAGATTAAGAGAAAAAGAAGCCTCAAGATGGGTTTCGCAGGTCCTTTATTTTGCAAATTTTTTTTCCTAAACACAACAAAATGACGTCATTTTCCTTTTAATTTCTTTTTTTTAATAAAAATACACTATAAGATACGTCAGCTAGTTGGCCCATTTCCTGATTATTAGCCTAGCAAAATTGATATTCTAGTTATGTTACTTCATTCTATTATTATCATGCAAATATAAATAAGCAACTGTAAAGTAAAAATCATTACAGAATAAAAAAGTAATAAATAATAATTAAAAAAATTCGCTAATCAAGTCACTGAAAATTTTTTCTTTTAAAATTTAACCGCTCCCTGCGCCTTAAAAAAAAAAAAAGAAAACCGCCAAACCACCTTCATTCCATTTTGGCCGTTGCTCTCACACATCTCATCTGTGTATCGCAATAAGAAAACCAACCCATAATTGAAAACTGTGACAACCAAATGATGACAATGTGTTCTCGTATCACCCTAACCATTTTCATACTTTCGTCCTTTCTCGTGCTGCATGTTGCTGCAACTCAAATTATCTCCAAATCGAAGCTCGAGAAGTGCGAGAAGAACTCCAACTCTGACAATCTCAATTGCACTACTAAAATCGTAGTGAACATGGCTGTCCCCAGTGGCTCCGTAAATCGCGTTCATTCATTATGCTTTGTTAAGTAAATTAAACCGCGCTATATATTGTATATGCTGAAATTGTTTCATAACGGTGCAGAGTGGAGGAGAGGCGTCAATTGTTGCAGAATTGGTGGAAGTGGAGGAAAATTCTACCTTGAAAATGCAGACATTGCGGATTCCTCCTGTGATAACGGTTAACAAATCTTCTGCATATGCATTATATGAGTTAACATACATTCGAGTATGATATTCTTCTCCTTCTTTTAATTTCATTATACTACTCACTTTTCACACTGTATGATTCAATCATTCACATGGTAGATTTGCCGCTATAGGTGTTGGATAATTGATAACGATAATTTATTATCATGGCTGAGGATTAATCTATCATTTTATTATGATTTTGGTTGGAGAATTCTTTCTATGAAAATTGCTTTGGATGTAGTTTCATTTTTTTGGGATTAAGTAATTAAGTAATAGTTGCTTGTTAATAGGATGTTCCTTATAAACCTGAAGAGTATTACGTTAAGACACGCAAATGCGAGCCAGATGCCGGTGAAAATGTTGTGAAGACATGTCAGAGGCAAGCCCTGTTTTATTGCTATTTTACGGAAAAAAATATTTAGTAAATAACTGCAATGAGTAGGCAATCAAATAACTAATTATAAATTGTAAAAAAAAAAGAAATACATATATTTATACATATATGTTGTACTAGTTAACTTTGTTGCAGTTTGACTACGAAGTAAAGTTAATTTTCGAGCATTAATTAACTAAAGTTTGGACAATGTTAATTTCACTGCTTGGTTTCTGGTGCTTGTGTTGCAGAATGCGAGATGAAGAGGGTCATATTATTGAGAAAACTCAGGTGGTCTTCTAACACCTAATTTCATATTCATTGATACTCATTGCTGACATACATAATCCCCCAAATATTCTTTGGCATTTGACTCTTCACTTCCAATTTAGGTATAACATATCTCAGTTTGTCTTTAATGTAGCCAATATGTTGTCCATGTGGGCCCCAACGGCGAATGCCTTCTTCATGCGGAAACTTCTGTAAGTGCTTTTCTGTTTTAGCATTCTGTAAGTTTTCACGGGACAAAAAACTAAAAATTCTGGGTGAAACTGTTTGACTAGTTGACAAATTGACAAAAGGAAAGGCCAACACTGCACATTGTGTGCGTTTCCCTGGTGATTGGTAAGCTTCCACCCTCTGAGGTTTTTTATTCCTATTGTGATTTCGACTATCCTGCTTGGTATATGCTTCTTAAATGGATTTTGTGTTTGACTTAGAGAAACATATGGAAAGCATTTTTAGATTTACCCGTTTGAATATACAGATTAACACTCTCTTCTATGTTATCTAGTCAAGATATTTGTTTGAAATCTTTCTGTTTTGTTGTGAATGAATAATTTCAGATTTTTTATTTGCAAGTTCTAGATTTCAAAACAAAAAAGTACAGTTTCAATAATCAAATAACTTTCAGTAAGGTTGTTGTAATTTTAGGGATTATATAGAATGGTAAATGGGGGGATAGCACAGTGGAGTATAATTCACAAAAAGAATCTAAATATTAATGTATCATGCCCGATGTATATTATACTAATCATCTGGTTTATGAAATATATCTACTACAAGTTCACTCATAATGTATGAAAATAATTATAATTTAACTAAAAATTAGTGCATAATATTAAATACCCTGAGATCTAGTTTTTTCAATTAAGAATCTTTTTTATTTAAGATTAATTGTATCATAGTATAGTTTTGTCTTGTTTTAATTGTAGTTACCTTTGAAATTTGATGAAGTGAAAGCAATTACTTTATTTTAGTCATCAACTACTTAATCAAATTTTCTTCTCCTTGTCTCTAAATTAATTCAGGTTTCATGTTTTTGGTATTGGGCGACAAACACTGGGATTTAGTGTTCGAATTCAGGTGAAGAGTGGAACTAAAGTTTCGGTAGGTAATAAGTGTAAAATGCTTAAAAAATGCATGTGTATACAGTATTACTTTTCTTTTCAATTTATGTGTATCTAACACTTTTTTTGTGCATCCATAATTTTGGCCGGCAGGAAGTGGTTGTGGGTCCTGAAAACAGAACAGTGACTTCAGATGATAAATTTTTTAGGGTTAATTTAATTGGAGATTTTGTTGGATATACAAGTATACCATCTTTTGAGGATTTCTATCTTGTAGTACCAAGGCAGGTATGCTTATTTTACTTGGTTCACCATCATTGTGAGTTGTAATAAAATTGAGGTTGAATTAAGATAAAAAATTGGTACGTTAGATTGAGTAAACCATCAGTATGGTCCTCCAACTATTATTTTTTTTCCTATTTATTTCATTAACTACTGAGAAGTAATAACTATTCAATAAACTTTCATTATATCTATCTAGTTAGTTTCTCTTACGATGAGTAGTCCGTAGAGGGACTAATTAGATGGTTGTTTAGATGGTTGTGATGAAAATTTAGGGATTACTTTTGGTAGATGGATTTCTTAAATGTTTATTTATTGCTTAAAACTCTCCTTTAGACAGTTTTTGAGTATTGGTCCTTTGCAAAAAATTATTGAACCTATTTTTATAGATAAGAAATCCTAACAATCCACTTTCTAACATATTCTTTTAAACACACTTTCTGTAATCGAGTGAAATTCATTGAAAATCATGTTTTAAAATTCATTGAAAATCATGTTTTTCTTTTCTTCTATTAGTTTTTTAATGATCATTTTTCTGGGTTTTGTAATTTTAAATAAATAAATTTATAAAAACCATAATATGAATGTTAGAAAAAATGTACATGAGAAAAAGAAGTGTACGATGCGTTGTTTGAACAATTTATACCATGTTTTTTATCATACAAATCTAAAACAATTTGAAAACTTGCTTATGACCATTATTTTTTTGAAGTTTGAAGGCATGCAAAACTATGCTTACTCATGCAAAATGACTACGTGACACAAAAATATCATTTAGTACATATTTGGATCGAGGTGTGTGTTTTATTTATTGCACACATTTCAAGTAGATTCAACGAAAAAACATGTGAGAGAAAGGATTGACTTTAACATCTCTTTGAGCATTCTTAACTGAAATCAAAACACAATATAGTATTAAAGGACTTACACCGAATCTAAGGCATTATGAACCTCATTGTCATTCTAGATTAAGTGAAAAAAATTGTTCCTGTTCAAACTTTAGTTTGTATGTTGACTAGCTTGGAAGTACCATGATTTATTCATGCCAAAAATGTTAACATTGTTGCGATATGTATGTATTAGGGTTAGGAACACAACTATCACATAGTTTCTAGAATTTACTAAATAAAGAATTCTTGTAACACAATTATGATAGACAAATATAATTATAAGGAAGTTGATCCATGTTGCAACTTTGAGTCCTTATGGTTGTGCTTTCTATAGTCTTAGAAATTACCTCTCTATCTTTAGTTAGACACTTCTTTTAATGAATTCCCCATTTTTAATGAAAATCACCAACATTAATCTTGACATTACTAATGTATTAAGGAAGAAAACAATGATGAACTACTTTTACATACTTTTGACTTTAACAAGTTTTAAAAAAAATATTTGCATTTTTTTTTCTTGTGACAGGGCAACCCTAGTCAACCACAAGATTTGGGAAGAAACATATCTATGTGGATGTTGCTTGAGAGAGTGAGATTTACCTTAGATGGTACTGAATGTAACAAAATTGGTGTCAGTTATGAAGCTTTCAATCAACAACCAAACTTTTGCTCTTCACCCTTTTGGACTTGCTTGCATAATCAACTGTGGAATTTTCGGGAGGTTGGTATTGCAACATTGTTTTTTAACTTTTATTCCAATCTTGCCTTTTATGTTTCATCATTTTTTCAGTTTTCACTCTATTTTCGCAACTGTATTTATTCCATCTATGAAATAGTATTTCTTTGGTTGTATGTATGTCTTTCTTTCTTGCATTGGGACCACATTACCCTAAAGTTTAATCTGTTTAACAAAGATCACATGTGTCTTTTCTAAAACCTAACGTTTGATATGTGTATGCAACATTTATCTATAATTTTAAGACGCGTATGGTTACATCAGTAACCATAAAAGTTGTTTTATTTATGTTAAAATTTCTTACATTAGCTAGGAATAAGACCAAAACATTCCTTATAAGGTTTGGGTAATCTTATTTATCCTAGTTAATTTTTGGGATTGAGTCAAGAATTAGATTATTTCTAATAGGAAAATGTTGGTTAATGTGAATTCGTATTTTACAAAACATGTACATAAATACAAAACCCCTTAATTTCCATCAAGTTTTATTTTTATTTTTATTTTCTTAAAAATAATTTCTATCCAATGATTTTTAATCAAGGGGATCATAGTAACTTCGCACAAAATATCGTAGGTGTTTCTAATATAGTAACAAAACATACCTTGTCTTAGTTTTTAGTCAATTGATGATGTCTAGTCCTACAAACAACATTGATAGAATACTAAATTAGTGATGTCAAACAGAATATGGATCAATTATTAGGATCAGACAATGGGAAGTCTAACACATGACAAAAAAAAAAAGGGGAAGGGAAAATCAATTTAGGTAAGTAGGCGAGTTTGTTAGAGGAAGCAACTTTGATATTCGGAAGGGAACGAGGTTGACGGAGAATATTTTTTTAAGGAGCTTATGCCATAGTTGTAGCCTTTGTAAGAACGAAGGCTCTCATTTTCTTTTGTTTTAATACTACACTTACTCATTTTCTGTTGTTAGTTTTATCATTTCCATTCAAAATGTCCAGTCTTAGGCATGTGGTATGTATTATGATGTCTTACATTGGCTAGAAATAGGGCCAATATAGTACACTCTTTAATCTTCATAAGGTATGGGCAATGTGATTCCCTTTTTTTTGGGGTTTATTTAATTTAATTTAATTTATAATAATATTGAATCACGTTATTTATGTTATCCAATATTTTCATTGAAACATTATAAGCAATTTCCTGACGGTTGTTTAATATTTGAAAAAAAATTTCTTGTCCACGACAGGCTGATCTGAATCGAATAAATAGGAATCAGGTGCCACTTTATGGTTTGGAAGGAAGGTTTGAAAGGATAAACCAACATCCAGTTACGTCACCATAATTTAGTTTTTATATTTAATAATGTCTTCAATTAAAAATAATTTTTTATTTATCTATAGAATGCAGGGAGTTATTCTTTCTCTATAGGAATTACAGAGGTTCTTAACACAAACCTTGTGCTAGAATTGAGTGCAAACGATGTAGAGTATGTTTATCAAAGGTATTGTCATTTAATTTCTACTAATTTGAATAGGATCATTCATTTCATCTTGGAGGGGGTGGAAGGCCTTTTCCTTTCAATTTTTTATATGTTCTATAGTTGGATTGTCGATAATGAAGAAGATCGAATGAAATTCTTCATAAAATTGGAAATATAAATCTTGAGAAGTTTATTACAGTACGAGATGATATAGAGAAAATGTTTGAAAAAGATGGTGAAATGGTTCTATAATGGTACTGATTTTGGTTTAATTGACACTAGAAAATAACTTTTGGTTTATCATTAACTTATATGTCCTGCTGAACTATTGTTTTAAAAGTATTTTTTTTTTCAAAATTTGTTTGACATAATTCTATTTCTTTAGGAGCCCAGGAAAGATTATAACGGTTAGTGTTTCCACATTTGAAGCCCTGACTCAATTTGGTGTTGCTACAATCACAACTAAGAATATTGGTGAGGTGGAAGCATCATATAGTTTGACGGTAGTCTACTTCTCTATGTTATCCTTGTGCTCCTTATACTTTGATAAGGGGATGTTGATTTAATTTTTTATCTCAATGTTAGATATGAGTTATATTGATTTATATACTAGTGGCACAAATCTTCAGGGCATGGAAGTATTATTAGAGTCATTTGCTATAATATCTTACAAGAGATTGAGTTATAATTTTTCTTAAGAAAATCTCCTAGCTTGCACTCATTGTTTATATGAGAGCACAATTCTTTAATTATCACAGTGTCTAAAATTTTCATACCACTTATCACTTTTTCCTTGTATACCCATAAGATTGAGGATTAAAATTATTTTTTGTTTAAATTATCTCTAGTTTGTTGAATTGACTGCAAACATGAAAAGGAATTTAGTAGATCTATGCTGCCCCAAATGCTTTTGTAAGGTTACAAAATTTGGTTCAAGTGTATTTAAGTCTTTCATTGCAGTCATTTTCTCGTGGGTCTAAAAATCTGTTGTTTTAGCTTTGCTATTTTATTTTGTCTTGCAGTTTAATTGTTTAAAGGATATCACCCTGATGGAGGTATTGCGCTAAAATACATGCCAATTATTTATTTTTTTCCTTTTCTTATTCCATAACATCGTATGACTTCTGTTATTTTTTTTCTTTATCTGTTTGTAAACATGGTTCAGGAGCAATTTTTAATAATGAAGCCAAATGAGATTACAACCCGATCATTCAAAATCTACCCTAACACTGATCATGCTTCAAAATATTTCTGTGTTGGTAAAGTTGAAGCTTAGGATTAATACATTGTAATCTATTATGACAATAAGGAATACATTAATGTTTAGTTGGTGTCCTTTTTGTTGATGTTTTGAATGAAGCCATATTAAAGGACTCGAATTATAATGAAGTTGATAAAGCTGAATGTCAATTTGCTACTACAACAACTATTCTTGACAATGGAACGCAGGTTTGTTCTTTCCTAGTACTTGAAATTAGTAGTTTTATTTTCCATTTGGCACAAACAGAATGACATTGTTTAATCCATGTAGTTGATCCCATTTCTAGCTAAGAAAAAAGACTTGTATACTCAAAACACATTTAAAATTGTTTTTAATTCCTAAAGAAAGTTATTGATAGTGAAATAGTCTAAGGCATAGACGACTTTGCAATATTGTTCATCAGGGATATATTTAACTTTATACAAAAAATAGTCTTTTTATTGCTTTGCAAAAAATATGGTACTTATTGGGGATGGTTAAAAGTATGTCTAGATAACAAATTCTGAAGCACTAAATCATCTAACTGTAGGGTATGCCTTTTCAACCACCAGAGACAAGTATAAATGGTTTCTTTGATTCTATCGAAAGCATATGGAATAAACTATGGACAAGCTTAACAGAATTTATCACGGGAAAAACTTGTAGGTATTATTACTATTACTTTGCACTAGCAAGTTATACAATTTAATTCTATTGTATAAAGCATACACAATATGTATTTCTCAAAATTTTGTATAACCTTTACCCGTGGGAAATGTTTATAGTTGCTTTGATTGGTATATGAAGTATATACTTCCTTATAAGCACCACTCATTTGATTAGAAATTATACCAATCAAAAATTGATGAGTAGCATTGACTATTGTGACATGCGAAAAATATTTTGTTTTACATAAAGGAAATTATTCGAATATTCTATCAACAACATAAAAGATTGAAACTAGTATTATTTTATGCAGAAACTATTATTCAAAAATCTAGTTAGTAATAGAATCAAACAAAATTTGGTGCACACATTTGAGATTATACTTTAGATGCATGTGGATCAATTTTTTCTGCATTTCTTTGTCATGTAATAAAATGATCTAATAAAGTTTTTTTCCATATTTCTATTCACAGTGATTGAATATTTTTGTTATAAAACATTAGTGAAAATCACCTACACACTGCAGTACCTTATTCAAAGAGCAATAGTTATATGTTTCTTTCTTTACCATAAGCTTTGTTTAATATATTCATTCTTTATGACTGATTATTTGATCAAATCTCTTCCTCATGCCCTGGTGGAGAACAGACAAAATTGCTCGGGCATTTTTGACTTCAAGTGCCATCTGCAATATGTATGCTTGAGTTGGGTAGTGATGTTTGGTTTGTTTTTGGCGATTTTTCCAATAGGTATGACTTTTATTCAATGTCTATTATATACTACAATCTATAAATTAAGCAGGACAACTAAAACAAGTACTTTTCTTTGAGTTACAGTGCTTGTGCTATTGTGGCTTTTACATGAAAAAGGTGTATTTGATCCACTTTATGATTGGTGGGAGGATATTTGTGGTGCTGATGAGCAGATCATCGTGGATAAGCAAAAATTCATTCACAAGGGACATCACCATATTTTTGACAACAAACATCATTATAAGCAAGAATTTAGGTACTCTAATTATGGTGCTCAATATAAGCGAAGGATTAGTTATGAGCATAAACATAAGCATTCTGAAAGAATATCTAATTGTTTTGATGATTTACACCATGTTCAGAAAGAAATGCATAAGCATGAACATAAAAAGAATATGGATAATATGCAACATATTGTTGACCACCCTGCCCATCACAATCACATAAAGAAAAGAGATAGTTCAAAGGCAAAAATTAAAGAGATGAAGCGAAAGCATGGTAAAGTGTGGCAAGAAAATTATCACAAACACAAACAAGTTCTGTTGGATGAGCCAGAGATTGAGTAGATTGTAGTGCAAATGCATTATTTAATTGTAGATATTTATTTTTTAATTTTCAACGTGGACATTTCAGAGCAACTTGTTAAACTTGTTACCTAATCCATCACAATTATGCTTTAATTTATCCTTAATTTTCTCTCGTTTTCACTTCTAATTGGGTGGGGAGGATAACAGGACATAAAGTTATTTAAAAATATAAAGTTGGGATGTAAAAATGTGAAAATATATTTATAGAAATGAAATAACTAATCAATAATTTGGTCTTTAAAAGTAAGGACTTGTATTTCTTTTATTTGCTAAATGTCAAACTTCTTAATAAGCATACATGCGTTTGCAAAATTTTAAAAATTTTATACATTATACAGATTAAAATATTTTAAGATGCAACTTGTAAGTAGCAAATTGTGACTATCAAAGAGTAAATTGTATATAACTTATGATATAATTTAAAACATTTGCATCACTTTTTACAAAGTATACGTCGTACTCTCATTGCCTTCTTGCAAGCTACGTCGTACTTAGGTTTTAACCTATGCTTTTCAAAATTTTCTTTGATTTTAACCCATATTTTTCAAAATTCCCACCCCTTGTAGTATGTTGAGAAGAAAATCTAATATAACACATTCCAAAATAATTTCTTTGCTTTAGCCTATATTTTTACAATATATGCGTATCTATTGCGGAGTCTTGGTTTCTAATATGTAATGACATATTTTAGTTCCTGCTTCGGTTGATCTTTTCCCATGATCTAGACGTAAAAGCCATTTGAAAATTGTAATGAAAATTGTAAACCAGAAGTTCAAACTATATCTCCTCCTCTGATGGGTCACCACTCGAAATACTCACATGTTAAAGTAAGAGATTTTGCATATCAATACATTTTTTGCATAAAATAATTACATATTCTGAAATTCATTGAAAATCAATTTTTTTAATCTTGTTTATTTTTTTAATGATTATTGTTCTTGATTTTGTAACTTTTAATAGATAAGTTCTTACCAATCATAACATGAATGTTATAAAAAATGTGCCAGAGAAAAAGAAGTATAAAATGCGTTAATTGAATAATTTATTACCATGTTTGTTAATCATACAAATCTAAAACTATTTTGAGAGGTTAAGGAGACTTGAAAACTTGCTCATGATTGTTGTTTGTTAAAGTTTGAATGCATACAAAATTATGCTTCCTCATGCACAATGAATACATGGCACATAATTATCATTTACTACATATTCCTGTCTGTGTTTAACATCAGTTGAGCATTATTAACTAAAATCCAAACACAACATAATATTGAAGGACTGATACTGAATCTAAGGTATTATGAACCTCCTTACTATTTTATATTAACTGACAAGAGCTTTTCCTCTTCAAGCTCTTGTTTGTTTGTTGACTAGCTTGGAAGTAGCATGATGTATTTGTACAAAAAATCTTAACATTAATTGTTGTTTTATGTATGTATTAGGTTTTCATATAATTTCTATAGATTACTTAATGAATAATTATTACAACACAAAATTATATTAGACAAATATAATTGTAAGGGAGCTGATCCATTGCAATTGTAAGCCTATATGGCTGTGCTTTCTATAGTCTCAACAATCTCCTCTCCACTCTTAGCTAGACACTTATTTTAATAAATTCATCATTTTTAATGTAAATCACCCACATTAATCATGGGATTACAAGTGTATCAAGTTAGAAAACAATGATGAACTGCTTTTATATACTTTTGACATGTTTAACAAGTTTTACAAGTTTAAACAAAATATTTGCATTTTTTTTCTTGTGACATGACAACCTTGGTTAACCTCTAGGAAGAAACATTTTTATGTGGATACTGCTTAAGAAATTGAGATTTACCGAAGTTTTCAATCAACAATTAAACTTTTGCTGTTCACCCTTTTGAATGTACTTTCATAATTATCTGTGGAATTTTTAGGAGGTTGGTATTGCAACCATCTTTTCTTAGTTTTTATTCTGATCTTGCCTTTTTGGCATCATTATTTTTTCAGTCTTCATTTCTAGTTATACAATTGTATTAATTCCATGTATGGAATAGTATTTCTTTGGTAGTATGTTTGACTTTCTTTCTTCCACTAGGACCATATTATCCTAAAGTTTTATTCTTTAAGCAAAGATCACATGTGTCTTTAATTAATTCTAGAACCTAACATTGGGTATGTGTCTAGCACTTATCTATAATTTTAAGATGTGTATGCTTTCATAGATAAGCATAAAAGCTATTTTGATGGCGTTAAAATGTCATACGTTGGCTAGGAATAAGGCTAAAATATTCCTTATAAGGCTTAGGTAATCTTATTCGTCTAAATTAACTCTTGGGTTGAGTCAAGTGTTAGTTTAATTTTAATAAGAAAATGCTTATTAATGTGAATTCGTATCGTACAAAACATGTTTACACATGTAAAACCTCTTAATTTTCATCAATTTTTTTCTTAAAAGTTTTTTTTTTACTAAACCCTAAACCTTAATACACTATTTACTAAACCCTAAACCCTAAATACACTAAGTATTTACTAAACTAAAATAACTATTTATTAAACCCTAAATCCTAAATATTGAGAAATAAATTAGAGGAAAATTATAATTTGTAAAAGTTTAGATATTTTGAAGTTTTTATCATCAAATTATGTATTTTTAAAGATGTAATGACATTTTCTTTTGCAAAAATATTATACATTATTATTTTGTCTACCCTAAAAAAAATCATGTATCCACCGTTGTACATTACTATGACCTTCATAAGATGTAGATATAGACTATGAACATATTTAAGTAAACTATTTTTAAAGGATTTCTAACACTCTCTGTCCAGTACAATAAAACAGGAGGGAAATATCATGGAAATAAAAATGGATTCTACTTTTTAAGGATTATTTTAGTTTAAACTTTTCTTTTTTTATTCCATTCTATTATGTTCTACTCTAGCAAGGGAAGAAAAGAAGAAGAGAAAAAAACTAAGTTGTACTTCAATCAAAAGTTAAAATTTGATTTTAATTAATTAATTTGTAAAAAGTCTTACGTCTTTTAAAAAAGTTAAAAGAGATATTTTTTTCGAGTTAATTAATAATAAATTATTTTTGAATTTTAAAAAAAAATATATTATCTATTTTTTCTTATTTTCTTCTTTTAAAAATTCTCGTGGAAAATATTTACCCAGATAAAACCTAGGAAATTATGTTATTATTATCAATTTTTTTTATCTTGTTTAAAATTTAAGGGAATCATTTACAACTTTTATGTAAAATGTAAGTTCTCTTAGATTGCATTCTCCGTCGTCTAAAGAATTGAACATTGATGAGTTTACAAAATAAAGATTATTGGTTGTCAAATAATTGGTGGCTTAATTCCAATAACAATTAAAAGGATAAGCTTTGATGTCATTTTAAATTTTAAACTAGTTTAACTTAACCTTAAAAGCTACTCATGTGCAGGAGAAAATTCCTCCCAATTATATATACTATTTTGACTATATCAACGTGACACCTCAATACATGTCCTTATTAGCTTCATCAAATTTCTATCCCAGCCTTCCTTTTTTGAAGGGTTGTAATATGCTCGCACGCGAGGCCTAAATCGTTCACAATAGTGGGGTATGGTCCAAATACTTGTTGTTGTGTGGTCCTTTTGAAACAGCCCACAACACTTGGTTGTTGGAATTTTTGAGCAAGAATAAAATCTTGAGAAATGCCATTGTTGGGATGATGTTGAACACACTTTATGAGGTAATTGTCCTGAAATTTCAATAACAACAACAAGGCCTTGTCAAGGACAAGTTAGGTGTTGGTGGAGAAGCCCTACTAGTTTGTTGGTATTTGATTGAGTTATAAGCACTCTTTCTTTTAATGAGTAACACATCTCTTGTGAAGCCTTATTAACCACTTGGTCTCCTAATTAGATTATTTTAGTCAATGTATTATTCATTAAGTGTCTTCTATTAACTTATCCTTCAAAGATTGGATCCAAAAGAATGATTTGCGAAAAGGGTTTGGCCTTACATTTTCGGGTCTAATGGAGAGAAAATGAAAAGATAACTGAAAATAGACAATAGAGTGAAGTGTCTTATGAAGTGATGATTTTTGTTAGAGAGCCCTTGTCAACTGATTCTATGGCAAATTCTCCCAATTGAATTACGTTACATCTAAACTTAAATTCTAATATGATATTAGAGTTCATGTTTGTGATTATTGTTGAATGGAGCACCTGTTATCAGACCATGCTATCTGCTATGTCTAGGTTTGTGACGGGGTTATCAGACTATAATGAAAACGTTATTATACGGTATTAAAAAAGTGCATGTTGGAAGGGAACAATCCTTTTTATAAGCTAATTTCTAGAATTGAGGTTAATTAGATCATAAAAACAAACAATAATATGATATCAAATCTATCTAATTGATTCTCATTATATCTATTAGACCACCTACTAACCTACTATTGAATTATTATCTAACCATCCTATTTGCATTAGAGTATTCTTTTGAATTGGGTTAAATTGCACTTGTAGTCCATTATAGATTTTAATCGGCATATTTGGTTTCCTAATTTCTAATTTTTAATCTTGATTCATCTACTTTTAAATCCGAGATTTTAGTTTTCTACGTTGAAAAAGTTCACAATTTTAGTTTCCTTTATTTTATTTTATTTTGCAATTTTAGTTTCCTTATTTTTTAAATATGAAATTTTAATTTAGTCATTAAACATTTCATTTGTTTATCATTACTGTGTCAAAGTTGACTATGACAAAACAAAATTAGATATTAATAGCTAAATATCATATCATAGTAAATGTTAAATCATTCACAAACTAGTAAATGGACATTTACCTGTTTAACTATATTTAGTGCTTATAAATTATGTTTTTCAAGGCGCATAAATGAAAAAAAGTTATAACGATTAAATATGAAAAAATTAAATCATAATGACGAAAAATAAAAAAAATACATGCACTAAAAATTAAATGTTAGGAAAGATTAACTTACAATGACTAGAAATGAAAAAAAATGTTAAATTACAAAATCAAGATGTATATTAAATTATCTTCTCATTACTTCAAACTTCTCATAAAGAAAAATATGCATGGTCCGGTGGCATTAAAATATAAGTAAAAAAATTAAATATAAGATAAAGGGAAATTGTTTGCCGTGTTAGCTAGTCATTTGGCTTGGTCAAATAGATTATAATAGCTGGTTAAATAAAATAAAATACAACTCATTTAAAAAAAATTAACTTAATTTGATCAGTTTTTATTTTTCAACTAGCTTGATCCCTACTTGACCTCTTCATAGGTTGGGTGAGTCCTCCTAAAGTTATGCACAATAATATTTTATATTAAAATAAAATATTTGGTAATTAATTTGACGTAAAAAAAGAGAGAGAGAATAGGACAATAATTGTATTTTCACCACTTTTGGAGTTTTTCTTACCTGTGCAGGATATGTGGTGATTTTGTTTTTGTACTTTAATAATTTACACAGTGAACATTTTGTGAACATTTTTTTTACTAGGTCTCGTGAATTTTATCTCTCTTATTGAGAGTTTCTATGTTAAAACTAGTTGTACTCTTCTTACTCGTACATTTTTATTTATTCTTACTCTATGAAATTTATATATTGTCGTATATTATATTTCTCAATTTATGTTACAAGCATTGAAATTTGTATAATTTTTCCGCTACATAATGACATCTTTCTCAACAAGTGGTATCAGAACTAATCTATTTTATTTTTTAGGAAATTTACTTAACTCAATGATGCAGCCTAATTACGGTAGAATAATTAGTTTGAATGAGCCTAATTATCATAAGTAGAGAGGCAAAATGAAGAATCTGCTATTTGTCAATTCTCTAGCATGGATGTTAAATTTGAAGATGAAATTTTAGGACTTTGGTTGCTTAATACTTTTTCTAATTCATGAGAGAATTTGCATGTTACTTTAATTAGTTCTGTTCATGGTGGTATTGTCACCATAAAATTTCTTAAAACTGTTATTTTGAATAAAAAAAGTCCGGAGACAAAATCAACAGACTTCTTCTCCGCAACAGAGGTTTTGGTTACTGAAAATAAGGGGAGAAATAGAGACAGAGATCAAGATGGAAGTCATAGAGGCAAAAACAAGTGTCAAAGAAAATCAAAGTGTAAGCAGAAAATCTTTGAGTCAACTATTATGGTAAAAAGGGTCATCTTTAGAAATTTTATTTTAAGCTAAAGAATGACAACAAAGACAAGTAAGACAAGAAAATTGATGAGAATGGTGATCATGTTGTAGTTGTTGTTACAAAAGATCTTATGATCATTTCCAAGGGCGGAGCTAGACATTAAGGTTGGGTGATAACTCACAAAAGTGAGTTATTGACATACGTTTTTTAATGCATAAATTGTCCATTAAAAACTCTTAAACAAGCTAAAATAATCGTTAAATGCTCCAAATCATAATACTTTGTGTTAGAAAGTGTTGATGATTTGTTAAGTGTTTCAGGGGTTAAAAATAACCAAAAACAGGAGAAAACTTGTAAAGGAATATACCTCGCGCAAGTTGGAACTCAACTCGCATGACTTAGAGCTCTAGGGATGGACTATTCGTCTCTGTTAACTTAACTCGTGCGACTTGCCATTAAGCTCGCGTGAGTTGACATAACTTCCAACCCAAGTTTGCTCTCTGTAACCTCAACTCGGGTGAAGACTATATATTCACACGTCACTATCAGCGATCAATCTTTTTCCTCCCAGGAATTAGAGAAACACTTTTGACCTAATCTGGTATCTGACTCTAGAAACTGTAGACAAATACTCTAATCACTCTAGGTTCACATGAAGTAGAGAACACAACCTCAAGCCTAAGTGAAGGAGACATAAGGACCGTCTGACTTCCCTAGGAATCGTTTATCTATGTATTCTGTTTCATATTACTCTTGTGCTATTTTCTTTATAAGTATGAACTAACTCCTCCTCTAATTGGGAGAACGACGTAACCTTAATTATTCCTAATATAATTCTCGATGTTATTTAGTATGTGATTGAACATTTATTTCTTCTATACTTAATGTTACTTGTTAATTGGTCATTAATGAATTGATAGTAAACCTAGGAGAACTTTGAGAAAAGAAACTAAGGTGGTACTGAAGAAATAACCATTACTGAGTTAGAGTCCAAGAGATAGGAGTAAATGGTAGTGTGGACATAACCTAACAGTTATCACTAGATTCACATAACTTAAACCCTGCTTAACTTAGTTTAATTTAAGACATTAATTAATAGGGTTAATTTAGGCGGCGTAGGTGATCCTGCGAGAGACAGTTACGAGGGTAAGAATCCTCTCCAACCAAAGTTATAATTTGAAAAACAGACAGGAGAAAACTAGTGTAATTAGTAGTGAAATCGGAATCTCAATCGATTTCTACAAATATTAAATTTTCTTTAAATCATAATTGTTTTCTCATCAACTTTCCAAAACCTTCTCAATAATAGAATTAAATTAAAATTAATCTGATTTCTTATCCTTGTGGGATAGACAACTGTATTCTTATAAATACTTACTACTTGACGATTGTGGTGTATTTGTCATAAGTAGGCAACCAGTGTGCTCGCGCATCACTGGCGGCCACGTGCACATCAAGTTTTTGGTATCGTTGCCGGGATAAGCCAAATTAGATTTTTTTATTTAATTAATTTTTTTATTTTTAATTTTCTTTTTTTAAATATTCTCCTTTTTTTTTTCTTATATCAATCCCAAAACATCTCACAACTGCTTACATTATTCCCTACAAGCAAACTTTCATGGGTTATATCCTTCCCTAGTATTTTCACTTGTTCTCGGAAATCTATTTTGCAGGAATCTACGGAAACACGAAGAGCTTGAATTTGGCCTTGATCTTAAGATTGAGGGACTAATATTTAATTGATAAATTTACGTAAAAATCATCATCACAATAAATATATAAACAAATAACTTTCAAAAGATTAATTTATTTTATTTAAAATTGATTTTAAAATAGATTCTTTTGTTCAAAATTAGTTCCAAATAAAAATGAATAAATTAATTTGAAATTGAAATATAAAATAAACAATATAAAAAATATTATATTATTTTACTTTAAAGTGAATTAACCTATTTAAAATATAAAAGTAGAAGAAAAATAATTATATATATATATATACATACATATACATATAAAATAAACATTAGAATCTCATTTAAATAAATGAAAATCTAATTTATATTAAATATATTTTAGTAATTTGATATATTGAAGAAAAAATATACAAAGATATTAAAATAAATACTTGAAATTATATATGATTGGTAGTTAGTTTCCACATTCAATTTCAATGTCAAAGAATTGTTATAAT
The DNA here is from genome assembly GCA_026586105.1 of Hylodesmum podocarpum. NCBI lineage: Eukaryota > Viridiplantae > Streptophyta > Magnoliopsida > Fabales > Fabaceae > Hylodesmum > Hylodesmum podocarpum. Next base: position 6,178,873 of record JALJEV010001371.1, read on the forward strand.
TAGAGTATAAACAAATGCGTGTAAATATTAGATTTGGTACATGTATAATATAAATTAACTAGATGAAAGAAATTTGGTTTCTAATTTCAATAGGAATATGGATTCCAGATTTATACATAAATTGAGAAAATGGTTCAGGCTACAAACTCAATCCATAAAAATAAATTTACAAAGGACTAGATATGGTGCAAATAATGATCAGTTATAGTTGAACAAATTTTCTGCTTAGGCTTGATATATGATACGTAACAACTCTTATACAATAAAACAAAACTAATTAAGATATGGAAAATAAAGACCGTATATATCGACATTAGTTGAAGCAGGAAGTGGTGATTGTTGAGCTTATGTCTGGAAAAAAAAAAGGAAAAAGGCAGAAAGAAAAGAAATATACTTTAGTTAATCTTATTGATAAGAAGGTTTTTTGGTTTTGACTCTGGTAAGAAATTTTCTAGTTTGTATTGATTGAAAGCTTATATTTTATTTAATATTGTAAATATTTTTTATTATGATATATAGTTCATCTGATTTATAACATAAGAGGCTTAGTCACATTAGTAAGAAATGGTTGAAGTGTCTAGCAAAGAATAATTTGTTAACATGTTTTAATGGAGCAAAGTTAGAAAAATGTGCTCATTGTTTTCCTGGAAAATAACACAAAGTTTCTTTCAAAAGCCATCCTCTATGTAGAAAACCAGAGGTGCTTAAGTTGGTGCATTAAGATCATTATGATCCAATGAAAATCAACACTTTCAGTGTATTGGACTTTACTTTGTCACCTCCATTGATGATCATTCGAATTGTTTGCTGTCTTTAAACAATTTCAAGCTTTAATTGAAAAAGAAATTAGGAAGAAGCTGAAATGTGTTCACATTAATAATGGTGGTGAATATCGTTGACCTATTGATGAATATTGTAAACGACAGGGTATCGACATTAGAAGACGCCCCTAAGACTCCTCAACTCAATGGCTTGGCATAAAGGATGACTAGGACATTAGATGTTAAGACATGAGAATGCATCTTCATTGGTTATAGCCATGATGAGTTTGGCTATTGAGTTTATGATCCAATTGTAAAGAAGCTTGTTTAAAGCCATGATGTTATTGTTGTGGAGGGCTAGACCATTAGTGATATTGGAAATACAAAGAAATCAGAGTTTCCAAGCCTTAATTGTTTGGCTGATTTTGACTTAGCTCCTCAGACCAATGTGTCTAATGTAGCATATTTTGACAATCATGGTGATGATGTTCAGGATCATATTCTAAATAATTCCATTGAGATCACAGATGATAATGATGATGTTGGTTGTAGTTTTGTTGAGCTTGATGTTCCTCTTGGGAGGTCTTCTAGACAATGCTTTCCCTTGACTCGCTACTCATGTATTGAATATGTGTTTCTCACTGATAGGAAAAACCGAAATGTTACGAAAAGGCTATAGGGAGTGAGCACATGGAGAAGTGGGTGATACACGCGCCGAATGTGCGTCAAATAAATTAAATCGGTCATAACCTTGTAGTAGTAGTGGACCTAGGTCATCTTTTAACATATTACTCTATTAATGCTTATAGCCGAAAATGTAAATTCAATTGGGGATTTGTGTAACGACCCACCTTATTGTTACTAAAATACTTCCATTTTTTCCCACTTATTATTATTATTTAAAAAAGTTTCCTTCCCTTTAAATTTCTTTGAATAAAAATTTTGAAATAATTTACCTTGCTTTGAAAAAAAATGTCACTATCAATTTGACTCATTCCTTCAAAATGAAACACATAAGATATGTCATAAAATCACAACATATCAAGTTTATTTACAAAGTTTCGTAATCTTTTGAAATTATAAATATACATATTATTCCTAAATACTCCTCAGTCATTATATAAATTACTTATTCTTCCATCAACCCTCCAAATAGAATTATCAAATATTCCCCCAAATAAAATTTAGTATCATCACATGTATTAAACTACAAACACAAACAAGTATGGGTAAGTTCCTGAAAAAAAATCTTAATAAGAATATGTACAATAAATAAATAAATAAATTATGACTTAATGAAAATTTCTATATGATGCATGATCCATCCTCATTTTCATTAATATGTCATGTGGTACCATCTCAGATAATATGACATCATCATTGTAAAACTTGCTGACTAGTTGAGATCCTACAGTGGTGCACAGAATATAGACAAATATGTGATCATCATGAATTAAATGTATTCTCACTGTTTTAAAATCCTCTAAATCTAGCATCATGCCTAAATGCACATATTAAGTTCATTATCTGGACCCCTTACCGATGCCACCTATTTCAAGGCAATGCATGAACGAATGAAATCTTATCTTCTTTTAACAAAATTATCAATCAAAATAATACCAATCCATTGGTATTATAAGTCCAATCCATAATTTTATTTTAGGTTATGAATTAATAATTTATAGTCTAAACTGTTTAAGTTTATAACACAAGTCATCCAAGTCCAAAACATAGGTAATTAATCACAATCTCAATCATCATCCAAGTCCGTAAAATAGGTCATCCAAGTTTAAAGTAAAGGTAATTAAACATAATCCAAATTATCATCTTAGTTCACAGTACAGGACATTCAAATTCAAAGCATAGAAAATTAATTGTTATAAACTTAGAATTTTAACATTTTTAATTATTGAACCATTCTTTAATTATTATTTATTGTTGTTGTACATTTTTTTAGTGGTTTAATATACCTTGCTTGAATTTTTTAAGTATCCAATTCCTTTGAAACCATATTAATTATCTTTTATTAACAAATTTTTCAATTAAACTTGAAAACCGTTAGAAATCATTGTAAACATTGATTATTTTAGTAATCGCCCTTAATGTTATTATTACTTCAAAAATTCTCTAAGAATTATAAATTCAAGAATATAAAATCATATAAAAATCAAGACAACAAAGAGTTTAGAATTTTAGAATACAAAACTTTATAAAATTTAGTATTTTAGAACCTTTAGAAACTTGAAAACTTATGAAATTTAGAAACTTCCCTTACCTTAATTTATTTTGATTACTCTTTGAAATACTTTAAAAAGGCTTTTGAAATTTTAAATAAGGTTGATCCTACACTCCACCAAAGTACACCTGAAGTAAGCTTTAGATAACTTAGGAAATTTTGGAATTTTGGCAAAGTGTGCAACAATTTTGGTGAATGGAAAATGAAAGTGTTTTGGCTTTTTTTGCTTCAATTCTTCAGAACTATAATGTCTCCAATGGTGGGGTATTTATAGGTGAAAATATTCATAAAACAATTCCTTGTAACTAACTAGTTAGAATGGTTTGGTCACTTTAATTCCTAGTTACACCAAAAAGTAATTAAGTAATAATTTTTAAGTCTTTGACTTATCTTGAGTTGTCATTAATAGTGTCTTATCTAGACATCAAATTGGACTTTTCTTCTTGATTTTAAGATGCTATTTCGTGGGTTTTGATGGCTACACATTTCCAAATGTGAAGATATGTTTCACAGATAACAAACCTTTCAAAAACTTCCAAAATTTTATAATTTTGACATTTTGTTTAAAATAAAAAATAAAGTTACTGTACCTTCCCTTCAATCGTCACTCTATCTCTTTCTTTCATTGTTTTTATACTTATTCAATTGATCTATAATAAAGGATAGCAAATTGTGCATAAATTTATACAATTGCAATTTAAAAGTTACTTAATTTTAAAGTTTTATAATGAATTAAAATCCTAATTTCTCTTTTAAATTTTATGATTTTAATTCCAACCTTCAAATATCATCTATGATTATGCCATAGTTATGAAAAAATTATAAGGATTTGAAAAATTATTTTTCCCTAATTTTAATGTTCACAAACTATTGTAGATAAATTTTTTAGACGTTTTCTATATTCAATTTACACAAAATTTGTTATACAACATTTTATTCCCAACTATATATTTATTTATCCTACTCTTAATTATGTATCTTATGAACCTTGTTCCATTTTATTTCTTTGTTATTTGAATTTTTCAACATATACCGCGTATACAAAAGCAATCCAGAAAATAATTAAAATTTTCAGAAAAACGTATATGTTTAGAATCAGTAAATTTTTCTATGTGATAATATATAATTTTTTACGTATTAATTCTTAGAAGATTTCTCATACTAAATACAGAGACATCACTGTATACAGACAATAATATAATTCAAACAATGATTATAGCATAACTGGGAAATATCAAATAATGTTTGAAACGTCAAATAGGAATAAAAACGTTAAACATCAAAGTTATTTCTTGACTATGTTTTTATTAGAAAACGTAATCATAATTTTCTCAAATTACGTAATAGTATTACTACATAATGACATACTATTTTGAATTACATTTTTCACCTAATTAAAGTATAACACTAAATAATCAATATGCAATTTTTTACAGAAATTTTAGTGAACGTTTTAACTACATTTTTAATGCACATAGTTATTTACGAAAATTAATTTTGAGATTGTTACAATTTTTGCGTGAGAATTCAATTATTGCAAATCGAAAACAAGTAACAACAAAACAGAGCAAAGCCTACAAAAACAGAATCGAAATTCAATCCAGGAAAGCACAAATTCGATCTCCGTCAGTTCTCAATTTCCCTCACTGGCTCCTAAAATATGAGTGCAATGTTTATGTTGTGCAATTGAAGCTGGAATCCCTGGACTTCAATGCCGAACTAGTGCTCAAAAATCTTGGAGTATTTCCGTCGAAAACATGGTGGCCTTTAAACTCACACAATCGCGTGAGAGCACACAACCCGGCTTTGACTTGCTTAATTAGTTCTTTACATTCATCATCAATGGAAGATACCAACGTAATCAGAAATCCAATTCAAAATCATCAATTGTCTAATTGAAACAGAAAATCCAAACATTGGAATATGCACCAAAAACAAATGAGAACAATGAGCTTAAGGTAATTGCAGAAGCTATTGAGATCAAATTGATAAGGAAATTAGTTACTCGTATTCATGATTTCAAATTGCGGTAGACAAAAGAGTATAATTGAACGTGGAAGAGAATAAGGGAATGAAAAAGCAAAGCCCTAGCAGAGTAAAAGAAGAATAGAAGAAAAAGTAAACACACAAATCAGAAAAATAAAATTGCATAAGGTAAAGTGTTATCAGATTTTGTAATTGAGTTTATTATAGAGCACAAGTCACGTGCTAATTTCATGACCTTTAAGTGACCTGAAAAGCTCTCCTTCGAATCCTAGCCAAGGAACAAATTAAATGAATCAATTACATAAAGGAATTTGGGCCTGAACAACTAAGTAAATTCGCTCAACAATCAGACGACAAATGAACATAATCTTCAAGCTTTATTTCGTCCTAGATGCAGTACTAACTAAGTTTTGGTGTCTCCATAGCTTTTTTAACCCTTTAAGTCTTCTTTAAAATGACACCAAGAATAGCTCAATCGATGTTTGGTAACTCGAGATATGCTCAAAATATTTAACATTTACAGAGTCAAAATCAGATAGCGAATTAATCCAAAAATCACATTTTAGGTCCAATTAATCCATGTGTCATGAATGCACTAAAATATATCAATTGATTATTAGTTATGCTCTAACAAGATATAATAAGTGTTAAGGAAATGATAGAATAATAACACATAAGTGGGTTACAACTATAGGAGAAGAAATAAAGTCTTTGCATGACAACTATACCTTGAAGCTAATCAAGTTTCCAAAAGACATGAAAGCTTTGCAAAATCGATGGATTTACAAGCTGAAGACCGAAGAGAACAGTTCTACTCCACGATACAAAGAAAGATTAGTTATCAAAGGCTATCACCAGAAGAAAGGTGTTGACTTTGATAAGATTTTCTATCTTGTTGTTAAAATGTCTTCCATCTGGGTTGGTCATGGTTTAGCAACTAGCCTTTGTTTAGAAGTTGAGTTGCTTTCCTTCATAGTGATTTGGAGGAAGAAATTTACATGGAGAAACCTAAAGGTTTTGTGTTGAAAGGTAAAGAGAATTATATCTACAAGTTAAAGAAAAGTTTGTATTCGTTGAAACAAGCAATAAGTTTGAGTCTGTTATGATCCAACAAGGATTCAAGAGGACTACTCCTGATCATTGTATTTTTGTGCAGAAATTCTTTGATACTGACTTCATCATTTCATTGCTTTTATGTTGATGGCATGTTGATTATTTGTCATAATTTGTCTAGAATTGTCAGGTTGAGAAAAGAACTCAACAAGATTTTTTCTATAAAAGACTTAGACTAGCAAGACAAATTCTTGGTATGCATATTTCTCGTGATCGAGAGGTTAAGAAACTTTGATATTCACAAGAATAGTACATTGAGAAGGTACTTCAACGTTTTCACATACATAATATTAAAGTTGTAAGTACACCTCTAAATTTACATTTTAAGCTTAACACTAGACAAGTTCCTTCTTGTGATAAAGAAAAAGAAGATATGTAACATGCTCTCTGTGGATCTGTAATAGGAAGTTTAATATATGTAATGGTTTGCACTAGGCTTGCTATAATTCATGATTTTGGTGTTGTTAGTCATCTTCTTTCTAATCCCAGTTTTGAGCATTAGAAAGTTGTGAAGTGAATATTAAGATATCTTCATAGTATTTCCAACTTGAAACTGTGTTTCGAAATCAAGAAACATGTTCTTTGTAGATACATAGATTCTGATATGGTAGAAGATGTTGATTTTAGGAAATTCACTTCGAGCTACTTGATTACCTTCGCATGAGAGTTTTAGCTTGGCAATTCAGCATTCAAAAGTGTGTTGCTCTGCCTACGACTGGAGATGAGTTCATTATTATTATTGAGACTTGTAAAAAGTTGTTTTAGATAAAAAAAAATTGTTCAAGAACTAGGTCTTAAGCAATAGAGTTATGTTTTATTTTGTGATAGTCAAAGTGTTATCTCTTGGAAAGAGTCCTATTTTTCATAGTAGATCTAAACATATTGATGTTTGATATCATTGGATCCGCGATGTTCTAAACTCTAAGTTATTAGAATTTGAGAAAATTTATGTAGATGAAAATAGTTCTGATATGATGACAAAGATTCTACTAAAAAGGAAATTTGAAACTTGCAAATTTATTGTTGGGCTGACATTTACCCTCCCTTAAATTGGAGGAGGATTTATTGGATGAATTTTTATGAAATTAAACCAAATAATATTTTATATTAAAAATAAAATATTTGATAACATAAAACTTTTTAGTTTTTACTAAGATAATAGAATAGTAAATGAATCTTGTTATTTCTGGAGTTTTTATTTATATGTATTAAGTGATTTATGTGGTGATTTTATGCATTGGTAATTTTGTGAGTTGTTCGTAAAAGTTTTGAAATTTTATTTTATAAGATTTTTAAAAAAAAATTCCAATTGTCTTTTCCAACACTACCCTGGTATTTTAAAATTTATAATAATATTTCATTTGCTAATTTAAATTATTTTTCTATCCAAACGCACGTATGCATTCTTGTATTGAAATCATAAAGTTAAGTTGTTGGTGGACTCAACTTTTATAATGTGCATGGTTTGGGAATCTATAAAGATAAAGTGATCGTATAGACATTTCCAAAATTTGCAAGCATAACAAAGTACTAGAGCTGAGATTGATTTTGATAGTGAACAGTGGATAGATATAATCATGATGATGAGCCTCGGAATGAAAAACATGTGGGGATATTAAAGATTCAACTTTTCGTAACATGACAAATACTGACGGCCACGGCTGTTTAAGAATATTGTTTAAGTTTTTACTTTTGATATATTTTTAACTTGGCAATAATGAAAACCTTTTAACGATGTACAATTATAACTTTTTTTTAAATAAAGTTGAAGCTTTAATAATTATTATTTTAATTATATTTTTATTTTTTAATCAGTATAAAATGAGATGTCTTCTCTCAACGTAATTTATTTCATAATTAGATTAAACAGGATTTATGTCCTAAACTATTTGCATAAGAGATACAAGTTGTTACCATTGTCGTTACATGTGAACATATGTTGATAATGTATATATAATTTAACAATCATGAGAGCTTTTTAACCATGATAATAAAACTTGAAATTCTACTCGGAGAAACGGAAATGATCCATAGAATCGTAAATTATAAAATGGTAGCACGAAACCTAATTCAAATGGTAGCACGAAACCTAATTCTACTAAACGTTTAAGTTGATAAATATTTATATAAATTCCTTCATATATATATATATATGTATATATATTAAACATAATATAAATTAGAGAAATGTCACGTTATAACACAAATAAATTATTTAGTTATAATGTAAAAAAATAAAAAATGAACCCAAACTCTATTTATAGAACTCAATTGACAAACTAAAGTTTAAGAGATATTATACTGCTTATCTTTGTAAGAATCAAATAAATAATTTATGGGATTATCTTCTTAATAGCCCAAAATTGAAAAAAATCAATTTAGTTGGACCAAATCTAAAATTTGCATTTATGTATTAACTTACTCAAACTTTACCGTAGAATAAAAAAGTACATCCGAACAAATTTGCTTGAACAATATGTAACTTATTTTAATTTTTTTAATAATTTTTAATTTTTTAATAATTTTAATTTCTGTGTTAACTTTAGTTTGGATTTGAATTGCTTATTGTGATATATATTAGCATTCTGGGGTAGGAAACTTGCATGTATAACACGTGTCATCAGCTTGGTTAAAATAAATAATTTACTAATATTACATTAGCAAAATAATTTCTCATGAATCTTAAACTAATTTATTTTTAAAATTTAGTATTAAAAATTCTAACTATGTTAATAATAATATTCCTTTCCATATTAAATTTAGAATTCAAATATAAAACAAAAAATATTTTTCTATTTTATATTACAAAATCGTGGAAGAAATTGATTAAAAGATTGGTACTAGATTTTGGATCGAACATTTAACAGTATTCTCATGGGTTCATCAAAAAGCCTAGAATTCTCTCCAGCTTTAAACCATAGGTTGGTCCAGAAAGTTTTGGTCCAGTTTTAGTGTCCCCCATTATTACCTTAGCCATTTGTTCTCTTGTACTCGTTTGATTTGGGTTCAAGAATCTCATCTAATCTTAAGTTCTTTTTCTTTTTCCTATCTTTATAAATTGTGATTAATAAGTTCATTTTTATTTTAGTAGATACCACGTGTTTTAAAAAGTTGGATGACTAAATTATTAAAATTATATAAAAAGAGTCTCTAAAATATTGAAAACTTATCAAGTCAATCTCTACGTTAAATATTATATGAAACTCACAGCTAGTTTGAAAATTTTCAATAATGATGAAACTATATGTAATATTATTTCTAATACTTTAAAGATTATTTATATAAATTTTTAGATTATGGGAAATATTCAAGAAATAAGATGTTCAATTTTAAGTAATAACTTAGAATTGCTTATGAATCAAACCGGTCCATGACAATTCTTATAGTTCAGTTGATTCCTGTTTTTAAATTTTGATTATTGTTTTTCAAAATTGTTAGATATTTTTTTGAAATAAATTTTTTTTAACTGTTTGATAACTTTATCTCTGAAAACTTTTAAAACTTAATAATAGATTTTCTCAGTTTTTAAAATTAAAAAACTAAACATTCTAATTAGTCTTAGTTTTCAGTTTGTTTATTATTAATGATGTTCTTTTCAAGGTTTCTTCCATTCCTAGCTTTTAAAATTCATATTTTTCCCTAAAAATAAAAGTAGTGTGGTGGTTTAATTGCTTCAATATATGAAGCAACGATTGCTAAACTACATTTTAACGAGCCTTCCTATTATACCACATCAATATTAACAAATTTAAGTATCTTTCTTATTTGACTAATCTACCATTTTAGTCTTTAAATTATATTATGATGTAATTTTAGTTTTTAATTTTTAAAAATAAATAAATAAACCTTTTAAGTTTTATACTTGTTATTTAATTTGGTGGTCTTTAAGATATTATAGGTAACTGTTTTAGTAATTTAAAGATGTTATTTACATTACTTTCAACGATTGAATTAAATACTATCCTTTCTAAAATATAAGATCTTTTCGACAAAAGAATTTGTTTTATATTGCATCTCACTTTAAAAAAATCAATAAAACACTAATTATTTTATTCTAAAAATATTCTTATTTAATATTAATATTAATCTTAATTCTTTTAACTTTCCTTTCTGATATTATACGTATTTATTTATTTAATTAATTAGTAAAGGAGAGAAATGATATATTAGGAAGTTAAATTAATATTTATGTAAAATTAAAAATATTAATTTATTTTTAATATCTCTATAAAATATTAAAGTTATATAATTTAGAACAGAGAGAGAAAAATAATATAAAATTAGAGATTTATTTATTTATATCTAAAATTAGAAATGAAGATAATAGCACCTAACTAAAGTACTACTTCTACTCTTTCTTATTCTTTCTTATTCTAACAATATGTAACTTTATAAGATCTTAAAACGACTTTTAATATTTCACATATTTATATAGTATAATTGCATAAAACAAATATAGTATAAAAACCTTCCCAAAAACCATCGAGCAATCAATTGAAACTAAATATAGTACCAATTTCGTTATAAGACTATCTCTATATTATATTCTTACAATAGTGGAATAATTATAATAAATTATATTGCACCGTAAATATATTTTTCTATTTTATCCTCAATATTTTAATGAAAATTTTCGTTCTTCCCTCTTACATAAGATATCTTCACTTTAACCTTCACTTTCAAATTATCCTATTAATATATTTTAATATTTTTATTTATTTATTTAAATTATTAAACTATTTATTTTAAGTATTATTAAAAATATTATCAGCGAACGAAAACTCGTAAGGGTTTAAATAATAAAAAATTTTGAAATTATAAATACTTAAAAATACATTTTTTTTGTCTGTAAACTAAAATAGAGTTTGAAAAAAATCATATAAATCATTAATTTGATTAAATATGTCTAATTTAATGAATAAGAGTATACATTCTTTTAACTAATTAATACATTTTAATTACTTTTAATGTAAGAAGAATACTCACGTCATTCTTTTAAATACTCTTTTTCTAACTTCCTTTATCACTAGTTGAAATAAATTTATTAAAAATCATAAATTTTAATTTGGCGAGTCTTAAGTCCAAATCACTGCGTGAGTCACGAGGGAGAGTTATTAAATGAAAGATAAGATAGACCAAAATTGGTGAGATTCAATGTTTGGGAGGGTGATGTTAAATAATAAATATATTTTTAACTTTAATCTTTTCAATTTTTAAAAGATTTTATTCATGAATACTCTAAGAGTCCTAGTTAAGAAGCTAAAAGGAATAAATTTTTATTATATAAAACTATAAATGAACTCAAAAAAATTTTAAATACCACAATTGAATATAACCCAATAAAAATATTTTTTCTTTTAATTTCTTAACATGAATTCAATTAAGATTTGTCAATTTCAAAATAAATATTTCCAGCTATACATCTTCCAAACAATCGTTTAACTGCATGCAATCAGGTGTTAATAAGTAAATTCATTTATCATTACCAAATTAAAAAAAAAAAAAGAGAGAAAGAAAAAAAATTGTGGCTATAGTTTAATGTTGTTATTTCCATCTTTCACAAGATGTCTATAAATACCCTTCGTATTTGCAAAGAACAACACAAGGGTGTTCATTCTATTCTCTTTTTAAGCATTTAGACTAAAACAAAAAAATGCGTGCGTTAATTATGCTTGTCCTAGTGTTTTCTTGTCACTTGATTGCTGGACTCAATACACAGCTACCATCTCCTGCGAATGGAAACCTGATTACCATTCTCAGCATAGATGGAGGTGGTATAAGGGGCATTGTTCCAGCTGTAATTCTTAATCACTTGGAAAAGGCTCTTAAGGTCAATCACCAATATATACAATTTTTTTTTTAATTACATACACACAAAGACACACTTATAAGGCATTTATGAGTGCCTAATATTGATTTAATTTGGAGGGAATGGAATTCTTGTTTAATTAAGTTACCTTAATTTGCATATAATTATTGTGATAAGCATGATAAATATATATAATAACCAATTAATGTTTAGTGGGGTGGAAAATTTAGATTTGTAAATGAGTTCGGGTACCCCTCATACCTATTATATTAATACTAATATATACTATTTGCTGTTAAAAAAAATTCTTTAATTTGACATTTCTATTTAAGATTGTTTTTTTGGTAGGATCTCCCACATAGTTTCGTTCATGGAGACTTCTTCTGTAATCAGAGTGTTATCTATTCTTTAGATGCAAATTATTTGGCTTCTTAGGTTTAGGTTTTAGTCCCTCTAATCTCTTGTTATTTATTTATTTTTTCTTGAATAAAATTTGGCATGCTGAAATTGTTAGGGTTTGTGATGACAACTTATTTGATATGCTTACTTTAGAGGAAAAGATCTTGTTCTTTCCTGGAGAAAATGCATGCAATTTTAAGTTAGAAGATTTTATTATCTAAGATCTTTTGTGAAGGTTTTAATATGCATCAAAATATCTGATTGAGTGTCTTTAAAGAATAATTAACATGGGATTCATTTAGTCTAGCGTGGAATAAAAGTACTATTTTAGTTTTTAACTCTAGGAATGATATTATTTTAGTTCTTCCTCATTTTTATGTTTGTTCTTTAATATAATCTTTGAAGTGATTTTGACATAATGTTTCATAATTACAACACTATTATCTAAATCACTTTTAAAACTAAACTGAATAATAAACTAAAAATAAGCAACTGATATGAATCGTTAAAGTTAGAGATTTAAATACTAAAAATATTTAAGAAATGAAATGTTACTTTACTTGTTGCTGTGTTACATTGCATACTTCATGGTTTAGGTTCAGAGCTACGTGAGTTTTAACAAATTTAGTTTGGTTGAGTTACAGGAGTTGGACGAAGATGCATCGCTAGCTAAGTATTTTGATGTGATAGCAGGGACTAGCACAGGAGGACTCATGACTGCTATGCTCACAGCTCCTGACCCAAATGACCCCACTCAACCTCTGTTTACTCCTGAGGGAATCATAGCCTTTTATAAAACATACGGTCCTTCCATCTTCAATGAAACTAGGTATTGATCATTATATTCATGAATACATGAATAAGTTATTGTATTCATTATATTGATGAATATATGAATAAATTTAACAGCGTAGATTTTTCTTTAACAGTATTAGTATTATAGTATACATCTAAAAGCCTTAAATTTATTAAAATCTTAATTATAATATGGATATGTTTTAATATAATCTATTTATATTTAAGTCAATTTATTTAACCAAGAGAATATAATTAAATAATAATTATTTATATTAATTAGTATTGATTTTATTTTTAATTTTGAGATATATTACATGCCTGAGAAAAAAAAGAGATAGCCATATCATATGAAGATTCTATTTAAATAATTATTTTCATAAAGTAAAATCAACTTTTCAGAGTATTTAAATAAATAAAAAATATTTAAGTTAAGCGTAGATAAATTTTAACGAAACTTAATTTATTTTAAGTTTTATTTATCGTTAATGGTTACACGTTGACTTGAGATCGAATAATAATAATAATAATAATAATAATAATAATAATAATAATAATAATATATAAATAAATAAATAAAATTTCCATCCTATAAACAAATTTTATAAGATTAAATTAGATGATAATTCAAAATTTCAATATAATATCATAATCTACTTTAATGATATTTTGCAACCTATTAAACTACTTGTTATGAAATTATTTATCGAATCACTTATAAAGATGTGAATTCTCAATATCTAAAAATTCAAACAACTAAATATCATAATAATTTATACAAAAAAATGTTCAAATCCACAGGTTATGCGATCTTCTTAATAAAATAATAGTATTATAAGGAAAGAAAAACTCTAGATCTACAAATAGTTACTTAAAGAGTTTGGTGATGTATTTCAATATTTAAAAGTATATATGGTTAGGGTAGAAGTGAAACTATTAGAAACGTTTGAAAGTGGTACTCGCAAGAAACATGTGTTTTGCTTTACCTTGTAGCGTTTTGATTACTTATGATGGAATTAAAAACATATGATGCATGCAGTGGTTGGGATACTTCATACCCGGGTCCCAAGTATGACGGCGAGTTCTTACATAATATAACTCGTGAGTTGTTGAGCAACACACGACTCAGTCAGACGCTGACCAATGTTGTAATCCCAACTTTCGACATTAAGACACTTCACCCAGTTATATTCTCAAACTTTGAGGTTAGTAATAATGTATGTACATTTGTGTCGAACAATGACTTGTAACTTTGTATAAATGAATGTAGTGTTAGTAATCAAAGGAGCATGTGTTTTTATAGATTGCAATTATTACTTTTCCATTTTTAATATTTATCAATGTAGTATTTTTTAAAATTAAGAGACATATGTCAATGTAATTTTTTCATATAAGAATGAAAGAAGAAAAAGTGTTCATGAAATTTCACAGAAATAAAGGATAATTATCTATTTTAGAGCCATGGTTTGATATATGATTCGTATGCAGGTTAAGAGAGTTGAGAGCTTTGATGCAAAACTATCAGATATATGTATTGGGACATCAGCTGCACCAACTTATCTACCACCTTATTACTTTCAGAATGATGCCACTGACTTCAATTTGGTTGATGGTGGTGTCGCAGCATGTAATCCGGTAACTAAACCAGTTATGAGACACCTAGTTATAGCTATATATATATATATACACACAGCTGCTGTGGAATTATATTCTTTTTTCGTCACAAAATGATTGCAATATATCTAAAATTCCACATATAGATTAAAAATAATTTTACTAAATTAATCTCAATTAATCTATAAATATTTTACTTTTACTTATTACACAGTATTCAAAATTTATTAAGAATGATATAATTGATATAGGATAAAGTAGGAATAAAAGTTTTGATATTATAAATAAAATAAAAAACATAGATCATTTTGAAATTTTATCAAAATCTAAAAATTTAATTATTTTGGGACGGAGAGTGAGTATTATCAATGATGGTAAACTATAATGGTAGAGCACAAAGTAATGACTTTTGCATTATTTGGAAATTAATTTCTTACGGGCCTTGTTTATACTGTCAAAATCTGAGAGTATTATACCAGTTAGAAAAAACAAAGTATAGAAAAACTGACAGTAGCTTGCTTAAAGAAACTACCATAAACCTATGATCTAATTTTAATGTGATCCATATATCTCAATTAAAAAAAGTTAAAGTACTGAAGAAATCAAATTCAACTAATTAAATGAGATAGGTAGAGTATTAATATTATAAAATTTTTTAATATTTATATTCGATTCTTACAAATAAAATAAGTTATGATGGTCATAATTTTTTTTCTAATCATAGTTATATAATGAGTTATCATATATATAAAATGAAATTTAATTTTTAATATTATAAAATTATGAATATAATTATTTTATTTAATATTCCTTAATATATTATATTAAAAACTAAATAAATAAAAATGTAATTGTTGTTTTAACTTATTTAATAACTGGTTGCATTTTGAAAACCCTTCATTAAAATTTGAAACTCAATCCATGAATCTGCACATATATGATTAAGAAAGGAATTGTTTCATGACAGGCTATGGCTGCTTTGACTGAAGTGATAAAGCAGCAGAAGGAGAATAACTATCCTGAGATGAGTCCTACAAAATCAAACAAGCATATCCAAATCCTGTTGTTGTCAATAGGATGTGGAACTGCAAAAGCTATAGGTTATGATGCTCAAGTTGCAGAGAAATTCTCAGCAGCTTTTTGGGCTGGATCAGGCCTTGCAACTAATTCTTATGATTATGCTTCTAAAGATATGACTGAGTTTTACATTTCCACAGTGTTTCCAGGCCTCCAATCTTCAGACTATTACCTTCGTATTCAGGTATACACTGCAATTTTGGACTTATGATTAGGAAAAGTGAATATATTCTAGTTAATTACATGATTAATTTTGTAGGGTTAAATTTTTTTCCTTTATAAATTTGATAAAGATAAGTTATTTAGTAAAATTTATTCCCTTTTATTTTCTACCAATATTTTTAATTCATGACTTTAAATTAATCATTAAATATTAACTTGAAAGTGTTAAATAATCTTTTCTCATATAATCATATCAGCACTTATTAATTTAAATAAAAAAAATATAGATTAAAATGTTGACAAAAAAAATAAATAAAAGACTAACCATTGATTAAAAATTTATTAAAGATTAAAATTTAAAATCCTAAAAATTTGAGAAAAGAAAACTTAATTAACTCACGACTCTTTGTATTGAATAAGGAAAACCTTTTTATACCAATTATTAATTAATCTGATATAAAAGTTATGTGTTTTATATTTATTATTAGCAAAATTGATATAAAAATATTTGACGAGATAAATTTTTAGACGTCTTTATAAAAAATGAAAAATTGATAATTTGAAAACCAATGACTTAACAGAAATCGTTTAAATCTATTGAAACAACAAAAACATATTAAAACCTTAATAAGAGCAAGCATGTTATGGACAAATTAATAAGAGCAAGCATGTTATGGACAATGTTAATGGTCCATGCGCACCTCATTTTTAGAGTCTACAGTAAGTAGGTTTTTCTTTTTACTATAGTTATAACAAATTCAGTTCGTCGTCGGTCCTAGAAACTACAAATGTACAACGAGTTAATCTTAATGTGCAGGAATATGACTTAGATCCATCCATGGGTGCCCTTGACAATGCCACAGTAGAAAACATGGAAAATCTTGAAAAGGTTGGACTCAACCTGCTGAAAAAACCAGTTTTAAGCATGGATGTCTCCACTTTTGTCCCAGAAGAAGGAGCAGAGGGGGACACAAATGCTCGGGCTCTTAATAGGTGTGTAAACTACTTTTTTATTTATTTTTTATTAGTTATGATTTATAAAATTAAGAAAAATTTATTGAGTATTTTATAATCTTTAATAAATTCTAATCAACAGTAAAAAAATATATACTTAGAGACAAATGGTGTATATAAATTTTTTTACATTATTATACAATCACAATTCACAACCTATAATCATGTGTGATTATCATTATTGCTAGTATGAAAAATTTTAATTACATTATTAAACCAATCATATATGTGTCGGATTTTAAGATAATTATTATACGGATAAACAGAAATCAAATGATAGTGCAGAATAGTTTTATAATGATAATTCATGATTGATTTTTTTTATCAATTAACTTAATTTAACTATTAAGAAATGCTAATTATATGGACTGTCTTTTTTTATTTTATATGTAAGGTTGGCTGAGGTTTTGTACTTAGAGAGGCAGCTGCGTATGGGAAAGAAATCGATGGAAAAGAGGGGACGACCACTTATTGAAACTGTTAAAGTTCCTTTTGGAAGATCCTGGGGTTAAGTTATTAGCCTTGATGGATAAATGTACTGAAATAAATGCCAAGGTGCATAGGCTTGCACTATATATGTTGTAAGTTCTATGTTTAATATTGGAAAATAAACATATCAATAAATAAATCACATGGATTGTAAACGTTTGTGTATTATGAAATTAATTTCTATTTCTTGCCTTTTGTTGAACTTTTACTTTTCTTCTACGATTTTCGTACTAAAAAGCATTTTTCTTTATCTTATAATAATTATTCTTCACAGTTGAAAGGTACGTAAATGAAACCCGCACCAATAATGTACGTGCACATGCTGAAAAGAAATATGATAATTAGAATGGAAATAAAACAATAATACAGTTTATTTTGAAGATAACATTTGTTTTTATCGAGAATACTATGGCCAGGGGCGAAGTCCGGTGGAGTGAAGGAAATTTATTGAGGTCGTCTAATTTAGATGAGAATATATCTTCAAAAACAGACCAAAATTTAAATTAGTGGGTAATCGGGTTGTATCGGATAGATAGAGAGCAGAAAATATAAGTATTAAAAGGGAAAAGTATATCTTAAAAACACTCATGCTGGGTGATAAGGTTATATAGGGTAGAGAACAGAAAATATATAAGTACTAACAAGAATAAAATGTTAAAAGTCCTTACAAAATGTATTTCTAAGTTGAGGGGATCTTCTTAAATATTTTTATTTTTAGTGAAAAATTTTATGTATTAAGCCGCCGAACATCGAAGACAAGAGACCATCATACCCCTAGACGATGATGATGATCCCCAAACTAACGGCAAAAGTGAAGTCCTCGATAAAACACTTGAGATGTGTACCCAAGATGTTATTGCTTTGATAGTCTCGGAAACTGGTTTTCAATGCTTCCATGGGCTCAATATTGTACACTACCACCTTCCATAATAGCATCAAGATGTCCCCATATAACCATGGGCGGAGCCATGTTATCTCAACCAGGTGGTGGGCTCCTCAAAAATTTTCAATTTATTTTTTCATATATATAATAAAAATAATAAATTTTAATTTTTTTCTTTTATAATTTTCAGTTTTCGATTTATAGTTTTATATTTAATTCTGAGAAGATTATAGTTATAATGATTTTTAATTTTAAAATTTTCAATTTTATCTTTAATTTTAAATTTTTTAATATTTATCTTTAATTTTAAAATTTTTAATATTTATCTTAAATTTTAAAATTTTTAGAAAGTTCTTCAATGTGATAATAACTTTTAATCATTAATAAGAATATTTTAATTTTTTACATAAAAATTATAACTAAATAAACTAAAATAATTTTAATTTATTTTTTAAAAGTGTATTATCTTATTTTAGAGAAATTAAATAAAAAATTTAAAAATTGATAAGTTAAACTAATAAAAGAAAAAAAAAACATTAAAATTTTTAAAAAAATGTGAACCTCTCTCTGTGTGCTTGCATATCAGACTTTTTATGGAACGGATAACCACTATTAACCAGCATTAGTGAAGTACGAATTTGCAGCAAATGTTGACAGCAAGGGATCAACTATTGGAAAACTCAAAGTCAATATGAATAGAGCTCAGTAGTATATGAAGCTGTATGCTGATAAGCACAGAAGAGCAGCTGAGCTAGAGAAGGGGAATTAGTTTTGGTCAAACTACAACCCTATAGACAACATTCTCTGGCATTGCGAAAGAATAAAAAACTTAGCATGCGATATTTTGGCCCTTTTCCAATTATGAAAAGGCTCAACCCTATGGATTATGAAGTAGAGTTACCAGAAGAAGCCAAGATACATAATGTGTTCAACATTTCCCTATTAAAGAAATTCAAGGGAGACCCGTCACAACAGCACTTTCCCTTTTCTCCAAGGACAATGGATAGTAGCAACAAAACTATTCTACAAGGAAATAAAGAGCTGCATCAAGTACAAGTGCAATGGGATGGAAGGCAAGATACTCCAACTACTTGGGAAACAGTAGAGGAGTTTGATGTAGTGTTAGATCAAGATGATTAACATATTTAAAGTTTTGATTACTACAAGACAGACGAAACTTTCCCAGATGGAACATCAGCAAGCAAGTCAGATGAAACAAGCACAACGGAAGATGACCCTTCAAAGTTGAAGTCATTCGTCTGTCTCAAGTCAAGTCATCAGACGATAGGATAAAACGAAATCTCCTAGACTGAAGAAGTTTATCGTCTGTCCAAGAAGTGAAGTAAAGTATGAGTCACTCGCGCCAAGATTTCAAATCTTAAGAAATACTCTTTAGAAGCATCCAAGATCAGTATGAGGATTCGCACTTACACATGCAACTCGAAAAGGTCTTCACCTTTTTGTCAAAGTCTCTGTACATGTCAGAAAAAGTACTGCGCTATCTAAATCCGCTGCACACGCTATCAATCACTCAAGTACTATCTGACACCTTTTGGAAGCTCTCGAGGAAATTGTTCAACGACATTCTTCTGTGTCTAACGGATATCTGAAGACGTTGCCTATTTAAAGACTTCACTTCTTTAAAGTTCAGTTGGCGAACACGCTTCTAGTATTCAATCTTCTGTGATTTCGCTCACTATATCTATTGTACTTCATTGTAAAACCCTCTCTACGAAGAGGAATCTTTCTTGTTTAAAACAACTCTTTCAAATCCACTTGTGTGGTGTTTTAGCCTGAGGAGGCTGGTTGTTCAAAGAATACCTTTGTTGTTTAGCATGCGAAGGTTGTGTTCAAAGAATATCGTGTTATAGCCAGAAGTGGCTGGGCGCAAATAATACTTGTAACCCTTTCACGGTTGGTAGTGAAAACTCAGTTGTTACTGGGTAACTGAACGTAGTCTTATATAGACGAACCAGTATAAAAATACTTGTGTATTTGTTTCTCTAAGTTTTTCGACTAACGAGGATAATCAAACTATAACGTCTGTCCATTAAAAACAATCTTTGAAGATTAAGATTATTTCGTCTGAACATATTTAAACTCACAGACGAAAGTGATAATTTTTTTTTAAAAAAACACAATTCAACCCCCTTCTTGTGTTCTATCTTTTACAGTTTGGTATCAAAGCTCAGCCTTTAAGGGTTGAGCGCTTTACAGCTGCTAGAGGAAAAGATCCTGGATGTAGTTACAAGGACCTTAGTTCTTGTCTGGAGGGTCATCCATAAACAAGCCACCGACGTTCTCTGACGATGACTATCCTTACTGGGCTGATCGGATGGAGATGTACATCAAATCCACTCAGTACAGACTGTGGAACATCATAACTCAAGGAAACATCCCTATTGTCAAACCCGAGGTTGAATGGGGAAATGAAAAATTCTCGCTTATGGAACTCAACAACAAAGTCAGATATGCCATCATGTGTGCATTATCAAGGACAAAATACAACAGATTCTGTGCCTACAAAACAGCTAAAGAGCTTTGGGATGCCCTCAAGATTTCCTATGAAGGAACTGAGGATGTGCGTTTGAGGAAAGCTACCACTCTTCAAAGAGAATATGAGATGTTCCTAATGAAGAAAGGAGAATCTATTGACATGATGTTTGGAAGATTCCAAACGATATTGAATGGACTCACTGCGCTGGACATTACATTCACCAAGGCCCAAAACAACATGAAGATATTGGATAGTCTTCCTCCTCCATGGGAAGCTATGTCCACTGCCATCTCAGTTGGGCGTGATATGAAGACATTAACTCTTGATGAAACTTTGGAAGAAACCTTGGAAGAAAATGCTACTTTGAGAACAAACCTTGGAAGAAAATGCTACTTTGAGAACTGAAAATGAGTTACTGCAAAAAGAAGTATCAGATGAAAAATCATCTGAGTCTGAAAAGGATAATTTTATTTTTGAAATTGAAAGATTGAAGAAAGAAAATGAATCCTTACTCAAAGACTTAACAAAGTTCACTAAGGGATCCTCTGTACTAGAAAATATTTTAAAATATGGGAGATCTCCATCTGATAAGAGTGGACTTGGTTATGTTGAAGAGTCAGACAAAAAGAAAAACAATTTTGTTCTGTCTGCTTATAAAAAGAAGATAAAAAATTACAATAAGGTTCCAAATAATTATAGAAAAGATAAAAGAACCTTAAACAAAAAGAAATCTTCTTTCACTAACAAAGAAGGACCTAAAAAGATTTGGGTACCAAAGTCACTCATTATTCCTGTTGCAGACATCCTTAATAGGAAAATAGAGGACTTCAAGCTGGTACCTGGACAATGGGTGCTCACGACACATGATGAGAGACCTGTCTATGTTCCAAGATCTCAGACCAAGTAAAGGGTCTGTATCATATGGTTCAGGGAAAGGTAAAATCTTAGGCATTGTGGCTGTTGGTAAGACACCTAATCCTCTTATCCAAAATGTGTCTTATGTTAAAGGTCTCAACTTCAATCTACTTAACATAAGTCAATTTTGTGACAGTGGATATGAAGTAGCTTTTAACTCATATAAATGTATAGTAAAAAACAAAGACAAATCCATTCTATTTGTTGGGAAAAGAAGGAATAATCTTTATGAAGTTTGTCTTTCTGACCTTAGTGATCAGAATGTGACATGTTTGATTTCAGCAGATGATGAACGAGATATTTGGCACAAAAAGCTTGGACATTTAAGTCTCAAGTATATTTCAAAAATTTCTTAAAAGGATCTTGTAAAAGGTTTGCCAAAAATATCTTGGAAATCCAATCGTCTGTGTGAATCTTGCCAGCATGGGAAACAACTCAAAGCTTCTTTTAAATCAAAAAATGTTGTTTCCACGACAAGACCGCTAGAACTGTTACATATTGATCTCTTTAGACCTACTCAGACTAAAAGTCTTGGAGGAAAGAGATATGGATTTGTAATTGTTGATGATTATACTTGATTCACATGGGTATACTTCCTAGCACATAAACACTAGTCATTCAGTGTTTTTGAAATATTCTGCAAACGTGTTCAAAAAGAAAAAGGAATATGTATTGCGTCTGTTAGGAGCGATTGTAACGCCCCGCTGTTTTTCATTGCTTAAATATTTTCCTTTTTATCTATTTATTATTATTATTTGAAAATGTTTCCCTTTATTTAGATTTCTTTAAATAAAATTTTAAAATAATTTCCCTTGCTAACAAAAATGTCACCAAAATAAAACACATCACATAGATCACATCGTAATCATACATCAAAAGTTATTTACAAAATGTCACATAGTACGTAATATTGTGATAATTATAATATACACATTATTCACAAAAATCCTCATGTTTGTTTATCCTTCGTTCACATCTCCAATAGATTTATCCTGTTAATCTGCTCCCCCAATTAAAATTTAGGATCATCACAGGTGTCAAACCACAGACACAAACACGCAAGGGTAAGTTCCAAAAATCTTAATAAAAATACATATCATATAAAATTATCAATATAATACATATCATAATCAAATAAATAAAGAATGAATTATGACTTAAATGAAATTTCTATATGATGCATGCTTCATCCTCAACTCCAAAAATATGCAATGTGGTACCATCTCAGATAATACGACATCATCATCGTAAAACTTACCGACCAGTTGGGATTTCACAGTGGTGCACAGAATCTCATAAACAATCATGTGATCATCATGAATTAAATGAATTCTCACTATGAATTTGGACTAGCTCAGTTGGTTAAGACATGACTGAAAACACCAAGGTTTTGGGTTCAAGTCATCCTCACTTCATTTTTAGTTACATATATATATTTTTATTTTTTTTTATATTTGAAAATTTAAGTAAATTGCAACTTCTCTTACAATTCTTATTACTTTAAAACTTCAATAATAATTATAAGTTCATAAATTTTAGAACACAAATATTTTGAGATTATTCTAGAATTTTTAGAAAATTGAAAACTTAAAATACTTTAGAAACTTCCCTCACCTTGATTTCTTTTGGCTACTCTTTTGGAAGACTTTGAGAAAGCTTTTGAAGGTTGAAAGAATGTTGATTCTACTCTCAAAGTTAAATGAAATAGGTTTTTGGTGAATTTAGAAAAATTTGGAATTTTAGCAAAATAAGCTTATGGTTTTGGGAAAATTGGAAAAACTAAGATTTTGGTGTTTTGGTGCAAATGAATTCATGGCTGAAGTGTTCTCAAATGGTTTCTATTTATAGGTGAAATAAAATTTAAAATATTATTAGTGGTAAAATTTAATATACTTAGTGGTTTTACCATAAAAATTTAATTAGAATTCTTTTTCTTTTTAGTGCACCACTAATCAGATTGGTGCTAATACCACTAATTTAGTGCATCCTTCCATCACTCCTTACATATTGCACTTGTCATAATTTTCACAATTTTTCTTGTTCACATTTTCTCTTGTACTCATTATATACATTATATTTTTATAAAAATATCAGATAGGCCTATTAGCTCAGTTGGTTAAAGCATTCTGCTACTAACTTGAAGATTGCAGGTTCGAGTCCTGCATGTGACATTTTAATTTTAAAATTTTTTAAACAATAAACTAGTACTTAATATATATCTTATATTTTATAAAAGTATCAAATAAATGTAGTAGCTTAGTTGGTTAAAGTGGTAGCTTAATAACCTGTAGGTTGTAGGTTTGAATCCCTCGAAATTTACCTCATTGAAATAATGTAGGATAGCTTTTCTGCATCTCACTTTCCAATTCCCATGTTGCATCATCCGTTCTCCAGATAACCTTTACTAAAGGAATATCTTTTCCCCTTAAGGTTTTGATTCTTCTATCCTACTCTTTTTATTATTTGGAAGGGACCAATTAAACGCAGTGAAAGTTTTCGGGATTTTAAAACTCTTCCAATACCAGTCCATGGATTTACCCTTAAGAATACGTGATCACCAACATCAAATTCCAAATCTTTTCTTCTTTTGTCATGATAACTTTTCTGTCTACTTTGTGCTGTTCTCATTTTTCCCTGAATTAACTTAATCTTTTCTGATGTTTGTTGTACAATATCAGGTCCTAAAATTAAACTTTCTCCTGATTCAGTCCAACACAAAGGAGTTCTACATTTTCTTCCATATAAAGCTTCAAAAGGTGTCATACCAATGGAAGAATGAAAACTATTATTGTAAGTAAATTCTATCAAAGGCAAAAAGTCTACCCAACAACCCTTATGTTCTAAAACACAAGCTCTCAATAAATCCTCTAAAGATTGGATTGTTCTTTCAGTTTGTCCATCAGTTTGGGGATGATAGGCTGAACTTAATTTTAATTTGGTGCCTAAAGCTTTATGTAAACTCTCCCAAAATCTTGAAGTAAATCTAGGGTCTCTGTCTGATACAATACTAGATGGTACACCATGTAATCTTACAATCTCACCTATGTACAAATTAGTTAATTTCTCTAAAAAATACCTAATATTAATAGGAATAAAATGTGCAGACTTAGTTAAACGATCTACTATAACCCAAATTGAATCAAATCCCCTAGGGCTTCTTGGCAAAGCTACCACAAAATCCATAGATATGCTATCCCATTTCCATTGTGGTATTTCTAAAGGTTGCAATAAACTGAGGGTTTCGATGTTCAATTTTAGCCTTTTGACAAATTAAACAAGAATACACATATTCACAAATTTCTTTCTTCATTCGAGGCCACCAAAACATGGTTTTCAAATCTTTGTACATCTTAGTGGCACCAGGATGAATACTTAATTTGCTTTTATGTGCTTCCTCCAAAATTGTTTTTCTAACTTCTATTATATTAGAAATACAAATTCTATCTTGAAACCTCAAAATACCATCCATTCCAATCTTAAACTCACTACTTTTTCCTTGATTCAAAATTTCCATTTGAGTTTTCAGAAAAGGATCAAATTCTTGCTTCTGTCTAATTTCTTCCAAAAATGTGTTAGAAATTTGTAAAGCTCCTAATCTAATACTCGTATTAGTAGTTTCACACACTAAACTAAGATCTCGAAATTGTTCTAATAAATCCATTTCTCTAATCATCAGTGAAGACATAATCAAAGACTTCCTACTTAAAGCATCTGCTACCACATTAGCCTTTAGGGATGGTAATTAAGTTCAAAATCATAATCCTTTAAAAATTCCATCCATCTTCTTTGTCTCATGTTTAATTCTTTTTGACTAAATAAATATTTAAGGCTTTTGTGATCGCTAAATACTTCAAATCTAGTTCCATACAAATAGTGTCTCCACATCTTAAGTGTGAATACTAAGTAGCTAATTCTAGATCATGGGTTGGATAATTTTTCTCATGAATCTTAAGTTGTATAGAAGCATATTCTACCACTTTACCATCTTGCATCAATACTCCTCCTAAACCCATTTTAGATGCATCACAATACACTACAAAAGGTTCTTTGGGATCAGGTAGAGTTAATACTGGAGCAGTGGTCAATCTTTCCTTTAGAGTTTGAAAACTATCCTCACATTGAGTTGTCCAAATAAATGCCTGATTCTTTTTAGTCAAGGTAGTCAAAGGCAAAGCTATTTTAGAAAAATCTTTAATAAATCTCTATAATATCCCTGCTAATCCTAGAAAACTCCTAATCTCTGTTACACTTTTAGGTCTCTCCCATTCCAAAACAGTTATTGTACCTTACATGGATCTCTGAGATATTCCTCCCCGACATATCACATGACCTAAAAATTTCATTTTCTCCATCCAAAATTCACACTTAGATAATTTAGCAAAAAGTTTTCTGTCCTTTAAAATCTGTAATACTATATTTAAGTGTTTGGCATGATCCTCCCTAGTTTTACTATACACTAATATGTCATCAATGAATACAATTACAAAATGGTCAAGATAAGGGTGAAAAATTCGGTTCATATAATCCATAAATACTGCTGGAGCATTAGTCACTCCAAAAGGCATAACTAAATACTCATAGTGCCCATGCTTGGTCTTGAAAGCGATTTTGGAATATCCTCGGATTTTACCCTAATCGATGATATCTGATCTTAAATCAATCTTACTAAAAATACAAGCTCCTTTTAATTGATCCATAAGATCATCAATCCTAGGCAGTGGATATTTATTCTTAATGGTTACTCTATTCAATTGTCTATAATTTATGCACATTCTCATGGTTCCATCCTTTTTCTTAACTAACAAAACTGGAGCTCCCCAGGGTGATACACTAGGCCTTACAAACATTTGTTTACTTAACAATTCTTCAATTTGTTTCTTGACTTCGCTAATTCTACGGGAGACATTCTATATGGTGCTATGGAAATTGGTCCATTCCTGGAACTAAATCAATGGAAAACTCTATTTCTCTTTCAGGAGGTAATTGATCCACTTCTTGAAATATCTCTGTAAAATCTTTTACTATTGGCACACCACTCACCTCATTTTCAGATTTAGTTTCATTAGCGGTGATCATGTATACTTGGGTATTGTTTTCCTTTAAAGATTTTAAGACTTTATTTATGGAAACAATTTCAATATCCCTACTCACCTCCGGGTCTCGAAAAATAATTGTTTTGTCAAAGCAATTCAACAAAACATGATTAGTGGACAACCAATCCATACCTAAAACAACTTCAATTTGTTGAAGGGTAAACAAATCAAATTGACACGAAAGTTTTATCACCAATTTTTATTTTGTCTAGACAGATATCCGAGGTTAAAGCGAAGTCCGGTTGGAGTATTTACTTCTAATTTAAAGTTTAATGAAGACACATGGAGTTTCAATTTTTGTACACAAGAATATGACACAAAAGAATGAGTAGCACCAGAGTCAAATAACACAGTTAAAGGAGTTTCATTTATGAAGCATTTACCTCAAATCAAAGGTTCTGAAGTCTCAGTTCCATTAAGAGAAAAAATTCTTCCTTGAGTCTTCGGTTTTTCAGACGGATTTTCGGACATGCTTCCTTTTCCTCGACAATCTTTTGCTAGATGTCCCTTTGTGTTACATTTGTAGCACCAGTTGCACGATGAAGCATAGTGTCCAAATTCTCCACACTTAAAACACTTGACATTAACAGGATTAGATTCACGATTTCTCATAGGAGCTTTAGAAAAATTCCCAGCAGAACGTTCCTTAAATCCTTGAGAAGCTTGGTATGGTTTCCCTTTATTTTCGAACCCAAATCTTTTATTTTTAATGGGTCCACCAATATTTTTATTTTTATAATATACAGCTCTAGCACGAGAATCCTCATCATATATTCTACACATATTTACAAGCACTAGAAATTGGTGAATACCTTGATAATTTATAGCCTGTTTTATTTCAGGACGCAGGCCATTTAAAAATTTAACACATGTTGACCTTTCACCATCTTTTCCATGGTAGTGTGTAGAATATCTGACTAGATCCTCAAACCTAACCGCATACTCAGCTACTGTTAAGTTCCCTTGTTTTAATTCCAAAAACTCCATTTCTTTTTTATTCCTTATATCTTCAGGAAAATATTTTTCTAAAAACAATTCCTTAAATTCTCCCCATTTTATTGTTTCTCCTTCCTTCGCTTCATATTGGTAAGCATTTTCCCACCAATATTCTGCCTCATCCACCAACATATGAGTTGCGAAAATTACCTTTTTATCCTCAGAACATCCCATTACCCGAAAGATTTTCTCAATTTCCCTTACCCATCGTTGAGCACCTTCAGGGTCATATCCACCTCCAAAAGTAGGCGGATTATTCCTCAAAAGCTCCGGATCACGATATTCATTATGTTCGTTGTTGTTCCTATTTTGACTTCCAATTGCTTGGGCAAGTTTTTCGAGTGCCTCAAAGCAATTGCCTTATCATTTCCTCAGGTCATCTATTATTATTACGAGAAAATAAAATCACAAAGCACATCAACTAACAATCACACAAGAATATAGAGCACATAAACAAACAATCATATACTCCACCTTATAACTTCTACCAATCATTTAATCACAACAAAAACATGGTTAGCTCAAAATTCACAAGTCCAAGAAAACATCTTGCCGATACCAACCGTAACGCCCATTGTTTTTCATTGCTTAAATATTTTCCTTTTTATCTATTTATTATTATTATTTGAAAATGTTTCCCTTCATTTAGATTTCTTTAAATAAAATTTTAAAATAATTTCCCTTGCTAACAAAAATGTCACTAAAATAAAACACATCACATAGATCACATCGTAATCATACATCAAAAGTTATTTACAAAATGTCACATAGTACGTAATATTGTGATAATTATAATATACACATTATTCACAAAAATCCTCATGTTTGCTTATCCTTCGTTCACATCTCCAATAGATTTATCTGTTAATCTGCTCCCCAATTAAAATTTAGGATCATCACGGGTGTCAAACCACAGACACAAACACGCAAGGTAAGTTCCAAAAATCTTAATAAAAATACATATCATATAAAATTATCAATATAATACATATCATAATCAAATAAATAAAGAATGAATTATGACTTAAATGAAATTTCTATATGATGCATGCTCCATCCTCAACTCCAAAAATATGCAATGTGGTACCATCTCGATAATACGACATCATCATCGTAAAACTTACCGACCGGTTAGGATTTCACGGTGGTGCACGAGAATCTCATAAACAATCATGTGATCATCATGAATTAAATGAATTCTCACTATAAAAATCCCCCAAGTCCGGCATCCCACCTAGACGCACGGATTAAGTTATTATCGCACCTCTAACCGAGGTCACCTCTTTTGAGGCATGCATGAATGAATGAAAACTTATCTCCCTTTCTAAAAATCTCATTTAAAACAACACCAATCTTGTTGATATTACAAGTCCATTCCATCATTATATTTTATATTATGGGTTAATAATTTATAGTATAATAATCATAGTTTTCATCACAATCTTCAACGTGCATAGCATAGGTAATTAATCACAAGTCTCAATCATCAACCAAATTCAAGAAAAAGGTAAACATACACAATCCAAGTCATTATCCAAATATACGTCAAAAGTCATTCACATTCAAATCAAATTTTCCAATTACTTGTTAAAAATCTTCATAAAATTACGTATTATATAAATAACTTAAAGTTATGAAATCGTAAAGGTGGCGAGCCTCCTAGTTAGATCTCATAATTTTATGATCTCAAATTATCATTTCATAAAATTAAATATTATATAAATATCTTAAAGTTATGAAATCAGTAAAGGTGTGCGAGCATCCTAGTTGGATCTCATAATTTTAAGATCTCAAATTATTATTTCATAAAATTAAATATTATATAAATAACTTAAAATTATGAAATCAGTAAAGGTGGCAGAGCCTCCTAGTTAGATCTCATAATTTTAAGATCACAAATTATCATATGAAATATAAACAAATGAAAGCGGAAATATTTAAATATAAAGATATAAATATGCGGTATTATAAATGAAATCTGGACTAGCTTAGTTGGTTAAGACATGACTGAAAACACCAAGGTCTTGGGTTCAAATTATGCTCACTTTATTTTTAGTTACATATATATATTTTTATTTTTTTTTATATTTGAAAATTTAAGTAAATTACAACTTCTCTTACAATTCTTATTACTTTAAAACTTCAATAATAATTATAAGTTCATAAATTTTAGAACACAAATATTTTGAGATTATTCTAGAATTTTTAGAAAATTGAAAACTTAAAATAATTTAGAAACTTCCCTCACCTTGATTTCTTTTGGCTACTCTTTTGGAAGACTTTGAGAAAGCTTTTGAAGGTTGAAAGAATGTTGATTCTACTCTCAAAGTTAAATGAAATAGGTTTTTGGTGAATTTAGAAAAATTTGGAATTTTAGCAAAATAAGCTTATGGTTTTGGGAAAATTGGAAAAACTAAGATTTTGGTGTTTTGGTGCAAATGAATTCATGGCTGAAGTGTTCTCAAATGGTTTCTATTTATAGGTGAAATAAAATTTAAAATATTATTAGTGGTAAAATTTAATATACTTAATGGTTTTACCATAAAAATTTAATTAGAATTCTTTTTCTTTTTAGTGCACCACTAATCAGATTGGTGCTAATACCACTAATTTAGTGCATCCTTCCATCACTCCTTACATATTGCACTTGTCATAATTTTCACAATTTTTCTTGTTCACATTTTCTCTTGTACTCATTATATACATTTATTTTTATAAAAATATTAGATAGGCCTATTAGCTCAGTTGGTTAAAGCATTCTGCTACTAACCTAAAGATTGCAGGTTCGAGTCCTGCAAACAAATGTAGTGGCTTAATAACCTGTAGGTTGTAGGTTTGAATCTTGCATGGGTCATTCTAAGTTTATTTTATTTTTTTATTTTTATTTTTTATTTTTTTTTATTTTTTTTTAATTCTTAAAATATTTCTCAAATCAAATATAAAATAAGATTTCTTAATAATAATATAATTAAAACAATAAATTTTCAGTAATTCGAAATATAAAGTAATATTTGAAACATCAAATAGTAATAAAAATGTCAAACAACAAATTTATTTTTTTATTACATTTTTATTTAGAAATGTAATCATAATTTTCTCAAATTACGTAATAATATTGCTACCCAATGATAAATTATTTTTGAATTACATTTTCTGTCTAATCAAATTATAACAGTAAATAGTTAATATGCACATTTTTATAGAATTTTTAGTAAATGTTTTAACTACGAAATTATTTATGAAAATTAATTTTGAGGGTGTTACAGCGATCATGGAACAAAATTTGAAAATTCTGAGTTCAATGCCTTTTATTTTGAAAATGCTATCTTTCACAATTTTTCATCTTCAAGAACTCCTCAGCAAAATGGAGTTGTGGAAAGGAAAAATCGTACCTTACAAGAAATGGCTAGAACTTTGTTGCATGAAAGCTCTCTTCCAAAATTATTGGGCAGAAGCAATTAATACTTCCTATTATATTCAAAACAGAATATTGATAAGGCCAATATTGAATAAGACTCCATATGATCTATGGAAAGGAAGAAGACCCAACATTTCTTACTTCTATTCTTTTGGATGTGAATGTTTCATCTTAAACACTAAAGATCAACTTGGCAAATTTGATTCAAAAGTGGTGAAGGGATTCTTACTTGGATATTCCAATACGTCTAAGGCCTATAGAGTATTTAACTCTAAGACGCAAGTTGTAGAGGAATCAATTCATGTAAAATTCCAAGATAACTCAAAGGCTGATAAGGAAATATCAGACCTAGAAAATTTATTTGATAATTTGCAGATTAACCCTTCTGGTCAAAGCTCAAGTTCAAACGGTCAACCTGAGTCAGACACAAGAACTAACACAAGAGCAGACGATAGAAGTACAGACGAACCCTCTTCGTCTGATGCTCATCAACATGATGATTAAGCTCCTATAAGAACGTGGAAGTTTGCCTCAAACCACACAGAAGATCTTATCATTGGAGATAGACATTAAGGTGTTCAAACAAGATCAAGACTAAAAGAATCGTTTGGCTATGCTCTCGTGTCAAATATAGAGCCCAAGAATATTGAGGAAGCTCTACAAGATAATGACTGGATTTTAGCTATGGAAGAAGAGCTAAACCAGTTTACCAGAAATGATGTTTGGACTTTGGTAGAAAAACCAAGAAGCAAAAGTATCATTGGAACGAGATGGGTGTTCAGAAATAAACTTGATGAAGATGGAAAAGTGGTAAGAAATAAAACAAGATTAGTAGTTCAAGGCTATAATCAACAGAAAGGTATAGATTTCACTGAAACTTTCGATCCTGTAGCTAGATTAAAAGCCATTAGAATTTTACTTGTCTTTGCTGCTCATAAGAATATCATCCTATATCAAATGTGTTGGACTTGAAGCTTGAAGAATGCAGTTTGTGTCTCTCTTATGTGTTTTGGTTTTGATGAATGTATTTTCGGTTTTCCATAAATGAATGTAACTAGGATATAACTATGTGTTGTGTGTTGAATTCTTTGTTTAAAACCCCAGAGATGTGCATAACTTGTGTATGATTGATCATGTGAAGAATGTTTGATTTCCATTTGAGAAAAACAGTTTGAAAAACCTTGGAAATCCATTTTTCACTGATGTAATCGATTACAGCCCTGATGTAATCGATTACATTGATCATGCTCTCTGGTGTAATCGATTACATGGGTGATGTAATCGATTACATGCTGAGAGCTCTCTGGTGTAATCGATTACATCCCCAGTGTAATCGATTACATGGTTTGAAAATCACCTATTTTGGGTTTCCCTCTTCAATGTAATCGATTACATGCTCGTGGTAATCGATTACATGCCTGGAAAAAATCAAATTGGAGGGTTCTAACGGCTAGTGTAATCGATTACATGCATTTGGGATCAATTACATTGAGTTGTAGATCAGATTTGCACGTTTTCTCCTCCAAATTGATTCTATAAGTACATCCTTGATGAAGCACATGATATTGCTAAAAACCTAACTTCTTAAAACCATTCCTACACTTTCATATGCTCTAAATCTAGAGTTCATCAAGGTTTTCAAAGACAAAGGGAAACTTGATTCATTCCATTGATTGGGTGGATTTCATAGTGCTCATTTGTGATCAGATTCTACACATAAGGTGTATTCTTTACTGATCTTTTGCATTTCCAATTTTGGGTTGTTGCTCTAGAGAGAGGTCTCTCTAGATAGAGCATTGTATTTGAGAAGTGATTCTCAAAGTTTGATCTTGGAGGTGCCAAGGTCTTGGAAGTTTGTTCTTCAGGTTGGAGAACAGATTTGGGTGTTTTGATTTTGTTTGTATTGCTTGTTGCAGAGTGAATGTAAAAGGATACAAAAGGAATCATTTGATAGTGGAAAGCCAATCGCAACAGTTGTTGGATTGGGACTGGGACGTAAGGATTGGCGAACAAAGTATATATCATTTGTGCACTCATCTTCTTCCTTATTCTCTTTACAGTTTTCACTATATTGTTATTGTTCATATTTCGCTCTTGTATTTGGAAAGCGTATTGATAATCCACTCATTAATTGGTTTAGAAATAGAATCAGTAATTGAATCTGTAATTGGAAGGTAATTGATAGGAAATTAAAAGGAATTAGAAACACGCGAATTTGGGGTAAAGTTTAACAAGAATCTATTCACCCCCCCTCTAGATTCATACATAGGGACCAACAATTGGTATCAGAGCTACTTCTAGTAAGTTGCTCTAAAATTTGATCCATAATGGCAAGTAATCAATTACCTTTTGCTGAAGGTGCCTCTATTAATAGACCTCCTCTGTTTTGTGGAGATAACTATCCATTTTGGAAAGTTAGAATGAAAATCTTTATGGAGTCTATAAATAGAAACATTTGGCAGTTGTTGTATTTGAATCGATTTTAAAGTCCCCACATATATAGTTGATGGAAATGAATTAGAAAAACCATTTGATAAGTGGGAACCAGAAGAAATTAGGAGAGCAGAAAATGATGCTAAAGCTTTAAACATTATACATTCTGCATTAAACTCTGATGAATTTTTTAGAATTTCAGCTTGTACAACAGCAAAGGAAGCATGGGATCTCATCATGGTAACTCATGAAGGTACTCCTGAGGTGAGAAGAGCTAGAAAGAACACACTCATCCAAGAGTATGAAATGTTCAGAATGGCACAAGGTGAGTCTATCATGGACATGCAGAAACGATTCACACACATTGTGAATCACCTCAAAGGACTCGGTAAGGTCTTTGTTGAGGAAGAGGTAAACATAAAGGTGCTGAAGTCTCTAAGCGAGAAAATGGCAACCAACGATCAAATGACCATCACGAGAATCAAAGAACTTGGCCTTAATGACAAGTCTTGAGTTGTTTGGTAAGTTGAGAGAATATGAGATGGATATGTCACGTATGGCTGATGAAGAGCAAAAAGACAAGAAGGCTAAGAGTTTAGCACTTAAAATGGAGGACACAGCTAGTGATAGTGATGCATCATCAAGCTGTGGAAACGAATCTGAACAAGAAATGAATCTCATGGTCAGAAAGTTCAAAAGGTTTATGAGGAAGAACAACAACAAGAAGAGATTCAACAATGTTAGAAAAGGATCATCTTCGAAGGTCACATGCTATGAATGTGGCAAGGCTGGACACTATAGATCTCGAGTGTCCAAACTTGAAGAAATCAAGCAAAAGAAGTGAGCCTAGAAGAGTGGAGCAAGAAGAAAAACCCAAGAAGGACCGATATCGGAAGAAAAAGGCCTACATTGCTTGGGAAGAAAATGACGCTCATCATCTAGTGAAAGCGAAAATGAGGAAGCCAACTTATGTCTTATGGCTAAACCAGAATCGGATGATGAGGTAAGTGATTCGACTCCTCCAAAAATGATAATGATTATGATGAATTATATATCGCTTTTTGTGAGTTATTTAAAGAAGCGAGAAAAATTTGAAAAACTAAGTAAGGTTTTGAAAAACAGAGTTCTTGATTTAGAAAATGAAATTTTGTTTTGAAAACCGATAATCAAAAATTAAAAGATGAAAATGATAAATTGAAATTGCCCTGTTCAAAGTGTAAATCTTTTACTGCCCCTTTGAAAAAGAATAACAAGAAGTTCCATACATTTAAACAAACCAGCAAGTATAGAAACTTCTCATGTAGTTATTGTATGCAATCTGGACATAATCATTATAACTGCATGATTAGAAAGAAAGGCTTAGATAATGGATTGTTTAAATGGATAAAGAAAGATAGTCACAATTCTAACATGAAAGGACCCAACAAGATTTGGGTACCAAAAACCAAATGATATCTTTCTATGTGTAGGTGTCTTGAGAGCCAAACACTCAACATGGTATTTGGATAATGGTGCTCAAGACATATGACGGGTGACAAGAGTAACTTTATCTCCTTCAAATCCAAAGAATCCGGTTCAGTAGTTTATGGAGATAATAACAAAGGCAAAATTCTGGGTATTGGTGATGTTGGAGACAAATCCAACTCCGTGATTGAAGATGTACTGCTTGTAGAAGGTTTGAAGTTTAATCTTCTGAGTATTAGCCAATTATGCGACAAAGGCTACCAAGTTTCATTCGACAAAGGCTGCTGCAAGATCAATAACAACGAATCGAATGAGGTATTGATGGTAGGTAAGAGAAGAGGTAACATCTATACACTTGAACTTGATCATTCATCATCATATCATGCATGTCTTACGTCTAATGATGATCTATCTTGGCTTTGGCATAGACGTATAACACATATTGATGTTCATCAACTTAATAAACTATCATCTAAGAGCTTAGTAGAAGGACTACCTGAATTAAAGTTCAAAAGAGAAGGGCTATGTGATGCATGTCAGAAAGGCAAGCAATCTAGAAACTCTTTCAAATCTAAAAATGTTGTTTCAACTTCTAGACCGCTTGAATTCTGCACATGGATCTCTTTGGTCCATCTAGAACTGCTAGTTTAGGTGGAAATCTATATGGATTAGTTGTTGTAGATGAATACTCTCGTTTTGCTTGGGTTGCTTTTATACCAAGTAAAGACACCACTTTTAAAGTTTTCAAAATACTTGCTAAAAAGATTCAAAACGAAAAAGATTTGAAAATCAAGTCCATTAGAAGTGATCATGGAGGGGAATTTGAAAATGAACTTTTTGAAAAGTTTTGTGAAAAATATGGAATCGATCACAACTTTTCCGCTCCAAGAACTCCACAACAAAATGGGGTTGTTGAGAGGAAAAACAGATCTTTAGTAGAACTAGCAAGAACTATGTTGAATGAAAGTGATTTGCCTAAATATTTTTGGGCTGATGCAGTTTCCACTGCATGCTATGTTCTAAATAGAATTGTGATTCGACCTATTTTAAAGAAAACCCCCTATGAACTCTATAAAGGCAAGAAACCCAATATCTCTCATTTTCGGGTATTTGGGTGTAAGTGTTTTGTTTTGAATAATAGCAAAGAGCCTATTGGTAAGTTTGATGCCAAGGCTGATGAGGGTGTGTTTATTGGGTATTCATCATCAAGTAAAGCATATAGAGTCTTTAATAAAAGGAGAATGTGCATTGAGGAATCTGTGCATGTTAAGTTTGATGAAACTAACAATCCCCAAAAGGGAAGTGTATTTGTTGATGATGATGAGCATGTAGGTGAAGAAAGCATAAGCAAAGAAGAAAAGCAAGAACCACCAACTACTTCTCATGAGCTTCCAAAAGAATGGAGGAAACCAAGAGATTTATCTCTTGATAACATCATTGGTGACATCCATAAGGGAGTATCTACTAGATCTACTCATAACATGTTTTGTGATGATTATGCATTTGTGTCTCAATTTGAACCTTCTTGTGTTGATGATGCTATAAATGATGAATATTGGATGAATGCTATGCAAGAAGAATTAAATCAGTTTAAAAGGAATAACGTATGGGAGTTAGTACCTTTTAAAAGAGATATGAATGTGATTGGAACAAAATGGGTGTTTAAAAATAAGTTAGATGAGAATGGAGTAGTGGTTAGGAATAAGGCTAGACTAGTAGCTAAGGGATATAATCAACAAGAAGGAATAGATTTTGGTGAAACATATGCCCCTGTTGCTAGACTAGAAGCTGTTAGAGTTTTACTTGCTTTTGCCTGCATACATGATTTCAAGTTATTTCAAATGGATGTTAAAAGTGCTTTCTTGAATGGCTATATCAATGAAGAAGTTTTTGTTTCACAACCTCCTGGATTCACCGATTTGATTTCTGAACATGTGTACAAACTCAAGAAGGCCCTATATGGTCTTAAACAAGCCCCTAGACAATGGTATGAAAGGCTAAGTAAATTTCTTCTGTCAAAAGGGTTCTGCAAAGGTAATGTTGACAAAACTCTTTTCATAAGGAGGAAGTCAAACTGTATTTTGTTGGTTCTAGTTTATGTTGATGATATTATTTTTGGATCAACTAATAAATCTCTGTGTGAAGAGTTTGTGAATAGCATGCAAGGGGAGTTTGACATGTCTATGATGGGAGAACTCAAATTCTTCCTAGGACTGCAAGTCAAACAACTGAAAGATGGAATCTTCATACATCAAGCAAAGTACACCAAGGAATTGTTGAAGAAATTCGACATGGAGAGTTGTAAGATCTCAAACATTCCTATGTCAACTAATCTCTACTTGGATAATGATGCAGCTGGACAAAGTGTAGACCAATCAAGATATAGAGGGATCATTGGATCACTCTTGTACCTCACAGCAAGTAGGCCAGACATTATGTTCAGTGTATGTGCTTGTGCAAGATTCCAATCTGCACCAAAAGAATCACACATGGTAGCTGTGAAGAAAATATTGAAGTATCTCAAAGGAACTACTAACTGTGGTTTGTGGTATCCAAAAGGTACGTATCCTACATTGGTTGGTTTTAGTGATCTTGACTTTCTTTGGTTGTAAACCGATAGGAAAAGTACTAGTGGAGTATGTCATTTGTTTGGAGGGAGCTTGGTCTCATGGTATAGCAAGAAACAAGCCTGTGTAGCTCTTTCAACTGCAGAAGCAGAGTATATAGCTGCAGGTAGCTGTTGTGCTCAGACCATTTGGTTGAAGCAACAACTGGAGGATTTTGGACTTAAGCTTGATCATATTCCAATCAAGTGTGACAACACAAGTGCCATTAGTATCACGAAGAATCCAGTTTTACACTCAAGGACAAAGCACATCGAGGTGCGTCATCACTTCATTAGAGATCATGTTGAGAAGGGAGATGTTGAGGTGGAATTCATTGACACAGAAAATCAACTCGCGGATATCTTCACCAAACCTCTGCCCAAGGAGAGGTTCTTCAAACTTAGAACCAATCTTGGTATACTAAGTGAAGAACATCTCACATAAGTAATGTAAGTATGAGAGTTTAATCATTCAATTGTGCTTAAATTTGGTATGAATTCATTACATTACATGATCTTGACCATTAACATGATGAATCAAATGTTTTTCAATCATCCTATATGTGAAAATCATTAACATTGCAGTTCATAGCTTTATTTCATCTTGATTTTTGATTTTCTATAGGATGTAATCGATTACAGCATGTATGTAATCGATTACAGTAGGTTTTGGTTCTGGTGTAATCGATTACAGTACCAATGTAATCGATTACATGTGTGAGAGGCTCTGGTGTAATCGATTACAGGTCCAATGTAATCGTTTACAGTGTGTTTTCATTCTGATGTAATCGATTACATCACGAATGTAATCGATTACATGAGCTCTGGAAGTGTTTTTTCAGAGCTTTGTTCTTCGTTTCTGGTCTTTGTGATCCATGCTTTGGAAGCCCATTGCACACATTCATTGAACCTAGTCTTTTATGATCTATATTAGTGCTGTATTAGGGTTTTAGCTCTCACATTCACATTCTCTAAACCCTAAGAATACCAAGAGCCACCTTTGAAATCACCTTTCTCTCTTGTCTCACCACCGTTCTTCATCTTCAAACCATGGACGGACAAGGAAGCAGCAAAAGGATGAAATCAAGGGCTAACCGTGATACTCAAGAAGAAAGACGTACCAAGAAGAGGCAGGACACCTCTTCGAAGAGGAAGGCTCCTGAAGAATCTGCTCGTCACAACCCTTGGTTCACCTCGAAGGAACAAGAAACCCGTTTCTTCACTGACTTTGCAAACCGGGAACTCGTAGCCACAAAGATTGTCAACTTCAGATGGTTAGACCATGAAGGGTTTACCTTTCAATCGATGCTCCGAGATCAGAACTTGGAGAAATTCGTTGGGCTAAGGGGTCACATTTACCCTGATTTGGTAAGGGTATTTTATTCCAATCTGAAATATCACCCTGGAAGGATTTTATCCGAAGTTAAAGGAGTGAGTATTGTTTTGACTCACGATTTGTTTTTCGAACTCGGTGGTATAACTAATGAGGGGATAGTCCCTACTTTGGAAAATTTGGCTGAGGAAGGCTTTGAACTACAAAAGGATGCCTTTTACATGAGCATGTTGAAAAATCCGAGTCTTGGGGAGGCTGAAATGACAACAAGAAAAGAAAGAGGTATGAGGAAGACCTTTGGTATAGGTGGTCTCAACACTGACGACCGTCTTCTTCATTATGTTGTTTGCTGGGTATTGGCTGCTAGAGGCACGAATCATGCTCAACTCATGGAAGAAGACATGCTTTTGATGTCTGCCCTGAAGAATGGAATTCAGGTTGATTGGGGTCAAGTTATCATGGACAACATGACCAAAGTAAGGAAATTCCATGACTTCAAATGCCCTTATGGTCTGTTCATATCACGTGTTCTTGAGAGATGTCAAGTGGATGTCTCCAATGAGCACAGAGACTTGGCTAGGGATATCCATGTGCTTGGTGATATGATGCTGAAGAAGATGAGATTGACCAAGACATCTGAGGGCTGGGTATCAAGAGATGAAATACAACAACAACAGCAACAAGACCAACCACAACAGCAAGAACAACCACAACATCCTCCTTCTGATGATGATGGAGATTCAGCGGCTGGGGAGTACACCCCTAAGTCTCGCTTTGAGTCCATTGTGCTAGATAGGCTAGAGGAGATGGATAAGCGCCAAGAGCTTCTAGGAAAGCAAATCAAAGACTTGGAAAGGAATCGAATGACTTCCTTGACATGAGGTCTTTGATGGAGACCATCATGGAGCGCCTCAATCAAGATGATGATGATGATGGCGATGATCAGTGATCTCTCTTTTTGGTTTGATATACCAAATAGGGGGAGAAATAGTTAGGTTATCCTAAGGAGAGTAACTAGATAGGGGGAGTTGAGAGTTGAAATTAGCTTTGTTAGGTTTTTAATGTCTTTACTGTTTTATTGAACTATGTTACTGTTTTTGGATAATGAATTTCTATTATGATTCATTGGTCTTGATCTATATTTGTATTTGAATCATGTCATACATACTTGAATGAATGATTAATTAGTAGTGCATATGCATTTTGTATTTTCTGGAAATTCTAACATATGCAGGTATTTCAAAAGAACAACACATATCCTAACTCTAAGAAAACCTCAAAGGTGATTTGGTACATCAAAACCAAAAAGGGGGAGATTGTTGGACTTGAAGCTTGAAGAATGCAGTTTGTGTCTCTCTTATGTGTTTTGGTTTTGATGAATGTATTTTCGGTTTTCCATAAATGAATGTAACTAGGATATAACTATGTATTGTGTGTTGAATTCTTTGTTTAAAACCCCAGAGATGTGCATAACTTGTGTATGATTGATCATGTGAAGAATGTTTGATTTCCATTTGAGAAAAACAGTTTGAAAAACCTTGGAAATCCATTTTTCACTGATGTAATCGGACATACGATGTAATCGATTACATTGATCATGCTCTCTGGTGTAATCGATTACATGGGTGATGTAATCGATTACATGCTGAGAGCTCTCTGGTGTAATCGATTACATCCCCAGTGTAATCGATTACATGGTTTGAAAATCACCTATTTTGGGTTTCCCTCTTCAATGTAATCGATTACATGCTCGTGGTAATCGATTACATGCCTGGAAAAATCAAATTGGAGGGTTCTAACGGCTAGTGTAATCGATTACATGCATTTGGGATCAATTACATTGACCGTTTGTAGATCGATTTGCACGTTTTCTCCTCCAAATTGATTCTATAAGTACATCCTTGATGAAGCACATGATATTGCTAAAAACCTAACTTCTTAAAACCATTCCTACACTTTCATATGCTCTAAATCTAGAGTTCATCAAGGTTTTCAAAGACAAAGGGGAAACTTGATTCATTCCATTGATTGGGTGGATTTCATAGTGCTCATTTGTGATCGATTCTACACATAAGGTGTATTCTTTCTGATCTTTTGCATTTCCAATTTTGGGTTGTTGCTCTAGGAGAGAGGTCTCTCTAGATAGAGCATTGTATTTGAGAAGTGATTCTCAAAGTTTGATCTTGGAGGTGCCAAGGTCTTGGAAGTTCTGTTCTTCGGGTTGGAGAACAGATTTGGGTGTTTTGATTTCTGTTTGTATTGCTTGTTGCAGAGTGAATGTAAAAGGATACAAAAGGAATCATTTGATAGTGGAAAGCCAATCGCAACAGTTGTTGGATTGGGACTGGACGTAGGCAGTTGGCCGAACCAGTATATATCGCTGTGCACTCATCTTCTTCCTTATTCTCTTTACAGTTTTCACTATATTGTTATTGTTCATATTCTGCTCTGTATTTGGAAACTGTATTGATAATCAACTCATTAATTGGTTTAGAAATAGAATCAGTAATTGAATCTGTAATTGGAAGGTAATTGATAGGAAATTAAAAGGAATTAGAAACACGCGAATTTGGGGTAAAGTTTAACAAGAATCTATTCACCCCCCCTCTAGATTCATACATAGGGACCAACAAAATGGACGTAAAAAGTGCTTTTCTAAATGGTTTTATTGAAGAGGAAATATATGTAATACAACCTCCTGGATTTGAAAGTTCATCTCAACCAGATCATGTTTTTAAGCTAAAGAAAGCATTATATGGTCTTAAACAAGCTCCTCGAGCTTGGTACGAAAGACTGAGTTCCTTTCTTCTTCAAAATGCTTTTTCAAGAGGGAAGATTGACACTACTCTCTTCAAGAAAAGTGTTTCAAAAGACTTTATTATTGTTCAAATATATGTAGATGATATAGTCTTTGGAGCAACTAACGAATCCTTGTGCAAGGATTTTTCTAAGTTAATGCAGGATGAGTTCGAGATGAGCATGATGGGAGAACTGAAGTTTTTCCTAGGACTTCAAATCAAATAGACTAAACAAGGCATATACATTCATCAACAGAAGTATACTAAGGAACTTCTAAAGAAATTCAAAATGGAAAATGCCAAACCAATGAAAACTCCCATGCATTCGTCTGGAGCCAGTCTCAACAAAGACGAACCAGGTAAGACCGTTGATCAGACGGTATACAGAGGTATGATTGGATCTCTTCTCTATCTCACTGCTAGTAGACCTGACATTATGTTTAGTGTCTTTCTATGTGCACGTTTTCAAACTGATCCTAGAGAATCACATTTACAAGCTGTTAAACGCATTTTAAGATATCTTATTGGAACCACTAATCTCTCTCTATTTTATAAGAAAAGTAGTGATTTCAATCTAAGTGGTTATTGTGATGCTGATTATGCTGGAGATAAAGTGGAGAGAAAAAGCACAAGTAGTGGATGTCAATTTCTTGGTTCATCACTAATCTCTTGGTCAAGCAAGAAGCAAAACTCCATTACACTCTCAACCACTGAAGTAGAATATATTGTTGCGGTTGGGTGTTGCTCACAACTACTTTGGGTAAAACATCAACTTGAGGATTACTCCAGGTTTGAAACTCAAATACCAGTATTTTGTGATAACACAAGTGCAATTAATCTCAGCAAAAATCCTATTCAACATTCAAAAGCCAAACATATTGAAATTAAATTTCATTTTATAAGAGATTATGTTCAAAAAGGTATTTTCGATATACAGTTTGTTCAAACTGATTTTCAATGGGAAGATATCTTTACAAAAGCTTTAGACGAAACTAGCTTCAATTTCATTAAAGAAAATTTGGGAATTGTGTCTTTAATTGATTAAGTTTTTTTTCGTCTGAGCATTTAATTTCGTCTGTACCTTCGTATATCATTTCGTGTTAAGACGAAACATTGCGTCTGATCAAGTTGAATTAGTCTGAGAAAATTCAAAAGACACAAGGTTATTATTTAATTAATTTAAAGTTAAGTGTGCAGGGACAAATTAAAAGCACCAATAAATGTGTCTGTCATTTATTGCACTATTCTAGGACTTTGAAGAGCACGCGCTGTGAATTGCAGAAGTCAAATCAATTATTAAAAGGGCAATGATGGGGACACGTCAAATCAGGACGGTTTCAACTTCTTTTGTCTGATGAATCACAACCATTTTTGTCTTTGACTATAAATATCCTTAAAGTTCACACTTTTATTCTTTACTGCATTCACACTATCTCTGAATACTCTATTCACACAATTTCTCTCTCTTTTCAAACTTAACTATGGCGGCCAAGAATATCAAGGCAACTGAAGCAACCTTCTTTGCGCAAGATCTCTTCTTGCCTAGCAAATGGATCTCAAGGACCACTATTGAAAGCATCTCTAACAGGGTATCAAAGATGTTGGTACACAATGGCTGGATGGATTTTGCAGAGATGAGAGGACCATGGCTGATGGAGGTCTACGCGGAATTCTAGAGTGACGCGAAGGAATTTGATGATGGTATTGTAGGTATCATTGACAACAAGGAGTATATTATC
The DNA here is from genome assembly GCA_026586105.1 of Hylodesmum podocarpum. NCBI lineage: Eukaryota > Viridiplantae > Streptophyta > Magnoliopsida > Fabales > Fabaceae > Hylodesmum > Hylodesmum podocarpum. Next base: position 6,222,502 of record JALJEV010001371.1, read on the forward strand.
ACTATACACTCCATTGCTGAAGCTGGGAGTTGCAAAGCCGAAAAGCGTTTTTACAGCGCTGACTGGATGAGGTTAGAATCTGAGGAGCATGTAGACAAGATTCTCTATGGAAAGATCCGTGACCCCGAAGATCCCAAGTTTCTGAGATCAGGGAATCTATATCCCACAGGAATAGTCATCCACAACCTTCTCTACAACATCTTCACACCCAGAACAGGCTCACAAGATAATGTGAGTACTCGTGACAAATTTTGCATCTTCTATTGTCTGAGGAAAGCAAGGATGAGTCTCCCTCACATCATTCTTGACCATTGGATAAATGCGTTGAGAAATAGGAACATTCGTAGGAAGAGTAGTATCCCATATGCCACTCTCTTCTCCAAAATCATTATTAACCAAGGTTTTGATGCCACTGGTGTTGTTTGGCATGAAGAAGGAAAGGAGGTCAAAGGAAGCACATTTGCCAAGATGCATCTGAACCCTAGCTTTCTTCATCACAATGCGAGTGAAGAACAAGTTCCTCTTTCACCCATCACCAAAGATCCTCCTCACAGAGCTCGCATCAAACGCGTCAAAGCCCAAACACAAACCCAAACACACACCCAAACACAAGCCCAAACACAAGACCAAACACAAACCCAAACATCCATTTCTCTTCCACCTGTGGTCATATTGAAGTCCCTTTCGAAGATGTTCAAGAAGAGCCTCTTAGAAAGAAGAAGAGGACTATCAGAATAAAGCATGTTGCGGCTAAGACACAAGAGAAGACGATATCCCCAAATGAAGATGAAGGGGTTATGATATTGTCTAAAGGCGTATCGTCTGTTAAAATCATTTCAGACGAAGAAAAGGAGAAGAAAGCGGCCGAAGAGAAAGCAAGAGCCAGAGAGGTTGCTCTTCAAAAAGTTGCCAAAGGCAAAGAGAAAATGAAGCAGAAGCTTGCGTCTGTGGTTGTTGGAGAAACAGACGAAGCAAAACAACTAAAAGAGGCTATGAGGGTCTCTATGCTGCTTCAAGCCGAAAGAGAAAGAATCTTTCTCGAAAGCGTTAAGGGCATTAGATCGTCTGAAGAGAAGAAGACTCCGTCTGTCTCTAAAACCTTCAAGTTTGCAAGGCACATCCTCAAGAGACTTCCGTCTGCTGCATACTCGCATCTCAAATCCATTCAAACCAATGCCTCAAGACCTATCAATCCTAAGATTCAAAGGATGATAGAAGATCATGAAGCCACCTCTGCTTTCTGCTCTGGAACTTCATTTGATGAAGATTCTACAATCTGTGGCAAGGTGTATCCCGGAGAAGCTTTTGCTTATACACATCTGTCACAGGAGCATCCAGATCTTGAGCTCTCTGTACCCAGTAAAATGTTTACCTGGCAATGGGAGAGAGACTTCACTGTGTATCTCACACTTCCACTTTTCACTCTACGTCTGAAGAGGACTCCAACTATGCTCATTGAAGATGACTCTGTACCATTAGTTGAAGAACCTCAAACTCCTGCTTTTGAGCCTTTAACTGTGGTCATCAAAGAAGAAGAGTTTGATCCAATCGTGGAAGAGCCTCAATCGCCATTTGTGGAGGTTGTTGGTAAAGTGAAGGTTACAGTTATTGAAGATGAAGCAGGGGACGCTGATGAGTATCATACTCTAAAGCATAAATATGATGCCTTAGAAGAGAATTGTGAGCATCTGAAGCAAAAGAACAAAGAGCTTGAGGATAATCAAGCTTCTTTTACATCTGAGATGCAGCAACTGAAGGAGATTGTTATGAGCCTTGTTCAAAAGAAGCCTAAGCCTTCTTCTTGATTATGTTTTTGATGATTCTCAGCCCAAGGGGGGAAATATCTTAGAAAGAAGAGGTTGTTATGCTAAGAGGGAGCCTTCGTCTGAGGAGTCAAACATCGTCTGAGGGGGAGTTAGCATATTTTTTTTAGCATATTTTTTTTTGTAAGCTTTTTTTTATTCTTTTTTACTACGATGTATCGATTCTTTATTTATTTACATAGCGTTATACATGTATTCTTAGAACTTTGGTTTTCTGTATACCTTGTAACATTGTATATGGTTTACATCACATTGATGTAACAATTCTTATAAAGATGTATTGTTTCAGAAAACATCGTCTTGATGTAAATCTGACTTGTGCTTAAACTGTGATCACTAACTTTGTCTTATGCAGATGTCTCCTTGAGAAAGTTATCAGTATGGTTTGTAATCATCAAAAAGGGGGAGATTGTTAGATCAAGATGATTAACATATTTAAAGTTTTGATTACTACAAGACAGACGAAACTTTCCCAGACAGAACATCAGCAAGCAAGTCAGACGAAACAAGCACAACGGAAGATGACCCTTCAAAGTTGAAGTCATTCGTCTGTCTCAAGTCAAGTCATCAGACGATAGGATAAAATGAAATCTCCTAGACTGAAGAAGTTTATTGTTTGTCCAAGAAGTGAAGCAAAGTATGAGTCACTCGCACCAAGATTTCAAATCTTAAGAAGTACTCTTTAGAAGCATCCAAGATCAGTATGGGGATTCGCACTTACACATGCAACTCGAAAAGGTCTTCACCTTTTTGTCAAAGTCTCTGTACATGTCAGAAAAAGTACTGTGCACGCTATCTAAATCCGTTGCACACGCCATCAATCACTCAAGTACTATCTGACACCTTTTGGAAGCTCTCGAGGAAACTGTTCAACGGAATTCTTCTGTGTTTAACGGATATCTGAAGACGTTGCCTATTTAAAGACTTCACTTCTTCAAAGTTCAGTTGGCGAACACGCTTCTAGTATTCAATTTTCTGTGATTTCGCTCACTATATCTGTTGTACTTCATTGTAAAACCCTCTCTGCGAAGAGAAATCTTTCTTGTTTAAAACAACTCTTTCAAATCCACTTGTGTGGTGTTTTAGCCTGAGGAGGCTGGTTGTTCAAAGAATACCTTTGTTGTTTAGCCTGCGAAGGCTGTGTTCAAAGAATATCGTGTTATAGCTAGAAATGGCTGGACGCAAATAATACTTGTAACCCTTTCACGGTTGGTAGTGAAAACTCGTTGTTTACTGGGTAACTAGACGTAGTCTTACATAGACGAACCAGTATAAAAATACTTGTGTATTTGTTTCTCTAAGTTTTTCGACTAACGGGGATAATCAAACTATAACGTCTATCCATTAAAAAAAATCTTTGAAGATTAAGATTATTTCGTCTGAACATATTTAAACTCACAGACGAAAGGGATAATTTTTTTTAAAAAAACACAATTCAACCCCCCTTCTTGTGTTCTATCTTTTACATGTAACATACTTGATAATGTACCGTACCGAGCTATGCACCGAGCTAAGGATAGTCACTTTACATTTGACATAGAATCGACCTAGCCATAATTGGAAATAACCGAAAAGAGCTCGCCTCCTCAATAAAACAAGTCAGTGTACAGGTGTAATGCGTGAGAATAACATGTGTCGAGCAAAGGGAATAAGGGACGCGACATGACTGTGATGTGATAATTTCCCTTCCTCATCATTACTAGGGAAGTCGTCTCGAGAGTTACTCGGACTTTCCCTGCTAGACACGTGTCTATGGGGACAGGGAGAAGTCGGCTGACAAGACCTCCCCTCACCTACCAATCCTATAAGATCAGAGGTATAAAAGGAGAATGTAAAAAACGTGAAAGTAAGTAATCTCTCTCTGAAATATTTCTCCACACTTAGAAAAATACTAACTTAAACATTGGAGTTCCTTCTTGCAGGTACCTCCTCTGTGTTACTGCACTTGCTCCAAGCATAGTCGTCGACTCTACTGCATTCATCACCTCGGCGGAGCTCAGTCTAAGTTCTTGGAGGAACATTTTGGTGCCCACCGTGGGGCCCTGGTAAAACTCTCCCAGGGGGCCACATTTCTTATGGTACATACCAGAAGTCAAGCTGGACATAATTCATTAAGAACACCCATGGATCTCGCAATAGTTGAAACGCTGAAAATGCAGATGGAGACAATGTTAACTGCTATGAGACAGTAGTTTGAAGAAGATATGCGTCAATGGAGAGAGAAGCAAGAACAGGAAATGGATAAGTTTAGGGATCAACATAAAGAAGAGATGGCAACCCTCAAAAAACAAAAAACAAACCACGAAGGTCCCATAATTGAGCCAGTTGAGGAATCCAACCATTTGCAAAAGGAAAAAGAAGTTTCTAAGCACAATAACTCAAACTTGAAGCAACCCGCGGTCATGTGCGATGATCAATCCCATGGTAGTCATATACCCATTGACTAGGAGATGTTGTTCTGCGATGTACGCGTTCCAGATAATCCTGAGTTGCAAAAGTTGTCCAATTTTCACCCATTTGTACATGGGTTTTTGCAATCAAAACTCCCAGATAATTGGAAGTGGCCCACCTTAGAGATGTACGAGGGAACCAACGACCCTACCTCACATGTTAAAGCTTATTTGACTCAGGCCGCGCTGGTCTCCAATGACTTAAGAGTGCATTGTCGTTTATTCCCAACCACACTGAAGGGAGTTGCTCTAGATTGGTATTATTCACTCCCTCCACTGTCAATAGATTCTTTCCAATCCTTATGCTCTAAGTTCATAGCTCGCTTCGCGGACTGTAAACTGGTGGCGACTGACTCGGCCTCTCTAGCTAGGATTGTTCAGAACGAAGCAGAATCTCTAAGGAGTTATATGATAAGATTTGTCAAGGCTACCATGAGTATTCCCGACCTACATCCGGCGGTGGCCATGCATTCGATCAAGGTGGGACTTCGGCCAGGACCCTTTTCAGATTCCTTATACGCGGAACCACCTCGTAACATGGACGAATTAAGGTCCAGGGCTGTCAGGTTCACGTGGACCTCCTGACCACACTTGGAGAGGCCGGTGAGATGAAAACTATCATTGTAAGGTATCTCCTAGTGGACACACACACTTCATATAATGTGATTTTGGGAAGAAGAACTTTGGACCATCTTGGAGCCATAGTATCTACACCACATCTAGCAATGAAATTTCCTGTGGGCGAACCCGAGAACCCGAGAACGGCTCGCCAATGTTACATCCAAAGCTTGAAGGTGCCTCCCTTCACAATCACGCCCATTTCGCCGAATAAAGGGCAAAATTCCAAGGCAGAGTGTCTGATTGTGGAGGCCAAAGAAGGGTTAAAACTCGATCCTCGGTCGGAATTTCAGGAAAACCAACCATCAGCTAGTGAGAGCACGTCGACGTTTCAGATCGGTGACAAGCCGCACTAGGTAGTGAAGATTAGAGATTTACTAGTCGGAGCTACCAAGAATGAAATACAAAAGATTTTGATGATGAATTCTGATATTTTTGCATGGAGTGCAGTCGATATGCCAGGGATTGCTCCCAATTTTGTATGTCATCATTTGTCAATATTTCTAGAAGCAAAGCCTGTCGCACAACGGAAGAGGAAACTAGGAGAAGAGCACGCTAGCTATACAACAAGAGGTGGAAAAGCTATTGGATGCAAAATTCATAAAAGAAATACAGTATACCAGATGGTTGGCGAATGTAGTAATGGTGAAAAAATCAAGTGGAAAGTGGAGGATGTGTACCGACTATACCGACCTCAATAAGGCATGCCCAAAGGATACATATTTGCTGCCAAACATCGATAAGCTGGTCGACAACACCACGGGAAGCGGGATGTCGAGCTTTTTAGATGCCTACTCGGGGTACAACTAGATACACATGTATCCACCCGATGAAGAAAAAACTGCCTTCATGACTAACACTACTAATTATTGTTACCAAGTGATGTCTTTCAGATTGAAGAACGCGGGAGCTACATACCAATGATTGATGGATCAAGTTTTTAAGGATGAGATCGGGAAAATAATGGAAGTGTATGTGGATGATATGGTAGTCAAGTCGAGAAGTGTCAAAAGTCATCCTAAAAGCCTCCAAAGTCTCTTTGACAAGGTTAGACAACACAATTTGAGGTTGAATCCAGAAAAATGTGTATTCGGAGTTCAAGGGGGAAAGTTCCTTGGATTCCTCATCACCTCCCGAGGAATAGAAGCCAATCCGGACAAATGCGAAGCTATAACCAAGATGAGAAGCCCGAAGTCCTTGAAGGAGTTGCAAAGGCTGAATGGGCGGCTAGCTGCCCTCTCGCAATTCTTACCTTAGCTAGCTGAAAAACAGGCCTTTAAGTGGGAGGATGATTGCAAAAGGGCCTTTGAAGGCATCAAGGAAGTAATAGCCTTGCTTCTTATATTGTAGAACCCAGGAAAGAATATTGACTTGTATCTGTAATTGTCAGCCGCCCACTCAACTCTTAGCTCGGTTTTGGCCACGAATTCTGAAAGGAAGCAACAACCCATATACTTCGTAAGTCGAGCGCTCCTACCAGCTGGGGAAAGATACCAGGTGATAGAAAAGTTGGTGTTGGCACTGGTTTTTTCCACACAACGTCTCAGGCATTATTCCCGAAGTTACAATATTATAGTCAAAACTGATTATCCACTGAGGCAAGTACTCCAAAAACCCGATTTGGCAGGAAGGATGACAGTATGGTCAGTTAAGCTGTCCAAATTTGGCCTCATTTACCAAAGTCGAGGACCCATGAAAGCACAATTCTTGGCAGATTTCTTAACATAGTTGCCTCTTAGAATGCTAGAAGAAGAGGATATGTGGACACTCAGTATTGATGGGTCATCAAATAAGAAAGGAAGTGGTGCTGGAATTATACTTGAAGGCCCGACTAATGTGATCTTAGAGCAAGCGGTACGATTTGAATTCTTAAAATCGAATAATCAAGCTGAGTATGAAGCCCTAGTTGCGGGATTAAAATTAGCCAAAGAGATGGGAATAAAAAGGATAAAGTGTTTGAGTGATTCTCAATTGGTGACAGGCCACGTAAATGGTGAATATCAAGCCAAGAAGCCTTTGCTACAAAAGTATCATCAACTCGTGAAGAACATGATTGCCGACTTCGACCATTGCGAAGTCAAACATGTACCTCGGGCCGCTAATGAAAGGGAAGATATTTTGTCAAAACTAGCAAGTACTAAAAAAGCAGGGCAACATCGAACATTGATATAGGAAACTATCTCCATACCTTCATGAGAAATGTTGGAAGTATTAATGTCCAAAATAATAGAAGAACCAAGTATTCCTACTTGGTATGATCCTATAAAAGATTTTCTCAAAATAGGAGAACTGCCAGCCAATTCAAGCTTGGCACAGTAGATACAGAGACAAGCTGCTAGGTTCACTCTGGTAGGAGACGAGCTATACAAGAGAGGCTTATCAACCCCCATGCTCAAATGCCTTAATGATGAACAAGCAAAATATGTGTTGGCCGAGCTCCACAAAGAGATTTGCATATTACACTCTGGGGGAAAAAACATGGCTCATAAGGTGCTGAGAGCAAGCTATTATTGGCCGACGTTGAGGAAAGATGCTCAGGAAATGGTACTGAAATGCGAGCATTGCCAAAAATATGGGAGCATCATTCGAGCACCTCAGGAGGATCTCCATGCCCTGTCTACACCATGGCCATTCATTACTTGGGGAATAGACATACTTGGACCTTTTCCCAGGGGGCATGGCCAGGTAAAATTCTTGATTGTAGCCATGGATTATTTTACGAAGTGGATTGAAGTTGAACCCATGGCAAGCATAATAGCTCGTCAGGTGCAAAAGTTCTGTTGGAAGAATATAATATGTAGATATGGACTACCTCATTCCATCATCTCAGATAATGGGAGGCAATTTGTGGAGCAGAGGTTGGAGGATTTTTTCAAAAATCTGGGGATAACCCATAAGGTGACATCGGTAGAACACCCTCAGACTAACGGCCAGGTCGAAGCCGCGAACAATATAATCCTCAAGAGCTTAAGAAAAGGATCCATAGCATGAAGGGGTGGTGGGCCGATGAGCTTCCAAACATCCTTTGGGGATACCATTGCACACCATAAATCTCCACCAAGGAAACACCATTTCGACTTGCTTATGGGGTTGATTTGATTGAGGAAACTTGGAATACAACTCGGATTAACAACGAGGCAGCTCGTCTCAGAATGATCCGACGATATAATACCAAGGTACGACCTAGAAGTTTTATAAAAGGAGACTTGGTATGGCGAGTATTGGGAGAAGCTCGCCAGGCAAAAGAGGAAGGTAAGTTAGCACCTAAGTAAGAAGGCCCATTTCGTATATGGGAAACTCTTCAAAATGGGCATTCAAGTTAGAAACCTTAGATGGAAGGCTTATTCCAAGGACTTGGAATGTAACCTATTTGAAACCCTACTATAGTTAGGAGTCAGCGGGAATAACCATATTTCCCCCCTTTTGTAGTATGTGAAGATAAGTATTGTCATTTCAATGTTATAAACTTTAGGGTATCTTATATGCTTATTACATAATATGATTTCAATACTATAGGGTTCAAGGTGTCATTTATGCTTGTTCAACATCTCGGAAAAAATACAGGCCCAACATCTGAGGATATGAAGCAAATACATATTTATTAAACAAAATTGATACAAAGTATGAACGAGAAATTGAAAGTCGAGTTGGCACAAAATTGCTTGGAATAAATGCTTTTAGAATAAAGTTATACAAGCTCGAGAATGGGAATTACATAAAAATTACACAAGCCCGAAAATGGGAATTCAAGAAAGAAAAATTGAAAAGTTAAAATCCCCTAATACAAATCTAAAAAAGAAAAACTAAGAGGGAAAAACCCTCATGAAAAAAGTAGAGAATGCTTCAAGAAAGGGGGAATGAGGAATGGCTAAACTTAACAACGTGTCCGAAAAGTACACACGCCAAAAAGCAGTGCCGACCTCATAACTAGCTAGAGCTTCCGAGGTGAAGCTAGCCATGGCATCAAAGTACGCACGAAGAAATATCCTCGACCTTGTCTTAAGGAACCGAGGATGAAATTTCTCGGGGTAGAGGAAAGTGGTTGCAAATGGGGACATCTTCTGAGATGAACCCTTTGGCAACACTCACCTTGGAGGAGCCTCCTCTGCAACCCTGAGATCTTAACTTCAAATTGCAAACATCATCTAAAAATGATAGAAGGGGTGAAGAAAATTCTAAATTTCCACCAAAGGAAAGTAACGAAACTGTAAAGAAATTTTCTAGACATGCTTGGGCTATGAGAAAAGGAAGAATACGTTGCACGGGTATATATAGGCAAACCACCAAAGGAATTGTCAAGTCAACAAGGCATTGGGAATACGCTATGTCAGAAAAATAAACGAGCCCGTGAATAAAAGTGGCACAAATAACAAAAATGTCAGAATTGATAAGATGTATCAATGTTATGGAAAAGACAAGACTACATAAAGTTCTGAATTACAAAATATTAATTTTCAACAAGTTTCCCATCAATTACAGCCTTGTTCTCATCGAATTTGCTGATGTCATAGTCCGGCGTAAAGAACTTAATTTGATCTAATGCGCGAGAAAAACCTCCCGAGAACACCTCAAGCCCGGCAGCACATTTCAAGTCAAGATCGGCTTCGGTGGCCTCCACACGATCGACAAGGGTTTCATTATAGTCCACGACCTCATCATAAGAAGCCTCGCAAGACTCTGCATCTTTCTTTACAGTCTCCAAAGTCTTCATAGTCGATTCCTCGCGCATTCTTCCTGCCGAGATGGACTACTCAGCCTCTTGAAGTTCCTTCTCAGCCTTTTCCAACTTTTTCTTGATGTCCATGCAATCTTCTTCAGAGAGTTTAAGCTGATCTCTCACACGTTCCACCTCAGGTTGGGAAGAAGTGAACAAGCTTTCTAGCTCGATTTTTCGGTTTGTAAGGGCGATGTTATCATTAAGCAGCTCTGCCATTCTTCCTTGAGAATCCACGCCCTTGACTAAGCTCTCCCTGAAAAATCGAGCAATCATGTTAATTTCCCAGGCATGTTAGAAAATGAACAAAGTAAGAAATAATTAAAAGTTCATCGACTTACTTGAAATGATGAAATATGGCCAATCTCCTTAGCACCATAAGATATGTGCCATCCACTGAAGTTGAAGGGCCAACTAGGTTCATCAAATTAACATCATATGGAGAAGGAAGGCAACCTGAAAGAGTAGAAAAATGTTCTCCTCGCAGTTCGGTACTCCATAGGGACTCGGCCGAGCGGCACGATATATGCTCGATACACGGCAATACGACCGAACACCCCACCCCGGGAGGAAGAGATGATCCAGCACCAGAAGATGGTCAACTCGACGTAACTATAGCCGAGTCTGAAGCCTTCGAGGAGGGACCTCCCCCTTTGGAGTCGGAGCCTGGAGGGTGGACTGAACGATCCTTTTTGCCTTTTGAGGAGCCGAAGTAGGATGGACATCAACCTCCATCTTATCCAAAGTTTTGGTTGAAGGCACGAGTTCCACGTCAGCCAGCAACAGAGGAGTGGGAAGCACAATAGTGGAAGGAGCAGCTTTTTCAAGGGAAGAATCAACTACCGCCTTAATGGACAACTTCTTTTTTCCTTTAGCACCTCCTTCGGGAGTCGTCGTGAACCTTTTAACAGTAAGGACGCTCGAGGCGGGTTGAGCATTCCCTAGGGTCCCTCTATCGAATTTCTTCTGATCAGCCATTAATTCTGCAAAAGAAAGAAAACTGCTTAGAAAAATCAAACCAAATACAACAGCATTTTACCCTAGAAAGACATGCCAATACCTAGAAAAGTCGTGGTAGGGTCCTCTTAATCAAGTAAATTAAGGATGCGTCGAATGTCGAGAGGTCAGTCCAAGATTCTCAACATGTCAACGCTTTATTTCTCGGAAGGGGTTAGGAGTTTGTCCAACCACGACTTAAACTTAATAGGATGAGAATTCCAATACAAAGGAAATAAGGGTAAACCCCCTTTGTTGAAGAACAAATGCCTACCTGCCGGGCTAGAGCTCGACTTGATCTTAAAAAACTTGTCCTTAAACTTCTTAAAGGATTGGGAAAATAGAGTAAAGAGTGAACCATACTGAGCATCGCTTAGAGATGTCCAACCTATCCTCGACCCATGCTTAAGTTGGTGAAAATAGAAAAACACGGGGACTTTACATTCTATGTCCATAAACCTAGTCAAGACTTGGAACGCCCTAACTATAGCCCAGCTATTCAGATGAAGCTGAGTGGGTGCTACGCCTAAAGCCTTTAAAACACTACATTCGAAGTTGCTAAGGGGGAAGGTGAGTCCGAACTCCCTAACTAAACACTTGAATACAAAAGTAAAAGCTTCTCCCTCAGGAGGAGCTCTCATGAACACACGATCATAAGGATGGCATGCTTCTACATCTAAAAACCTAAGATTCGAAGAGCTAAAGATGGGATGAAGCTCCATCATCCTTAATACTTGATCAGGCCTAAGGGAAGATTCATAAAAATTAACCTCGTCGATTACCCAAGAATATTCCTTGGGAGCGGGAGGAAACTCCCTCTTCGCACGAGTTTTCTTCTACTTCGCTGGAGCGGAAGCGACGGCCACCGCTCCTTGCAGAGAACTCCCTACAACATCTCTCGATTGGAGACGAGGAGGAGAAACGGTTGGGGTCTGTTCAGAAGAGACAAACCCCCCTATGGGGGAAACTTCCCTCTCTAACATAGGGTCAACCCTAGAAGAATCGGAAGAGGAATGAGCCATGGAACACGTACCTATTTTGGAGAGGACAAAGACGAAGCAATGATCTTAACCTTGACGCAAAATGAGGCAAACACAGGGAAGAGGAAATACAAGCGGAGAGACGCGGTGAAAAGAGGAGAAAGGGAAGGAGTGTGAATTCGTGGGGAGATGAAGAGTCCCAAGGAAATGAAAAAATGAAAATAAAAAACTCCCGCCAAAGAGGGGAAGGGCAAGAGACGCTCGACATGGATGAATAGTTTTACGACACGTCACAATCCAAAGCAGCAACGGTTACTGAGAAAGGGTGCGAAAAGACGATTTTAACATCCCTGACCTAATCCCAAAAAGGTCAAGCGTGTTGGGGGGCTTGTGTACCGTACCGAGCTATGCACCGAGCTGAGGACAACCACTTTACATTTGACATAGAACCAACCTAGCCATAATTGGAAATAACCGAAAAGAGCTCGACTCCTCAATAAAATAAGTCAGTGTACAAGTGTAATGCATGAGAACAACACGTGTCGAGCAAAGGAATAAGGGACGCGACATGACTGTGATGTGACAATTTTCCTTCCTCATCATTACTAGGGAAGTCGTCTCGAGAGTTACCCGAACTTTCCCTGGTAGACACATGTCTATGGGGATAGGGAGAAGTCGGCTGACAAGACCGCCCTTCACCAACCAACCCAGTGAGATCAGAGGTATAAAAGGAGAATGTAAAAGACGTGAAAGTAAGTAATCTCTCTCTAAAATATTTCTCCCCACTTAAAAAAATACTAACTTAAGCATTAGAGTGCCTTCTTGCAGGTACCTCCTTTGTGTTATTGCACTTGCTCTAAGCACAGTCGTCGGCTCTATTGTATTCATCACCTCGACGGAGTTCGGTCTAAGTTCTTGGAGGAACACTTGAGATCCAACCTTTGGGGACAAGGTTAAATTTGATGGGGAGGTAAATGTCATAAGCAAGGGTGATATGGATGATGAATTAATTGTCGCAGCACATGTGGAGCAAGAAATGGGAAATGGGAAATGATGAGGGTGAAAAGTTAGTTACAACAAAGGGTTAGGTGTCAAACAATGCAGAAATTGAAGGCCCAAGAAGGAGTAATGGTAGAAGGCCTTTTAGCAAGAGGTTGGAGGACTTCGTGGCATAAAGAATTTGCAGTATTGTGATCCCCCTGAATTTTTCTCTTTTTTGATATTTTCTCTCCCTTTCTTGATTCATTCTTCTTTCTCTATCATCATGTGGTTATCTCTTAGGAAATCATCACCCTTTTCTTCTTTTTCTTTTCTTTTTTCTACGGACTTATATTATTACACTTGGATTGATATATAGTCATGTGAAAATTTTCCATTAGTGAACCCCGGATTTGTCCATGAGCAATGGCAAGTAGGATTTATTAGAATAATTCAAAAAGATCATGTTAGTCATTAAAAATTACAAATATTTATCATATTAATCCACCACTCTTTCACCTAAAAAGATAATTGTTGAATCATAAAATAATTTAGAGGGTGAAATGTAACGAAGTACAATTTTATTGATTTTTAGAGGTATTTAAATTTTTATTCAAAATTATCAATAATTTATGGTTGGTTGGAACCGATAAAAACTTATATCATTTACACTTGATATTGTGCTACTTCTACTCCTGTTTACCTTTTTTAATTCTAAAATATAAATGTTCTGCTTATAAGGATTGTTGATATCCTTACGTTGACATATTTAACTTTTATAAAACAAAATTATATACAATATCAAATTATAATAATAAAAAAATATCATATACATCGATGTTAAAGATAAAAAAACCACACCAAAATTATAATAGATAAAATTGGAGAAAAAATAAAATCAATCATAATAAAAAAAAATATGTAAAATTATTGTTAAAATGAATTCAATTCAAATGGTAATAATCAATAAAAAAAAAAGTAATATATATATATATATATATATATATATATATATATATATATATATATCACATTGTTAAAGATATCAACAATTTTTTTCAATTAGTTCCTCCTGGGAAGAAAATTTTTAGTTCCCCCTGAGAAGTTGTTATACTCTATTTCTTCAATTAGTTTGTTTCATTATAATGTTTCCATTGGATCATGGGAATCTCCCATGAATGGTGTTCGTCATTAGTTTGTGGCCGGTAAAATCTATACAAATATTTTTGAATGAAAAACCATTTGTTACGACGACCATATTCTATTATTACTCACTAGAAGGGAAATGCAAGTCAATATTTGGATTTGGTCGAGGGACTGGCTAAGGACCCCGATGCAACTTTATCACATTATTTTATCCTAGCTATCTTGTTTATTGTAACTCTCACCTCATTTAGATTTTGTTGGGGTTGTTCTCTGCGCGAGGTGGGCTATGAGTGGTCTTGATTTCTTCCCCTAGAGGATCGTCCTTGATGGGAGCTCGTCCGTGTCCCTGCCCATTGTCTCGGCTTCGTCCTCCTTTTCCGTTCCCTTTAACGAAGCTTGATAGGGTATCCGACCTTATCAGCTCTTCTATAAAGTCTCTCACCTTATTGCATTCTTCCGTGGTATGTCTCCAGTTCTGGTGGGAGATAGCCAACTTATGCTTGCGAGTGAGAGATTAGGTTTTTATGTTCCCAAAGGTGTCGACATTTGGGGGAGAAGGATAAGGTACAAGCACTTGCAGCAGTTCTAGATTGAACGCCTCTTTTAGAATGACTTCCCGGCTGGCATTCAGGGGTTACAGCTGTTGAACTTCCCCACTTTTTTCCTTTTCAAGCTCATGCTCGGATGGTCGGTGTTTGTACCCCTCGCTATCTCCTTGGACTTCTTCCAAACAGTGACATTCACCTCTATGCTCAAAAATCGGGCAGTGTGGGCCCTAAGCTCGTCCACATTTTATGGAGGGTTCAACGTATAAAATGGTTTGGGCCGAAGTCCAATGGAATGCATGGTAGGCCAGGTGCAGATTAGGAATGCTTATTGTGGCCTTGAAAAACCTTGTCATGAAGTTTCTCAAGGTTTCATTGTCTCCTTGTATTATATGTTGCAACGAGGATGAATCACTTGTAATCGGTTTACAGTCGGCAAAGCGTTCATCTTACGAACTTAGCACACAATGTATCGAACGAATCCACAAATAGAGAGGCAGAAAATAGTATCACTTAAGGGATATACCTTTGAAGGTGGTCGGGAAGAGTAGCAATGTATCCTCAAGTCGTCGGTCACTAGCCTGACTTGCGTGAGATAGGCCTTAACATGGGTTGTGGGGTCTGCCCTCATATTTTTCTAGACTCGACCACCTCAAGTTTTAGGTAAATGAGTCCGCATTATTCCTGTTACGAAAGGATGGAAGGTCGAAAGTCTTTGTATAGTTGAGTTTTGAGGGGATGGAATGGCATTGAAAGGTATCTCTTGTTGGCAAAGTTGGCTTACATGAGTGTGTGGGATGGGTATAAGGGGTGAGTCTTGGTTTGGTGTTTCTGTGAAAGACATTTGATGGGTGCTAGGTTTGGGTTGCTCTTTGTTTAGCTAAGAATAGCTAGGATTTGGCTTCATGTGGTGGGGAGTTTGGCATTGTGGGTTACAAGTGAGAGATTTGCTTTTTGAGGGCGTTTATTTCCTCTCGGTGTTGTTCCCTGAGGTGTCGCATCTTGGCTTGGTGTTGAGATCTCAAATTTTGCATGTCTTCTCCCAATTGGTGGCAAACTTCAGCCATAGTTGAGTCTATATGAGTTTTAAGGGTGTCTAACACTCTGTTATCCATGTTAACTTGTGAGGTAGAAGTTATTGTCTAACTCCTAATGTTTACCATAAAATCACGTAGTCCTAGGAAAAATTTTATCGAGACTCCACGATAGACGCCAAATATTCCTTCGATAAACTGGGTAATGATATAGACAAGCATCAGGTGTTGACGTGATAGTTCATGGTGTTTGGCTATGTTTCAGGGTCTTATCTGAAATATGCGATTTAGGTCTTCAAGTCAGGTCCTCATCCTGGTAGGAGTGGCAGTATCTGTAAGAACCTTCTGATGTTTAAGTTAGTAAGAAAAATAAGAGTGAGAATGTTTCAGTGTGAGAGTAAGCAAAAGTTTAAACCTCAAATATGTTAGGATTGGTAACACATCAAATATAGATTGCAGAGACCATAATGTTGTTAGGTATAACCAACCTTTATAAGTAATGATTGCCTGTAAAAAAATTAGTAACACTTGTAGGTTTAATGACATATGTTCATCTCTCATAAAATATATAAATTAATTCTAAAATTTTATAAACCGACTAATAATTCTCCAATAAATTCAAAAGAAATTAATATATTATGTCAATTTGACACACATTAATGATACTGACAAACATTAACATAAATATGATATAATATTAAATGTTACATCACCTTAATATTATATATATATATATATATATATATATATATATATTATACATTATTAAAGATAAAATTAAAAAATATGAAATTAAGGATAAAAATTAAATTAATAGTTAGTAAATAAAATCAATATATTATAGTACATATGATATCATCAATTTATTACTTAACATAAAAGACAAATTAATTATAATAAATATAATAAATATATTATTGTTAAGAATAAAAGTTAAATCAATCTAAATCATAATTTATAACTAATATCTTCTAAAATAGAAAAAGGTAAAAGACAACTATTTCTCCTCTAGACTCAAGCCCAGATAAAAAGTATCTAAACTTTTAGACTTAATTTAAAGTAAAATTTAACATAGTTAACTTTATTTAATATATTTATCATAAAATTATTTTACATTAAATCGACTTCTTTTATGATATTATTTTCAATATATCTAATTAATATAATTTAAAAAAGGTAATTCAATTTTTATCTAAAAATACAAAAATTAATTATATACGCTTTAAATATACTCAATTTTGTTTTTTTACTAATATGATTCTAGAAGGAATTAATACAATTTATAAACTAATATTTATATATTAATATATTATACATATAACGTATTAAGGAAAGTTATCCTAGCGCCGAATCTTTCCAATTTTTGCAGCTCCGTGGGTAACGACAACAAACAATTTATATTATTATTAGTTTTTTCGTGTAATGTCATCAGTTTGGTTAGCCGTCCATGTTTTGATTAATATATTCCACGTTTAAAGCGTGTTCTCACATCAATTGGTAGAACAATTCAATAATAAATAAATTAGAAGCGTTGAAAAGCAGGGGAAATGAATATAAAATATGATAACATTCAAATAAATATAATTAAAAATAGAAATGAAGAATTAAATATTCAATAAAAATTAAATTTTAGTGGGAGTCAAACCGAAGAATTTTTACATCGAAATTTAATTTTTGTTCCACTACACTATTTTGGTTTTAGTGTTTTTATTCTCTTCATATATAAATTATATTTAATTTTTTATTATTTAAAATAATACAAGACACGTTATACTCTTTCACTGAAGTTTTTAATTTTTTTTTTTTTTTTAATGTGAATCAAACCCAAGTTCTTCTGTTCCTATGTCTAACAACTGTACCGTTTGGCTATGCAATTAGAAGTGTTTTTATTCTTTTTATAATTATATTATATTAAAATTTTTTGACAGATTAAAAGTTATTTCAACTCTATAATATATTTCATACTTTTATTTTCTTCATAACTATATTATATTTAATTTTCTGATTATTTTAATTTTGAATAAAAAAAATTATTAAATTAAATAAATTTATAATAAATGAATATTTTAGAAAATTAAGAAAATATTATAATTTAATATTAATTATATTATATTTTATATAATAATAATTATAAGATTTTAAAATTTTTAAAATGTTAATTATGTATAAATAAAATATTTATTAAATTAAATAGATTTAATCATTATGAATAACTATAAATAGAACTTTTAAATATTTTTCAATAAATTTATAGTAGATGATGGTTTTAGGAAATTAAAAAATATTATAATTCAAAATTAATTCAATGAATTGTCAAATTACTTTGAAATTATGCATTATTTTACACACACACACACACACACACACACACACACATATATATATATATATATATATATATATATATATATATATATATATATATATATATATATATATATATATATATATATATATATATATATATATAAACTTTAGAGCTACTTAGTCACGAATTGCTGATGATTTCTACGTAGATGAGTTTATCTTATACAATTATAAAGTACACAAGACCACACTTTTATTTTATTTTCTATTTTCTTTCATCTAATCAAGTAATCAATAAACACATTGTCAATGGATGGAACAATATAATTTGAAGCAAATGTATTATATTTTTTGAATTATTTCTTTAATAAGCAGTGTATAACAAATGGTATAGCCCCACTTAGCTCAAGTTGTGCCAAGAAGATTTTTAAAGAAAAAACTGCATTGATTCTATATGTGTTTTCACAAAATTTTATAAATATTACAGTTTCATTTATATTACATTAAATTTCTTAATTATTTTAAAATGTTACATTAATATCAATTTAATGTATTGTATTAATCTTCTGTAATTTTGAAAATATTCACTATGACATCTCATATAAAAGATATAAAGCGATGTAGAAAATTAGAAAGATACCAAATATAATTAATGAAAACAAGACAGTGTCAAATTCTAGATTATATTGGTAAAGAAAAAAAAACGTGCAAGTTGGTGAATCTGGGCTTCCTGAGAACATTATCTTTCTAAAAATATTAATCATCATTAAATATATTTCTTCAGTGGGAAGATTAAGAAAGTTTTAATTTTGTAAAGCAATTTATATTTTAAAATGGATGGAACGCATGTTTTAGACATTCGTCCAGAGACAAGAAGACAAACCTGAATTTTTTATTTTTATTAATTAACTGTTTAATCATGCATAGAAGAACCGTTTAAAATATGTAAAATCCGCAAAGTATGCAATCATTGCATATCATGTTTTATATAAATATTCCTGTCGAAAAAATTTCTATAAATTTCTATAAATATTCCTGTTCTTGTTGATGATTTCTACGTAGATGAGTTTATCTTATACAATTAAATAGTACACAAAACGACACTTTTGTTTTATTTTCTATTTTTTTCATCTAATCTAGTAATCAATAAACACATTGTCAATTGATGGAACAATATAATTTGAAGCAAATGTATTATATTTTGAATTATTTCTTTAATAAGCTTTGTATAACAAATGGTATAGCCCCACTTAGCTAAAGTTGTGAGAAAAAGAGTTTTAAAGAAAAAATTGCATTAATACTATGTGTGTTTTTACAAAATTTTATAAATATTACTGTTTTTAATTATTTGAAAAATATTACACTAATATCAATTTAATGTATTGTATTAATCTGCTGTAATTTTTAAAACTTTCACTATAACATCTCCTATATAAGATTTAAAAGTGATTTAGAAAATTAGAAAGATACCAAATATAATTAATGAAAACAAGAGAGTGTGAAATTCTAGATTATATATAGCTAATTTGGTGAAGAGAATAAAAAACGTGCTAGTTGGTGAAATTGGGTTTCTTGAGAACATTATGTGTAAAAATATGTGGGAAGATTTGTAATTTATTGAATTTTTGTTCTAATAGAATCATAAAGTAGATTTTTGAAATACCGAACCAAGTTAACTTTTATTTTGTGCTATTTCTCTTGTTCCTTGTACTTTTTTTGTCCAATTTCCAATAGTGGTATTAGAGTTGATGATTCGACTTAATGAGAAATGGATTATGGTGAATGTTAAGTAGATCTATCTAAAGGAGGATCATTGCAGAAGTTAGATTCTGCTACAAGGGATGATCATTCTACAAGAGTTTTGCTAGTAAGAAGATTCTGATGCATGGGAGGATCATTGCAGAAGTGTAGGACTTTCAATTAAAAGAAGATTTGTTATGTATTGTGTTAATTCAAAGTCTCACATCGGTGGACATCAGAAATGAGAGAGAAGTGAAAGACTTATATATGATAGAGTGATAGAATTTCTTTACTTGTACCACATCCTTAAACCTAGTAAAAAAATGTATTAGATTTTAGGTAGTGTGTGTCAAGTACTGTAAGGATGGTTCATAAATTTTTGTGCAAAAATTATATGTGAAAATGTTTTTAATTTTTCCGTACAAAAATCATCAGTAGTGAACTTTCCCCAATTAGATTGTGCAGTAAGTCTTAGATCTTTGAAGCACTAAACCAAGTTAATTAATTTTTATTGTGTGATATTTCTTTCTTCCGTTTCACAAAATTAGTGATGAAAATATTTTGAAGGACTAAAACTAGAGAAAATATTTCTTTTAGAGACAAAATAAAAACATAAATAAGATGAACAACAAAAATACTTAATTAGATTAAAATCATAATTATACATATAGAAATATCAATTCACAAGAAAACACTAAATTTTCTTATTACGTGAATTAATTATGATAATATATATACTACTAAATCATATTTAAATGGTTAAGGTTAAATAAAATAAATATGCACGATTACTTTAATAGGCATATGATCACAGATAACTTTTATCCTAATAATGCATAATTATATTTATAATATTCATTTACCATAATAATAACATTTTTGCTTGATATGCCTTTACACACATATGAATATATATCAAACGAATTATTTCATTGTAAAAACTATAATAACTAAAAATATAGATAACTATTAATATTTCGTCATGCTTACTCAACTATTAAGATTAAACGGAAGTGTGCATAATTTTATATAAATATATTAATTTGGATTTGTATAGTTAATTATTTATCATTATAATTATTAATTATATTTATCTCACATATAAATTGTATATACTATTTAATTTATTAATTATTGGGCTTCTTTTGTTATTTGACCTGTGACGGGTTGGGTCATTTACTAAAGTCCTAGTGTGGTTCCTGGTATCATCTGGTAAGTTATATTAATGATGTTCATGATCATTAACCTAATTTACTTTGAACATTCACTATATCGAGAGTAATTACTCCTCAGAAAAAATAAAACACAAAGAATAAGTTTTCATTAATAATTCAAGTACATCCCTTTTATGATTCAACAATGATTAATTTGATATGTCATTATCACGTATTTATGTATATTTTAGAGATTGAGTTTCATCCCATTATTTTAATTTATCAATTGGTATCAGAGCCTCGTAGATATGTACAACGACTGTTAAATTTTCGTTAATCACGTGAATCTCAACAAGATTTTTTTAACTTGGTAATGTTCCTTGAAATTTCTTGAGGGGTTTTTTTTGGGGTAATATGGATTAAGATTATCCTTAATTTGGTATTGTATCTACAATTGTGCTTGTGGATTTGTCGCTTTGTATTTCGGGCTTTGAGTTGCAATGTTAGAATGAATGGTAATTTGTGGTGAATTAAAACTTGTCAGACCCTCTTCCTCTTCCTGTAATAGGAGAAAAAAATAAAAAAAAAAAATTCATCGTTTTGGTTTATGAAATTCTTCTCTTGGGGATGGGATTGAAAATTTAAAACTTTTTGTAGTTTTGATTTAGCTATGTCAATTTATTATTTGCTATTGGGTGTGTGACTTGGATTTTGATGTGAGGCGATGTGTTATGGGTTTTGATGCCAAGTCTTTGTATTGAGATCAAGTTTAATTGTGGTTTATTTCTTGCAATATTTTGTAGCGTGTGAGAAAATAATGTTTTTCTCTTATCCAATAATTCGAAAAGGTGGGGTAGTTCTTAATTTAATAATGATAATGAGTTTTTTTTTTCTATGTCTTTATTTATTTAATATAAATTAAATATTTTGAATTTGATTGTTTTTTTTCCTGCATTGGAAATTTTTCGCTTCAATTTTGTTACGGTTTCTTTTGACTTGACTTATTTTGCATCCTTTGTCTTTTCTATATATCCTATGAAAGTTTTTTTGGATTGTATGTAAACGTGTTTTTAGTTTGGGTTCGTTAGTGTGTGAAAGGGTGATGAGATTTGACAAGGAGTGTAAGTGGTGATGTTATTGGGGATTTGCGAGTTTAATTAATATCATTTATCAGATGCATAAAAAAAATATATGATAAGGTATGACATGTATTTCGACTAAGGTTTAGTATGTCTATGAAATTCTGGTTTCAAACCTCATCGAACTAACTACAAGTTTGATAATAAAATAAATGAGAGGCATTCAAGAGAATTGTGTACTTGATAAATGTAATTGATTATACATGCAACACGTGACACGCTCTCCATGTGGTGTCACATATCACTGTAAATTTATTAATTTGGATTTGCATTGTTAACTATTTGTCATTATAATTATTAACTATATTTATCTGATATATAAATTGTACACACTATTTAATTTATTAATTATTAGACTTTCTTTTGTTATTTGACTAACGATGAGTTAGGTCATTTATTAAAGTCTATAGCATGATCCCTGATCTCATCCGATAAGTTATCTCATCATTAATTTAATTCACTCTGAGCCCTAACCAGATTGAAAACAATTACTCCTCACATAAAATAAAGCACAAAGAAAAAATTCTCATTAACAATTCTGATATATCCTTTTTGTGATTTAATAATAATTAATTTTATATATATATATATATATATATATATATATATATTCTTTAAATCATATATATATATATTCTTTAAAGATTAGTTTCATCCCATAAAATTTATATCAAACGAATTATTTCACTGTAAAAACTATAATAACTAAAAATATAGATCACTATTAATATTTCGTCATGCTTACTTGGCTATCAAGATTAAATGAAACATGTGTATAATTTATTTAAGTAGTTAAAAAATATTGATGGTGGTATATATATATATATATATATAAAAGTTGGGATAAAAATTTATTGATATATATCTTTTAATAATTATTTTGTATAATTTGTTATTCTTTTTAATAACATTGCATATAATTTTTTTATATAATATGATAATATTTAAATTTATTATATAATAACTAATATTTATATTAATTCAATGAATTGTCAAAATTATTTTGAAATTATATATAATTTTACATATGTAATTTCAATAAGAAAAATATTAAATTTAACAGTTGGATTAATAAATTTATTTGATATAAAATATTATTAAAAAATAGAAATTAACGGATCTTATATCTAATAGAACTAATGCTGTTTATATATATATATATATATATATATATATATATATATATATATATATATATATATATATATATATATATATAACCGTAGAGCTAGTTAGTCACGAATATTCCTGTTCTTGCTGATGTTTTCTACGTAGATGAGTTTATCTTATACAATTAAAATGTACACAAGACGACACTTTTGTTTTATTTTCTATTTTTTTTCATCTAATCTATTAATCAATAAACACATTGTCAATTGATAGACAATATAATTTAAAGCAAATGTATTATATTTTGAATTATTTCTTTAGTAAGCTTTGTATAACAAATGGTATAGCCCCACTTAGCTCAAGTTGTGACAAGAAGAGTTTTAAAGAAAAAACTGCATCGATACTATGTGTGTTTTTTTAAAAAAATTTATAAATATTACTGTTTAATTTATATTAATTTAATGTATTGTATTAATCTTCTGTAATTTTGAAATTTTTCACTATAACATCTCATATAAAAGATTTAAAAGTGATTTATAAAATTAGAAAGATACCAAATATAATTAATGAAAACAAGAGTGTGAAATTCTAGATTATATATAGCTAATTTGGTGGAGAGAAAAAAAAAATGTGCTAGTTGGTGAAACTGGGTTTCTTGAGAACATTATCTTTCTAAAAATATCAATCATCATTAAATATATTTCTTTAGTGGGAAGATTAAGAAAGTTTTAATTTTCTAAAGCAATTTATATTTTAAAATAGAGGGAACACAAGTTTTAGACATTCGTCCAGAGACAAGAAGACGAACCTGAATTTTTTATTTTTATTAATTAACTGTTTAATCATGCATAGAAGAACCGTTTAAAATATGTAAAATCTGCAAACTATGTAATCATTGCATATCATATTTTATAAAATATTTGTGCTCAACAATTGTTTAATTCTTACACTTGCATGTATCGTCAAAAAAATTTCTATAAATACCATTCACATTTGTGAACATACTACACAAGTCATTCTCTTAACTTCTATATTTTCTTCTGAAGCAATTAATTTATGGCTCATTTCCTTTTGTTTGTTTTAGTGTTTGCTGGTCAATTGATTGGTGGATTGAGTAGCCAGAAACTACCTCCAGCAAACGATGGAGACACCATAACCATTCTCAGCATTTCGAGTGGTGGTATCAAGGGCATTATTCCAGCAACAATTCTTGTTCACTTAGATAAGGCTCTTAAGGTTGACTTTTCTATATATCTACAAACTTTGACACACATGCAAACATAAACTAATTATAATATATATATATATATATATATATATACATATATATAATGCAATATGGGGAAAGTATAATTTTAAACTTCATATATATATATATATATATATAGTCAAAGTGAGTAAGGGTCCTTATACTTTTATATTATTAGGCATGATTCTGATCAAACTCCTAAAAACATGTAAGCTAGTTTAATTTTTTTCTAACTTAGAAAACATGATAATTGGTAGAGATAAAAAAACTGAATATGTCCATATAAACTAAGGATCTTAAGCGTGTTTGATGGAAAGTATAGAGACTTAAAATATAATTTTTATAATATTATATTCTTCTCATTTTGTTTGCTCATTTATTTATTTATTTATTTATTTTTGTCTTAATTGTATTTCATGTCTTTTAACTTTTACAATTTGATGAATTTTACTCTCAATAATTGTTTACATGTATTACCCTCTGAGAATCAGATAAGATATATCTTACCTGGAAAAATATTTAGAAATAAGACATTTTGTGATAAGTTTTTCCTAAAACCGTAACAATTAAGATAATTTTCTAATATGTGGAGGTAAAAATTACAACAATATGAAATGCTGGAAATAAAAAAAGTCCATGGAAAACAAAAATTTGGGTAGAGAATTTTTAGATCGTGAAAGTTATATGTATAAATTACAATTAAGTATTTTTCTATATAAATATGAATGGATAGAGTGGAGATCAAACATAACATTAAACAGAAAAAATAATATTTATTTGAAAGTTAATATTTGAATTTGGTTGAGGGACAGGCTAAGGACCCAGATGCAACTTTAGCACATTATTTTGATGTCATAGCTGGGACCAGCACTGGTGGACTTATTGCAGCTATGTTAGCTACCCCAAGCCCAAATGACCCTAATCGTCCTGGCTTTACTCCCCAAGAAATTGTCGACTTCTACAAGGATAATGGCCCCCATATATTCAATGCAACTAGGTATATCTATATGCTAATATTAGTTGATGCATTGTCCAACAATTTTTGGAAATAATTAATTTGCACTCTCCTTCTTTTCTCTTCACATTCTTGTAACTAAAAAATATTTCTAAAATTTTTAGAAACTATTTTATTAAGTGCCCTTCTAGCTCTCCTTCTCTTAATTTATTATATAGATAGATAGATAGATTATTGACATTTTTTCATTGTGATGGTGTAACAACGTTCAGACATATATTCGGTCCACCATTTGATGGAAAGTTCTTGCGTAGCATACTTGTAGAACTGTTGCAAGAAACACGACTAAATCAAACATTGACAAATGTTGTAATCCCAACTTTTGACATGCACAGACAAAAGCCAGTTATATTCTCAAGTTATAAGGTTAGGACATACACACATGCAATACATAACTATATATAGAACTTTAACATATATAATTCTCACAGTTATTTAATATTAATTGTTTCTGCAACTTTGATCATATATAAATGCAGCTTAAGGAACTTCCCTACTTAAACGCCAAGATATCAGATATATGCATAGGGACTTCGGCTGCACCGGGTCAATTCCCACCTTACTATTTTGAGAATGATGGTGCTGTGTTCAATCTTATTGATGGTGGTATTGCCGCTGGTGATCCGGTAAATTAATCATTCATCAAATACTTTTTCATTAATTAATTTAACTTCTCAGCTAAAAGCCTATAAACTATTTTCATATAAAAATCTATTAATTTTAAAAAGATTATGTTTAATTTCATCAGACGCGAGCTGCAGTCAGTGAAGTGACACAACACAACAAGTATACCAAAATCCAGGTGCTATCTTTAGGGACTGTGGAAGAAAAAATTTTGGAGATATTTGATGCTTTTAATGGTTTTTTCTTTTCTTCTGAACTCTGGAATACGCTTGCACTTTTGTTTCTTGCTCGTGCTTCTCCAGCCATGAATGACTTTTATCTTGGCGATGTGAACAACTACCTAAGAATTGAGGTATATATTAGATTCAAAATTGTGACACTACTTTAAAATTTTAATGTATTAAGGTCATTCTTGTTTGTTAGAAGTACCACTATTGTTATGAAATTAATTAATAAGTCACTCTTTCAAGTATTTATTATTTCATTATATGAAAACGTGTTTTGTTTTTTTTTTTGTTAATCACTTAGTTTGTTATAATTTATTATTGTTATAAGTATTGTATAAGTTTATAAAGTGTAAATTACGGATACACCTTTTAAAGTTTCATGAAATTTTATATTTTATATATTATATTCTCTATCTATTAAACTTTTTAATTATTTAAAAAATAACATATAGGATGGATTAGTGTAAATGTTAAAAAGGTGAGAATTCTTAAAATTTTAGAGAATACTAATATAATTTACTCGTATATTATATAAATAGGAATATCATGTAAAAGAATTTCATCTTTAATAAATTAGTTTTATAATATTCATCTTTTATTCTTTGAATTTTATGACGTGTAACAAGATCGATCAACTCAGTCTTTTCCTATTCTCCTAATTTAATTTGTCAACAATTTTCCTTAAGTACGTACGATTTCAATGTTTCTGGATTATTTATTTTATATATAATAAATGATGAATCACGTAATGACAGGAATATGACTTGCCTCCTTCCTTAAATAACGCTACCAATGTAACACCAGCAAACATGGACGGTCTTGAAGAGGTAGGAAAAGAACTATTGAATAAAAACGTTTTGAAGAGGAATTTGAATACTTTTGATCTAGAAGAAACAGGCGAGGGCACAAATGCTGAGGCTCTTGACAGGTGTGTACATTACCTACTCTATGAAAAAACATTAAAAAAAAAAAAAAAAAAAAAAACACCTTTTACCAGAAGATATCTCAATTATGACTTTTAGGTATGTGAGAATATTCCTAAAGTTTATAGTAAAGTTAGAATTTTCTATATTGATACTCAATGTTTTATCTCATGCAAGAAATTTTAATATATTCACAGTTTTTAAAAAAAAGAAATTTTAAATTAATGCTAACTTTGAAGAGATTGCTTTTATTTTCCCAAGGCTGGCTGAGTTTTTGTATGAAGAGAGGCAGCAACGTCTGAGAAGATCAAAATCTATGGAAAAAGGAGGAAGACCATTTCTTGAAATTCTTAGGGACCCTTCTAGCCAAACCTAAGCTAGCAACTTAATTTGGCAATTCTAAAGATCATATTGTAATAAATGTCATATGTTTGACGTTGTGTTATGTTGTGTGTCTTGTTATCGAGCCTTGTCCGTAATATAAATAAGTATCTATGTTTGTCATAATCTATAGTTGATGTAATATGGTTCAATTCATGTGAGTTCTATGTAGCTCCTTATTGCAAGGACCATATATGTACCAAGTTTGGATGTATAATATAAGGTAATAAATTTTCAATGTATGTGACTTTCATGCAGATCCTTGTTGCTTTTAATTATTGCGTGTATTAATTAAGGTTCCCCGAACTTTATATCATTGTCAACTTTCTTATATATAGTCATGAATTCTTTATATTTTTAAATGTTAAAAATTTGAATTTGCAAGCCCTACTTTTATCCACTATCCTTTTATTCCTTTCTAATTTATTTTATGACTTTTCCCCTTTTCGTATATAATTAAATTACACTTGGCTAAATTTGGCTATGTAACTTGACTTGTTTATTTTACCCGTATACTGTATTCGAATTAAGCTAAATGAGCTTTAAGTACTAGTTTTTACTTTTTCTTTGTTTCTATCTTAATATATATTTTTAACTTCATAGTATCATCACGTTCTTTTATTTTCTTGTTTTTTTTTTTAATGTTATTTCGGTACCGAGATGCAAGCAATATGGCTCAATTGCGGAATTGTACGTAAAAGAAAATTCATCTTCTATTTCTATTTTTCTCTTGACAATTGTACAATTTCAATAA
This sequence comes from Hylodesmum podocarpum, assembly GCA_026586105.1. Lineage (NCBI taxonomy): Eukaryota > Viridiplantae > Streptophyta > Magnoliopsida > Fabales > Fabaceae > Hylodesmum > Hylodesmum podocarpum. The sequence goes on from JALJEV010001371.1 coordinate 6,250,409, forward strand.
CTGTATTTGTTTAGTTAATTATATACATAATAACATACGTTAAATTCATTACATAATTTTGATAAAAAAAATATCTTGTTCATTCATTAATTTTCATAGAAAAAAAATCTATTTGATCCCTACAAAATTTGAAATATTTAGTTTTAATCTCTCTAAAAAAATTTATTCATTTTAATTTTTGCAATTAGAAAATATGTTATTTTTACCTTAAAATAATTTTGGTTATGCTTTATAATTATCAAAGGACACTATCAAAATTAGATTTCAATAGTAATACATTTTTAAAATTAAAGAAACTAAATATTTATCCATTTGATATTGTATGAGAGGTTATTCATGTGATATTGTATTTTATTTAGGTTCTTATTTAATATTATGTACGCGTGGTAGGTAGTTACGAAATTTTGTACTTATATTTTTTGATAGAGATAGGCAGGGTATAGTATTTTAAATTAAAGTGTCAGGTATGAGAACACTGGTTATACCAATTTTAGAATTTTAAGGAAAGACAGTGATAATGACATGCAGACAATTTTCAATTTTTAGAACTATTTATCGTATATGACAAACTTACTTCCTTCAATCTTATCAATATTGTAGTATTAATAATCTTATCGATTAAAATATGTTTAAGTTATTAATAAATAGCATTAGCATATTTAATCTTTGTTAGTAGCCGCCCATGTCTTGATTAATTCCCATGTGTAAAGCATTCATGTTCTCATTATAGATTAAAAGTTTGAACTCATGACCAATTGATGATAGATTAAAAATTTCTATGTGACAATAAATACTTATATCATTGATAAATTCGAATTTGCAAGCCCTAATTTTATCCACTATACCTTTTTTAAAATTTATTCTATTACTTTTCCCCTTTTCATATATAATTAAATTACACTTGGCTAAAATTGGGTGTGTAACTTGACTTGTTTATTTTGCCCGTATACTGTATTCGAATTAAGCTAAATGAGCTTTAAGTACTAGTTTTTACTTTTTCTTTATTTCTGTCTTATTATTTTTAACTTAATTGTATCGTCACGTTCTTTTCTTCTTTTTTTTTTTTTTTTTTTTTTGGTACCAAGATAATATGGCTCAATTGCTGAGATTTTTTCGTTGGTTCTATGAACCAAACTAGTATGTTTTACATGTGCAGGTGTTCATTACCTATCAATATATTTTTACCAAAACAGGAGGACCAGTAAACTATTACGTCATTTTCTTCTAACACAGTCTTCCATATTAGTTGGAATATTTTTTTGTTTTTAGATTTTACTAATTTAAAATGGAACTCATCAAATAAAAAAATAGACCCTCATATCTATATATATGAATTTCACGTAATTGAGATAAGAGTGTATTAGTATATCTTACTTGAAATCTAAATATTTTGAACAAACTCTTAGTAAAACGTGCACGAAGTTTGAAGTTGGAATTAGAGCAATCTAATCAGGAAAAACAGCCTACTAAAACTATTTTGGACAATCATTGTCAATTGGACTTAGAATAGGAAATTTGATTTCTTTCACTCTGCACTTTCATAATCTTCACTTACACTGTGTTTTACGATTCCGGATTTACAATTCTGGATGTATTTATATATTTCGGAATTAATATCTATTCTAAAATGCATTATAAGTTGCGGAATGACATTTAAAAGAAAAATGCCCCCAAAAAATTTTCTTGGGATTATTTAAAATATAAATACACGTTATGGGAAATAATATGAATCTATATATAAGTATTTAAATATATTTTTTCATAAATTATTTTTATTAAATGATGAAAAAAATTAAGAGCGTAGATTATAAGGTTGATGTTTCTCATGGACGTGAGCAATATAAACATGGGTGCAATCACCTATGCCATATAATAATAATGATTAAAGTTACTATATATTATCGCGTTGAAAGAAACTCTATGTGCCAAACATTAAATACTTGTAAGTTAATAAAAAAATTATTAAAGGAGAAGGAGAAGTTAAATAAAATCTCAGGAATATAAATTTACAAAATACACAAATATTTTTATTAATAAGAAGTCTATTGGATAATCATCATAAACAAATCATAAGGACTTAGTAACAACATTTTGATTTTCTTAAGTTCAATTTGAAAATTGTGATAAAAGTTTACATTGGAATTGGAAGAGACTTTTTTTTCTTTTTGTACTTTTAGATTTCAAGCATAAGATCTAAGTATACGTAGACTAAAACAGAGTGCGAATGTCTAACACACGAATTCTAAACACTTAATTTAAATTTAATTTTACCTGTAGTCTTTGTTGAAGGAAGAGATGGGCCACCAAGTCTACCCACCTATTTATATCCTTATCTGCAAAGTGTACGTAATTTAATAAGTACACACCTTTATCGTAAAGTTCAAGCTAGACAGGTTAATCGCACAGCAAAATAATTATAAAAAAATTCTATAATATAAAGTATTGAGCGTACGTGAATGAACTTGCTTAATTTTATAACGGAAGATGTTAGTATGATGGTTATGTGATGAACATTTTACCTTTACGCGAATTTGTGCTGGGCCGTGACTATACCGGAAAAGGGCAGAGGTTGGATTACACTTAAAAAATTACCATACGTCAAACATCTGAAAAAAAAATTAAAGAGAAATAAATTCTTAGGATGAAAAAGTATTTACGCAGAATATGCGGCGGGTGGTGCGAGTAATGTCAAGAAGTTAATTTTAATAAACAATCAATCACTTGTATGTAATTACATATTAAAGTTATTTATTAAATATTTCTCACTAATCATAATATATATATTTAGAATACATCTCATTTAAATAAAGTAGAAAAAATTGTATTTAATTAAAAAGTTTTGTCAATTATATATTCGATTGTGTTATCTGTGTATAATAATTATTTATTAAATATTTCTTCATAAGACTAATTATGTTTGCAATAATTTAAGTAGAAAAAAACCGTATTTAATTAAAAGGTTCTGTCAAGATAAATTTTTAGATAAAAATTTCATTTTTTCTTCTTGTGGGATGGTAAACATTTTTCGAATAAATTAAACTTATGTTTAAATTGAAAAAAAGAAAAGTTATAAGAAAAAATCTTTGGATCACAAACTTTTATAAATAAAATAAAATAAAATAAAATTTTCAATATTATTTTATGTTTCCTTTAATAAAAATAATAAATAATAGTACAATTTTTTATTAAATTATTTGTGAATATTCACATGACTGACAAGTACACTCATCTAACTCACGGGATTAAACAAACCAACTTTAAAAACCCGTTATTTAAATGAATTAAGAAAAGCTCATGTACCATACCATTTACAAGTTACCCGTGTCACGTCTTCAAACCCAAATGCTCACCTCTAATCGTAAGCTAATTTAGTTGAGTTGAGACTGAATGAGTTATACTTTTCATTAAATAATTTAGGAAGCAATTAAAAGAAAAAAGTGATGGATCATGATACATGAAGGATCACATTGACTCTATGACATCCATTTTCCAAGTAAGAAACATGTTAACTATACTTTGAGCTATTATTTGATTGGCGTTGGCAAGTTGACTAGGCCTAACCAATCTATATAGTTGTATTATGTCATTTTTTAATTATATAACAAGAAGCTGTCTTTCATATAAACATGACCAATCTATATAGCTGTCTTTCACAACGTACCTCTTTAACAATTAATTGATTAACTAAAATATTTAATTTGCACTTATCTTTCATCAACACGATGTATTATTGTATTAAGATTTTGTAATATGATAAGCATATGATATGGGTAGCAGTGGTTGGCTCCAATCTACGTATTGTAATTAAAAAATAATTATAATGATTTGATGCCAGTTGTATTCATAAGCCAAATGCACAAGATCAGTAAAATATTCCAGCAGACACGTTTAAGGGTCTAGCCAGTTCAATAAAAGTTGAAAAACAAAATCTTCTGTTGTATATATATTTTTTTATTTTACAATTAAAATTAAAATTTTATCTCATAATTTGTAGAATAAAAATTTGTATTAAAATATCTCTACAAGTTACTATAATAAAACTCCAGTTCTAATTAAAAATTATCACAATTTGTCCAATATATTCAAAATAACGATATAATTAAACACAAGCTAATTATTTTTGACACACTTCACGTGAACTTTGAGGAGTGGAGTGAAGAGTGAACTTTTGTTTTTTTTTTTTTTTAACTGAGCCAATACCATGGGGTGAATTCGTTTTTAATTGAGGTTATGTTAGGGAATATAACAGTAAAAATTGGAACAAATCTCGATAAATGATGGTATTATAAGTTAATTTTACATCACAATTGATTCAAAACCTTAGAACATTTAATATGTGAATTATTTACTCATAAATTATTTTTCCTTTATATGTTGGTTTGAGATGTAAATTTCTATTCAGTGTAATATTTCTTACTCATACCAGAAGAAAAGTTACTTAAATTATATTAAATAATTATGTAAATTGATTTAAACCGATAATTTTCATTGGAGAAGAAAAAACTTAGTTTTTTTTTCAATACTTGATAATGTAAGAATTATTTCTAGGTTTGTTATTGTCAAACAAAGGATGAAAAAAGAAGGAATAAAATGTCACCATCATTATGAAATTTAACACAAACTCAGCAACAAAACAAGAACACATAATAAAGGAAAAACAGCACTGCCTCTTCCCAAGAACATAGTTGCTAATAAAGCAAGAAAGACCCCATCAAAAGAACAATGCCACTTGAAACAGCAACTGCTCCATTAGGCTTTGGTGATGATGGTGAAGAGTTAGTGTTGGTGGCAGGGGACCCTGACTCAGAGGGAGTAGAAGGAGTTGTTGAAGGAGTTTTAGGTGGTGAACCACTTGGTGTAGTTGAAGTGGCACCCGCAACATTGATTGCTAGCTTCATGCCTCCAGAACAGTGACCTGGCGTAGGGCACAAGAAGTATTTTTTGCCTGTTGAAGACAATGTAATCACGGTGCTTCCATCACTGTAGCTCTTGATGGGGTTGCCTGTATTGCAGTTGTCTTAGCCACTCTCATCTACCTCATAGAGTGCATGGTTTGAGCCATAATTAAACACTGTTTTTTCAACACAAAGATAAATTGGTTAGCTTCCAAATAGGATTACATAAAAATCTTCAAAAAGGAAACATAGTGAATTTTAGACAAAAAATTGGATACTCTTAACTTTATTCGTATCATATTACCTGTGTTATATCTTTAATTCTCACATGTTTATTTTTTTTATATTTTGTGAGAAAACCTTATTTAATATAAATATTGTTCGTATATGTAAATTCATATATAACCATGTTCTGGACGTGAGATTTGGTTATGTATATTTCAATAATACAAAGCATGTATTATAGTCACTTAAAAGTTAAGATATGAAAAGTTTCCAAAAATGGTTTATAATAGTGATTTTGACTATAACATCTGAGTTTTGAAGGCTCTAAGCTGCAATTTTTTACAATATCAAAGATTGTGACATTTACAATCGTAGATGCACAATCAAGTAGTAAAAGAATTGAGGAATCCACTATATCACAAAACATCATCTACTCCAACCTTATTACCATGAATGAAAAATAAACATTTGAGTTTCAAATTAAATTTGCTAAGTTTTTTTTTTTCTCCATTTATTGAAATTTTACTAGTTTATGAAAGGCAAGAAGTTAAGGAGACTTACACAAACTGTCACCAACTGTGAAAGTTTTCCCAGAGGCCCAGGTGAGGTAATCACCCCCAGAGGTCCATCCACCACTATCACCAACAGTATATTGAACTCCATATACAATGGGGAAAGCCAGAATGAGAACCAAGAAAGAAGCAACAATTGCTTTAGCCATGTCTATAGCCTCTTCAAATTCTCAGAAGTCAGAATCCACCAATGAAGTTTACAAAGAAATGTTGCATAGTAAAGAGAGGATGCGCCAATGACAATAAAATGCAATTCAACGAGCATTATATACACAGTAATATTATCCAACTAACTCTAATACGTGTAAACCAATCGGCTAATTTGTAAAACATATATATTTTCTTGTATAATTACTGTGTCAACAACATCTCTAACCATGTGGATAGAATAGTGAGCAGTTGTTGACCCTGTCACCCTTTGTAGCCAGCCTCTGCCTAATGCATTGAGATTCCTTTTCCCGTAAAATCTGACTTGGAGCTAACTTACAAATCACAAATTGGAAAGTGGCTTTTGCTAGTCAATGATTTATTATAAAAAAGAGCGTGGGATACAGGAACTAGAAATATGATGAAAGTTAAGGGCTAATTGACCCATTTAGGTTTTTCGCAAAAAAAAAAAAAAAAAAAAACAAATTACAGGAAGAATTAGTTAGAAACATATTCCCCATTCGGTGTTATTTTTTGAAGTTGTAAACCACATGAAGCGTAAAAAATTTTGGGACGTGTAAGTCAGTCGCAATTTTTTTTATCATGAGGCATAGGACTTACGTGACTATTGACATGGTAAGGTTGCAATCCTTTTGCGACTTCGTCTTTGTATGTGATGTGTCACTTCGTCAAAAGAAAATTAAACTCACCATCTAAGTCAGAGAGTGGTTAACCACTACACTAAGTAATTCTTATTACTTTTTTTTTATAATTATTATAATTATATTATATTTAAATTTTCCTATTCTGAAATAAGATAAAACATTAGAGATGATTTATCATAATTTGAAAAAGCAAGACCAATAAAAATCTTTCTCGCTACGATGTTCATAATTTGAGATTATCAATTAAATTATTATAATAATCCTATGTCTACCTTTATGATATATAAGGCTAAAAAGCCTACATTTAAATATATTTGAAGCCTATTAAAAGCTATTTTTATTAAGAAGTTATTTTTTCATTGGAAATTGTCAAACTAACTTTTAATATCTTTTTAGTTCAAAACGAGTCACACTTAAAAAATCTTTCTCGCTACCATGTTCATAATTTGAGATTATCAATTAATTGAGCTATACCTAGTAAATAAAGAGAAAAAACTGATGAGAAATATATGTTAGTTGTATGCCAGCTAGCATGCATCTTATCTTGATCAAAATTCAAATGGAATCATAGTTAGTCAGATCGAATTAGTTCTTGCCGATAAAATTAAGAAAAAGAATGTTTCCACCTATTTAATAATTAAATTTTTTCATTGTTGTATAAGCTCTCAATCCAACATGCAATGTCAAAACACAAAACCAAGATCAGGGATATAAAAGCACATGCTGCTGAAATGGTTTTGGAATAAAATTGTTTGTTCAGCATTCAAACCAAAGGTTCAATATTCAAAAACTCACTAGTGGCAATCGTTAAATGAGATTATCATTATAAAAAATAATTATAATGATTTGATGCCAGTTGTATTCGTAAGCCAAATGCACGACATCAGTAAAATATTCCAGCTGACACGTTTAAAGGTCTAGCCAGTTCAATAAAAGTTGGAAAAAATAAAATATCTTCTGTTGTATATATATATATATTACAGTTAAAATTAAAATTTATCTCAGTATTTTGTAGAATAAAAATTTGTATTAAAATATCTCTACAAGTTACTATGATAAAACTCCAATTCTTATTAAAAATTATCACAATTTGTCCAATATATTCAAATGAGGATATAATTAAACACAAACTAATTATTTTTGACACACTTTACGTGAACTTTCAGGAGTGGAATGAACCTTTTTTTATGTGTGTATGTCAGCCAATACCATTGGGTGAACTCGTTTTTAACTGAGGTTTGTCAGGGAATATAACAGTAAAAGTTGGAACAAATCTCGATAAATGGTGGTATCAGTAAATTTTACATCACAATTAATTCAAAACCTTAAAACATTTAATATGTGAATTATTTACTCAAATTATTTTTCCTTTATATGTTGTTTGACATGTAAATTTCTATTCAATGTAATATTTCTTACTTATGTAAATTATTGATATAAAACTGTAATTTTCATTGGAGAAAAAAGGACTTTGTTTTTGTAAATACTTGATGATAATGTGGGAATTATTTCTAGGTCTATTATTGGCAAACAAAGGATAAGAAGAGAAGGAATAAAATATATTAAATGTCACCATCATTAAAGGTATAAGAAGAAAAGGGGAAAAAGCAGTTAAAGAAATGTCTCTTTTATAAAATCAAAGATGATAGGTGTGAAGATCAGATATACATCTGGATCAAATGAAATTTAACACAAACTCAGCGACAAAACAAGAACACAATAATAAAGGAAAAACAGCACTGCCTCTTCCCTAGAACATAGTGGCTAATAAAGCAAAGAAAGACCCCATCAAAAGAACAATGCCACTTGAAACAGCAACTGCTCCACTAGGTGTTGGTGATGATGGTGAAGAGCTAGTGTTGGTGGCAGGGGACCCTGACTCAGAGGGAGGAGAAGGAGTTTTAGGTGGTGAACCACTTGGTGTAGTTGGTGGAGGAGAACCACTTGGAGTGGTTGGTGTAGTAGCAGCCGTAACATCGATTTTTAGCTTCATGCCTCCAGCACAGTGACCTGGCGTAGGGCACAAGAAGTATTTTGTGCCAGCTGAAGACAATGCAATCTTGGTGTTTCCATCATTGTAGCTCTTGATGGAGTTGCTTGAACTGCAGCTGTTGTAGTCACTCTGACTTACCTCATCAAGTCCATGGGTTGAGTCATATTTGAACACTGTTTTTTCAACACAAAGATAAATTGGTTAGCTTCCAAATAGGATTACATAAAAATCTTCAAAAAGGAAACATGATGAATTCTGGACAAAAAATTGGTAACTCTTCACTTTATTGGTAACATATTACCTGTATACTTATCTCTTTAATTCTTACATTTATTTTTTATCGTTTTCTGAGAAAACCTCATTTAATAGAAATATTGTTCGTATATGTAAATTCATATATAACCATGTTCTGGACGTGAGATTTAGTTATATTTCAACCATACAAATGGATGTATCATAGTCACTTAAAAGTTTAGATATGAAAAGTTTCCAAAAATGGTTTATAATTGTGATTTTGTCTATAACATCTAGTTTTGAAGTCTCTAAGCTGCAATTTTTTACAATATTAAAGATTGTGACATTTAAAATCGTAGATGCATAATCAACTAGTAAAAGAATTGAGGAATCCATTATATCACAACCTTATTACCATGAATGAAAAATAGACAGTTGAGTTTCAAATTAAATTTGCTAACTTTTTTTTCCCTATTTATTGAAATTTTACTAGTTTACAAAAGGCAGGTAGTTGAGGAGACTTACCCAAATTGTCACCAACTTTGAAAGTTTTCCCAGAGGCCCAGGTGCTGTAATCAGGTCCTAGGGCCCATCCACTACTATCACCAACAGTATGGTCAGTTCCAAATACAATGGGGAAAGCCAGCATGAGAACCAAGAAAGAAGCAACAATTGCTTTAGCCATGTCTATAGCCTCTTCAAATTCTCAGAAGTCAGAATCAACCAATGAAGTTTACAAAGAAATGTTGCAAAGTAGAGAGAGCCTGAGCCAATGACAATAAAATGCAATGCAATGAGGATTATATATAATGCCAACTCCTTTAATTACTGTGTCACCAACTTCTCTAACCATACGGATAAAATAGTGAGTAGTTGTTGACCCTGTCACCCTTTGTAGCCTGCCTCTACCTAATGCATTGAGATTCCTTTTCCCATAAAATCTGACTTGGAGCTAACTTACAAATCACAAATTGGCAAGTGGCTTTTGCTAGTCAATGATTTATTATAAAAAGAGCGTGGGATACAGGAACTAGAAATATGATGAAAGTAAAGAGTTATGTTATAAAGTAACAAAATAAAAAGTATAAAATATTGATAAGCATTAAAATTTCAAAAGCAAACATTAGTGATAAGTTTTTTTCTTTTTATTTTTTTGGGTCACATGTATTTGTGACTAGTAAAAATCTTTCTCGGTACTATGATCATAATTTGAGATAATCAATTTGTTGAATTATGATATATAAGGCTAAAAAGCCTACATTTAAATAAAGTTGAAGTGTATTAAAAGTTATTTTTATTAAGAAGTTATTTTTTCATTGGAAATTGTCTATCTAACTTTTAGGGTATCTATTTAGTTCAAAACTAGTTACACTTAAAAATTTTCACTTCAAAGAAAATATATTACGCAGGAATCAAACACATGTTACCAATTGAGCTATACCTAGTAAATAAAGAGAAAAAACTGTTATGAAATATATGTTAGTTGTAAGCCAGCTAGCATGCATCTTGTCTTGATCAAAATTCAAATGGAATCATAGTCAGATTGAGTTAGTTCTTGCCGATAAAATTAAGAAAAAGAATGTTTGCTCCTATTTAATTTTTTTTTTTTATTGTTGTATAAGCTCTCAATCCAACATGTAATGTCAAAACAAAGAACCAATGTAAGGGAATAAAAGCACATGATGCTGGGATGGTTTTGGAATAAAATTGTTAGTTGAACATTCAAACCAAAGGTTCAATATTCAAAAATGCACGAATTATTAGTGACAATCGTTAAATGAGAGATTGTTAATTTTGCATCATCATCATGCCATAGTAAAGCCAATTTTATATACATCAACTTTTAGATTGTGGTCACCTCACCTCGCTATCAACTTTTAGATTGCAGTCATTATCTTTACCAACTTTAAATTATTCTTACCACATATTTTTAATTGACTTACACATGATATAATTAATTTATCAAAATAATGACTATAAATTCGTGATACAATTCACATAAAATCTTTAAATATATGATAAATAACACTGCTCATAGATTTTTTAATGATCGGCACAGGACTTTAAGGGTTCCAATTCATTGACTTAGAAATCTGAGTAAATGAGTTAATTTAATCCTATAAAAAAATCAATTTATAAGATAAATAATATTTAGGTTATATTAATTTTTTTCTTGAAAATTAGATATTTTAAGAAGTTAGATAATAAGTTAATGGCATACTATTTTAATCATATTTGTGATGAACGTTAAATTTTAATGAATTTTGTCTTGTTGTGAATGATTGTTTCTAGAGAAGGGATTAACTAGGACAGAAACAAAGAATTGTCAAAATGTTGTGTGTTCTTATTCATTTCGAAATTTTGTACTATTTTTCTTGTTTTCAAAGCTTCCACATTGAACAAATTGGCAAGCTTTTAGAAGATGTGTATATGGTGGTGACCTAAACCGAGTCAAAGCAGTGTGACAAAAATGGGTCAGCTGAGGTGTGCTACAAATTATTATAATGTGGCCATGTGGAAGGTTCCTCGATGGATGTAAATGCATTATCTTATTTTGTTTTTTTTTTGTTTTGTCATTATCTTATTATTATTCTTGTGCTTAAAGGAAACAACGAGGGGTATAAAAATTCATCATTTATTTAACGTTTTCACCGATTCATTAATAAGTAATTTGGGAAAAGGAGTGGTTTAACACGTCATGCTTATAATAATCATATAAACTAATAAATACAACAAATAATAACAATATTTCCTGAAATGTTACGTAATTATATATTATCTACACTATTTTTCTTTCAAACCTGACGGCATTATATCGATATCATATTATCATTTATATGCATAAAATATTATATTTAATTTACCACCTCATGGGAAAAAATTAATTATGATTATAAAAATATTTATGCAATTATACGAAATTTTAGAAAATATTAATATGATTTATTCTAATAAATATAAAACAGAACTATCGAGTACAAAAATTAAAAAGAGTGTTATTATCATCAGTTTGATTGAATGAATTACTATTTTTTCCCATAATAATTCTTAAAATACTAAAAATTATATAAATAGTACCTAGGTTATATAAACAGTATAGTTTCGTAAATATTAAAATATATTTTAAATAAGTGCATGTTGATAATATTTCATTAAATAAAAGTTAACTAAAAAAGATCATTTTGATTCGAATCATGGAGTGCATACACTGTCTCATTAACTATTTTATTCCTGTTAGACATTCATAGAGGAAGCCTTTTCCTAAATTAAATTATAAAAATTGTTTTGCTTCAACTTCATTTGTTAATGATTCAAAGTTTTAATTTTTTTCTAAGATAAATTAAATAAGACCAGTTTAGGAAAGTCAGATTCATAATTGGTGGAGTAAGTAATGCATTATGTGTTTTAGTAAACAAATATATTTTATTTATTATCTCATTATTTGTTCTAGCCGTACACTAAAAGCTACCAAACATGTGCATTTTTTAAATTTATTCGGATTGAATGTTATTTTTAATTTTTATAACTTTTGGATATTTACCTATTTCAATTTATAAATTTTAAAAATTTTATTTATATCATTTATGTTTTTTGAATGATATCATTTATGCTTTTAAAATATATTATTATTTTTCATTTTAATTTTACAACAATATAATTAGTAACTTAAATTTAAGAATATAAAATTAATATAAAATAAAAGCCATATTTAGATATTGCAGTGTATATTTCAAAAACGGAGGAAATTTTTTTCCATATTCACAATTTTATATTTAATTGTCATAACGAAATTTTCTGACACGTGCATTTACGTCAAAAGTCATTATTATTTTCTATTAATTATTTTGAAATTTAAAAATAAACAATATTAATATATGAAACTAATATTTTTAACAGAAAAATCACTAAAAGATGAAAACGGTATCTTTTAAATAATAAAGGATAACAATATAGCTTTTTAAACTTAAACCGATTAAAATAAATAAAAAAAAACTTATAATTTAAGACTTAGACTTATTGAAATTAAAATGGCATTAAATTCAAGGAGAGAGCTACTTGCATCGTTTGTTTGGTGGCGGTGGCCTCCAAATCTTTTATTTTCTTTTATATATATACATTAAAAATAAATTTTAGTTTCTTTTAAATTATTTTAATTTTTTAGCCTAAAAAAATTATTGCATAATTAATGAAACTGACCTTTATCTAAAAAGATAAAAAAAAAAATTAAAATTAAAAAAAATTAAAATTAAAATTTCTTTCCCTCACCCTAAATCTAAAGTCTAACTTCGCCACCGATTAAACCTTCCAATTTTTTATTTTTTTTTAAACTACCAAACATGTTCAATAACATAACAACAGAGAGATTGCAGAATATACGTGAAGTAATTGTATACCTAAACCACCATGCTTCTACATATCACATCTTACCAAACATTTTGAATTAATAATTGATAGTTATGAGCACCTAATACTCTCATATATTCTACATCTGGAGCTTAGTTTGGAATAACGACACAACAGTTCTCTTTTTCAGATTAAACTATTCATGGCTTTCCTTTGTTTGTTGTAATTCTTAATTAAAAAAATTGTAACACTAAAAACATTTAAGTGTTCTTTTCTAATCTTAAATTATTCAATGCTCAATCTATATTCATTATGTTCAGTGGTGGATCACAGTGGGATCAATTGCTTCAGAAAAATAATTTATTTACTTAATGCTTTAAGTAATTGTTCTTTTTTTCGTAACAATATAAGTGTTCCCCGTGTATATATATATATGTGTATATATATTGAATTAAAAAAAAAAGGAAGCAAGTAGGAGTAGGTTGAGAATTTGACAAGTCTCACAATGATGAAGCCATCACATTACGGGGGTGTCACACTAAACTATTCTATTGATGAATATTTTTAAATACATGAATCCAGAAAAAGTAAGGTTTAGAAAATAGATAGCGACCCTTCAAGCAAAAGAATAGAATAGAAGGTGGCTATACATGTCCTTATCTCTCTATAATGTGACGCTGGAAAAATAATTGCATGAATGAAAATGCAATCATCCAATCAATTGTTTTATACTTCTTAGATTATATTTATATTTATTTCATCAAATTTATATTTATCAGTAAATTGTATGAATTTTTTTATTTTCAATAAAAAATGTATATTAAATATTTTTAATTTTAAGTTTTTTTGTCAGCATATTAGAGTCTTTCAGAGCCTTTCACTTAAAAAAAAAAAATTAAAACCAATAAATATTTTTAGGTAAACCTAAAATTTAAACTTTATTTGTTTTATCCGAGTTGATACTATTTTAAGAAATTTTAAACTTTTTTATTTATTACTTTATTCATTTTATCCGAGTTGATACTATTTTAAAACAAATAAATTTTTTTAGGTAAACCTAAAATTTTAACTAAAATTTATTTTATCCGAGTTGATACTATTTTAAATTACCTTTTAAAATATTGGCCTAAATTATGCTCATAATCCTCGTACTTTAATTTATAGTTATTATTTATTTTTTTTAGAAGAAGAATAGTTAACCAAGGCATTATTTATGTTATAATTTACTGTGTTAATTTGTTTTAAGTTCTTTCATCACATTTTGATTGGTCTAATTTCAACTTGTGTATGGGACAGGTAGGACGTCTTCTTCGTTGACCAAGAATGATGTTTGCAACAGTTCTAGCGCACAGTCTTCTTTATTAGTGACAACTGTAACACATATATATTTCTATTAATCTCTAATTAATTTTATTAAGTAATTTATAAGTGATCGAAGTAATGATTTACAGTATAAGTTTAATTAAACAAAAATTTTGTGATATTTTGTTAGTTTCAATTGTTAATTCAACTGAAACTTAAATTGTAATGTGAAATACATAATAAAACCAGGCCTCTTACTGATTTTCATTCTATAAGTAACAGTCCAAAGCTGAAAATCAATATGCTAAAATACATTTTATACCCCTGATTATTATAATCTTGCAATATCTGCTTCCAAAAAATTAGTCTCGTCAATTTTATTCCCAAAATATCATAATAGTCTAATTTTAACCCCTACATAATAAAATTGTCATAATTAAGATATTGATTTTGTAACATTTTTCCCTTTAAACTGTCACAATTAAGATACTTTTTTAACAATTTTTTAATTAATGTAACTGTGTTTTCTACATAAAGGCATAAAATTTGTAGAAAAAAAAAATTGGGACACAAATAACAAGATTACGATAGTTTGGGTAACCAAAAGTGCAAATAAAATTAGCTAGTCATTGTGAATCACACAAATTTGACACTCAAATATTAAATGCATATTTTTCGAGAAAGAATTCTAAACAAAAATACACTCAAAACCATTCATCGCATATAATTAATGACTAATATACCCTTCTTATTTCATTATTTTCCTAATAAGATTAGGCACAATAATTACAATCAGTCCAAAACTTGCACCAAAATAAATTAAATGGTTAGGCAAAAAACTTGCTAAAAGTCAAACTATTTTTCCTTGCTTCAAATATTGGCAAATTTTTAAGTTGAAGCATCTTATTGGAATTCCCTGTTAGTTGAGCCTCTCATGGCCAAGGGAAGCAACATTAAGTATTTCAAAGTTTTGATTAAGTGAAACTTGAATTCCACCATTGTACCTAAAATTCCTAGTTTTCACTCATTATTTGTCACTTAGTCTTTCTCTCACCCAACTCATTTCCTCTCTTCCTCTCAAAGTGGCTAAGTCATTCTACTCTCTTAGGGCAACCGTTTTCTTCTTAGTGATAGTCTTCTTTCATCTTTTGGCATTGGGAATGTCTTCTTCACCTCTCCATCATTTTTCAATTTCTCCCTTTGTTCATGGTTTGAAAGAGTTTGTGTCTTGGTGATGGTTGGAGTTTGGAAGCATTTTCTTGAATTCAGCTTTTGGGGTAAGGAGCTATTTTCATGAACATAAATCTTCAAGATTTTTGCAATTTTGTACATTGTGGTTCGCTGGACTTTTGTTTGAAGTTTTGTTCTTGAAAATATTGATTTTGATGAATATGTTCTTCAAAGTATTTTCAATATGAATTGATTATTTATAAATGATAGTAGATGGTAAGATATTACTCAAATTAGCTTCAATCATATGTATAAGAAACAAAAGTGTTAAAAAAAATTATACGACTATTTTTAAATATATTTTTCTTTCTGTCCCTAATGATATCTACTCAATTCACATGGAAAGTGAATATATTTATTAAGCTATCAACAAAATAATTACCATTCATTGATTGAAAAAAAAAATCTTTTGAAATATAACTAGTTTCTATCAACGTGATTTAATTTTTGAACTTAAATGCAAGTAAAATTCAACAAATTCAACTCTATTTCATGTTTTTATTTCAAAATTTCCCTTCAATTAATTTTACTTTTTAATATTGACACTATCTTCAACAAAATTAAGGGTAATTTGAGAAATATAACTTAATTTTTATATGAAAATGAAAAAATTAAACGCACTACTTCTTAAACCATTAAGCCTTGAAATAAATTTAAAATTGACGAATTAATCAATTTAATCACTATATATTGGTATTGATGTATTATATTAAGTAATTTTATCCTTCTTAGAAAAAGGTATACCCCTCATTTAACTGAAGTTCTATTCAATAATAATATTTTCATAATATCCTTCATTTAATTAAGATTTTATTTTCAATTACACATATTTTATTTATGACGCAAGTTTAAGTTTAAATAAATGATAACGTATGAAACAAAATTTATTTTCAATTGAAATAATTAAAAATAAATATATAAACTAACTTTCTTAAGACTTACACAAATTAATCAAATTAGCTTATATTTAGGTTTGGTAGAGTATATAAGACCACAGGTACTGTTAATTAATATTTTTCAATGCCTTATATTTCATTTGTTTATTATTTGTTATATTTCAATAAACTCATACTGTTCCAAGTCTAGAGTATCCTATTTTCATGAAATTTATAAGATTCGGCAAGCAATTGATAAGGGTATAGTATTCTTTATAGCAACTAGTCATATCCTTGTATATCATATTAACAATATTAAGATGATAAAAAAAAAAAATTATCTATTTCACAATGCTTCATCCTATACCTATAAATTGCATAATAGATGAAGAATCACCAAAGTCTTCAATGTCAATGGTTGATTGTTGCATTTTATTTATCATAAAGTTATAAGAACATAAATGAATATTCTTTCTGAACCTAAATGGAAACTAATTTTATTCTATTTAATGCGGTATTCTTATAACACTCATCATTTAGTTAAGGTTCTATTTTCAATAACCTACAATGATTGAAACATAAATAAAACTTAACCACCAAATCATCAATCAAGTTATCCCTCCCATCATTCCTAATAACGTGCACTTGCATGTAATCTATTATTCTAACAACCAATCCTAATATTCTAACGAATGTTTAAAGTATTTCATGTGTAATTCTCACTTTGGTGTTCATGGATCTTTGAATTTTAATTTTATATTATTAAAGAGATAAATGTAGTGTAAAGAAAAATGTAATTTTTAAGATTATTCAATTTTAACTTCTTTTATATATACAAATTAAATAACAAGTAATAAGTAGTTATATTTTAGTTTCACTTATTTATATTTAATTTAAAATGCACTGTGTAAAATTCAAATGTTTCATCACTTTATATATATTAACTTCTTAAAAAAGTATATTAAATATCTTATTATAAAATAAGTTTTTTAATATACTTATAGACTTAGTCAAGGATTTAAAAAGGTCAGGTTAAGTCTAAGAAAAAAAATCTATAACAGAAAAAAAAATATTATGTCAAGCTTTGTATTTGTAACTAGGCTAAGTTCAAACCCAACAAAACTAGTCCTTACCCATTTCCATTCCTATTAACAATAAACATTCATAAGAGAAAATTGATTTTATTTTTTTGAAATTTTCTTTCTTTCTTAGGGTCAAAGTAAAAAAGTACCTTATTCTAAATTAAAAATTTAATCCGTTTTAATGCTTGAACTTTCAAACTCACAAGTAGACACTCTAAAAGTGCATATAAATATCCTAAATGCCCTCTAAAGATAGTTTTTGACGTATCATAAATATAAATAAGTATGTTAAAAACATAAAATAAAAAAGTCCAATTCTAAAATCTTATCTCTACCACGCTCACGCACCTGAATATGTCTCTTCTTTCAATTATCATCCATTGGGGTGTGAACTGTGAAGCAACAAGCAAATAGTATGGGGGTCTTCTTAAGCTAATGATAGGGAATTTGATGCTGTCCAAACACATTTCTCCCAAACGTAAGTATCTATATTGGCTCAGTGCATGTTGCGTGCTTAAATTAAGTTGAACTCGGGCAAAAAGTAGAGATCTTTAGACACAGTTGTCAATTATAAGTTTTAAAATCTTTAAAAAGTAAAATCAGGTTTGATTTTATGGATTTGATTTTAATATTTTGTGATTCAGTTTTCAAATTTAATGCTAAATTGTAAATTTAAACTAAAAAAAAAAAAAAAAAACACCCTATATTTTTGTTTGGGTTTGCTTAGTGGCAAAGTAGTTGATTAATAGGACAAAGTTAGCAGCAGTGTAGCATGGTAGTAGGAGAAATGAAGGCAACTGACAACAACTGTAATTTGATGACTAGTGATAACAACTATAGTCAATGATAGTAACAATGATAATAATGACATTGTTAGCTAATATTAGTAAAAGTAATAATGATGCCAGTGATAAGCAAAGGTGATGATGTAAAGAAAGAGCATGAAAGTAGAAAAAACTAAAAATACAGTAACGATGATACTACTTAAAATTGAGTAAAAACAACAATTGTGATCCCTAGAGTGACAATTGCATGGGAGTATTTTCAAAGAATTGAGGAAATTGGACGAGTTGCATGGGAGACCATCAACCAGTTTTTGGTGCAGTAGAAAGGCAAAACAATTGAGGAGGCAACTTGGGAGGAGGAATATAATTTCCAGAGCCAATTTCCCAAATGAATGTAGAAAAGGTCCAAATGAATTGTTAGTCCAACAACAGCCTAAGCCAGTGTGGAGAGTTTATGAGTGGAGAAATAAGAAGAGGGATGAGGGAAGTGCCCATGTGGAAGTGAGAGAAAAGTAAGGAAATAGGGAATTCTGTTATATGTAATGATGAGTTGAGAGTGAGGGAGGAGAATGTTTGTTTGCTATGGCAGAGAGTTTTTGTGTATCTGAAGAAACCTAGTTCTGAGCGGGGAAATCTGTATTTCCTCTGATTTTTCCATTTCTTCTATCAAATAATACTCACTAGTGGCATCATCCTTGCTTATTTGCTTCTTGAGCTATATTTGTTCTTCCTGTTTTCAACAATAATGAAATAAATAAATAAAAAAAAAAAACCTATGCCTAGATTATTTAGAATTTTGACAAGAATTACATAGAAGATCATTAAAATTGAAAATGGCAGCAAGTTATCAACTTCAACCATCTACCCCAATTATTAATGTGACTGAAAACAACTCACCATTTCCATACCCTTTCAGAAAGGTAACTAACTCATCTCACCAATATACAGGCACCAACAGCAGCAGAACAAAAATTTGGAAAAAGAATAAGCAAGAGACTTCATCTAACAGTAGCCTTCAATAGATTCAAGGAAAACAATTTCCTAGGAAGAAGGGAAATACATGCAGTAAAACTTATTCAAAACAATTGACTTATCCATATACATGCATTTGCGCAAAACAAACTACAAGTAACAAAAATGATTCAATAAATTACATAAAGTATCCTGCAAGCTAATATAATTGTAAGTGGGAAAAAGGTAAATATCCTTACAGGTTACCAGAATTTGGATCCTATGTGATGGAAAGAAAAGAAACATATAAATTGGTACAAACAAGACTTCAGACCTTCCATCCCCTGTATCAGCAATTTCCTCTATAAAATGGCACCAAGAAGACTTTAAACCTTCAATTCACCACATCACTAACCTCTGTCTCGGGTCCTGTATCCCCAATATAAAGCAATAAGGTCAGAAATCTTTCACTCGGACCCATTACTGGCTCTTCAACAAATATTATAAGTAGCTCCCGAAGTTGTAGAATGAACAACTCTCAAACTAAGATATAAGTAACTCTACTGAACTGTCTGTGCTGACTTCGTATCATTTCAGTGGGCCAAGAGAATATAATTTTGTAAAGACAACAGCTCAAAGACTAAGGCTAAAAGCTAATTGATGGCAAGAATGTACAATGCACAAAAGCAAGTTGAATATAAAAACTGTAACTTAAATCCCAGTAATATTATTGCAATATTCACATCTCTATTAGTATTTAATGTTCGAAAAACAAAAGAAAAAAATTGTAAAATGCAGCTAGAGCCAAGAATATTCAAAGTGTTAACTCTAATAAGTAATTACAACTACAACAACAGAATTCCCGAGGTCTCCACAACCACCATTGCAGCTACATCAACCATATTTATCCACAAATTTCTAAAATATCAAGAATCGCAACGAAACTGCAACCATTATCACAATTTTAATTTTGGCTGCAAATGTGGTTGCAATGCAGTTGCATAAACCTCAAAAAATGCAATATTGCCACAACAATTGCTGCAATTCAAAACTATCATAGGAAACCAAAACCAAAACTGGAAATACAATCAAGTCACACAACAACATATGTTTTAATAAGTCCCTCAATTTTTGTTCAAAATTGGTCTTAATCCCCCATACATTGGAAACAATGATTTAGCCCTCATATCTCATTTTATTTTTTTACAATTTGTGGATTTCCCTTTCTCTGAACTTGAAACACTGACATAAGGGACAATATCTACCAATTACCAAAGACACACAAAGACCAAAATCATTATCATTGTTTTTAAAATATATAGACTAAGACCAATTTTATTTCATGGCCAAGAGTCAAAAACCAATTCTTCTGGGTAAAGATTCATTTAAGGGACTAACATCTCACAACAGATGTTCTTCCACACAAATCAGCACTAACATGGCTCACCACATGTTTAATGAGCGTTTTATATGCCAGCCCTAATATCATAGTTTTTAAAACCGATAAAACTTAGATGCAATTCTATGAGTGTTGTTCTCCAATTAGAATTCAAGTTTTACATTAGTAATCTACGTGGGCATTTCATGAAATCCTTTGTTGTGCAAATTACTAAAGCGAAACTCCAGGTCTTAAAACATATAGACTAAGGCCAATCATAACAAACAATTATGGCACCAAAATCACATTCTACCTATAAAAATTAAGCCAATTATTATAACAAAAAATTATGACACCAAACACACATTGGAGAGTGCCAGTAATGTAATCTCTAACACACTCCATAATAGATTAAAATTTATTAAAAACTACAAATCAAAAGAGAGAATCACTAAAGAACATTCATCAAAACACATTTTAACCTATAATTTACAACATTATTAATCATATACATTCTTCACCATGTTTAAGTATCAATTTTATAATTTCAACCATAAAATCATAGCTTTTAAAACATACCGACTAAGCCAACTATAACCAAATCACATCAACGTATGCCAACAACACACTCTGTAACACACTCCTTCTAACAAACACTCCATAATTGATTAAAACTTATTGAAAACTACGAAATCATGAGAGAAAATCACTAAATAACAAGTTGAACCCACAAAATACATTATTTCTAATCAATTTCAGCCAGAGAGTAGCATTTCTCATAACACATTCTACCCTATAATATATTTAGAGTAATGATATTTAGACACCCCAAAATATCAAAGACCCTATAAACACCTACTATTTCTCTCTATATCTCTCTTGTCAACTCATTTAATTTAAAACATCAACAATCATTTATAGCGTATTGGGTGTCTAAAAATCATTTTTTTTTTTATAATTTAAAACATCAACAATCATTTACCTTCTTCACCATCCAATGCACCATCCTCATCTTCTACTTGTTCATCTTCATCATCACTTCCTTGATAACCATCGCCATACCTCTGATTCAAATAATCCACAGCCCCAGGAGTAAGCACAATCTTATCCGCATTAAGAATATCATACAAATTCAACGTCCGAGGCGTGAGCATCTTCAACGTTCCAATATTCCTGCTCGATAACTTCACATTCTCAACCACGTCCGTCATAAAAAACACAACTTTCTCCGTCGGCTCAAGCCCCCACCGTCTCATCGCCGCAATAAACTCCTTCGTTTTCGGCTTCTCAGCGAACGCCGTCGCAAATTCATCCTCAACCACAACCGCGGCGGAGGCTGCGGCGGCGCTGGCGACGGCGGTGGAGATAGCGAGCCGCTTCTCCTTGCGGTTGATTTTAATTGACCAGTCTCTGGGCTTGGGCCCGAAAACCACGCCTCCGCCGGGCCGGAGGGGGGTCCGGTTGGAGCCGCGGCGGGCCCGGCCGGTCTTCTTTTGAGGGTAGGGTTTCTTGCCACCGCCGCGAACCTCGCCACGAGTGAGGGTGGAGGCGGTGCCGCGGCGCTTGTTCTGGAGGTCGGTGACAACGGCGCGGTGGACGACGGCGCGAGCAGTGTCCGGTGGAGCAGAGCGGAGGTCGAGGAATGACTCGCCGATTTGTTGGCCGGAGAAATTGAGGAGAGGAAGAGGTGAGGCCTTACAGGAGATGGAAATGGAGAAAGGTTTGGGACATGTTTTGAGGGGTAAAATAGGAAATTTGAATTTGGAAAATGAGTGGGTGTGTGAAGAGAGGAATGAGGAGAAGGAAAGAGAAGTGGGTGGTGGTGTTGTTGGTGTTGAGAGGGAGAGTGAAGAAGCCATTGTTATTTTCAAGTTTGAGAGTTGAGTTTGGGAGTGTGTCTGTGTATCTTTTGCTCTCTGTCTATCCTATCCGTTAATAACGATTGGATTGGATTTGGTGGTGTTTGTGGGAGTGGGAACTAAGACTATGAAAATTATAGTGGTGAAGTTGAAAATTATTTTTATACCTTATTCTGTTTTTGTTTGAAGGGAAAATGAAAAATTATATGGTCTTAATTAAAAATAAAAAATAGTGTGAAAATATATTTTACTTATAAATTTTTTATTATCTCCTGCCAATTGTGGGATTAATTTTTTCCCTACTTCCTATCCTTAAAAATAATCGAAGAAAACATGAAATGAATAGTCTCTTGATGGTTTTTAAAAGAATTATTGAAATTTAATTTTAATATAAAAATAAAAGCAGGGTAGTTTAATTGAAAGTGTAAGACTAAAGTTTGAGATAATTTTAACTCTGTAAGATTGAGAAGTTATATTCTAAATCAAATTGATTGATGAAATATAATTTCAAGGATTAATTTATTATTTATTATGTTGCGAGAATTAGTTGAGAAGTAGAAGTCTTTTTAAATGTGCTTTAAGGTTAAAAAAATTGTTAGACCTTTCCTAATTGAATGTGACTAAAACATGAAATTTCAACTATATAGGATTTCTTTAAAGTTATTTTCTAGGCAGTGATTTATGTTGAATTCAAAATAAAATTCTGAATATTATATTAGGGTTTAAAATTTTATTAGAAATTAATTGAAATACTCTTTGTTCTTTTTAGGATTTGGGTGAAATATGGTATGAGTAGTACGATAAAGAATCATGAGAAAAGGGGAATAAAAGGATTGTATTGTGAATAATATCCTTCAATGGGTTGACATTCTTGGATTGAAGGTGTGTACCTATAAAGACACTCTGATGTCAACCGAGGTGCTTAAGAGATTGTAAAATATAAGATAAGTGAATTAAGAGTTAGATTCAATGTACTCTCTGTTGGGTGTGGACACCCATATATAAATAAGTTGTGGGGTGGCATGTTGGAGGAGTTGAGATGCTCCTTTCTGAGGTTGAGCAGATACTAGTGATGGAACTAGACTCTGTTATGGTTTAGTTGGCAGGAGTATGGGTCTATACATGTGTCCTACTCAGAATGACCCGCTTTTGGTGTGATGTGAGTATACGGACCTCGGGCAATACACCAGCCCCCAAAGCTTGGCTGAGAGGGCTTGCGAGAGACGTCAAGCTTAGGTTTAGATGTTGATATACAACTTGTTCTCGGTCTTTGCTGGGTGGCCGAGTTGGATTTTCATGATTTGCTTTTACTTTGGTTAGAAAGAGATGGCATGTTTTGGGTGTAAGGTATGACAACAGTTCAGGTCTTTAATGGAAGTTCTCATATTAACCGTAATTTATTAAATGGTGTTTATTTTGAGTGCTTATGTTCGATAATTCGAGCAACGAGAAAGGCTCGGATAGTGATTAACCTGAGGATATTTATAAACAAAAAAAAAAACTCGAATAGTAGTTAATTTGATGATAATTTTGAAAAAAAAAAAGGTTCAGACAGTACTCTCTCTGTCCTATCGATTAATAACGATTGGATTGGATTTGGTGGTATTTGTGAAAGTGGAAACTAAGATTATGAAAAATATAGTGGTGAAGTTGAAAATTATTTTTATACCTTATTATGTTTTTGTTTGAAGAGAAAATGAAAAATTATAGTGGTGAAAATAAGTTTGATTAAAAATAAAAAATAGTGTTAAAATATATTTTATCAATAAATTTTTTATTACCTCCTCGTGGGATTAAATTTTTCCCTACTTCCTATCCTTGAAAATAATCGAAGAAAACATTAAATGAATAGTCTCTTGATGGTTTTTAAAAGAATTATTGAAATTTAATTTTAAAATAAAAATAAAAGCAGGTAGTTTAATTGAGAGTGTAAGACTAAAATTTAAGATAATTTTAATTCTGCTAGATTGAGAAGTTATCTTCTAAATTAAATTGATTTATGAAATATAATTTCAAGGATTAATTTATTATTTATTATGTTGCAAGAATTAATTTATTATTTAATATGTTGCAAGAATTAATTGAGAAGTAGAAGTCTTTTTAAACGTGCTTTAAGATTATAAAAAATTGCTAGACCTTTCCCAACTGAAAGTGACCAAAACATGTAACTTCAACTATATATGATATGTTTTTTTAAGTTATTTTTCTACGCTGTGATTTATATTGAATCTAAAATAAAATTCTCAATGTCATATTAGTGTTTAAAATTTTATTAGAAATTAATTGAAAGACTTTTTGTTCTTTTTAGAATTTGAGTGATGGGTTGACATTCTCAGAATAGGGTACATATATGTAAACACACTTTAACGGTCAAGTTAATGAATTAAGGGTTAAATTCAGTGTAATCTCTTTTGGGTGTGGGCACCATATATAAAGAAGTTGTGAGGTGGCATGTTGGAGGAGTTGAGACGTTCTTTTCCGAGGTCGCAGATATTAGAGATGGGACTAGACTTTGTTGTGGTTTAGTTGACATGAATATAAGTTTATCCATGTGTCCTACTCAAAATGTACGCCTTTTCACTGCGATGTGACGTGATGTGAGTATACGGGCCTCGAGCTATACACTAGCCCCTTGGTTAAGAGAGCTTGCGAAAGACACCAAGCTTAGCTTTAGATGTTGATATACAGCTTGTTCTCGGTCCTTGCCAGGTGGCCGAGCTGGATTTTCATGATTTGCTTTTGCTATGGTTAGAAAGAGATGGCATATCTTGGGCGCCGAGTTTGATAACAGTTCAGGTGTTTATGGAGGTTCCCATATTAACCGTAATTTATCAAAAGGTGTTTATTTTGAGTGCTTATGTCTGAATATTTGCTAATTTGAGCAACGAAAAAGGCTCGGATAATGGTTAATCCGATGATACCTATAGAAAAAGGCTTGAATAATAGTTACTCCGAGGATAACTTTGAAAAAGGTTCGTATAGTGGTTAATCTAAATATATGTTTAGAAAACGACTCGGATAGAGTTAATACGAGGATAACTTTGAAAAAGACTTGGATAGTAGTTAATGTGATGATATTTTTGAAAAAGACTCGGATAATGGTTAATCGGAGAATATTTTTAGAAAAAGACTCGGATAGTGGTTAATTCAATGATAACTTTAAAAAAGGCTCAGATAGTGGTTAATCCGAGAATATTTTTAGAAAAAAACTCAGATAGTGATTAATCCGAGGATATTTTTAGGAAACGACTCGGATAGTGTTAATATGAGGATAACTTTGAAAAAGGCACGGATAATGGTTAATCCAACAATTATTTTAGAAAATGACTCAGATAGTGGTTAATTCGAGAATAACTTTGAAAAAAACTCGGACAATTGATTAATCGAGGATATTTTTAGAAAATGACTCAAATAAGGGTTAATCCGAGGAGAACTTTGAAAAAGGCTCGGATAGTGATTAATATGAGGATATCTTTAGAAAAGGACTCCAACAGTGGTTAATATGAGGATAACTTTGAAAAAGGCTCAGATAGTGGTTATGGTTAATTTGAGGATAATTGAAAAAGGCTCGGATAGTGGTTAATTTGAAGATAACTTTGAAAAAGGCTCGATAGTGGTTAATTTGAGGATAACTTTAAAAAAGACTTGAATAGTGGTTAATCTGATGATAACTTTGAAAAAGGATCAGATAGTGGTTAATTCGAGGATAACTTTGAAAAAGGCTCAAATTCATGGTTACTCCGAAGATATCTCTAGAAAAAATGTTTGGATAGTAAAAAATCTAAAGATGTTTTTAGAAAACGACTTGGATAATGATTAATCCTAGGATAATTTTCAAAAAGATTCGGATATGTCATATCTTTCTTTCCATGCACCGTTCTTTTATTTTTATTTTATTCTTCCTAAGCTTGTTTACTTGATTTCAAGTCAAGGATAACAAAATTTTCACAATTGTTACACAATTGAAATTTAAAAATTACATGTTCTTTGAAATTTTATATTAAATGAATATTATGAATTTTATTGTTTGTTTTATGATTTTAAATCTAATCTTATAATGTTACTTTCTAATTATTCTATTATTAAGATAAAATTTCAAGAATTCTAAAAATTATTTTTCAATAATTTATTATTCTAAATAAATTTTTAAGGCTTTTTCTATATTTAATTTCCAGAAAATTCAATATACAATATTTTATTTCTAATTGTATATTTATTCATCCTACACCTAATTTTGTATCTTATGAACCCAATTTCCTTTTCTTACCCTATTGCTTGAATTTATCAACATATACTATGTATATAAATGCATTCCAAGAAATAATTGAATTTTCTCAAAAATCTTATGTTTTTTTATTTTAGGATTAATTTTCTATCACTTGTAGGTTATTCATCCTATTCTGGATTTGTTTGAGAAATCTCACTTATACTGTGAAAAAATTCATTGTTATGAAAATAATTAAATTTTTCGAAAAACATAAATTTTAAGAATCAATTTTTTTTTCTGTTTAACTGTATATATTTTCTACGTATTAGTTTTTAACAGATTTTAAATAATAAATACATAAAAGAATTTACACGGACAATAGCAAACGTGGAAAATTAATCATATCAAACAACAATTTCAAACGTCAAGTAGTAATTAAAAATGTCAGACAGGAAAGTTACACTACGTTCTAGATGTATTAGAATGTGGCAACAAAAATATGTTTTTATATGACCGCAGAACAACTATGATTGCAAATACCTCACAACTCTACAAAATTATAGTAAACGTGTTAATTACATTTCTAATGTAAATAATTATCATAACTACAAAAACTAATTTTTGATAGTGTTACAAGTGGTGCCTTCATATTTATCTAAACTCGGTCATCTTCAATTCTCAGGCAAATGAGTCTGTATGATATTGGGGTGATTGGGTGGAAAATTGAAAGAGCTCGGGTGGCGTGATTTTGGGAAGTGGGAAGGGCATTGAAGAATATTTGTTGTGGGCATGGTTTGCTTAAATGTGTGTGAGGAGTGGATGTGACAAGAAGTTCTTTGTTGGTGATTTTTGTTTTGGTTAGAGGTTTGGTTTAGGCTCATCTTGGTTATGTCTTGTTGGGCAAGACTCGGTTTCATGTTCTTTGCGTGGGAAGGAATGTGGTTCTATTGGTTGAGTCTTTTTTTCATGTTTGAAGGAGGAGACTTGGTATCTCAAGGCCATAATTTCCTCTATGTGTTGACTTCTCAGGTTTTGCATCTCGTTCTGGTGTTGTGCTCTTAATCTTTGCATGTCCTCTCCAAGTTGGTGGAGGAGGACTCCAGCTACCGCCGAGTCTATATGGGCTTTTAAAGTGTCTAGGAGAGAAGTGTCCATGTTAACATAGGATGTGGAAGTTATTGTTTGACTACGTGTGTGTATCATAAACATTTGTGGTCCTGAGGAATTTTCACTGGGCGTCAAGTGTTTTTGTCGAGGTCTGATGTTTGTTGTTGATGTGGAAATGTCTGAAGAGTAACCCTCGGATAGATGGTGATGCTTGAACTTCGAGAGAAACTGAGTACTTGTATCCTTCTAAAGAAGGGGGTGGTACCTATAAAACACTATCTGATGTTTAAGTCAGTTTGTGTTTGAGTACAGTCTGTTTAGAGTTAAAAGTTTAGAATATATGAAAGTTTAAAAATATTTACTAAAGGAATGTATTATAAGAGTTGACCAAGTGGGTTTGATAAGTAGTCTTGGGACATGCACCAAATTGTAGTATTCACCCACGATTAGGGGTGTGTGGCATGCTAACCTATTTGGTCAATCTTGTAGATAATAATAACCTAAGAAGGTTGGTGATATTTGCAGAGTTTGAAAACACACATCTTGTATAATTTGTCCTTAAATTGAGTATAAACAGAATTCAATCTTATCTCTAACTTAACATTTAAGACGTCATATCACCTAAACATAATACATGTTATCACATCATGTCTATATCATACATTCTTATTTTTTCTACTTCGCATTTTTTTCCAAAATCATATTCAACATTAGTTTGAAGTGAAATCAGAAAATAGATTATAAAGACTACCACCTAAAATATAAAATTACTTAAATTAAAAAAATAAAATAAATATCATATATTATAAGATTACAAATACACTTATTAGAAGCAAAACAATTAAATTTACATAGCCAGTGTATAAACATTCAGGATATGTTTATTTATGAGATTTTTTTATTTATATTACTTATGAGAATTTTTTTTTATTTATACTTCTATTTTTAATTATAAAATGGTTACATTGTCTCTAATTTATTTTTTATTTTCAAATATCTACATAATAAACAGTAAAAACAATATTTTTCATGTACATATCTTTACCATTAGCAACATATGAAAAATAAAGTAATAGATTTGTAACTAAAAGAGTGAAAACAAAAATAAACACACATTTAATTTTATGAATTTAGCCTAAGTTGTTATTTATTTAATCCTTATAGTGTACGATATTATTTTTGGTCCTCTCATATTTTAAAAAAAAAAACTACAAAACAATTTATACAGGTCACATGACTAACAATACTTACGATGATGCAGACGCATTTACATTTACATGACTATAAAATATAATGATAAAGTTGTAGTATTGTAGACGCTGCTTTGGCTGTCTCCGTCCCTTATCATTCGCGTGCCATCTTTCTCGCATAATAAGCGCTGAAACCGACGCAGGCATTTGTCCCCATTTTCTCTCTCTTCACTGTCTTGTCTATTCTCACTTTCTCTCTCTGCTCCATTTCAGTGCTCTGTCTTCTCCCACACACCGCACACTCTCTCTCTCTCTCTCCCTATAACACGTTATCACATTAAATCCTAATTTCATCATCGTCATCATCAAGATGCTATCCGCATTACTCTTCTCTCTTCTCTTCTCCCTCTCCCATTCCTCTCTCTCTTCACGGCGTCGTTTTAATCACCAGAAGATGCTGCTGAGTACGTCCCTTTTCAACTGTGAGTTCTCCTTCGCTTTTTACCGTCTCGGTATGCTCCACCTTTTGCATTCTCTACCAAATAAACAACACAAAAATACACGGTTTTGAATGAGCTCAGACACTCAGTGTTAGTATTTCTTTTATTATGAGAAAAGGTCAATAATTTTTAAATTAAATTAAATCGAACACTCACATTAGCAATTCTCCGTGCTAATGTTAAACTGCAATATATGATTAGTCATCAAACTGCTTGGATGTTCTTTTGCTTTCAATTAATTGAAGCGGTGCTTTTAATTCATTTCTTTATCGTATTGATTGAAAATCATATGAAATAATTCAAAAAATAAAAAATAAATTCTGTTTGAATTGAGTGTGTCATAATTTTCAAAAATTATATGAAATAATTTTCAAGGTTCTAGGTATTCGAGGGTCGATCTTTTTGTTATATATTTGCTGGTTGCTTTCTAACATAGGCCAGGAATTGGTCTTCTTGTTGTTGTGTAAGAGCAACTCCAACAGTATATTACTTAAATGTAAGAAACCATTCCTTACAAATAAAATAATATTTACATGAATCAGCTAACTCAATCTCAAGAATAACTCAACATTATTTGATTCACAGATTTTATCACACATATTCAACTTCAGGATCATTTTTTTTATATAAGAGGAAACACAACAAAATTCAAATCGCGCATTTCTTATTAATATTATTATTATTATTATTATTATTATTACCATTTGTTATTTAATGTTACTGTTTAGTGTGGTGTATAAATATTGGTCCAATTGAAATCATTTTGTACATGATTACTTGTGTATTAATTAAATCAATTGATTATATTTTTAATTTTACGTAAAAGTAAATGTAAATAAAGAAAATATAAAAATATGAATATTTTATGAGTTGCTTAATTTTTTTATCATCGGAATAAAATATGTAAAAATATCTATGAGCTGTTTAAATATGATGTTAACGTGGATCCTTTTTTACGAAGACAAGATACCAAAATGAGTTTCTTATTTTCACATCATTAGAGTTGCTTGAATTGAACTGATATATGCAATTACATAGCAAATAAACAAAGAATAACTGCCACTTAATTATATACATTAACCTATATTGGACTATTTGACATACTGAATTTGTAATATATTTTTCTAAAAATCTGCAAATTGTCTACTGATAAAAATATTTTAACCCTTACAACTACAGTGGCAATTATGGTTTCATTATAGGTGCCTAGGCTAACTGCATTTTATTGCTTTGCATTTATTGATCCTTTAGTTTAATGTGTGCTTTTCTTATTTAATGTTTGTTCTCTCTTACTAAATATTTTGTATGCATGGTTAGTTAATTTTGATGTATGATACTTAACCGAACAATTATTTCTAAATCCTTCTAGCATGTGAAAGAATGTAAACAAAATTTCCTGCCATTTATAACATTGTCATATTCTCTATTCTTAAAGGTGTCATGGTCGGTTGTGTTGCTGCAATGCTATAACAATAGATTGGTTACCTTAGACTATGCCTCTGTATCTGTTTCTTTTGGTAGATTTTAGTCTTTCTTTTAAATTTGTAATGGATAAAATGTATTGAGTTCCATCTGAAAGTCTTTTTTTTGTGAAAGATGATGTTCCTTTTTCTGTACTTTATAACCTAATTGATACTAAGGTTTTTCTATTTTTATAGGAATCACTTAACAACTAGAGCTGTCTTGATTCACTAGTTGATTTATGATTGAAATTTTAGCAAATCCAATTGTTTCCTGCTTGATATTTCTTTTGTTTCTCTCTTGAGTTGTTGTGAATTGATGTCATGAATTGTCCTAACTTATCTAGAGACATGATGAGCTCAAGTTTCAAGACATGGGCTGTGGGATCTGTACTTGGAAATGAAGGAGAGGCAACGTTGGAGAGCTGAAGAGGATGCCTTATTACGTTCTTATGTCAAACAGTATGGTCCTAGGGAATGGAATCTTGTGTCTCAGCGCATGAACACACCTCTTAACAGGGATGCAAAGTCGTGTTTGGAAAGGTGGAAGAACTACCTCAAGCCTGACATCAAAAAAGGGTCTCTTACTGAAGAAGAGCAGCGTCTTGTCATCCGCCTTCAAGCAAAATATGGTAACAAATGGAAGAAAATTGCTGCAGAAGTCCCAGGTCGCACTGCTAAGCGGTTAGGCAAATGGTGGGAAGTCTTCAAAGAGAAGCAGCAAAGAGAGAAAAAAGATATCAATAGAATAACCGATCCAATCGACAATACTAAGTATGAGCACATACTTGAGAGTTTTGCAGAAAAACTAGTGAAGGAACGCCCTTCACCATTATCTGTTATGGCTGCTTCTGACGGGGCATTTCTGCATGATACACCAGCACCTCCATCAGCCTTGCTTCCTTCTTGGTTTTCCAATTCTAGTAACGCTACAGCTGTCGGCCCCAGTTCCATTTCTGTGACACTAAGTCTTTCTTCATCGACGGTGCCTGCGCCTCCATTTTCATGGTTGCAACCCGAGACAGTACCAGACAATGCTCCTTTTCTTTTGGGGAATGTAGCAGCACTTGGTGGAGCTGTTCCAGCTTTAAGTGATAGCATTATTTTATCTCAGATGGTGGAGCATTGTAAAGAGTTGGAAGAGAAGCAACGTGCTTTGGCCGCGCACAAGAAGGAGACAGCATGGAGGTTAAGTCGGGTGGAGTTGCAGTTGGAATCAGAGAAGGCGAGTAGAAGAAGGGATAAGATGGAAGAATATGAAGCAAAGATCAAAGCTCTTCAGGAAGAGGAGCGATCTGCTTTGGGTAGAATTGAAGCAGAATACAGAGAACAGTTAGCTGCATTGAGGAGAGATGCTGAAAACAAGGAGCAAAAGTTGGCAGAACAATGGTCTGCGAAGCATTTGCGGCTTACTCGGTTACTAGAGCAATTAGGAAACAGACCAAAGTTGACTGACCCAAATGGAAGATGAAGAAGATATCGGTGCTCTTATGACTTGAATTATATGCAGTTTACCCTTGCCTTGATCTTGGTATATTTTTATTAAAAGATTTTTGTGATTTTCCTGTCCTATCTATCCATACAACTCGAGTAAGTTGTGTTAGCGGTTGAATTGCCTGCATATAGTATCACATCCAAGTTTATGAACTTAGTTATGTTCCTGAACATGCTTGCCCCCAAATTCTTTTGTTGGAGTGGCATTAGCTGAACGGTTAGGGTGTAATCTTCAAGTATTCTGGGAGGATACCATAACTACGTAGCACAATAATGAGATTTTAGGTTAATGTAGAATTGTAGATGAACATCAACAATAATACTCCTTAATGAAACAATATCCCTTTGACTCACTCCAAAATCCTGAAAAATGATAGTGGACTCTTGGAACTTGTTTGTCAAATCTTTTGATAGGTACCAGAATATGACTAAGGATACTAACTAGAAGATTTGAGAGAAAACAGAGAAGACTCGTTATGTTATAGAACATTAAGATACCTGTAGGTTTTTATATGAAAATAGATCCAGTTATTAAAAAAAGTAAATAAATAAAAATAGATCCAGCTACTAACTATTTTAATTGTATATTTTAAGACAATAAATATATTCAATTGCATATTACCATTAAAGTTTGACTTATTAATGGATTTGAAGTACTTTTAACGTGTATGCAAAATTTATATTATTGAGTGGCAAAATCTATGGTTCAATTGATAGATACATTAGATACATATTTTATTTTTTGTGATTGTACCAATTATTATACATATAATGCTTTTGTATTTGCAATGATTTATTTTAATTTAAAATAAAATGAACTTTTCACGTTTATTGTAACCAAAATCGTTGTGAAAAGTTATTTTTTAAAATTTTAAATCACTTCATGTCGGTTATTTTAATATCCGACATAAAAATTCATACTTTCAATGTGAAATCAATTTTTTTAAATGTCATTTTTAACTTATGCAATAAATTTTTGTTTGTTTTTTTTTTTTCCACTAGTGACTTGATTTCTACTTTGAGCGTTGAATGACTTAGTTGAAAACACTTGCCCAGTTTCAGCTAATTTCTGTGTTCCTAGCAGGCGGAGTTACTTTGTAGCTTGGGTCTAAAACTTTTTATATATTTATATATATATTATATTTATATATATTAATAATAAATTTAAATCTCTTCTAAATTCATTTTAATCTTAAGCCTAAAAAAAAAAAGTTATTATGTGTTTAATAGAATTACGTCCAAACTGCTTTTATCCAAAAAAAAAAAAAATTAAAAAAAAAAGAAAATTAAAATAAAAAAGAAAAAAGAAATTTAGTCCCTCCCTCCGGCACTTGTTTCTAGTATTACCTTCGAACATGTTATTCGTTTATCTCTCTTATTAGTTCTCTACACTTGCTAGTGTTACCACCATCGGCCACCTTATTCATTGAGATGAAGTTGCTTCGTTGCCATTTTTGGAAATCACAAAAGTAAAAGAAAAACTTGCTAGAGTCGACTTAATGATCAAACGTTAGGCTTGTAAAATCTCATAGTCAACATTTGTTGTTACTATTATATCAAAAACAAAAAGGAAATACAAGAAAATGAATTTTTAGAAAAGCTATCTTGAACAATAGAATTTTTAAGAACCATTTTTCAACCAAAACATTTTTAGCTATTTTTTTTAATGAGTATTTTTTTTAAGAAAATAAAATTCAACCTCTTATTTACAAGATGTGTTTTTCATCCCTTGCTAAGAAATATATATCATTTTCATCTTCTTCTTTTTTAAGAAAATAAAATTGAATAATGTTTATTAAAAAATATCAATAATTAAAAACAAAATAATATCATTAGAAATTTTGTTAAATATATTTTTAACCAATTTAAATTATATAAAAATATTTACTTATTATAAATTTTGGTTATATAAAATAAAACTTTTTGTACATTGCAAAAACTTGAGTTTTACGATTTTCAATCCAAATCAAGTTAAAATTTATTAATCAAATTTAATAATGAATCCATCAATTTTTAAAAATTTTTTTATACGTATTCACTTTTAGAAATAGGATCAATCTTATTTTTAAAAAATAAGAGTATGAAAAATCCCAAAAGAGTAAAAAAATATTAAATGTGAAACCCATTTTTGAAAGAATTCAAACTTGATTCATTATTGTGAAAGGCCTAATTCCTTCTATTTTTGTCCCTTTTAAAAGTTGAAATGTTTCAAAAATATCTATTGAAAAAGAATTAGAGTATTCTATTAAGTATTTAATTATTCAAGAAGAAAATATTAAACAAATTTTATTTGTTAGTGTGACAAAAAATAATAGTCATAGACATTGGCACCATTTAATGTACATAACAGAAAAATGAGTGAGAAACAAAAATGAAACAACGGAAAAAAATGACTTTTTACAATAAAAAATATACTTATATTCTTATAAATTTCTTGAGACGTACACAAAAAAAAATGACGTACACATTCTATGATAGAAAGAAAAAATATACACGTAATCTTATAATTTTTTTTTGCTCATTTAATTTTATATTATAAATAAAATATATGGTTTATAAAATGAGACTTACTTTCTTTACTTTTTATTTAAACATTTTAATATTTTCCTTATCTTTCAGTATTTTAATATTTTACTTTTCTTTATTTATTCCTTTTAATGATTTGGATGAATTCGAGGTATATCGCGATAATGTCAAATCTATTTATATTTCAACTTTTTCTCTGTTCTCTTTATTTTTAAATTAATTTTCAATAATTTTTACTTATTAATGTCTAAATATAATCTTATATCATAATTTAAATGAATTATTATAAATTTAAATTACAATATAATGTATGTTGGAAAAATATTTATTTATTATAGTTTTAGTATTATAACTTTTTATAATGTAAAAGAAAAATAGCCCGTGTCTATTTGACTATTTGAGAGAGAAATTGTAGCTCGGAATCAGATCTACAAAAATTTTATACGTGAGTTATTATTCTTTTTTCTTAAATAATCCCTAAACAAATAAAATTATATAAATAATTTTAAAATATTAAAAAATCAATAAATTTATATTTTTATTATAATATTAAAAAACTGATTTAAAATATTATCAATTTTTGAAAGATTACATAACATAAATTTAAAAGATTTATAATATTTTAATAACTATTTAAAAATAATAATTTGAGAAATGCATTATTAATTTTCGTAAAAAATAATAATTAACAGAAGAGTGTTGATAACATATTTTCGATCACACTCTTGTAAACATATCCTCTTTAATTAATTAATAAAAATTTACATACTCAGCGAAGAAAAACACTGAGTAGATTAGGACCCATCAAATAATATTTTTGAATAAGATTTTAACATTAACGATTCTTTAACGATGTTAACGTTGAAGAAAATGGAAAGGTTAGTTAACAAAAAGAAATAAGTAACAAAAGTCCACCCAAAGTTGTTGAGCTAAACTTACATTTAAATTATCTTTTTCATATTACATCACCTTCTTCTGACTAAATCCACACCTCAACACAACACCCATTCATTCTTGATTCATATTTCCACTACCAAAACTCTCTTACCAATTCCACAATATGTCAGGAGGAGGTGGAGGAGGTGGAGGAGGAGGAGAGCCACGGCAATTGGAGATCCACCTTCGGGTAAACTCAAAGAGAACAAACACCATGGTCCACCCAGTCGCAGTGGAGACACTATCTCCACCCACCACACTTGAATACACAAGGGAACAACAAGTTAAACATTACCGCAAGTGGTTCTCTTGGTTAATCCCTCTCTTTGTTATTGCCAACATTATCATGTTTGTAATCACTATGTATGTCAATAACTGCCCTCACAACTCTGTCTCTTGCATTGCTTCCTTCCTCCGTCGCTTCTCCTTTCAGCCCTTCAAAGAAAACCCTCTCCTCGGCCCTTCTTCCTTGACGTCAGTTTTTCTCTTCTTCATACTCTTATTGCTTCTCTTGCCGCTTTTTTTTTTTCTTTTCAGTTTATTTTAAGTTAATAATTATTTCCTTTTGTCACGGTTTTTTTTTAAAATAATTAATAATTTTTTTTTATAAAAGTGAATTTTATTTATTTATTAATTGTTAATGATAAATTATGGATAGATGTAGTACCAGCTTTCTAGATTGTGGTAGTTTCATGCGATCCCTCTATTGTGGATAGATAAATTGCAATAGTACGCCAAATGATACTCTTAAATATTTCGCTCATATGTATTTGTGACGGATCCATGTCTTTGAAACATTTTATGAAAATCCATTACAGTTACATGAAATATATAAGCATGTATAATATAGAAATATAGAAACATTGTCCCTTGATGAACTAAAAATGGAAATTGTTCTCTTTGTGAATAATTTCAAGAAAGAGATGAGATTGATTGTGCTATTCCTATATGTAAATAATTGAAAGTAATTTATGATAACAACGGACTATAGTAATGTCTAAGAAGTATGTTCTTAATTTGGATTTGCAAAATTGCAGTTGTATGTTGATTATGTTTTATGAATTTTTATTATGGATATCTAAATACGTGTCTTATTCTATCGTATTTCTGTATTAGATATGATATGTATCCGATATGCATGTTGTATCTGTGCATCATAGATGACAGCAATGATAACAAAGACTATGGATAAATTTATTAATGCTAATAGTATTTATGTCATGGCTAGTACTGAAATTTATGGAAGTTTCTGTTATGAGTGGTTTCCATTATCTGATGGGAAGTTTGGATTATGGAATTGACTGTTAGTTGTTTCTGGGATTGATCAAGTGGAGTTTTTTTTTTATTGTTCAGGCTACAGAAGATGGGGGCTCTTGATGTGAACAGAGTGGTTCACAGACATCAGGGGTGGCGCCTCATCACTTGTATGTGGCTACATGCCGGAGTTTTCCATTTGTTGGCAAATATGTTGGGTATTTTAGTCATTGGAATTCGGCTTGAGCAAGAATTTGGGTTTGGTATGTGATATATTCAAGGCTTGTTTCTTTTCTACATAGGTTGCAATTATCATTTGTTATGTGATATAATTTTGTCTTAAAAGGATTGAATTATATAAATATATTTTGGGTTCTTGTAAATATACCAGATTTTAGTCTTAGGCTGCTCAGTCTCTCTAAAATTTTACTTTTGACTTGCATGTCTTAGTTTTTAAAAGCAGCTACATTTGGTTTCTGTGTGTTATCATAAATCCATTGAGTACTACAAGTGACCAGAACTCGAGAACCTAAAGGGACTGCTTAAAAAAGTAAGGGTCACAAGCCAAACTGATAATTTGGAGGGACTAGAGTGAAATTTTGGTAATAATTATACTAGGGGCAATGATTTGTTTAAATCTTGCTGTAAAAACATATGTCAGTGACATTAGGAGAGCTTTATGGTTTTTCTGCTTAGATTTCTTCTGCTATTCTGTATTCACAAACTTTTGTATTCTCAATACGGTTGAGTGGAAAAGTAGATAGATAAAATTAACTAGAGAACACGAAATTAGTACTTTATTATGAAAAGGAAATTATGTCAGCAAACACAACTGAAGGGTAGCCTATAACTAGGAATTGATAGTTGGTGCAAACATGCTGGCCTCTAGAGTATAGACTATAGACTTAAACACAACTTTTAATTAACATTTAGAATTCTGATTTGAGAAATAGTGTCAGCTCTACTGCTTATTGTCTCATAAATAGATAAAAGTGACACCAAAGTGATCTTTAGACTTCAGTTTTTGTTCTGAGAGGTATGGTTTTCTTGTGTCATGTTATTGTTTGCCTGGTTTAGCTCTAAATTATTTACTGATTCTTGCGTACATATACTACAGTGCTTATTGGACTGCTATTTGTCATATCTGGATTTGGGGGGAGTTTGCTTTCTGCTCTTTTCATCCAGACAAACATTTCTGTCGGTGCTTCTGGTGCACTTTTTGGCTTGCTAGGAGGCATGCTCTCAGAACTCATTACTAACTGGACTATATATGATAACAAGGTTCTTATGAAAATTCTCATTATTTGGAACTGAGTTTCTCAGAAGTAAAGATGATGATCTTATATGCAACCTACTGACAGTCTATGTTTTCTTTTTATGTGAAGCTTGCAGCACTCTTCACCCTGGTGATCATCATTGTTATCAATCTAGCAGTGGGAATTCTTCCACATGTGGACAATTTCGCTCATATTGGAGGCTTTCTTACAGGATTTCTTCTCGGATTTGTGTTTTTGATACGTCCCCAGTTTGGATGGGTTAACCAACGATATGCTCCCCTAAATTATTCTCCAGGACGAGCTAAGCCTAAATTCAAGAAATATCAGTGCATCTTATGGGTCCTCTCCCTGATCATTCTAGTTGTTGGGTAAGCATTTTTTGAAGTGTCACTTTTCTTTGAGATCGAGTTACTCTATCTAATGTATGATACAAGGAGAGATGTGAGCATAACTAATCCTGTTGACATATAACGTGAAACCTGGACTTCCCTCAAGTAGCTGGGGTAGATGCAGTTTTGGTTTACCTCATGACTCAAGTAGTTAAAGGTTTTGGATTCTGTTTCTACTAGTGTACTATATAAAATACATATAACATGAGAAACCAAGTTATTTTGCTTTAGGCAGAATCTAAAGACAGGGATATGAAACCCATCTTAGTCTTCTGGTACATTTACTGTATGTTAAAACTCAGTTTCGTGATTCTAATTACAAAATAGCAGTTTGACAATTATTTTTACACTAAATGCTCTTGAGACTGCTAATAAGATAAATATCCATAGCATATATTAAGTAATATAAAAACGAGAAAGCTGGTATGAAAAGAAGGGTTGACTAAGAAAATTATAGTAGTTATATGAAAATTTAAAAAGACTAACTGCTATGTCTAGTTGAGTCTCTGAGGGCTATAGAGAACTCAAAAATCTGATTGCAAGGGGCACTAATGAAATGAGTTACTTGGAAACTTATGTTGATAGTATAGAAACAAATACTAGATCAAGGGTTTTTGCTAACAAAACTTATGTAGAAGTTCTGCAAAACAGATCCTAACAGGTAGCATACATGGATAGATGGTTCTTTCTTTATCTTGTAAAGCTGGTCTATGTTATACGCACACTATTGTTGATTGGAATTGTGTACTTATTTTTTCATAGTAGATAAATGAGATATAATATTCAAAATATAATATTTATGCTTTTTTGATCAATGACTATTCATCTATTGTATTTACATGCAAATAGAGGAATAAAAAATTTATGAAAAAATGGTGGGGTAAATGTTTGTTTAATGGGGAGTACAAATACATGTGTGTTAAGTAAATCAATGGATAGTTTTCGTCCTATTGAAAATATCACTATATGATATGCTAATTTTGTCTGTGAAAATAATATTACAAGTCAATATTACTGGAAAAATTTGTGGTAGTATTTACTGGCCTAATGGCATATCAGAATTCCCGTAATGACTTTGTCAGGGTTGTACTAGGTAAGAATCCCAAATTTTAGTGCTTACAGAAGCAGAGGTAGTATATAGAAGATAAATTGTCACCAAATATAGTGACAGATCTGTCTTAGATAGTAAAGATTAAAATGAAGCTTTGGCCATGTTCTTAAAGTTACAAGCATATTATACCATGTACATACGATTTGTTTTCAGTGGAACTCTACACACTGGAGTGGAGGCATGCTCTTTTAGTTGCTGATTGCAATAAAAACTTCATTGCTTAATCACTCAAGTAATTTTAAATGTGTGAAATTCCCATTTCTCAACTGAAGTAGTTGTAGAAATAATGACCGTTCTGGATACTTCAGTATTAAACATCAAGTAGTAGACCAGAAAAAAGGCTCAGATGTTGTTGTAGTTATCTCCTTATGCTTATTTTTATTTTTGTGCCTGACAATCATGCTATAGGAAGTCTAGCTAGTAGCTGCTATAACTGTTTATTACTACTGAGAAGATCTAAAGAGCTTGTTCAAGTTGGATGCTGACCACTGTGATAGCTAGTATTTCTTGAAACATTATTTTTTTGGCTTTTCACCGAGTAACGCAACCCCCAAGATTGATACAGAAGCAGATCTATCCTTCATTATGCAAAAAAATATACTTGAGTATATGAAATTTGCTTTTGTGCATGATTGCGTTGCAACTTCTCCCGGCTTTATCATCTTATATCCATTCATGCTTTTCCTTTTATTCATCTTTCATTCTGACCACTTGTTCTATGTTAAATTATCTAATATGACAGGCTTTCTGTTGGGCTGGTTGCACTTCTTCGTGGTGTTGATGCAAATGATCACTGCTCCTGGTGCCATTATCTGTCTTGTGTTCCAACTTCAAAATGGAGCTGCCATACAGAGGCAGCTTATTGTGAGGTAAGCTTTTTACTTAAAACCTTTCTCATATGAATATATTATCAGATCGTGTGAAACTACTTATTTTTCACTGACAGTTTTATGATGGGTTATCTGTAAACCCTTTTTCAAGTGTTATTATCTCAGAAGTACGGACACTTACCTTGTTCGAAGTGTCCCTGTCCGACATTGAAACTTATAATCAAGTTTCCAATCAAAACTCTTGAATCAACACTTCCATATGAATGAAAACACTCTAAAATTCGGCAAAATTGTTCATTTTTAAGTCTCTCAAAAAAAAAAAAAAAAAAAAAAAAAAAAAAAAAAAAAAAAAAACCATTTTAGCCTCTCAACTAAACAAAGTGCATAACATATTATTTCCTTTTGTTTTCTCATTTATGGATATACGGACCACATGATATTTCTCTGAATATGAGACCAAGAAGAGATGATTTATTTTTGAGGAACTAAAAATGGCCTTTACTCTCTTTTTAGGGATTAAAAGCATATTTTCATTACGTGTTACTTTTTTATTACCAAAGAAGCCTAACGTTAACCATTTAAAGATGTCTTGATTGTTAGTTTTGGTTCTCAATGCCTAAAATTAATGTTGTTAAAATACCAAATGCAGTCAAACCAGCTTGGCAACCAGCTGAACGTAACATGCTCAAGTAACGGTAAATCCAGTACATACTACATGCAAGATCCAACCAGTTCCCAGATCCAGCAATTGTGTACTCAGCTTTGTACTTGAGTTTTGACTAAAGTGATGATTGTTGCCCAGAGATCTTCATTTGTTCATAATAGTATTTCAGGTTCTCACGAAAAACTGCACTGCGCTTTCTTTTATACCTTTTGCCTTAGCCAGGAGACACGATTAAAAAAAATGATTTTATGCCTTTCTTTGTAGATTTGTTCATCTTCTTGTGTAAATAATATTTTATTTATTTGCCCTTTTTTGGGGTACCTTTGTGTGAGATCAAATTTACACTTATATATGATTAATGCATCACCCTAACTTGTGTTTGCTTGAAACTTCTCTTGTGATTGCATTACAAATTAAGTAAAAGTGATATTAATAATCATATGTTTTAATTTAAGAAAACATTTCTTGAAATATTTCTTGTTTATAGCTTATGTTCGACCTGATGATATAGTTGAAATTCAGACTTCTATTACGACAGAAAGTGCAAAGTCAATATTGGTTTTTGTTAGAAAGCATATTATTGTTTTCCGTGCTAACAACATATGACTAGACACTTTTAAAATAAAATAAAATGATCTTCAATATTTACTAAAGTAACTCAAATTAATAAAAATAATTATATTGGTTAATTTTATTAGTTTTTTTTATAAAATATAAAGTACTAATTCTACTTTTATATATATTAGTGAACACATTAAAGTTTGAAAATATTATGCATCATTATCAATATTCATTTAATAAAGTATGTAAAAATTAGTAAATATTTCATAAGAATTGTAAATCTTATAAAATAATTAGTGATAACTTTTGAATAACAACTTATATTAAAGAACAGAATGAGTATTATTTACCGTTAGTTGTAAAAGAGATATTTACACATTGTTAGACAATCTTAAATAAGTGTAGTCAGAGTAGAATAAAGCCTAAGGTCAGCTACTCATTTCCAATGATGGTTCATAAAACAGGTTTTTACGTTAAGAACTGACTTTTATAATATTTTATTATTTAAGAAATTCGAGGTAGTTGTCATGTGAAGAACTGATTCCTTACAAGAATATATGGTACAAGATTAATCAACTTTATTTCGAAATCAAGATAGAATTCATTGTAGCACTCACTAGAACCAAATTAAAAACCCAACTTAATTTCTGTCATGACATTTTGAATTTAAGAACCCAAAATAATTTCTATCACGGAAGATGAAATAATAATTTGAGAACAACCTTATATTTTTAATAATAATAATAATATGAAAACAAACTTTATCACATTGACAATTTTTAATATAATTAATCTTTTTTTTACAATTTAAACCTTAAGGTTGGTTTCGATGATCCGACCAAATAAGGTAAAATAAATTTTATTTTTTTTATTAAGCTAACATGATAGGATATTATTATTATATATTATCCCATTGAATATCGTAAGTTAGAAATTAATAGGTTCATTTAGAAGTTGAGATAAAATAGATTAGAATATATAGATAGGATAAGAGTAGAATAAATTCTAATTCTATTTTTTATCTAATATTTAGGTGCATTAAGATACAAGCTAGTAAATAATAAGAGGTGATAGTTGTAATATTCAAGAAATTTGTGGAATGAATTGTGGAGTGTTTTGTGACTGCCTCCAATAATGCATTTTTCAATTGGGTGTTCCTCATATGCTTTGCAGTTGTCAAAATAAGTCCCAAGGGTCTGCATTTTGAATCTCATATCCCACATTTGTATAAAATGGCAATTACATGATTTAAAATGTTCAATTCGCTGGAATTCACTTCACTGGTTGCATGTGTCCACTTCAAGGAAATATTCACCCCAGATGCGGTC
Source organism: Hylodesmum podocarpum (assembly GCA_026586105.1). NCBI lineage: Eukaryota > Viridiplantae > Streptophyta > Magnoliopsida > Fabales > Fabaceae > Hylodesmum > Hylodesmum podocarpum. The sequence goes on from JALJEV010001371.1 coordinate 6,293,780, forward strand.
CAAACTGGCTCTTGATGTCTTCATGACATTTCTAGATCTTTCAATCTTCTTTAATTAGAAACAAACCGGAGCTCAATTGGAGGCCTGTGGAGGGAGTTATGCCTATTTTACCGAGAGTGGTCAAATGTATAGTAAACTCACGTCACTGTTTCATGGCCCACTTTTAAGGCTAATTTCACACTAGATGCAGTCCGAATTGGCTCTTTAGGCCTTCATGACATTTGTAGCTCTGTCAATCCTCTTTCATTTGCAAGAAACCTGAGCCCAAAACGATATTTGTGGAAGAAGTTATGCCTATTTTACCGAAAGTGATCAAAGTAATGACTTTTCAACCATTCTAGAATTCTCTTTAAGATATTTTCTTACCTTTTAAGATATTTTGATGGAAACTGAGATATTTTCTTGGAAACTAAGATATTTTATTAGAAACTAAGATATTTTCTTACCTTTTAAGATATTTTGATGGAAACTAAGATATTTTCTTGGAAACTAAGATATTTTCTTACCTTTTAAGATATTTTAATGGAATCTAAGATATTTTCATAGAAACTAAGATTTTTTTCTTTAGAATCAATCTCCAATTCTCTAGAAATATCTTGGGAAGTCTATAAATAGGGCTTAGGGGTGTCAAATGAAGACATAACCCAAAGAATACTCCTACATTCTCTCAAACTATCTTCACTACAAAAAAACCCTTCTATACTTTCTCCACCTTAGGAAGAAATCTCTCCAACCAAAGTAGGAGCCAGTAAGTAGAGGAAGAATAGGAAGCTAGGAGAAACCAGTAAGGAGACCTTTCCTTATCCTTCTTTTCTATCCTTTGTTTTGTTGGTACTTTCATTTTCTTTCTTTAGTTTCTTGCAGTAAGGGAATCTTTCCTTATCCTTTTTTTTTCTATTCTTTGATTCTCTTACTACTTTCACTCTCTTTCTTTGGTTGTTCCATTATCTTTCTTGGAATCTTTGATGTTTCTTTTCTTCATCTTTCTTACACTCCTTTTAATTCTTTAAGTTGATATTTTTTTTATCCTTTGAATAATTAATTTAAAGTTGTTTTCCTTCTTTGATCAAACTTCTTTAAATACTAACATACTAAAAAGTATATGTCATAAACATATATTGATGATAGTACTATGGTTGTTTGATGACTGGTTTTGTGCTTGATATACAATTACTTGGTGAATTGGATGTGAATAAGTGGTGATATGCATGATTGCATTGAAATGAGTATGGACTTGAATTGTTTAATGACCGATTGAAAATGCCTAGTGGAGAGGCAACATTCTAAGATTGCTTGGTGAATGGGCAATGCTTAGAATGAGGTGAGATAAAGATGACCTGGTGGAAAGGTCAATATCTGAAATATAATGAAGGTCATTATACAATTCAAGGTCCTAGAACATGTTGCATTGATGACTGGATAGTAGTAGACCAAGTCCGTAAGTCACGGACTGGGAGGGTTCTCTTGGTGGGGAAATTGCCCTGCTCATGATGATCACATGTTGCGGGGGAGGTCCTGCCGGACACTGAGGGAACTCGACAAATTACGGAGTGTCTACCTCTGGTGGGTCTGATTGAGAGTGAGAATCAGATGCCCCAGGCTATTTTCAGTGGAGGGCGCCACATTGCATTTAGAGTGAAGAGTAAAAATGCATGGTGAAGGTGCATGCATCATATAGCACTAGGAGCATACAATAGTGGTTGTGTGTTAATTGAATATATGATTCAGTGGAATTTATGGTAAATTATGTATTGTGATAAATGGCTTATTCGTTTTAATGTGGATAGTTATCTTAATTTGTGATTTGAACTAAAGGTTTGTTTTTACACAGGTTTTAAAATAATAAATATTTTAAAAGAAATCTTGAAGAATATTTTAGATTGTTTTAGGAATATTTTCACTTAATTTCAAAAGTTTTACTATAGTTAAAATTATTGTTTATGATCATTGTTTAAGGAAAGCTCACCCTTGCGTTTTGTGTTTTTAACACCTGTGATGATCTCGAACAACGTTCGAGGGAGCAGATTTGCAGGATTGAGAAGTTGTTGCTACTATCTTGTTGTGAAGATGCTTGTTATGTTTTGCGTGTAGAAGTGTTGAGTAAATGTTCTAAGGTAGTAGAAAGGTAGTTATGTAAAATAATAATAGGACAAAGTTATGTAATCTGGTTGTAATAAACTTTAAAACTTATGTAATAAAAGTGTTGTTTTCTAAATCTCTCTTTTATCTACTATATCATTAACCACTTTAAATTACAAAATATAAGTAAAATAAGTAAATAAGAATGGGGTGTTACAATAGTGTTAATAACAATGTATGATTGACATTGATAATGATGATGGTGGTAATGGTGCATTGGTGATGGTGGTTGTTGTAAAGGTAATGATGATAAGGGTGATGATGGTCACAACTATGGTGGTACTAGCAATAGTGATGACAATACAATAGTGGTGGTTGAAATGACAACGATAACAATGAATGTTACTACAATGATGATAGTGATGATGAGAATGACAACAATAATAATGAAATAATGATTATAATGGTGGTGGAAAAGATAGTGATGACAAGGGTGGTTGTAGTGATGATGACAATGATAATTATGATGATGACATTGATAATGATAATAACAATGGTAATTATGATGATGACATTGATAATGATAATAATAATAGTGATGACAATAATGATGGGAATGAGGTGATAATGACTGTGATTGTGGATAAAATAATGATGGTAATAATAATTACAATAGCAACTCATATTACGATGGTGATAGTTTTTTTCTTAAACAACCCAAGCCAATCTAATCCAACCTTAATTAGATTGTATTGATTAGTTTGGTGAATTCTTAAAATTATAGTATAGTTTAAAAAATCAAATAAGCCTTAGAAAAAATTAAATTTAAAATTTAAAAAAAGTCTCACTATGTACACAAATATCAATTAGTATTACATGTATCAAATTAAAATTATTTTAAATCATTTTACGTTACATTAATAATTAGTTATATGATGGATAAAGTATATGTATAAAAGTAATCCATCAAATAAGAAAAAGTTGACTTAAGAATTCTAAGGAAATACAAAACTCAAGACAAAATCAAGAATTCCAAATTCAATATAAGTTTCAGGTTCGAAATTCCAAATTCTAGTAGTTTCACAATGACTAGTGTGTGTGCAATGTATTAGGCTACAAAATGATGTCTCCCTCAATTTTCTTTCTTCTTATTTGTTTCTTCCTTTTAAGTCTTTTTATAGGATGTATTTTTACCTCTTTTCTATGTGCAACCAGAAACACAATTTTTCAATGCTTTCTACTACACAAATTTCTACTAAGTCTTTTCTTTTGATTTTTCTCACTTTTCCTTTTCTTGTTTTGGTTTTACTTTTTTTTTCTTTATACACTTATTTTCTTTTCTTTTCTATGAGTTTCACTACTGGATCAAAGCAAAGTGTTCACTCTACAACATGCACTCAAAGTTCCATTACTAAAATAAGGCTAGCATCATGATGTAGGCTAAATTTGGACCTAAATTAGGTATTAAACTAGCAAGTTATGACGTGTAGACTTCAACTTAGCATTAAGAACTTAGAACCACAAATTTAAGGTGAATTAGGTGCAACTAAAATCAAGACAAAACAAAGTTTATCATGAACACTACACAACTTCAAGGATTAGAGACACAAATCAGCACTAAGATTAGAAACAAGTGCTAATTAAACAAGTAACTCAAAATTTAACTACTAACTCAAGATGCAAGGGAATTTCACGGAACAAAATTTGGCATGCTTCAACATATATTCTAGATTTAATCAAAACAACACAATACTACACGGATTAAGACAATACACTAAAACAAATTTTGCAAACAACACAAAACAACAAAAAAACTTGACAACTCAAGGAATCACTAATATGAACTTAAGCACAAACTAAAGAAATTTATAAGAAACTAGAAAAATCAAAAGATGATTGAATAAGAACACTAACCACACAAGTAGAGATTCCAATCTTGAAGAAAAACAAGCTCTAGATACCACTTGTTACAAGCTTGCTAGCAAACTTGTATGAATTTGACCCAATCTTCATTCTCCAATTAGTAATCTCCACGGAATAAGAGTATGGATGTGGAAGCTCAAACACAATTCAAGAACAAGAAATAAATTAGAAAATGGAGTAAAATAGAAGGTGGAAGGTTTCATGTTAATGCAATAAGCCAAGTGAAGAATCGCTACAAGGAGTAATATCCATTGATAAGATTATAAGGCTTTGAGAAGAAACTTAAGAGAGAACTTTTCTCAAAGAAATAACTCAAGCTATATTCAATTTCTTAAAATTTTGTCAAAAGTCCTGACACATTGAAATTCTAAGTATATATAGAATAGTGTGGCTCCAACCTCACCTAAGTTGCAAGCAAAACATGTGGCAGATTCAAACTTAGAGCCATAATCATGATGCAATTTGGATCTTAGGATTAGGCACTTAATCAAGGGTCACAAGCGTGACCCTAGGCTTGAGGTGAGGATTATCATTATGGTTAAATGTCAACCATAAGATTAAGGTGCAATTGGATGGTTCAAATTTAAATCAAAGTGGTACAAAAAATGTGACTAGTTAGTTTAAATTCTAATCATGTGATTGATAAAATTTAAATTAGTTAATGGAATTAAGTTTAAAACTGGACCATTAAGATCTAGATCTCATCTAATGGTCATGGTTTAAACTTAAGGTAGTGAAAATTTTATTTACTTGACATGCACATGACTTACTCTCACTTAGACAAGTGAATCACACTCTCTCACCTTTATTCTCTTTATAATTTTCAGTCCTATGAGTACTTGATGGTTGTGAGTCACACACTCACACACAATGGCCTAAATTCAAGTCTTAAGAGTAATCAAGTAGTTACAAATTACAAATTATAAAGAAAATTACAATGTCTTAAATATAGAGTCAAGCCTACAGAGGTTGACTTTGACTTGATCAACTCTCCTTCTAGGTGTTCTTTAACGTATAAGTTTATATTTCTCCTTTTGCTTTTGATGTATATTGTGGGAGGATAGCCTAGGTCAGATGTTGTGTATATCCTTAAATGTAACCTTTTTTGGCATTTTGGTTATTTTGTTCAAACTCTTGTAATCACCTAGGATCTATGTACTTTATGCTACTCGATTAAATACTATTATATGTATATATATCAGTTTTATGCATAGATGCGCATGTATGTTTCTTCTAAGTTATATTTTCACACTCTTTGCTTTTGCATTAATGGTTTCGTTTTCGCCCTTCATGCATCAAGCATCACGCTTAGAATGTGTATATAGCAACGCGATTTCCTTTGCGAAAAAGTTTCAACATTTCTAAGAATCATTATATTAATTAAAATATGAAAATAAAGATAATTACAAGTATAATATCGAATCAATATATTAATTAAAATATGAAAATAAAAATAATTACAAGATATAATATCAAATGTTTATTTGTAATAAGTTAATTTTTCATTTTATTTTATTTTAACCAAGTTAGTTGTTTAAAGACCCTTTTTATCACTTCTTTTTAATTTATTGAAGGAATAATATAATAACTAAATAAATCTTTAAGAGATTATTATAATAAGAAGTGTAAGTGATAATTGAGTTTGAAAAATAAATAGCCATATCTCAATTAAACATAGTTAAATTTTGTTAGTTATTTTTTTAAAACATCTAACTTGAACTTAATTAGGAAGCATTTCAATAGGTAATTAGATTTTGAAGTGAATAATAATGATATTGATGATACCATAATGATCAATAATAATAATGCCGTTATAATTATCAAAGATGATTGATGATACGATAATATAAGGACGATAATGTAATGTTGTGATTTGATGTTTTGTTTAAATATTTATGTTATATATGTTCATCACCTTTATATTGTTCTAATGGTTTGGTGCTTATAAAGTCTTGAACTTTATTATAGGGAAGCATTTCCTAGGTATTATAGACTTCAAATATAAGCATGTGATGATTCAACCCTCGCCCAGTATCCGGAAGCAACTAGATAGGAATAGTAGTGTAGCAAGGGGGAAAAGGAGATTTCATGTATACTCTTATGAGATTAGCCCTTTTTTTTTTCTTTTTTTTTTTTCTTTCAATGTATAAGTTTTGAATAAACATAGATCTAGCTAATTCGACCATCTCATCTATCTTTAAAAAATTCTTTTTATAAGTTTTGAATATATATATATGTGTGTTTGATGTGTATTTTGCCGCAAGTTAAATTTTTAAGTGTTTTTTACTGTGCATAAAAAGTTTTAAGAATGAAAATGAAGTTTTAAAATTTATGATATCATAATGTTGAAGAATTGGTAGTTGATTAATAATGATGTATTTTAAAAAGTAGTTTTAAATTTCTTTTACCTTTTTATAATAAATAAATTTATAAAATATTTAAATATAAATATAACTCGTTAGAATTATGTGGCGCTACATATTTTAAATTTTTATCATATTAATCAAATTCATTCTAACTACATCAAATAATATTTACATTTTTTTTTCTTCATAATGTAAATTTTAACATTAATTTGAAAATAATAATTTAAAAATAAAAAAAATATTTGATAATTTTATTATTAGTCAATGAAATCATAGGATTATATGATTCGTACAAAAAAGACATGATAATAATCTTTTTTGGGTTTTGTCAAAAACATCAGAAAATATATAAAAAATGACAAATATTTTTTAGTTTTAACTCTACGGTACGCAAAGCAAATCCGCAAAAAAAGGATATTTCTTTTTATTTTTCTAGTTTTTTTAGGATTATAAGATTAAACAAAAGGATTAGCAAAGACTTTCTACATATACATATATCATCCAAAACAACGATTTTTATCAGTTGTAGTTAATTTTATAAGTTATTAATTGTACCTGCTCAAGTCCAATAAGGAGACTTTTACTCATTTATCCTCTTTATTAGGGTTACCTCAACAGTAACCTCCCCTAAACTCTCTAACCTATATTTTATTACTCACCTAATCATTGGTTGTTATATATTTTATTATCGGAGTCCTTTGCAGGTACTTTATCAATCTCTCCCATTGACACTTATTGTAGGTACCCTATCTATCTCTCCCATTGACACTCACTCCAAGAAGAAGAAAGAAACTCTATTGTGAAGAAGATAACTTCCTAAAATCTCCGTCACAATTATTAATCATGTCACAGCATGCTGAGTAATTCTTTAATATAGATAAATTTAAATTAACTAAATATTATTCTTTTAAAATATTTAAATTTTTATTTTCAATCCTAGAATTTTCCTTGTAGGCGTTTGTAAATTTTCTATCACGGTAAATAATCCTTACCATTGCAAGTGTGGAAACAATAAAGTGAACCAAAGCTCCAAACCCACCCTAACCAAAGCCCCCTGCACAGGATCAGTAAAGTGAAAACAGTTTATTTTAATTAATTATTAGAGCAATAAGTAAAATAATTTATTAAAAACAAGAGTCACTTTGATGATAGAAAATCAATATAAAACTAATTTTTTTTAAACGAACTAAAAAAGAAAATTGAAAATTTTTAAAGGGTAAAGAATTTAATCATCCCTATGGTTGTTTTCGTAAGGATTTAATATAAAAATAAGTTGATCCATTGTGGTTGCTTGGCACTTGCAACCTGACCTATCTATCTATCCAATACATGAAATATCTATTGTCCGAAAACAAGCTCTCTTCTCCTTAAACCCAACCTCAACTCTTCACTCACACCATCCTCATTCCTCACACTTGTCTTCTTCACCTTACCCTTCTCACCACTCCACCATGCTTCTCTGAACTTACTTACTTTTCATTATGTCTGTTCGAGCAGTGACTACTTGCTCCCTCTTCCGTCCTTCCTCTCCACCTCTCACCGCCTTCCGCTTCTTCTCCTCGTCTCGCTCTCGCCACTCCCTCTCTCTCCGTTATGGGCCCCACATCACCCACACCCGCTCCATCCACACCCTTTTTGAATCCATCATCGAAGAGCTCCAAACCGCACCCAAACGCCGTCACAAGCGCGTCGCCGCCCCCGCCCCCGCCGCCGCTTCCAAGTACTAAACTCTCTATCTCTCTCTTTCTCTAACAACATTGCTTATTTCCATATCTTCAATTCAAAATCTTAAAATTGCACATGAGAAATGCAACGTTGGTTTAGTTATACAATATCTATTAATATAATTGTTCTGGCTTCTTCGTCTTGTGTGTGAGTTTATGCGATATCGACTAAACCTGCATTTTAGCCCCTTAAAGTTTCACTCTATGTTACTTTAATCCTTGAATGTTTAAATATAATTACTATTTAGTCTATCTGTTATTGGTTAGTACGAAGAAATGACTTAATTTACTCGTACCGTGGAATTGTCTATGCGTGTCGTAAAGTGATAATTCAAAGGGGTAAAAGTGATTATAAATTTTAAGGACCATTAACATGCTACTTTTCTTAAGAATCATTTCAAATGGGATGGAATTGGGAAAACTAGAGTTATCGAATTGGGGAGCGTAGAATTTTAATGGTTCATCTAAAATGTATAATCAATTCTACATATTTGAAGTATCACTTAATGACACATATGGGTAATTAATCAAATATGCTAGGAATGGTACTAATTCTGTTACAATGTATTAGTTTTCTGTTTAAGTGTATTTTTCTGTTAAAGTCTATGTTTATGAAGGCTTTGTTTAGGTCCTATTGTTTGTAGTTAGGACTCATTGTATTACCCAGGTATGTTTATACATTCCTAGGTTATTGCCTCATTGGCAAGCCTTTTTAATTAATCTCTCTCTTTTCTCAGTTTTCTTTCTCTCTCTGCGTTTCATCTCTTTCTTTGTTGTTCTCTATCTAGTTCTTTCTATCTAGCTGTTTCACCATCAAGAATCAGTCCTTCTGGTTATTGGTGAATCCTAGGTTAGGGTTAACAAAATAAGTAAGGTTGTTTCTAAAACTGACTAAAGTTGATGAATGAACTAAATAGTAATGATATTTAAACATTTAAGGACTAAATTGTACAAAGGTATACAAAGGAAAGCTTTCAAGAACCAAATTGTAGGTTTATTCATGCGAAATCTAAGCTTAGGATTAGTGGTTTGTCTAATAGTATAATTAAGCTGGTTATTGGGTTGGGATTTTGACATTTAAATAATATCAGAAACTTGATAGGGTATACCGAGGTAATGCAAGCAACACTACTGTATTGAGGCCACACACCATTGGGGTCAAAATAGAGCAAAGATGTGTCGTAGAAGTAACTCATTGTAAATTGATTGATTAAAAGATACAATGAAAGTGTTTAGTCACTCTATTTATTGAGCTTATTTCTAACAATTATAACTACTCTTAACAAATAAGAATAAAATATTAAACCAATTTTGTCCTTAAACTACTACATTCTCTTGTAGATAGTCTCTAGAGTAATACAGTTGTTTAAGTAACCCTTGAAGTATTGAATATTCATCAGTTTAGTTCCTAAGTTGATATTGTTCAGTAAAGTGTCGGGACTATTTTTGGAGGATTTCTCAATATTTGAAGAACTACTTACATGGTTCTAGGACTTCTTAAGTTGTTTTCCTTACTCTGTGGATTATTTTATATGTGCTGTTAGAGTAAAACTAACTCAATTAAACATGCTTCTGATTAGTTGATAGTGTAAAAGCTTTTAGATTAATATGTATGCCTCTGTTTATTAGGGCTCTTTAAATAATTTGGGTTCATTGTCTTTGTTTTTTTTTATTATTATCATTATCATTATCATTTTATGATAATTAGATGATTACCTATGAGGCTATGACTAGAGATTTTAGTTGAACAGATCACTGTTTGTTTTCATTTTCTTTTAAAGCGTAAAGTGTGCAAAAGTAACATCTGAACGATTTTCTGAAAATTTCTGTCAAAAAAGCTTTCTGGAGGAAAAAGTAGTTGTATCCAAATTGGAAAATGTTCTCTTTCCTTTTTCTGTTTGCTACTTAAGTCTTTGTTCTGTATACAGGAAAAATGTTACTGAGATCTAGTGGTTTCAAACTTTTTAGTAATCTGAAAACTATTTTCTACAATCACCTTTCTACAGCATGTTTGAAACAACTGCTGAAAAGGAAGTCTTGTAAATTTTGTATAAAGCTTGATCTGGTATGTCCTAGCTTTTCCATTCCTTCAGTTATTAACATTTTTATTTATTTAGCAGCATGGGATTGTTGAATGAAGAGCTTGTTGAAGATAGACTTGTGAACCGTTCATTACAAAAAGGGTTGCTTTTGGAATTCAAGAAAGATTCTGAAAGAGTATTGCTAGCAGTTGCTCAGAGACCTGATGGCAAGAAGAACTGGATGGTTTCTGATCAGGTTCTAGTAGAAACAACATAATGCGGCATGTTTAATAGGTTGCTAGGTGTTAGAACTTCTTGCATTTTTATAAATGCTAAATATTGCAGGAATTTGTGAAATCTAACTTTTCCTTGGTTTTGTTGGGCTGAAGAATGGTGTCACTTCTTCAATCAAACCGCAACAAGTTACATATATTGTTCCTGGTATTAACAATTTTGACCAAGCAGATATAGCAGATTTTGCTCAGAAGGCTCAGGATAACATGGTCAGTTCCAGTATTTCACAATGGGGATAGTAACTGATAAGCCAAATTTATAATTTCTACATATGTCAATAACTAAATTCTGGATGATATGATACAGGACCTGTCACTTCTTGAATTTGCTTGGGTTGAGCTCCTTGAAAAGAATAAGTCGGTAACAGTTGAAGAGTTTGCTGAGGTAATATGGTTTCTTGACTAGATGTCAAAGCATGCTTTCTTTATCCTTACATGAGTTGCGTGTTCTGCAGATAATTTTTGGCTGCACTGAACCCCTTGAGAGCTATTCTGCTCATTGTTTGCTATCAAAAGATGAAGTATACTTTACTGTACTGGAGACTAAAGGATCTCGTTGCATTTATGGACCTCGAACAAGTGGGCAGGTAGATGTATTACTTTCACACGTTGATCAGCCTTAAAAGTTAATCATTTTTCATTAATCATACAAGTTATGTGGCTCCCCTTTGGAGTATTTTGCTTGCTTATACGTGTGCTCCAAGGATTGTCTTGCATTACTTGAGGTGTTTTGCTTTTACTTGTATACTACTTGAAAACTGGGATGTGTGTGTTGGGGATCCCTAATTAACTAGTGATTTGGCTAAAATAATGTATATAAGTGGGGCAGCCCTCATCTCATGAACTAGATTTTGGAATTGAGTTACACCTGAAACCTAATTCTAATTTCTAAGAAATGATTTTATATTACGTCTTAATTACTTTGCTATTTACAAGGTATAAATTATGAAGTACTACTCTTTTTAGCTAAAAGAACATGTCAAACAGTGATAGTATTGTGTCTCACTTATATTAATAATACATTTTAAAGAGATTTCTTTGGGGCAATACAATAGCTGATGTGGGATAGATTAGGCTTTAAGAATGTTGGAGATCCCACATTGCCTAGAGATGTGGCATGTTTAGTCTATATAAGTAGGGGGCAACCCTTACCTTACAAGTTAGTTTTGTAAGGTTGAGTTAGACACTTAATTTATATTTCTAAAATGATATCAAAGCTTATCCTAAGATTGTTCATTGTTGTTGTTGGGCCCATTGTGCCATCCGCTATCAGGCCGTTGTCGGACCACCCATTGTTTAGTCTCCACGGTCTAGTCCTCGGTGTGAGAGGGATGTGTTGAAAATCCCATATCACCTAGAGATATGAAATGTTTAGTGTATATAAGTGAGGGGCAACTCTCACCTTATAAGTTGGTTTTGTAAGGTTGAGTTAGACCCTTAACCCACTTTTCTAAGACAACATTTCAAACATTGTTGTTATTGTATCTCACTCATATTAATAGTATATTTTAAGGAGATTTTTTTGACACAATACAATAGCTGATGTGGGATAGATTAGGCTTTTGGTTTTTTTCTTTTTGGAAGAAGGGGGTCTTCTTAAGGAGATTTTGCTAACAAATATGCTGAGCAATTGAGAAGCTTAGCATCTTAGCTACATTGGTGTTTTCTTTTTTCTTTGTTGGTTTTTTTTTTTTTTTTGGTTAAGGAGTGTCTTATCCACCCAAATTCGTTGTAATTTTCTTACTCGATTGTTTTAGGAAGAGGGACATTGCTCTGGGGAGGTAAGAATGCAATAAGAGGTTTGTGTTGGTCTAAGCTATCTTCTTCGTTTAGCTTTGCTCATCATTTGAAGCATTAACTCATGAATCTGTGAATTCGCTAGTGTTAGACCACCAATCTAATCAGGAACTTCTTTCTAATAGATTTGCTACCAGAAATGTACTCATCAATCCTAATAAATAATGCAGTTATATTTTGTGTATAAATGTTGTCATGCAGTTTCTAATACAGAGCTTCTTTCCAGTAGATTTACTAATACAAAACCGGTACATTTTTTTTTATCACTAATGGAACTAACTTAGATCATAAATCCCATCCATAGCCATAAAAGTGAGATAATTTTTTTGTGTACAAGGCCATTCGATTTGCTTTACTAGTTGTTCTGATAGAAGTAGATATTAATGTCTAAAATATTAATTTGAAAAGGCAGGTTGAGGAGCTTATTCAAAAAAAGCTTGTGAAGGAGGCTGCTGAGAAAGAACTTCAGGAGTTTATTGAATTACTGACCTCTGCAAAGTCAATGTCTTCACTAGATAAACCTCCGAAATCTTCATGGATGAATGATGAGAAAATTTGGAGCAGAATCAAGTCACTTGAAGCATATGCTATTGATGCATGTAAAAATGATGCAGAAAGGAAAACAGCTGGGATGGTAACTTTTCCCCTCAAATGTTTATTTTGATTTAATATTTTAATGTAGCATTGTAACAATTGGTGCTTATCTTCAGGTATGCAAATAATATGAAGAGATAAGGAAATAGAGAAATCTTGAAGTTATTGTAATTAGACTCCTTGAAATTCGTTGTTCATTTATGAATTGGATCAAATACAAGTATAGTACAAAGCTTACCCAGTATTACTTGGAAATTACTAAAATATCACTCCCTAACAATTACGAAGGACGACCTTTGTGGATTCAGCTGTCTCCCTGCTTAGAAGTTTTAAGTTTAGTGTAAAATCATGGAATAATAATGCATCTTTAGAATGTTGTCTATTATGTCACCACAGTTGACTTTCTTGTTCATTTAATAAATTTATCTTCACTGTTATTACCAGATACTTAAGGAAATGGGTTTGGCAAAAACAGCATCTTCAGCTGTTAAACTTCTGATAGATATTGGATATTTCCCTGTACATATCAATCTTGATCTGTTGAAATCGGGAATTCCCACTGTTCATTCAGAAGATATCATATCGGTTGCCCAAAGTCTTTTGTTGGACTCATCTGATCCAGACGAGGTGGGTTTCATTTGCCTGAGAACATTTCTCAAATATGAGATTAATCATATATGTTTTCATAGATAAATTCTTTACAATGATATTTTAATTTAAATGGAACTAATGTGACTGTTGAAAATCAGGATTGAATATCTTGTAGTCTGGCAAGTGTATTGAATTTATAAGCAACTCATCAGATTTGGAGGAAACATAATATCATCTAATGAATATATATTTAATGTCCTACTCCTATATAAACATGTGTCTGTTGTGTATTAAAAGATGTGCAGATACACAATTTCAACAATGACAATTTTTTGGACATTATTGTTATTGTTATTATCCTTTTTCTTGTCGTCATTGTTGTTAGTGTTTCGCATCCATCAAAATCAAATACTACAAGTATAAATTTGATGCATACTGAGATTCGTAGATCATTGGTGAGAGTTTATGTTGTCCCTGATTGTTCATACTGAAATTTGTAGATCATTGGTGAGAGTTTAGGCTGTCCCAGATTGCTCATACTGAGATTTGTAGATCATTGGTGAGAGTTTATGCTGTCGCAGATTGTTCAAATGAAATGTAGTTTTTCTTGTAAAAACATTTCATTAACGATTAGTCATTAACTTTTCATTTTTAATATGCTATTTAAAATTTATAACTTGCAGCTGCATGGTATCAATATCTGTTTGTCATATACAATATTGGGAAATGATATTGTTAGGACTAAATTGCAAGGCAGGGACTAGGGACTTGAGTCCCACACTGGAAGTATGAGATTGTAGTGTGGGGTATATCAGGTCATGGGCATTCCCACTTCACTGACTAGCTTTTGTTGTGAGGTTCTTCAAAGATTGTTATTAGATATTGTGAAAAGTTGAATATCTAAGACTGCTACATGCAAGTAAACAAGGGCATCAATCATAACTAGGATTTAGGAATTTCAGTAGATTAACCATTATCATACTAACGGTAATGTTGAATATCTAGATTTCTTATTCCCCTCTGTCTTATCCTGTTTCATGATGTTTATGAACTTAACTCCTGTAGAAGTAGAAGAATGGATTAACCAAATTCTTCTGCTAAATACTTGGGCTGTACATCTGTCATGGTTGTTTTAAATTGCTGTAGAATCTGTACTCCAAAACTTTTCTTATTGCTGTTCTACTTTATGCTGTATTATTCTAATCATTACTTGATGGCATCTTAATATTTTTGTTGTTAGATAATCATTTTGTTTCACTATGTTTAGATTGATAGGAAGAATCTGACCGATTTAAAGGTTTATGCCATTGATGTTGATGAGGCTGATGAGGTGAACAATCAATCCTTTTAATAATTGGTTTGGTTGAGATTCTTTCTAGTGTTGCTCCAGTTATCCTGGGAAGCTTATTATTTTATTAACTGATGATCTATAATTTTTAGCTTGATGATGCTTTGAGTGCAACAGCATTGCAAGATGGCCGAATTAAAGTGTGGATACACATTGCAGACCCAACTCGATATGTTCAACCTGGAAGTATTCTGGATAGGTATCTGGCTGAGATTTAACAAGATATTTAATTGAATATTTGGTGTTGTGTGTTCCTCTATAATGCACTTTATGCCATACAGGGAGGCTATGAGAAGAGGAACCTCCATTTTCTTGCCCACTGGTACATATTCTATGTTTCCAGAAAATCTTGCCATGGGAGGCATGAGTTTGAGACAAGGAGAGCTCTGTAATGCAGTTACAGTATCAGTTGTGCTGCATAATGATGGCAGGTAAATTTAAATCCAGAATATTCAGTGTTTCCTTCTTTCCAAAATAATTGTCATAATAATAATAACTAGATGACCTTATATTATGGATGTCTTATGTGGGTGTAACAGCATTGCAGAATATTCAGTGTGTAACTCTCTGATTAAACCAACATACATGCTGACATATGAGAGTGCATCGGAGCTACTCCATTTGAACCTTCATGAGGAGCGTGAACTCAGACTTTTATCTGAGGCTGCAACACTTCGTTCAAATTGGCGACGCCAGCAGGTAGCTTTTAGTTTGTTCGTTGGACTTGGGCTAATAAATTTGCGTTTTGAGGTATTTGGGTTTTTTCTTTCTTCCTTTAGATAAAAAGAATTCATTCGCAGCTTAGGTCACAAGGTTTTCCACTTAATGTCATCAATGATTCATGAGTTATGACTTTGAAGGTTTCGAAACTGCAAAAACAAAACATAACTGGAGACCTATTAATTAAATTGTCTGACAATGTTTATATTAATTAAATTGGAAGTCTATACTCCATCTTGACTCTAACTCAGTAATATAGCTCTATATATTAAAAAATGTTGGGAATTAATAGCCTCTGATTTATGCACATTTGCTTCCCTGCCTTTTGTTCAGGGTGCAATTGAGACAGGAACATTAGATACCCGCATTAAAGTGTCTAAGTCAGAGGATCCAGAACCATCAATAAAACTTTATGTGGAAAACCAGGCAGACCCTGCAATGCGATTAGTATCAGAGATGATGATACTCTGTGGTGAAGCTATTGCTACATTCGGATATCAGAATGACATTCATTTACCATACAGGGGACAGCCTCAATCAGATATGAATGTTTCTGAATTTTCCCATCTTCCAGAAGGACCCGTTAGGAGCTTTGCACTGGTCAGAGTAATGCGTGCTGCTGAAATCGATTTCAGGAAGCCAGTGCGCCATGGTGTTTTGGGGGTTCCTGGTTATGTTCAGTTTACTTCTCCCATCCGTAGATATTTGGATCTTCTTGCTCATTATCAGGTAAGTCACTTTCAATTCTATAATTCTAGCTATAATTGACTGCAGACCTTCATGCTTCTAGATGCTTTCTGCAAAATTTTTATTTTTAAAATCAGTAAGAATTATAAAATATCATGATAAATGTTCCCTTCACTGAAGGACAGGATGCAGACTGTGCAACACTGGAGCTGTTGAATTTTCTACCTGTGATTGGAAGAAATATAGATAAACAAAAGATTTCATTGATGTATAAAATTATTTAAAGGGATGTAATTTACTAATTAGGTAATCATTTCTTAGAAAACCGCCTTAATTGTGGTCACTCCCAACCTGCCTTAATTGCAGCCTCTTTGTGAGCTGTCATAAGCCTCCAGGGTGGTAGTTTAGTCCCACATCGATTAGAGACATGGTTTAAAAAGAACTTATAAAGCTTGGGTAGTTTATACTTTACAAATTGGTTTTATAGGATTGAGCTAGACACTAAGCCCCAAATTTAAAATTATTACGTCTAAAGTCTCTTCTGGATCAATAAAAATACTGCAGGTGGAATCAAGGAAGCTAAATGTTTTTGTCATCATGCAATTTTTCTTTAGTTTTGGGGTGTATTTAGTTGGAGTTAAATGCCCACAATCATATTTAAGATTACCTATTTACATGTAAATTTCTCTTTGAGGTGATTATGACTTCTCTTCTCTTGGGTGCTTTGCTCATGGCTGTTTCAAAGGAGCATACGGCTCTTATTTTCAAAGACTGGAATACTTTGTTGCATTTCTTGTTATCTTTATTTTTGTCTTATATTTTCCTTATCTCCTTTTCTTTAGGATTTTTTTCATTCCCTGTATTGTACCTTTATTTCTCTGCCTTTTGACCTTTCTACTCTGGATGAGAGGGCCTCCATTCCATCGACATAACGATAGCACTTTTTTTTTTTTTTTGAAAAGCAAATACATATTATTATAAGAAGGTCACGTAGTATGAACCAAGCAGAAAGTGGACTTATATCTAAACCATTGGACTATTACACCAATTGGCAAAAGACACACGCCACTTGAAAATAGAATCTTATATCTAAATCATGACCAAGAGATCTGCATTCAACAGTACACCATGAACATCCGGTGTAGCATTTTGGAAGACTACATTTATATTTCTTTTTTGAATATTCAACAGTACATAGTACTTGTAAATTTTTATCTCATTTATATTTCTGTTTCGAATTAACTATTTGGTGATACTCCATTTGGGCTTCCTTAAATGACTCACTTGTAGATTGGGGAAAATTGCCATGTTACATTTATATGCTAGTCAAATAAGTATTAATTGGGTTTATTCATGCAAAGTATACAACCTAGAAGACTTCAACAATTCATGTTTTAGTCTTTTTTATGTTTGAATTTGCAAGTTACTAAACTAATTTTTTTATTTGTGGGCTTTGCTTCGTAACCACCTTGTGGAAGTGTTTTTATAAAGTATAACTGATAAGCTATAGTACAACATCTTGGTATTTTCTTCTAAGACATTTTGGTGTCTCTGGTTTGGTTGTGTCTGGAATGTTTGTTTTCTTTAGGTAAAGGCATTCCTTAGAGGTGAGCCTCCACCCTTTACAGCTAGTAAGCTTGAAGGGATTGCAGCTGTTGTAAATGAGAATATTAGAGCAGTGAGGAGACTCTGTGGCACAAGTCTTCGATACTGGATATTAGAATATTTACGAAGACAACCAAAAGAGCGGACATATCGTGCATTGGTCCTTAGATTTATGAAAGATCGAATTGCAGCTCTATTGTTGGTTGAGGTAAGCAGTAAACAGCTGATCATCCCTGTTATTAATCTGTTTTGGTAGTCTATGGCATTTTTGTCGATTTTCCTGGTACAAAATCTCTCTATAAAACATGGGCTAGCTGCTTTGTGGCTCATGGAAATCATATTTTATAGTTTTGAATTCATAATGCGATTTTCATTTACAGATTGGGTTTCAGTCTTCTGTCTGGGTCTCTGTTGGAACACATATAGGGGACGAAATATTAGTAATGGTGGAAGAAGCACATCCGCGCGATGATATTCTCTTTCTGAAGGAGGTTGTGAAAGAGTGAGCTAAGATACCATTTTGAATAGACTTTATTGCTGTTCAACGATTTATCCAAAAGGGTAAACATGTTCTGCATCCCTAGCACGCTCAGCTTGGGTGGATGCAGGCTCCTTCCTTGTCTATCGCATGGAAGAGATATCACACTTCAGTGACAGAATTTCATCATTTGGAATTTTGCCAAGTTGTTCAAATCTTGAAGTGTCATTTCTGGCAGAGAAGTTCATAGAAGTTATAGCCATTATATCCAGCCTTCTCATGCTGCTAGTGTACAGTCCTTCAAAATTTTCTACAACCATAGTCACATGAAGTTATTAGTTTTTGTTCCCCTCTTAAGCTTTGCTCATTCTGTTGATTTGTTGTAAATGTAATAGTGGCAGTATATCACCAAAAGCAGCTTCTGTATTTTCTTACTTCAACATTCATGATTAAGTAATTTAATTCTGCGGTATATGGTTGGCTTACAACTTCATATGAATGAGTTCGTTGTACTATGACATCGTTTGTGAAATAACATCCAAGAATCTAGAGTTGCATTATGAGAGACTTTTTACATGTATATGTTACACCCATTCTTGCCGCACGTACAATTTTCTTGGTAATCAAATCCTCATGCATTGGGTTACTTTGGACTCTTCCGGTAATTTTAAGTGATTATTAATAGAAGAATAATTTTTTCTTGCTATTTAAAACTTTTCCCACTGTTATTTCATCTATCTTTCTGCTCTAAATTCTGAAACTTTGTCTAACTAATATCATTTGTAACAAAAACATTCTTCCTTTCGTCTCCTGTATTCCTATGCACCGCAATGATATTAAAGGATGCATCTACAAAGTTAGTTTTTTAGGTGTGAAGTATGATTAAGACAAATTGACTAGGGATATATTGAAATTTATTTCACCATCTTTATTAATTTCCTTCAATATTTGAGTATTGTTTCATTTCACTTAATTGTTCTCTAAAAACAAATTACATGTGGTCAAGATTCTCTTTCAGTTTTCTATTCAACTTATTAATGTTGCACTTCTTTCCCGGATCATGAATTATTATATCTATTGATTATTTAAGGAATTCTTGAAATGCTTTAATATTTAATGACTTTGTAGTCTTCTTCATATGTTAATCTCTAGTTTGTTATTCTCATTCTTAAGCCAAACGGATCATCAAAAATAAAATTATGCATGAGAAAAAAAATTAGGAAGAGTGAAAAAGAGACAAAAAATTGTGAAAGAAAAAGAATAAAATAAGAGGAGCAAATGAGAAATAGGCTGGGTATGCTAAGTTAGGTCAGAAGTAAAAATAAGAGATTGATTGAGTAGAGGAAAGAAAATAGATTTAACAGAAAATTAAAAAGATTTTTAATTAAATAGAATTGTAAAAGGACGCACACAGTTAAGATGACGAAAAATAATAAAGTAACATGACAAAGAATAGTAAAACAATATGATAACGTGTCATTATACACCTCAACTTTTATATTATAAACAGGCTTAATGATAATTGATATTTCATGTTTCTATACATTAAGTTTAAAAAGTCCCGTTTAAATTTTATAGTCACCATGCCAACGACGATGATGACACCCAACTGCAACCGAAGATGGTACATCGTTATCCGTACTAGCTCACATCTAGAACGAGTCCAAGAGGATAAATCAAAATATATATATATATATATATATATATATATATATATATATTAATATCACAGGAAAGTTTTCCTAATATAAGAAATCCTAAAGATATGTATAGATATACACTTAGCATAAATCCCCTTATATGTTAACAATATTTAGTTACATCCTTTCGTTGTAGCTTAATTATTTATTGATATTTTCTATATTCAACTAAGTTATCTATTAATATCCCGTTAAGTTAGAACATGTAAAATGTCAATCATTATTGTAAATTTGTTGGTATCGAAATTTTTAGTGAAAATGTCAACCAATTGAATTTGTGTTGGGATATACGATAGAATGAGTTGTTTATGCACTATTTCATCCCTAATAAAATGAGATCTCAATATACTTTGTGCGCTCATGGAAGGCAGGGACCTTCTTAAAACCTCTAACTTGTGTTGATTTTAGTCTGTGTAGTTGTGTTAAATATTTTATTATGAAAAAATATTGATGTGGATTGAGAGATTAATTTCATGGGGCATGTTGCATTGATAAATTGCTTAAGTTCATGATAATTAGTTATAATAGTTGAAAGCGAGAAGGGTGGATGTTTGTTGTTATGGAATGCAAGATGTTTTTTAACAAATGATGACGATTATCATGAATACTAAGTGAAACAAAAATGTTTTCGAAAAATGAGGATGAATGAAACTAAAATGGTTGGTCCCTAATGGGTCGATGTAATGACCCAAGACTTCAAGGGTATTCACGGTGGGAAAGCTTCCATTATGACTGATCACCATGAGTCGAAAGTGACTCTCGTTGCAACACCGATTACCTTGACTGTAACTGTTTAGTATCACTAGTGAGAGTGTCAGAGGTGACATGTACTTTTAGACATCACTCAATTGTTTTGACAGTACCATATAATATGAGAGTGAATTGTGAGTAACATGCATCATACGAGTTGCACAATATGACTAGTTGTAAAATTGTGAATTGAGTGTTTATGTAATTTCGTATAATTGTTGTGTTGTAATACTCTGTTAATCTTATTATTATCATTAAAATGTGAACTAACCTTGTGTGGACGTATCTGTGGTTTGACACTTGTGATGTGCGTGAAGATGGAAATACCTTAGACTAGAAAAGGAACCTAACTATCTAAAGACTTGGCAGTTATTGTTTTATTTTTCTTTTCTTGAATTTGAGTGACTACTTTTATTTATAAATGTTAAAATATCTTGTTACATGTTAGATATTTCATTATTTGAGACATTGTTTATTTTCTGAAATTTATACAGTTGTAGAATTTTATTTTCTAAATTTACTTTGTGAAATGAAATTTAGTTCCCTTATTTAGTGGCATAGTATTTTCCTGTGAACAATAGAGAAGTTATGACGTTGTGGCCGTAGTAAATGAGGGGTGTTACCCGGTGAATCTTAACGACCGCTACTGGTTGTGCGACCGGTTTACCGTTTTCCACTATCCATGTTCACACGTTATTGTTGTGTGTGGATATGTGACCATCGACTTATATCAGTATGTTGACAATGTCTTTAAGAACGAAGACCTAAATCAACAAGAATTCAGAATGAAATGGATTGGACTAAGCCTTTACAGAGGCGGCAAAGATGTGGGAGATGTAGTCAAAAGGGTCATAATAGAAAACTCTGTCTTCCAATAACCAACATGGTAGAAATTAATGAATTGAACCAATCCAATTATTTTTGTTTTACTGAGATCAATTGTTAATTATAGCAATATAAATTTTGACTACTCGCGGTAGCATTACTAATTATAAAATTCTTAACTATAACATTATAAATAAGCATAAACTCGTAAATGCATACTAAGACATAAACATACAATAATAATCTAGAAATATATAAGTCAGAAAGATACAATAATAAAGCAGTAATATACAATAAGTTAGAAAAGTACAATATAAAAAAAAGGCACTAATGATGTCCATGATGCCCATGTCTATGATCCTTACCACAAGGTCGATCCCATCTACGCGCCTCTCTATCAAGATTACATCGGGTGGACGTATCTAGTTACTAGCGGCCTCATCAAACTGCAGTGTTAAGTCACCAGCCAGTAAATCATCGATATGCGACAAATCCTATAAGATATCGAACGATGGTCCAATTGGTGTACTTGGCTTGGTCACATTAAGTCCATGAGTAGCCACCGGTGATGTCTCAAAAATATGTTGTACAACTCAATCTGCCTCATGAAGATGTTGCGTAGATGGCGGTGCAGGATGATACAACCCACTGTTTATGTTCCAGATGTGGTGAGGGATGATGTTATACATGGCGGGCAGCTGTGACAGCTATTGGTCCCTAAAGGTGAATCTAAAGGGGGGTGAATAGATTCTAGTTCTTAGTTTGCCCAAATTACCTTTATTTCTACTTTCTTTTTATTTCAATCAAATACTAGTCTTGTTTAACTATCCACACTTTAAAGAAGATATCAAGATATACAACCAAAAGATGCGAACAAAGCGTTAAAACAAGATAGATCAAGAGTTAACAGTGGAAACTTCAAGAAAGCTTAAAGAAACAAGTTAGTAACTAATTATCTTTATAATCAAAGATCAGTATTTAAGTATTCCAGAATTAGAGCTGATTACCGAATCAATTACCGAACAAAAACAAAGAATTTCAATGTTACCGTTGAGCGAATTGGCAAAAGGTAAAAGTGTAAGGGAGAGAAGAATGCACAAGTGATTTACACTGGTTCGCCTTTCAACCTACATCCAGTCTCAACCCAGCAACTGTTGTAATTGGTTTTCCACTATGAACCCTTTTGTTTTCTTACAAGCACATTGAACAAGCAACACAAAAGCGGAATCATATCACAAACACACAATGTTCTTTAACCCAAAGAAGACTTCTCCTTGGTCTGGGGCAACTCAAGAAACCAAACCCTTTGAGAAACCTTTCTCATAGATCTTTACTCTTTCCTAGATAGACCTCTCTCTTAGAGTAAACAACCAAAATGAAACGAAACAATAAAGATCAATTAGAGAACACCTGAGAATGTAGAATCTGATCAATATGAAGCACTAAGACAATACCAACCAACAAACTTCAATCAAGATTGCTCTTTGAAAAACTTTTCTTGAAACACCTTGAAGTTCTTGAATGATTTTCTTGGAGAAAATTAAAATTCAATTTCAAAGAGAATATGATAGTATAAGTGTGATCCTTTTTGTGTTTCCAAAGTTGTGTTAAAGTTTTAAAAAAAGAGGTTATTTATAGTTGAAGAAACAAAACCTATTTGAGCAATCAAAATTGATTTCTGGTGGTGGTAATCGATTACAGCTGTTGGTAATCGATTATCCCAGTAAGCTAATCCATTTCTATGTGTTTCACTCTATTGGCAATCGATTAACATGAAGTGGTAATCGATTATTCCAGAGACAAACCAAATATTTCCACTCTGTTACCATTGTGGTAATCGATTACCATTCTCAGGTAATCTATTACTTCAGTTGGTTACTAAAAAACTGATTTAATCTATTACCTTAGTTGGTAATTAATTACTTCATGTTTTTATATGAAAAATTAGGGAAATGAATGATTTGAATCTTGAGAAGCTTGGTAATCCATTACCTTTCCATGGTAGTTGATTACTTAGCCAAATCAAAGATTCCTAAACACAAGTCATGAATTCACTTAACTAAGACTTGTCAACAAAGATCAACTACAAACATGTGCCTTTGCTAAACAATCAATACATTGAAAAAGCCTAATACACTTCATCTAAAAAAACCAAAATTATATAAACATCAAAAGCAAAATAAAAGAAAGCAACTCCAAACGTCTTCAAAATTTAAGTCCAACAATGGCGACTGTGTGAACTGCATCAGGGTGTAATACATATGGCCTCTCTGTGGCATGGGAGGAAAAATGTGGGGTTGCGAATCCAATATAACTTAGTTGCGTGATAGGTCAGCTGTCTTGACACTCCTGAAAGGAATCTCAACCTCCTTTACTTGAATCCTCTCAACTCCAAGAGGTGTGCTGGTGACCAGCTCCACTATCCTCTCAGCCTCATAATTCAGCATGACCATCCTCAAACCAAGCTCTCGAATAACATCTGATGTAATAGCCACATACCCCTACAATGTTGACAGGAACACAGATTCTTCTGAAACTTCACCTGAAAAACATGTAAACAATAGTTACAATTATATTAAAACAAATTAGATTAAATAAATTATAATTCAAGTGAAATAAAAAATATCATAGTTGTCGCTTGTGCGTGCTTTGGGTTAATGTACAACTCTGTCTTCTTACGATACTAGATCATATACTCGTCATTATAACTAATCGTCCCATGATCTGGTATACCATCAACAACGTACTACAGGTGATTATCCCAAATCTGCAGTACAAACTCAAGTAATGTGACCCAATGTCTGTCCTCCTTACTGTCAAAGTAAGCTGATGATGAAGCTCAAAATGTGCGGGAAGGATGAACTGCTTGCAACCAAATTGCCTCACAACCCTATTTGGCTGGTGCCACTCAATAATTTGAAAACACAAAAGTGGCACCAGAGATCTCTAGATGGCAATACCGTTTCGACATATTTGAGGTAGATACTGGAAAATGGGACCATTATATGGCTCCCAAACTACATGTAACAATTAAATTTTAACATAGTTAAAATCTCACAAATTACTCATTAACAACAAATAATGCAATTAAAAATAAATTTTGTAGTATTACCTCACTATTTTTTATCATATCTAATTTTTGTCAAATTACATCAACACCGTGGTCAAATGCTATATTATTTAATACAGGTAACCACCTACAAAAGAAAATTAAATACACAGATTACACATTAGTGAAGTTAAATTAAACAAGAAGTGTAAAAAAAAAATAAAAATCAACGTAATTAAATTTAAATTTAATTACTTATGACCGAATGGTATCTACTTCAACCGGGGCACAATGACGTGTGACACGATGCATAAAAACTTCTCTCATACCTATAGTTACACCAACAACGTCATACAACCAATAGACACAACATCAACATTAGTGCCATCCATAGCTCTCGATAAAAACAATTACACATTTAACAAATTACACATAATTAAATCTATAAAATTAATTAAATAACTAATTTTTTTTTGTTTAATTAAATTTATTAAAACTAGAAAATTAACAATCTAACGAATTATTAACAACTAAATCTATAAAAGAAATTAACTACGTAACAAATTCTAATAAATTAAATTTATGAAAAAAATTAATCACCTAACAAATTACACATAATTTAATCTATAAAATTAATTAAATATCTAACAAATTTTAATTAATAAAAATTATTAAAAAATAATTAACAATCTAACCAATTATCAACGATTAAATCTAAAAATAAATTAATTGCGTAACAAATTCTAATAAATTAAATTTATATAAAAAATAATCACCTAACAATTTTAATTAATTGTATTTATAGATAAAATTAACTATCTAACAAATTTCAAACAATTAAATCTATAAAAAAAATTAAATATCTAACAAATTAGAAACAATTAAATCTATATACAAAATTATTCATCTAACAAATTATAACTAATTAAACATATAAAAAAAAGTTAAACATCAAATAAGTTATAAACAATTAAATCTATATGAAAAACAGTTAAACATCAGATAAATTATAAATAATTAAATCTATATAAAAAAAGTTAAACATTTAACAAGTTATAAATAATTAAATCTAAAACAAAATACAAACATCTAATAAATTAGAATTAATTAAATCTATAAAAGAATTTAAGTAATTCAGGATATACTTTCGTGTAAGTAAGTTTGCAAAATTAAAAGAATTCTGTCTCACGAAAAGATTGACAATGACATCTGAAATGAAATAATACGTTCTTCTATGTATATGAGAATAACTCTTTACAACTACAATTTCCTTATTTTTTAATCTATTTCATATTATGAAATGTGTGATTTTTAAAATCATAATACATTACTATCATTTCTTAGACAATTCAAAGACAAGGATTATCATTTCTTAAACAATTCGAAGACAAGGATGTGAAACTTTAATAAGTAGAAAGCGAAATTGTGAGTTGAGAATGAGATTTTTGTTGGAAGTCCAACTCTTTATATAGCGGTCATTTTACACTTCTGAATTAGACTAGGTAAGATACATACCAGGAGTAGAGTGAAGTTGTTTGTCTCTAGATTTAAAGTCGTTGTTGTTACTAATGTTTAAGTGACCAGGTGAATTTATTTAAGTGCACCAATTTAAAAAATAATTTTTAACCAACAATTTTAAGTAAATAGCTTTTTTTGTAAAACATCCGTCCAGACAATTTGCCCAATTTCAGTTGTGATGAGTAATTGTAAACACTACTCCAAGACGCATATGCCTCAAAGTCATGTGCATTCACCATTTTCTCCTGCAAATTAAATTTCAATTTGCCTACCTCTTCGTGACGGAACAAACTTACCATGAAGGAAGAAGGCCCATGTGCAATGCACATGCATATCACTTCATGTCTCATTAATGAATGAGTGGCCCAAGCGTTTCTTGTAAATAAAGAAAAAAAACAAAAACCAGTTTATTAATAATTATAATTGTTACTATTATTTAAAGCAAAAGACCCTGTAAGCCCATTGCCGAAAAGAGAGTGTGGAGAGAGAGAATGCATTAATTGGATGGTAACTATTCTGAGACTATTGCAGATTCCCCCACTGCTTTGCCTCACTCCATAAGTACCCCCATTACTCTCTGTCCATTCGCATTCGCCACGAACCAAAACAACCTAACAAACTTCTTTACTCTTTCTCTCATTTTCTCTCTCTTTCTCTCTCTTTCTCTCTCTCTTTCGTTTTGCAATGGCTGGAACGGTTCCCCTCTACATTGCTTCGTTGGTCACTCTTTTTGTTGCAACAAGTGCTAGAATTCCTGGTGTTTACACCGGCGGTGCATGGCAAGGTGCCCATGCCACTTTCTACGGTGGAAATGACGCTTCCGGAACAATGGGTATGTTCAAAACACACAAATCCCCCTTTACTTTTCAACTGCCTTGTTTTTCATTTCTCAAACACCTTTTAACCCCATAACATTCTTATCACTTCACACGCTATTTTCCCCTCAGATTCCACTTCCTCAAACCATTTTCTAGCATTTCAACCCAAACCCACCATCTTTTTCCTGTTTTTAGCTCTACCCACCAAAATGTAGCTCTTTTTAAGTTCTCAACATCATTTTTTCTTGAACTGGTTCATTTCCTAAACCCATGTCTGGTTCCCCTCTACAAAATGCAAACCCCCAAACACACACACACACATTTATTTTAATTTCTTTAAACGTGAATATTACATTTAACGCATATTTAGTTGTGTTCATTTTAGATAAAATCCTTATATTTGTCAATTTTTTTCTTTAAAACTGATTAATGGGTGGTTAAACTTCTTTTAATTAATGAAAATTCTCGGCATACACCCTTTTCTTTCAACCCCATTTAATGAAAATACTCACTATACACCTTTTCCCCTTCCAATCCTATTCTTTCTTTTTTCAATTATACTATTTATTATCTTCATGTACTGCTTTTTTTTTTTTTTTTTTTTTTTTTTCTCGTTCTCACTTCTCAACTCCAATCTCTTAAAAGAAAAAAGTTAAAAAGAAAAAAGTCCAAAATATCCACTTCTAGTTCTACCCTTAAGATATAATTATATATTTTGAACTCGCTAATTTTGTTGTGTAGGTGGGGCATGTGGGTACGGGAACCTATACAGCCAGGGGTATGGGGTGAACACGGCAGCATTAAGCACGGCACTGTTCAACAACGGGTTGAGCTGTGGCGCGTGTTTCGAGATAAAGTGTGACCAAGATCCTCGATGGTGCAACCCAGGGAGGCCTTCCATTATGATAACCGCAACAAATTTTTGCCCTCCCAATTTCGCTCTTCCAAGCGACAACGGCGGCTGGTGCAACCCTCCCCGCCCTCACTTCGATCTCGCCATGCCCATGTTCCTCAAGATCGCACAGTACCGCGCCGGAATCGTGCCCGTCAGTTACCGCAGGTCAGATTAGCAACACCCCTCGCTCTTTCTGAAAATTGAAATATCTCACGATGCAGTGTTTTGTCTTGTGTTTTACAACTTTTTTGTTGGGCTGAGTAATTAAACTGTTAACATAATATGAAACTGCGCAGGAATAGAATAATAACATGAATGCTGGATATAAGTTGAAAAATAATTTTGAAAAATGTTATATTACATTTTGTGGATTTCTTAGCGTTACTTCAACCCATTGTATAATATTTTTTAGTATATTATTTAAATAAATATTTTGCGTAGATGAGAAGGGTCGAATGGGGAATTAAAAAAGCAAGACGGCTAATTTTTTATATAATTACATTTTTTTTTTTTTGCCTATACTAAACAGTACATGCAGAAGATGAGGATGGTGTTTTTGCTTTATGTCGATTGTTCTCTCCCACATTCTTGTTGATTTTCTTGACAAACAAACAAATAAACCCATTAGAATATATTTTGCAGCTTTGTGCATTAGTTCAACTGAATGGCCGCCTTGAATGGCACAATGAAACGGTTGTTAATTTTTCAATTATCAACTGAATAATTTAATCAAATATTTAATGAAGTAATTAAGAGTAGTTAAATAAAAATTTTCCTGATACTCTTTTTTCTACTGATTAAAATATCACTTCTCTACACCAAAACCATAGATTTATTTACCAGTAGTAGAATGTAGTAAGAATTTACCAATAGAGAGTGGCTTTCCAAACCAAGATAACCTCAAAATTTCAACAAATCAAAGGTGCGGAATCCAATTCATCATACACCTCTGGAGGGTTCACTGTAAAATCACATCCAAAAACAGTTTTCTTTGAAAACGAAAGCACTGTAGTGTTGCCTACCAAACATAATACCAAGTTCTGCGCCGATTTGTTGGGTCACAGTCACGCACGCTACCGACATCCAACCCAAAAAGAACACTGAGCTTGTGGGGCTCCAGAAAATATTAAATTAGCACAAAGTCCCGGTCAAACCTTGATTTCTTAACCGTCAACAGTTATTTAAGCAATTCTTTATAAGCTTTTGATTTGTATTAATTTATGTCTTGAATGTATTTAATATTTAATTTTCAGGATACAACTGAATGTTTAATGTTTTTTTATTTACATTAATTTATGTATTACTAATCTTTAGCTTTTGATACATCTTCATTGGAATATTAGTAATCTTTTCAATTTATTGAGGAATGATGCTTTTGTGCTGTGGTTACTCGTCATTTTCTATTTTAGTTTTAACTTTATAAAGAAATAATCTTAATTCTTTCAAAATGATGTTACAAAAGTGTTTAAAAATAATTTTGTTAATTTTTTTTATGGACCTTCAAATATTTGTATTTGGGCACAGGGTTCCATGTAGAAAGTCGGGTGGAATCAGATTCACAATCAACGGTTTTCGTTACTTCAACTTGGTTCTGATCACCAACGTGGCTGGTGCAGGGGATATCATTCGGGTGAGTGTGAAGGGAACAAAAACTGGTTGGAATAGCATGAGCAGAAACTGGGGGCAAAATTGGCAATCCAACGCTGATTTAATGGGTCAGGCACTTTCCTTTAGAGTCACGGGCAGTGACAGACGCACCTCAACCACGTGGAACGTGGCACCATCTCATTGGCAATTCGGTCAGACCTTCACGGGCAAGAATTTTCGCGTCTAAACTAAACAAAAAGTTTAGACGTTAATGTTTGGTTTTGTAGTTGAGTTTTTATTTTCTCCTTTGTTTGGTTTAGTTTTCCCGCCTTCAATTTTCCTCTATTTTCCCGGGAAAGTTTGAAGTTGTGTTGGGTAAAAGTGTGTAGGGACAAAGAGTAAGAGATGGGTAGATAAGGAAAAGTGAAAGTGACTTTAGTATTAATGCTAGTGCTAGCGGTAGTGGGGTTTATGTAGATGTTACTTTACTACCTTTTGTTTTCTAGGGTGAATTTGTGTGTGATATTACTAAAGTGTTGCTGGCATATTTATTACCCGGCAATGCTTTTTAACTTGAATGGGGCTGAGGAGGCTGCAAGGTTCATGTAGCCCGCATCTCCTTTATCATCAACCAAAAACATTATAGTATTATGTAATATGCTTCAGTTATAATGCATGTCTCTTTAATATGATTGACTTACGTTTCATGTTGATATTTCTGCAATTTTTAAGATTTTGATTTCTAATACGGGCCGACGCACTTCCTTGAAAGAAAATGAGCATGAAGAATTGGAAAAAACCGAGAGAAAGTTATGTTCCCATAATACAACAAGAACTTCTCTATAAAGGAGTGGGAATTGAGAGAAGACTTTTATACAGACTTTGTCTCTTCATAATTATAACAATTATTTTTATATATGTGACTTTTTTTCAGAAGCATCCCTGTCTAGTTTCGAATCTCTAGAATCGGACTCTTCTTTATTATCGTACCCTTTACTCCTTGAAAGATGATTGAAAGCATGCCAAGTAGACTCTCTCCTCAATCCTTCCCTTAACTGTTTGCCCCTAAGCTAGCACTTTCGAGTCAAGCTAACATTTTCAAAAGACCGATGTGATTGAGAGATGAATTGAAATTTTTTTGTCTTTGATAATTACAACACTTATTTTTTAAATAATGTGAAAATTTTTAACTTTTGTAATATTCCAAAATACAATAATTCTCTACATATCTTAAAAAAGGCTTTTTCACTTAAATAGAAGCTCCAATATAACTAAATATTGAAACGAGACTCGTTGGAAAAATATTATCAGAACGGGCCAGTCGCAAAAGGGCATGCGACCACCAAGTCGCAAAAGGGCATGCGACCACCAAGTCACAAGATGTTTTGCGACCTATTCACGTGATGACATATAGTAAAAATGCTTTGCTGGAGGG
Organism: Hylodesmum podocarpum; assembly: GCA_026586105.1. NCBI lineage: Eukaryota > Viridiplantae > Streptophyta > Magnoliopsida > Fabales > Fabaceae > Hylodesmum > Hylodesmum podocarpum. The sequence continues at coordinate 6,324,583 of JALJEV010001371.1, forward strand.
TCACAGTGGACCCCAGTCGCAACCAAATTTGCGACCTCTTCTGAGACTGCCACATGACACATGCAGAGCATACGTGGACAATCACAGTAGAGACTGAAGAGGGATTGGGAACACGTGAAATGGTCGCTTGGTTTGTTGCAATTGTGTCATGTGTCGTATACTCATTGGTTGGGTTGTGACGTGGGGTGGTCGTATGATGTGCTAGGATTTGCTCTACGTTTGCCACATGGCGTGTTGTGGTTGGACGGTTGTCTGGTGACGTGACCTGGTCGCAAGGCGTTATGCGACCACATTTTAAATTATTTTGTCACCTTGTTCCCGGGACCACTATAAATTGCCGAGAGGGAAGTAAAAACGTTTTTTACTTCCATTCTCCCCACCTGTCCCCATTCTCTCTGATTTTACTGTTTAACATTATACTGTGTGGACCTTCTTTTTTCATTTTAAAAGATGATTTCTTCGTCTTTTTCCGATTTAAAAATAGAGTATTTCGCAACATATTTGAAATAGTGGAGAAACTTGCGGTTGCAATTACAAAGGACAATTCTACTTTATTTATTTGGGACAACATATCATTTCATATGTTATTGTAGACCTTCTTTATGAAACCAATTTTCTATGGGTGTGTAAAATTGTTTACATGAAGGTATTTATAAAATTTTAATTTTAATATTATTTCGTAATTTAATTTTTTTTATTGCGAAATTATAATTATTTTTTTTGAATTTATATTATATTTGTTTATCTTTAATTAAAATTAAGTTAGGTGGTTAGATTTTTAGTTAAGGAAATGACTAGGTAGTTATTAATGGCATGTGGATAGATTCATAATTAGAGAGATGAATAGGTAGTTATGTTGTAGTTAGTTTTGTAATTAGATTTATTTTTTTATTATTGTAGTACATAGTTAAATTTTTTTATTGATTAGAATTAAATATTGTAGGTAGTTAATTTACTTATAAGTTAGTATGTTATAAAATATTGTTTTAGTTTAAATTTAAATTGTTATAAGTTATGTAAGTTTATTTTTTTTTGTTTAGTTTAATTTTTTTTAGGTATTTTAGTTATAAGTTCCGTATGTTATATGTTCCAAGTTTTTTTTTTTAGTTAATTTTTTGTAAGTTTAAAATTACGTATGTTGTAATTTAGTTATAAAATTTTTTTTAGTTTAAATTTAAATTGTTATAAGTTACGTAAGTTTATTTTTATGTTTAGTTTAATTTTTTTAGGTAATTTAGTTATAAGTTCCGTATGTTATATGTTATAAGTTTTAATTTTTTTTAGTTAGTTTTTTGTAAGTTTAAAATTACGTATGTTGTAATTTAGTTATAGAATTTTTTTTTAGTTTAAATTAAAATTTTTATAAGTTACGTAAGTTTATTTTTTGTTTAGTTTAATTTTTTTTAGGTAATTTAATTATAAGTTCCGTATGTTATATGATATAAGTTAATTTTTTTTTCTAGTTAATTTTTTGTATGATTAAAATTACGTATGTTGTAATTTAGTTGTAAATTTTTTTTAGTTTAAATTTAAATTGTTATAAGTTACGTAAGTTCTTATTTTGTTTAGTTTAATTTTTTTTAGTTAATTTAGTTATTACTTGTATGTGTTACGTATAAGTTACGTAAGTGTTTTTAGTTTAAATATAAATTGTTATAAGTTACGTATATCTAGGAAGTTATTACTTGTATGTGTTACGTATATTTTAGGTCTATGTTATAATTGTTTTTTTTTTATTTTTTTAGTGTCAATTTAAATTTATAAATTTTAGTTAAATTAAAAATTGATTGTTTGTGGTTTCGTTTGTTAATTTTTTTTAATATTTATATTACTGAATTTTTTGTTGTTGTTAAATTTAAATATTTAATTTAGTTAATTTTTTTATTTGTTACATTTTAAAAAAATTACGTAATTTTATTTTGTAACATTAGTTGTTAAATTTAAATATTATTTACGTAATTAAGAGTTTATATGTTTTTAGGTACTTAATTTAACATTTTTTACGCAGGTACATCAAGGACTACTTAATGCCTTTATAGAGTGATGGAGACCTGAGACACATACATCCCACATGTGCTGTCGAGAGTGCACCATTACTCACCAGGATGTGGGTATGTTGCTTGGTGTAGTTGTTGATAGTAGACTGTTGATTGCGGAGACTCGGTTTGATATTTGTGAGGCGGTGTTGGGCGTTAGACCAACATCGAATGTAGTTAAAGGATCAATGGTCAAGCTGACATAGTTAGCTGAAAATTTTGGAGATATTACACCATTCTTAGGCGATCCTGAGGCATTGCATAAATATGCACGTGCATGGATTTTACATTTTATTGGGGCGTAATGTTCATCGACAAAAGTGGATCACGAGTCTCCCTACAATGGTTACAATTCCTTATTGACTTTAGGGAGATCAGTACTTACGTTTGGGGCAGTGCAGTTTTAGGTAATCTATACAGAGTGTTGCGTAATGCAACTAATTTAGAGAACGTGAATATTGGTGGTATGACGGTGTTAGTTCAATTGTGGACTTGGGAAAGATTTGTATGCACTGTACCACATGTCACAGCACCTAGACTACCCTAGTCACCGATTGGATACATGCATTTTGTATTATTTGATTTAATTAAACGTTTAGTGTGTCAAATATAAGTTACTAATTGTTTGAAATTTTTGGGATTTAGGTGGTTAACAGTCATGGAAAACATTCATTTTGATCATGATGTAACGATTATTTGACACACATTAGATCTGCTTATGAGTGAAGAGGTAATTTAAAAATTTTATCAATTAATTAAGTTTGTTAAGTTAATGTTATAACAGTTTGTTTTTTAATATTACGGTTAATATTCTTGTTTATTATTGCAGTTTGTTTGGGAACCATATAGTGGGTGTAAACGCCCCTCTATTTTCATTACTAAAATATTTTCATTTTCTCCAATTATTATTATTGTATGAAAATGTTTCCCTTTATTTAAGTTTCTTTAAATAAAATCTTGAAATATTTTTCCTTACTAAAAAAAAACGTCACCATAAAAATAAAACACATTACATAAATCACATCATAACCATACATCAAAAGTTATTTACAAAATGTCACATAGGTACGTAATATTGTGACAATTATAAAATACACATTATTACATTAAATCTTCATCTTAGATAACATTCCTTGACATCTTCACACATGATTACTGAATCTACCTGTCAATCTGCTCCTCCGAATAAAATTCAGGATCATCACAGGTGTCAAACCACAGACACAAACACGCAAGGGTAAGTTCCAATATCTTAATAAAAATACTTATCATATAAAAATATCAATATAATACATATCATATAAAAGTATCAATATAATACATATCATATTAAAAATACCAATATGATACATATCATAATCAAATAAATAAAGGATGAATTATGACTTAAATGAAATTTCTATATGATGCATACTCCAACCTCAACTCCAAAAATATGCAATGTGGTACCATCTCAGATAATACGACATCATCATCGTAAAACTTACCGACCAGTTGGGATTTCACAGTGGTGCACAGAATCTCATAAACAATCATGTGATCATCATGAATTAAATGAATTCTCACTATAAAAATCCCTCAAGTCTGGCATCCCACCTAGACGCACGGATTAAGTTATTATCTGCACCTCTAACCGAGGCCACCCCTTTTGAGGCATGCATGAATGAATGAAAACTTATCTCCCTTTCTAAAAATCTCATTTAAAACAGCACCAATCTTGTTGATATTACAAGTCCATTCCATCATTATATTTTATATTATGGGTTAATAATTTATAGTATAATAATCATAGTTTTCATCACAGTCTTCAACGTGCATAGCATAGGTAATTAATCACAGTCTCAATCATCAACCAAATTCAAGGAAAAGGTAAACATACACAATCCAAGTCATTATCCAAATATACGTCAAAAGTCATTCACATTCAAATCAAATTTTCCAATTACTCTTTAAAATTGTTAAAAATCTTCATAAAATTACGTATTATATAAATAACTTAAAGTTATGAAATCAGTAAAGGTGGCAGAGCCTCCTAGTTAGATCTCATAATTTTAAGATCTCAAATTATCATTTCATTAAATTAAATATTATATAAATAACTTAAAGTTATGAAATCAGTAAAGGTGGCAGAGCCTCCTAGTTAGATCTCATAATTTTAAGATCTCAAATTATCATTTCATAAAATTAAATATTATATAAATAACTTAAAGTTATGAAATCAGTAAAGGTGGCAGAGCCTCCTAGTTAGATTTCATAATTTTAAGATGCTCAAATTATTATACGAAGTATAAACAAATGAAAGCGGAAATATTTAAATATAAAAATATAAATTTGCGGTATTATAATTAAAATCTGGACTAGCTCAGTTGGTTAGATCATGTCTGAAAATCAGAAGGTCTTGGGTTCAAGTCATGCTCTCATCATTTCTATTTAATTATTTTTATTTTATTTTTAAATATGCATTATTTTAGTATTTGAAAACTTAAATAAATTGCAACTTCCCTTATAATTCTTATTACTTTAAAAATTCAATAATAATTATAAGTTCATAAATTTTAGAACACAAATATTTTAAGATTATTCTTAGAATTGAAAACTTAATTAAATTTAAAACTTAAAATAATTTAGAAACTTCCCTCACCTAAATTTTTCTCCTTCTTGGAAATGCTTTGAAAGATCTTCTAATGGTTGAAAGAAGGTTGATCCTACTTCCCACACAAAGTTAAGTGAAGTGGTTTTGGTAAATTTAGAAAAATTTGGAATTTTAGCAAAATAGGCTTATGGTTTTGGTAAATTGGAAAAACTAAAATTTTGGTGTTTTGGTGCAAATGAATTCATGGCTGAAGTGTTCTCAATTGGTTTCTATTTATAGATGAAATAAAATTTAAAATATTATTAGTGGTAAATTTAATATACTTAGTGGTTTTACCATAAACAATAAATTATAATTCTTTTTCTTTTTAATGCTCCACTAAACAAATTGATGTTAACACCACTAACTTAGTGCATTTTTCCATCACTCATGACATATTGCACTTGTTCAGAATTTTCCAACTTTTATTTATTTATTTATTTATTTATTTTATTATTATTTTATTATTATTATTATTATTATTATTATTTTAATACTTTATTATTTTAATTCCATTATTCAAATATCATATATGATTATTCTATAATTAATATTATATTATAATAAGTCTAAAAAATATTTTTCCCTATTTTTCTTACATATTTTTCTCGTACTTATTATATACATTATATTTATTTGAAAAAAATATCAAACAGACCTAGTAGCTCAGTTGGTTAGAGTGATTATTTAATAACCTGCAGGTTAATATGCATATTTTTATAGAATTTTTTAGTAAATGTTTTAACTACGAAATTATTTATGAAAATTAATTTTGAGGGTGTTACAATGGGCCCTTGTTTCATCATGTACCTGAGAACTATTGAGCTGGTCACACTATTTGGCGAGCTGTGGTGCCACTTTTATGTTTCCAGATTGTTGAGTGGCACTTTTCAGATTGCTGAGTGGCACTAGCCAGATAGAGTACTTAGACAGTTTGGCATGAGGTAGTTCATACCGGTTGCGTCGTCTCAGTTAGATAGTCTCCATCAGCTCACATTAAAAAGGGAAACAGGACCAGCATTGGGCCACTTTACTTGAGTCTATAGTAGGCATATGACATAATCGTCTGCATTACGTTGTTGATAGCATTCCAGATTCCAGCCCTATGAGTTATAATGATGAGTATATGGTTTGGTATAGAAAGAAAACTCTGATGTTTGTTGACCCAAAGCACGCACAGGCGGCAACCTTGGTATGTATGTTATTTGTAATGTTTAAAATAAGATTTTGTTTTGGTATGTATTTTACAACAAAATCCCTTATTAAATTTCGTAGTTTATGTTAACTTTTAATATAACATAATAACATTATAAATTACTTATTAAATTTCGTAATTTATGGATTAAAATATAACATAATATTATGACCAATATAATAACAAAATCCCTTAAACTGATAAAATTTGCTTGAACATTATTGTTGTTTATTTTTCGGACACAATCTTCTATTATGACCTTCCTGACCACATTTCTGACATCTTTGATGCATCTGCGAAGGTTCAGTCCAATCCATTTCGTTCCTGATTCTTGTTGATTTAGGTCTACCTTCCCCTCTTATTGTTGTTGGATTAGGAATTAGTTTCCAAGGCTGCCCTATATGTCGCATAGCATCTTCATTTCCCAATGGCCACCACTCCGCGGAGTATGCATTCAAGATATACTCATTTTTGTATACATTATCAAAAAACTGAAAAAAGTCAATTGAAACATGTCCACAAACTACTATTACATGTGAACATGGATAATAGAAAGTCTTAAAACGTCCACATTGACAATATTTTTTGGATAGAATGATTGCCCATTTTTGTCCACCCCGTTGCGTTCGAGGATTGAATGCTTCCTCGACTTCAAATCTAGTTCGCTGAATGTTATATACATGAACTGTATGAGAAGATGCTTCATCTTGATATCTTCGAATCACTTGCATAACTTTCAAACAATAAACTTGGTCGTCTAACATTTCTTGTTGAGCATGACGACCCTTTTCAACACAATACTCTCTACACCTACTATATGTGGCCTACACTAAGGCTGAGATTGGTAGATTTTTGCATCCTTTGAAAACCTTGTTAACACATTCAGAAAGATTTGTGGTCATATGCCAAAACCGACGTCCGTCTTCGTCATAGGTCATACTCTATTTTTCCTTTGAAATCCCTTCGATCCATGTAGAAACCTCAGGGCTTGATTCACAAAATTTTCCAAATTTCTATCAAATATATGTTTACAAGGAGTATAACCTACAAAAAATTTACTTCAGCTTATTAGAATAGTGAACATCATTACAAATATCAAGTAAATGTAATTTAAGGTAATTTGTAAGAATATTCATACCTTACTTGACCAATATGCTTTTTAGTTTCTGGTTCTTGAATCTATGATTAAAATTTGACGCAATGTGTCTAATGTAATAAACATGATATGCATATGGTCGACTCCAACCATTTTGATCATTATCTACGACCGAGTTTATGCTTTGATGCCTATCAGAAATTAAGGAAGTCCCTAATTTTTCGGTCATGTGTTCACGTAACCGCCTCAAGAACCACAACCAAGCTGGTAGTGTTTCACCTTCAACAACAACAAACGCAAGAGGTAACACACTTCCATTTCCATCTTGTGATGTTGCTATTAATAAGGTTCCCTTATATCTCCTATACAAGTGAGTCTCATCCACTTATATAATAGGCTTACAAAATTGAAATGCATCGACACATTGGTTGTACATCCAGAACACCCGCTCAAATTGTCTAAATTCATTACTACGAGTGTTACCATCTAAATAATCATCATCACAAATTTCATAATATGAACTTGAAGAGTGTCTTCTCATGTATTCAAGTCATACAGGAAGTTTTGTATATGACTCTTCCCAATCACCATATATCATGGTCATTGCTTTTTGCTTTCCTATTCATGTCTTCATGTAAGAAATTTTATAATTGAAAATGCTAGACACTCTTTCTTGTACAATTGCAACTTTAATTGATGGATCTTCCCTGATCATGCATGTATACATTAATTTTTTTTAAAAAATATTAGAAAAAAATTATAAATAAACAATCATTCAACAACAAATCATTTATTACCTAGTATGCATGTACTGATCAAATCAGAATCCAGATTTACGTGATCTTGAGTCAAAGTAGCATTTAAACAAGTATGTGGTCCTACCCATTGAACGAATTTCCATCTTTGTGTCTGTTTAGATTGAATAGCTCACATATAAAAATGACATTCAACATCATGACATCGAACAACATACCTATTTGGTTTGGATTCAACCACTTTGGCAATTTGATGTACATTCATCATATACAGTTTCAGGTCCTTTTGCACATTTCTTTCAGGTCCAAACCAACAAATAATTCTTGACCTTCCTCCCTGTTTGAGGGTCCACTTACATCCAACAAATCTTCTTCATCAGGGTGATCCCAATTTATTTGAGTATAATTTGGTGTATTGTGTCAAAACGGTTGTTGGCTACCACCTACAACGCCATTAATATTTCATTTAAATATATGCATTTTGATCGGTTGATTTCAAAACATTTAAAAGTAATCTCACTTGTTACTGTCTGAGCTACTGCAATTGGTTCCACGTTCAAACTTAAACTGTTATTATCAACATTTAATTCATCACCATCTGATTCAGGTAAATGACCTTCAAAATCTTCACTATCGGAAGATGATTCCCCATATGAATCTGAGACAATATAAGTTTCATCATCGTCGCTTGAATTTATTCCCGTACAACCTTCATCGTACGCCTTACAGACATCTAACTCAAATGCATCAGCTTCATTATACAAGGATACACTACCTTCAATAACTATTTCTACACATAATTCTATATGACTTAAACTCGATTGCTCAAAATGTGTTATCATAAGATTCACATCACTATCATCAACTAATTCAAATACTGCATATTTATTATGTATAAAATATCTGGTTGTAATACATCCTATAACATCATTTTCTTTTAACTTTAATCTATGACGTACTATTTTTTTAACCCTTTAAAATTAATATTCCTTTCTATTTATATAATCCTTTTAGATCCTTCGAATTTTATTCCTTCTTCAACCTTTGTGATTCTTCCATTAGCGTATACAACAACAATTGTACCAACCATATAATTCCAATTTATCTAAAAAAAAAACAAATACAAAATTTAATATTCCACAAATTTAATTAATAATTATAATCATTGAAAGTAGCAGAAAAAAGTTATAACAATTTTCATACCTGTTGTTGTGTTTAGAAACTGAGGAGGCGAAAGTATATATATAAGGTTTTGCGGTCGCAAACTGTACAGCGAAGGGGAAGGGATTGGTGGAGAAGCTGGTCGCATAGGTCCATACGACCTGGCCTGATCGCAGAACAGGATGCGACCACATAACGTCAGCAAAAAAGTCTCTAACCAGTGGGCGACACGTGGCATTCGCAAGGCTGGTCGGAGAACACCTTACGACCACGCCACGTCACCAACCACACCAATAGGCAAACGACACGTGGCGCACAGACAGCGGGTCGCAATAGACCATGCGGCCACGCCACGTGTCACCATTCCCTCTCCCACCTCCATCGTGGCTGTCCACGTATGCCCTAGATGTGCCACGTGTCAGTCTCTGAAGAGGTCGCAAATGTGGTTGCGACTAGGATCCACCGTGGTCTTCCAGCTTAGAATTTTTGCCACGTGTCATCACGTGAGTGGGTCGCAATGCTTCTTGCGACTTGGTGGTCGCATGCCCATTTGCGACTGGCCCATTCTAGTAATATGTTTCCAACGAGCCCCATTTCAGTATTTAGTTACGTTGGGGCTTCTATTTAGGTGAAAAAGCCCTTAAAAGAAATTTTTTTTTAAAAAAAAAAATAGGTAAGAGATGATTTTTTAGATTTACACTAGATGCAGCGTGTTGAATCTGGTTAGCAAGATATTTAAGTCAGACATGAACGTGTAGTACTTATCACATAGTGAATTTGGTGCAACACTATATGAATAAAAAATACTTATTGTATGATAGTGACCTATTAATCACAATGCACCCTCATAAATAGGGTTTTATTGTTATGTTGTGTTACTAGGTTATGTGTGTGTATGAATTTCATCATAGCTCTAAAGATTTTGCCAAAGTCTCATGCAAATGACCTCACTTAACACTTATATAGGATTTTTTATCAAGTGTCTATTAGGCCATGCACGTGTATGATATTTCATGAGTGCTCTAAAGATTTTGCTAGATTTCATGCAAATGACCCCACTTAACACTCATACAAGTGTTTTCATCAAATGTACACCGCAAATCATACACCACCCACAAGAGATATGAAAATATTAAAAACTTTATAATTTGTAAAACTTTCTCATAGCCAATAAAGTCTTACTATAAAGTTTAGCCTTCATTAATGAGTTCTAGTACTTTCTTATACCATAAGAAGGAACTATAACATAAATTGATTTAGATCAATTTTTAGTGCTAATAAAATTAACAGGTAACTTGTTTTTTCCATTAAAACCTTCTTCATGGAATCTTCAATCATAAATGTTGTGTTACCATTAGCTATTTGTTTCCAATTAGCTTAAGTCTCATTTCCCTCGATGTTTCTAAAATTAGATTCCTCCTTAGAGGTTTCGTTAGAGGATCTGCCAAGTTTCCTTGTGATTTCACATAATCAATGGAAATTGTCCCATCCTTTGGTAACAACTTAATCACATTATGTCTCTGTTAGATTGGTTGAGAGGGTGGCTATACTAGAGATGGTGCACAAAAGCCTAATTTGGCTCTCTATGATGCTGAAATGGATGTCTATGTTGGTTGGAATGTTGCTGCCAGTTTTGATGTTATTACCTTGGTTGGAAAGTGTTATGATGGTTGGAAGAACTCTGGGAATACTGAGGCTGAGTCTGATTCTAATTTCCCCATCTCAGGTTTGGATAATCTCTCTAGCTAGGATTATAAGAATTAGAGTAGGGATTTTACTACTGTTGAGGTCTTCCAAGAAAAATACATGTTGCTACAACAATTGGATCATTGCAATTCTCTTCTTGAAGTGTAGGGCATGTATTTGTGGAGTGGGAATAATCTGAACAAATGTCATAATTTCTTGTTAGAGGGATCATAGTTGAAACCTGGGTTGTTTGATTCACAACCAACTGCCTAACCAATGAAGTCAGCTCATCTAATTTGTTGGTCAGAATCTGTTGTTTTGCATTAGCTGAGGATGCATAAACAAGTTTGTTGGAAGGGGTATGCACATGGTACACGCTGCTGGATCAAGTGACAAATTGTTGGGCATTAGCAGACATATTTGCAATGAGCTTCCAAGCTGTTGTAGGGTACACAATCAACAACTAGTCAACAATCTAATAGTGTGGACAGCTGGAGCAAAGGCTCTTAAACCTCTCTCAATACTCATGTAAGGTCTCCCCATTGGATTGTCTAATTTCATAAATCTTGATTGCAATAGCCTGTGATGTAGGAAAGAACTTCTCGAGGAACAATATAGCGTCTTCATGTCATTTTAGCTATAGATTGCAGCTAGTTGCAAGTAATACAACCAGTCCTTAGCACTACCATCCAAAGAGAATGGGAATGCTCTCAGCTTGATGTGCTCTTCATCAATACCTTGTGGTTTCATTATGCTACAAACTACATGGAACTCCTTTAGATGCTTGTGTGGATCCTCACCAACAAGACCTTGAAATGTAGGAAGAAAATGAAACAAATCAGACTTAACCTCAAATCAGCATCTAATTCAGGGTATTCAATGCATGAGGTTGATGATTAACATCAGGTGAAACAAGCTCTTTTTATGTCTTATTATCCATGTTATCAAAATCATCAATCCCAGAATGTGCAAAATCAGCAAAACCAGAATGTGCAAAGTCATAGTTACTAATGTTATTATCACTAGAAGCAGAATGTGCAGAGTCAAATGTATGTTCAAGACTAATCCTAGAATGAGAATTCTTAAGTCTATTCAACCAGTGCAAAGTTATCTGAATCTTGGGATCATATTCTTATAATTCAATACCTCTACTCCTATTGTTCATGCATTAACATAGGCCATATTTCATAAGAATATACCTATATATAAACTATCAACTACAACAACTAAAAATTCACCAAAACAAGTTCCAAACAATATCAAATGATTTTAAAAATTATGGGACCACCACAACTCACTTCCAGCACTACCCGTGGACTCGAAAATGACGAGTAAAATCTTAAAAAGTTCGAAAGAGGATCTAAACATTGGAATTTGGGGGTTTTATGGTGGTTCTTGGAGCAAAGTGTCAAGTTGTGCTCCAAATGCAAAATTTTAGGTGTCTACAAAAAATCAAGTCAATCGGAGTTAGTCAAACAATTGAAAAATACCTAATATATTCTCTCGCGACAAAAAGTAATGTAGGAACACTATTTAGATGAATGAATTTGACAATTTTGACTATGTTTTTACACCACACAATTGTGTAAGTTTTGCTCAAGACATCAAACCCCTAGGAACTAAGAAGTTACAACCCCATCCGAGCAAGTCATGTGGTCAACAACACCCGAAAACACACCAACTCAACCAGAACAACACCAGAAGTAGGTTTTATTGATCTAAATCTACTTTAAGCTATGTCATTTATTCAAATATATATATATATATATATATATATATATATATACACACACACACAATGCAATAACTATAGAGCAATCCCTGATAAGGACGCCAAAATTTGATGTGCGTTGTCGAACACAATCAAATTGAACTATGTGACTAACTTTGCAGTATAATGCCAACCTAGGTATTTTTCATGAATTTCTCGTCAATTCTGACAACAAAAATACAGAGTAAATTAAAAATGAAATTTAAGTGCATAATTGAAATGAAATAAACAAGACAATTAAAGCAAGAAAACAATCAGACTAAATAGCTCACAAAACATAATTATAAAACTAGTGCGTATGTAATAAAAACATCAATTCAGTCACTCTTCGGTTCCCAATCTCCCTCACTGGTTCCTAATCTTAAAAGGAAATGCATATGTAGACCAATTAAAGCCAGAATCCCTACACTCCATTGGTACCCAATCACTTTGTCATTGTAGAAGATTTTCACCAAACACTTTGTTAGGATATTAGGATAAGGGGGTTAGTTAGGATAGTTAGGATAGTTAAGATTTTAGTTAATAAGTTGGAGGGATTTATTATTATAAAGAGGGGAAGAAGGATAGAAAGAAGGGGGAATTAATCATTTTGTAAATTGAGTCTTAGCTCTTTGTAAAAGGAGAAATCCTTTGTGAAGGGGAAACCCTTGGAGGAGAGCTTTCTCTCCTGTTTTTCTTTATTCTTTTGTCCTAATCAATAAAAATCTCTCTTTTCTATCTCATCCTAACTGTGGGTTCCTAACAAATTGGTCCGACCTGCCGAATCCAAATCTGGGCCAAGAAAAGTGGGCTGCCGGATCCAAATTTGGGGCCAAGAAAAAGGTTCTACTGGATCCAAATCTGGGCCAAGAAGAGTGGGCTGCCAGATCTTGATCGCGAGTGGAGAGGACGACCAGCGAGTTGCAGAAGGATGTGGCCTACATCAAGACACACATGCCAGATTTGCAGCAAATCAAAGAGCTAGTGATGGAATGTCTGAACAAGAAAAAAAAAGACAGTGATCAAGAAAAGGGGTTATCACATTCTTGGTTGGAAAGAACGTCCGATTCTTGTGGACTGCCCTATCATTCTTGCGAGGTCACCATTTCAGAGCAGAAACAGGAACCAGAAAATAGTCTGGAAGTCATTCTTGAAGTGAAAGGCGAAGAAGAAAGGATGGGAACACAACCGCCTGAAATCAAGATCAAGAAGAAGGTTGACGGACTTAAAGAGAACGTGGAACCCATCAAATTGTTGGATCCAAATCTCTGTACAACACTAGTTGGATCAAACTAAACCATGGGTACTGCAAAACTGGGTCATATGAGCTACCCACTGGTGCTTAAAACAAGATGTGGCTGACAAATTATGGGTTTTAGATAATCTGGTCAACGGGTCAAAGCAGTTAATGCAGAATCCAGCTCTCCCTTCACCACCACCAAAGCCACCTGATGCAAGCAACAAAGGTGGAGGCCAGGGTTTTTTTTTTCTAACAGTTGAACAACCATGGATGTTGTTATGTTCTTGTATTTGGGAGAAATAAAAGAAAAAACCTATGTAAATTTGTTACCTTTTTTTTTTTTATTGTCAGATTTCAACCTTGAGGACAAGGTTGTTTTGAGGTGGGGTGTAGTGTTAGGATATTAGGATAAGGGGGTTAGTTAGGATAGTTAGGATTTTAGTTAATAAGTTGGAGGGGTTTATTATTATAAATAGGGGAAGAAGGATAGAAAGAAGGGGGAATTAATCGTTTTGTAAATTGAGCCTTAGCTCTCTGTAAAAGGAGAAATCCTTTGTGAAGGGGAAACCCTTGGAGGAGAGCTTTCTCTCCTGTTTTTCTTTATTCTTTTGTCCTAATCAATAAAAATCTCTCTTTTCTATCTCATCCTAACTGTGGGTTCCTAACACACTTGGTGTACAATACTTTATGCAATTACATGAGACACACAACTTGATCCGATTAAAAAAATTTCAGTTTCCCTGCATTCACCATCAATCAACAATGTAATCCAAATCAAGATTCAAGTCCAATTAATCAATTAAATCCAACTCCTAATTTAGATTATGCAAACATCAAAACACGAAGAACAATTGATGAAAGGAACTTAACTACTCATAATTGCATAAATAAAAATCGAAATTGCAACAAAAGTATATGAAGAAGAAAAGTGGGAAGCCAAAAAATAGAAGAACACGAAAGAAGAATAGAGAAAATGTAAAACTCAAATGCTATTGAAAAATGTTGAATGTAATAATGTGTCTATACAATCAAAATATTCCCACTTATACTAAGTTGGTCATGTGTTAGTCACATGACCACTTAAGTGGTTGAGAACCACACTTTGAATCCTAACCAGAGCAAGAGAAATAATGTGCCAATTAAATTACATTGAGCCTAAAGTAATAATTTCAAATTAAATCTCATCAACACTAGCCTTTGATTTTAATGTCAACTTTCTACAACTTTTTGACCTCTTTGCAGTTTGAATTTGACTTTGAGTGCTTCATAGAACTTGTACAACTTTGAGTTCACTGCAAAATGAGACCAAAATTAGCTTAAAAGGAGGTTTGTAGCAAACATTATGGTCGAAATACTAAAACTGCGCAAGTTTAGAAAATTTTGATATTAATGCAATTAAGGCCTAATTAGCACAATCATATAAGAATGTTCTTAAATATACTAATTGACCATTAATCATGCTCTAATTATTATTAATAGGTGTTAGGAAAGTAATAAAATAATGATATATCACTTTGCGGTTGGAATGTTGGAAAGGTACCAAAGTAATCTTGATATAGAGTAAAAGAAAGTTTTAAGCTATTAGTAAGGTACAAAGGATCACATGATTACTAATAGAAGTTCTAATCATCTTGAGGTGATTGGATATTTAGATTTAGACTTTGTTGGACATGTAGATACAAGAAAGTCTACATTTAATTATTTGTTTCCATTAGTTAGAGTACCTATATCATGGAAAAGTGTGAAGTAATTAGTCATTGTTGCATCCATTATGGAAATCGAATTTGTGGCATGCTTTTAAGCCATAGTTTAGGCTAAATGGATACGAAATTTCATTTTAGAATTAGGAGTAGTTAACAATATTTCCTAGCCTCTAAAAATTTGAATAATCGAATTAGGATATTTAGAATTTATAATTTTGACACATAAGATTAGATAGAACCATTGACCTTGGTCCATGTTAAGATTGATGACCTTGAATCTTGTAAGAATTTGCTAGATGAATCTTTTCTATCTCTCTTCATTTGTTTTTCTTTTTCTTGCTCTTCAATTCTTGATGGTAATTTTAGAGACAAAACATTTTTCTTTTCTATTGATAGAGATAGGGAATACTCATCGAAAGATGTCAATATGATTGCAAGCCACACAAGAGGGGGTTGAATTGATGTCTTAATTTTTTTATAATTACCAGAGTTTGGATTGTACCAAAACAATTTTAGAAAAATTTTCTTTTACTTCCTTGGTTTTTCAACGTTGTTTTTAGGCCTCAATGCTTTTGAACGAGAACGCTACAATCTTAAATGCACAATTTGTATAAGATATACTTAACAAACTTGTTAGTAATAAGGGAATTAATAATTAGTCAATTGACAAGTAAATGAGAGTAAAAGAATAACAGGAAGTGCAAAAGATTTATAGTGATTCACCTACCAATATAGGTTACATCTACTTTTCCAACTACCCAAGTAGGTGATAGAACCAACATTAAACAAATAATAGTTTTACATACAAATTTCAGTCACTCTCTCAAACCTAGGAAAGGAAGACTTTTAAACCCTACAAAATCTTCCAATGGCACAAGTTACAAGAAATTAATAATTCCTTTAACCCTCTAGACTAGGAACACCTATCTTATTTTTGTATGAATAAAACTAAGCTTTACTTGCCACAGAATCAAAACCATAATCAAAAACATTATTGAAGAATCAGAGAGATAACTCTTTTAACATGTTATGAATGTAGGAAGTATGAAATGCTATCTTTCTCAAGCAAAGAACCCTTCAAGACCATGATCCAATAGATGATCAATGCATAGGAATTTTGAGATACACTTGAAGGATCTTTGACTTAGGTTAGCATGTTAATTCTCATCGAGGAATTGTTTAGAAAATTGTTTTCTCACTTCTTTTAATGTTTCTTGCAGAAATAAGAATGTATGAAAAAGGTTTAGTTCAAGTTAGTTTGAAAAAAAAGTGTTTTCCTTTGATATAGTAATCAACTACTTTATTCATGTAATTGATTATAATGATCATGTAATCGATTAAATTGTTCAAAATCGATTAAATTGTTCAAAAGCCTCTTGAATTTCAAATGATGATCAATATAATCAATTACCTCAAGTTTTTAACAGATTCATTTTGAGTTTTTGTCTTTAGTAATCGATTACATGTTTCTTGTAATCAATTATTCTAGAAGCTTCAATTTTCATTTTTCTAATGCAAGACTTAATAATTGATTACTAACTTATGTAATCTATTAAATTAATTATTAAAACTTTTTTTCTTAAATGTTTAAGCTTTTATATATATCATACATGAGTTCTAATTTATATGCTAAAATACTTTTTAACGCTATTCATGCAAAATCAATTTATACAAACTTAGATGAAAAATCAATTTATAGTTATGATTATTGATCAAGACACGTCCTGAAAGACTCTTAACCTTATAGGAAATTGAAAACCTGAAATATAACAAAATTAAAACTCATGCAAGATTAATCTCCAAGCTTGGCCATCTTCTTCTGCAATCTAGCATTTGTCCTTCCAATCTATATATCTTTTCATTTATACAATATATCCTTACATTCAAACGTAAAATTTCTTCCCTAGTGGTCACGTCCTTTTATTTAAAGTTTGAATTCATTCCGAATGATCACGTCCTTTTATTCAAATTTTAAATAATATATTTTTACATTTATTTTATTAAACCAAGTACAATTGTGAGATATTAATTTCTTACATTTTCTACTCATAAATATCTCTAATACATACCCATTACATTTTCTGTAAGCATTGCTAAAGAAAAAAAATTATTCCTTCCTGCACGTAAATTTATAATATACATTATGTATGCCATTGTCATCCACAATACTTATAATAATTAAAATTGACCAACTTTGCGTGAGGTGCAAGAGAAGAGAGTTGACTTTGTGGCCTATACTTAACTACGAAATACTTTCCTTTATATCTCATGATTTAATCCTTAGTCTCAGTTCTTGGAGAAAGTGCATCGAAGAAATAGATAACCTGCCGTAAGTATAATTATCTTCAAATTAGTTCAAAAACTAGAAAGCAATGAACCCTTTCCATTAATCTCATATGAATTCATATATTTTCTTCGATCTTTTTATATTTACTTGTATAAACTTTCTTACTAAAATTAATGTAGCTGAAGAGTTGGAAGGAGTAAAAGACCATTCAATTTGATGCATAGTCAAAGAAGCGTGACACACAACATGGATTCAAAGGACAAGGTTGCAAATAACGTACCTAAACAAGTTCTACCATTTTGTTTTGTTAAAGTTTTGCCAAAAGAAGAAGATTATTATCGCACAATTCAGGAGGCAGTGAGATTGTTTAAGGAAAATGATCAACTACATTTTAATATATCTGAAAGGATAAGAGAAAAAGTGGTATGTGACAAGTTTAATATGGTTGATTATCGGAAACATATTTAGTTTTAGTTTTTATCTTGTGTTTCAACCTGTAATTTTAAATTATTTACATTATATTTTACAATTATTATAAAATAATTATCTAATGTAATGCATTTTTAAATTCAAGGGAGTAAGAAATATTTCAACGTTGGAATTTAGAGGAATTAAAACAAAGTTTTTGAATTTTAGAATGAAAAAGAAATATCTCAACATTGATTATTCTATTCTTTGTTGAATAAGTATAAGGGTCTCACGACTGGTGAAAATAGACAAGATTTCAATAGTTCCATATCTTGATAGACGACAAACATTAGTAGTTTCATGAAAATTAAATATATATTGAATTTTGAGTGATATCAAGAATCTTATTTTATTGAATCTTGCTCTGAATAGTTTGAACGGGAACGAATGTTTTCAAAGTTGGAAGATTTGAAGAACTACTGTCATAATAGACACGAGGCAAGTCTTGCTCAGAAAATTAGCCTTCTGAATGATTTACATTTGGCACTAGCAAATTTCTCTGTTGCAGAAAAATCACACCGGGGGAGATCTATCAAGTCCTGTACAACAGAAGATCTTCATAACAAGGCAAGAGCAGAACTCTATTGGTTACATCTTTAGAAAAAATTGCTTTATGTTAACGTTTTATCATTTGTTTTTCCTTCTCTTATTGTGTTCCAATACTTCAGAAATTGAAGTATATGATACTACATGGGAGAAAAAACTTGACTGAGGAAAAGCAGCTATTAAGAAATAAAAACATGTGTCACAAGACAAATGATGCTCAAAGTTCACCTCTTATAGAGTTCATGAAAAGTGTAAGTAAAGAATTTTAATCCATGCCCTTTTATTTCACTATTATTTCAACTTTCTATTATCTTATGAAATGGTATCGATGTTAAATTATTAACATTAAAGTCGTTTATTTAGTGTATTTCATTTAATATAAGACATTTAATTTCCTGATTATTATAAACTCCAGTTAGAGATGAAATATATTTCCTACAATGATCACTATGATCAACAGAGCAATTGTGACAAATTCCTTAAAGAAATCAAACATTTTGAAATGACAAGGAAAAAGTCAGCAAGATTAAAAGAAAGCATCAGAAATCAGGTCAAGGTAAAAATTTAAATATAAATTAGTTACTGGTTTAAAAATATTACATTTTGTCCTTTTAATGATATCTTATTTTCTTTGTATTAGATTATGAGCGATGAATTAATGGAAATGAGGAAGAAAAAGCAGGCACTTGAAACCCAAAAAAGACATCTTTATAAACAAATAGTGACCATAAATGAAGAAATATGGTCCTTTCAGAAGCACTTGAAAGATAGTCATTGCAGAAAGGAAGCATCTTTATTTATGCTTCAGGAGGAGACAAATGAAGAATGTTGGGTCCTCAGATATAGCAACTTGGAATATGATCCCTTTCACCGTAGTGCAATCTTTTGGCATAAGTCTTCATCGCAACAGAGATCAAGGAGTTTTCATTTGTTAAATGTTTGGAGATCTAATGTGATATACTGAAAAACTATCCCTGCCAGTGAAAAGTACCAGATTGATCTGTTATCACCTTTATACAATTGGATATTTATTTTTTAAAATATAATATTAAAATAAAATAATCATTTTAATAATATTTTAAATAAAAAATAATCATCTTCTCTCTCACTTGGTGCTTGTTCTAAATTATAAAATATGATTTTGTCTAGTATGAATTTAGGAATGGGTTAACACAAATGGTAATTAGTGCCCTTCTAGTTAAGAAATTGAATAAAGAATGTATAAAGTTATGTTGTCTAAAGTTCTTTTTAGACCCATCTATAGTTTACATATATTGTCTTTTATTTTCTTAATCAAATATTGTCTTTTACTTTTTTTAATTAATATTCTTAGGCAGTCCCGCCAGGAAGGGATGTAATATATATGTAATATGTCATGGGATTCTAAATTGTGGACTCCTAAATTAAAAAATTTGTTATTTTATCTTAAAAAATTATGAAAATATTTTAATTATTTTACCTAAAAATTTAAATAGATCAATAAAAATAAATTTAGATAATATATAATTTTATTTTAACATTAAAAAAAATTACAAATACCCAAATTATGGCTAATATGATCAAATTTTATTTTGTTAATTAAAATATAATAAATGAATAATCATAACTATTTATTTATTTTATATAACCATTTAGTATTACTCGGGAAATTTTTCTCTACTCGTTTCTTTAAACAGGAAAACTTCTACTAAATCATCATTTGCCTAATTTTCTATTGTCACATTTTTTTCCGACTGATCACGATATAGTAACTTTTTAAAATAAATGATGATGAGCTCTCTTTAAGATATTAGTTAGAAAAATAAATAAATTAATTATATTTTATAAAATATTTATCAATTTTAATATTATAGTGTTATAGAATTAATAATTTTATTAGAATTTAATTTAAATTTATTATGTATTTTTTTTAACCTATTAAAACTTATTTCACATTTATTTATAAAATCCCGCTAGACAGGGGCAGAGCTAGGATTTAAATTTGGGAGGGGTGAAATTTTATTTTTATTTTTTTATTTTTTTCATTTTTTTGGATAAACTTTCTTTTTTTCATTATTATTATATTATATTTTCCTTTCTATTAATTACTTAAAACAGAAAATTAATTTATTATAAAGAACATAGTATTTTTTAAAAAAAAAATTGTTATTATGTTTTAATTTTTTTAAAATTATAAAAAAATATTATTTATATTATTCATCATTTTATTAGAGACTAAAAGCTAAAATTACACGAGAGCTACACTACGAAGGAATCAAACACTTATTCTTTTAAAAAATAAGTTCATTCTAATCTTGAAGAGTTTTAAAATTAAAATTTATTACTATTATTATTATTAATATTAAAAATTTATTATTATTATTATAAATTTTGGATAAGATAATAAAAAATACATCGTTAAAGATTAAAAAAAATTCTAATTAAGAATTTTTTAAATAAATATATAATATGACAGTTAAATTTTAAAACTAAAGATGAATATTTAAAATTTTAATAATAATTTATGAGTAAAGTTGAAAATTGTTAAAATCAAGAATTTCTTAAATAAATATATAATATGACAATAAAATTTTAAAACTAAAGATAAATATTAAAATTTTAAAACTAAAAATCATTTAAATAAAATCTTAAACATGTATGTTTTCAAAATTAGATATAAAATTATAAATCAAAAATAGAAAATATTAAAAAATAAAATTTATTATTAATATTATATATACTATATATTATTTATTACTATAAATTATTATTCGTATATATAATTATTATATAAAATAATTATTTTAAAAATAGTATAATTATTTATTTAAAATTATAAAACTAAAATTATAATTTGTTTAAAATTATAAAACCAAAATCGTAATTATTTATTTTAAATAATTATATATATATATATATATTTATATAATATATATATATATATATATATATATATATATATATATATATAAATGAAAATTTTTGGGAGGGGAGGACAACTGCCCCCTCTGTCACTGCTTCCAGATCCTTCAAACAATTATTCTTTATTATCTAATTCTACTATTAATAAAGACAACAACCATAATAGTTGAAGTCATCTCTTCTTAAATTATCTAAAAAAATGAATTGATTAATCAAATAATATTAATTATTAATTATTAATAAATTACAATAATATATTTATCTTATAATTATCAAATTTCATAATTTTCGTGGCATATCACTTATATTTTGTATATTAAAAAAATGATTATTTTTTAATATATATATATATATATATATATATATATTTTAAGTAACCTTGTTGAAATTAAAAGATGAGGGTTTTATATAGAGTTTTGGAATCATTCAAGAAACTGATGAGACAAGTGTTAATTGGTCCATGAGGCTAGAGTCGTTGCATGATACAATGATTCCGTCTTCGATGAAGTCATTTATTAAACCAGACTTCATTAATTAAAGTCTTCAATGAAATTATTTATAAAATCATCAACTTCATTAGTTAAAGTTGTTGTCCAACCCGCCAACTTTACCTGGTTGTGCTAAAATCGTTATATAATATGACAATTTCATCTAGCTGAATGTCTCGTTTAATTGAAGGCATTAAAAATCTTATTAATTTTTTCTAAAACAAGGTTTCAATTATAATAAAGTTTTAACTAGTCTCATTTACGTATTTAAAATTTTTTAAAGACTTTTTTGTCCATGTAGAAAGAAGAGTACGTGTTATGATTTGAAATATCACTTTCTTTGGATAGGTCTTAAAAGAAAAATTCAAAAGAATCTTTGTAAACAGGGAAGTGTAACTACCAGAGGATTGGTATCTAAATACAACTTAATTTGACAATTTTTTCAAATCAGCTTCCAAAACTTTTATCCAAACATGACATTATTTCGCTTTTCATAAGACCCAATATCAAGATCAGAATGTGTTACGTTATGTA
This sequence comes from Hylodesmum podocarpum, assembly GCA_026586105.1. Lineage (NCBI taxonomy): Eukaryota > Viridiplantae > Streptophyta > Magnoliopsida > Fabales > Fabaceae > Hylodesmum > Hylodesmum podocarpum. The sequence continues at coordinate 6,347,061 of JALJEV010001371.1, forward strand.
CCTAACTGGATTACGCAAACTGAAGTTGAAAAGACTATCCATCTTAACTAACATTGGTTGGCACAAGGGCTTTAAGGATCGAATCTTAGTTACTCACTGCATCTTGCATATGCTGGGTAGATAATTTATACTAATATGGCGAGAAAAATAAAACATAATGGTTAATTCAAAAGAATTCCTATTCCTTATTTTAAATTTCATAATTTTAGTTCTGCTATTTTTTTCATTCAGCAATTTCGGTCCCCCTCTGTTTTAATTCTACATTTTTAGTTTTATAATTTAAAAAATTATGTAATTTTATTCCAATTTAATTTCAAATTTTAAAATTCTCTATTTTTAGAATACACAATTTTAATTTAAGTTTTAAACGTCTGATTTGCTTGCCATTTTTTCCTTTAGGTAGAATAGTTGTTAAATATCACATTATTATTGTCATTGCAAAAATATTATCAATTAACGATAAACATTTAACCGTTAGACTGAAATCATATATTTTTAAAACTTAGGGGGGGATAATGTTGCAAAATCGTAGTAGAGGATCAAAATTGTGGATCATTAAAATTGTAGGACTAAAATTACAAAATTAAAAATAAAAAGACTAAAATTCAAAACTAAAAATCATTAGAGGATGAAAATTGTGAAATAAAAAATAGAAAAATAAATACATATTAAAAATGTAAGAGTAAAAATATTTTTTTGTCATTATTGTGCGTGTAGACAGCACTCTCACATTTTACACTTGTTTGCAAAGCCAACTCATGTCATGCACGAAACTTGGATAAAAAACTAAACTATTAATAAACTAGTGACCCACATAACTCAAAAGTAAATATTTAAGAATTTTTAAAAACATAAAGAAGATATAAAAAATAAAAAAGATATAACCCTGCCATAATCAAAACGAACGTAGCAATAGTAATTATACAAAACTACGTTATTAACACTGAAGAGATTAGTAAAAAACAAATTAAAGTAGTTATAAAATTTATTTAATTTTAAAGTTTAACTATGAAGAAAATTATATTAACACCTTTCAAAATTTTGCGAGATCAAGAAAATATTCAGACATTTTTGTTAAAATTATAGCGACCTTTATCAAAAGATATTAATAATATAATAAATCAATCTTTTACACCAACTTGACTTAAGATCAATTACTTGATTTTCACCTATGTCTTAATTTCTTTTAAGAAGATTTAATTACTGATGTTATAGTTTTCTAAATTTTTTATTTTAGTCTTTATAATTTATAAATAACTAGATTAGCTTTTATAACTTATATTCTTTTCCCTTTTAGTTCATGTATTGACAATATAATCAAAACTTTGATGGCAGAACCAACGTGGAAAGAAAATATAAACTATAAACCCTGATCACTTATAAATTATAAAGATAGAAAGAAAAAATATTTAAAATTATAAGAATAAAAAATTAATTAAATCTTAAATTAAAATTGATAAATTTTTAAATATATAATTTAAATAGTATTTATAAAAAATTGTTTTTAATTATCATTATTTATAAAGCATATTTTAAAAATAACTAAATTAAAAAATAAAATTAACATTTTTACATATATAAAATTTATTTACATAACTATATCTTTACATAATTAATTATTTTTAAGTAAATTTTTAATGTCAATTTCTAAAAGCATAAAATTTAATAACAACAATGTACTAACTGTGAGTTACAAATACTTCTGCATTGAATGACAGTGATTTTTAAGTGGATAAGAATTGAAAATAAAAGAAAATATGATAAACTATGAGGAAAAATGTAAAGAATAACACATAAATTAAAAATATTGATAATATGACATAAAAAATATAATATTATACATTATTTCACAATTGAAGATTTATATATATATATATATATATATATATATATATATATATATATATTATAAATAATTTTCTTCAAATAATCTAACTAATTTAACCTTTTATACAACAGATATACAATATCACATACATGCGACATATAATATACAAAATATAAAAATATTTTCTATTATTAAATTATTAAATTTTATTTATAAAATTATTTAAAAATATTTTTATTAGATTTAAAAATTATGTATTATATAAGTTTATTTATATTATATAATTTTAATATCTATTATTATTTTTCAAAAATGTGTTTCTAGATAAATTTTAGATTTCATAATCAAACTAAGATTTAATTATATTTTAGTGATGACATATTTAAAAAAAATTACTTTTAATCTCTAAGATTTATAAATAACTATTTTAATATACGTAATTTATATTTATTTCTCTTTTATTTTATACAAAGTTATTAAAAAAAATAGGAAGTAATGCATTGAAGGCACTATTATATATGAAAACGTGGTGATATCTGCATCACCAATTCCACCAACCTCAGACAAATTACACTTAACCCCAATGTTTCATCGTCAGACTTTCCAATTCCCATGTCACACTTACCAGTTCCCATCATAAGTGAACAAGTTAAAACCATTAGAAACCACAGCCCACATATTCACATTTCACAGTTGTAGAGAAACTAGAGAAAGGTCTTATTAATCTTTCAATGGCCTATGAGCATGGAGAAGTTCAATTACTTGGTGTGGGTGGAAGCCCCTTTGTTAGAAGGGTGCAGATTGCCCTGGGTCTGAAGGGAGTGAAATACACTTTCTTTGAAGAAGATCTTAGAAACAAGAGTGATCTTCTTCTCAAATACAACCCTGTTCACAAGAAGGTGCCTGTGCTAGTTCACAATGGAAAACCCTTGAATGAGTCACTTGTGATCCTTGAATACATTGATGAGATTTGGGGAAACAACCCCATCTTGCCTCAACATCCCTATGATAGATCCTTGGCTCGATTCTGGTCAAAGTTCATTGATGACAAAGTAAGTCATACATTATTGTTTTTTTATTTTTTTTTATTTTTATTTTTACATGAATGTAAAATTACATGTACAAAGGGAAATAGTTTTTTTTTTTTTTTTATTTTATTTTTTGTTTATGATAATTAAATCTTTTTAATCTGTACGTGATAACTTCAAAGACTACTCCATTATTAACTATAATATCAAAAAGATTTCATAGAAGTTAATATTGTATTTATTTTTGAAAAGAAAACCATGTAAAACTGCAAACATATCTAGAACATTTTGGTAAAGTATGAATTTCTAAAACAATATTTCTGGAAATACTTAACATTTAATCTTAATTTTGTCTCAATTTAGTGCCTGCCTGCAATATCAAAGGCTGCATTTACTGCAAACAAGGAAGAACGTGACAAGGGGACTGAGGAAGCACTTGAGGCTCTACAAATCCTAGAGAATGAACTCAAACACAAGTTTTTTGGTGGAGAAAGTATTGGCCTAGTGGACTTAGCCGCTGGCTTCATTGCTTTCTGGCTCCCCGCGATTGAAGAAGCTGTGGAGTTGAAATTGCTGACCCATGACAAGTTTCCAAAGCTTCATAAATGGGGTGAAGAATTCACGAACCATAATGTTGTGAAAGAGAATCTACCCCAAAGAGAGAAAGTTGTTGGCTTCTTTAAAGCTCGTTATGCATCCATAATTGCTTCTTCCAAATAGACCAATGGTGGAGTATGATAGATTTGACGGAATTCTTAGGTAATTAAGAGTTGGTGGTGAGGGAGTTATCTACATCCTGGAATTTCGTGTATAATTAAAGTTGCATGATTGTCGCTTTGTGCACTTTGTGCTCTATTTCCTGTTCAGGTTTTACTATGAATAATAAAAGAGTACTCACCGCCATTTTAAATATATCATAGTAAATGGGATGGTTGGGTAAGCGGGCTAACCCGTCCCACATAAGGCTCACCCGTGTAAGATTGTGAAAAATTTGGTCTGTCCGGTTCCGTCTTGTAATGATAAACGGATTTAATTTGGTGGTCCGTCTCTAATCTGTAGGCCCTGTGGGTCAAACGGGTCAACCTGCAGACTTAGTTAAAAATTAATAAAAAAATATTAAATTTGAAATTTTAAAAATTTGTTAAAAAATTATTATATTTTATCTCTTAAATTCATAATGAAATAAGTTAACAATATAAATCTTCTATTATCTCCAATAACAAATTTAAATTCTAAATAAGTCAACAACATAAATTTTTAATTATTTCTAACAACAAATGATTATGAAGCTTGATCATTTTCCATCACCACATCTTCGTCTTCCTTTCCTAAAAACAACAACAAATATTAGAATCATGTCAAGTAGTTAAGTAATTAAAACAAAATTTAATGACATAATTTATTGATATACCTTACACATCAAATCCTAGCAACCAATTTTTAGTACATATCAAAGTTTGCACATTATCAGGAAGAAGCCTAATACTATATTTGTTAAGTACTCGTGAACCGATACTAAATGCTGATTCAGAAGCCACAGTTGTAATTTGGATGCTTAAAATATCGAAAGTCAAAAGTGAAAGATCCAGAAACCTAGTTTGGTTGTCCTTTCATGCTCATTCTCATCAACAATAACTTCAGAAGAGTCCATATTTAAAAGCTTAAAACAAAACTCACTTAAAACGGGGCAGTGGAAGCATAAGCGGAATTGATGCAGACGAAGAGATTGAGAGGGTGCGAGAAGATCAAGAGGAGAATGAGTCAGCAAGGAGATTGGGAGGGTGAGACGTGTGAAAAGATTGAGAGGCAGGAAGTGAAATTAAGGTTTCAATTTCAACCCTTTAAATAGTGCGGATTTGCGGGTCGCCCCGCGGACCCCGCGAGTTTATCCCACAAAATTCGCGGGTTGCGCAGGGCAGACTTTTATGGACTATACCACTAGTTTTTTTTTTTAAAAAAGGTGGTCCAAACCCGCGGGGTCCGCGGGTTGACCCATGTACTTTCACCCGTATACCCACCCCTAATAAATGTTTAATTATATGAGGTAAATTAATTACTGTATCGAAAATATATTTATTTTTAATTTTACCTCTATATTTTAATTTTTTTAAAAAAAAATAAAAATACATACATTTTAGGATATGGTTAATTGGCTCATATCCTAATTCATATATTATTTTTTTTAAAATCTAATTAACATTTTTTATCTTATACAATTTATATATTAATACTTTTAGAAAAAACACTCGACTTTAATATAAATTATTGGTAAAATCAAACTTATCAAAAAAGAAGTATCTATGGCCTAGAGTTAATTTAGTTTTTGGCTAAATGACAACTTAAGACCCATTTTCCTATTTTTCATGTAATTTTCATAATTAAATTGTTTGAATCAAGTTTAAATGTCTTTCATACTTTTATGAGTCAGATTTTAGTGATTGTTAGAAAGAAGCTAATGGTTAATAGAATGCACTACGTGTATTTAAAAGATATTCAAATGTCTTTTCACAATTTTTTAGTTAGATCTTAATATTTTTTAACTTTTTAATACATCTTGTTGATTAATAAAATTCAGTGAATCATTTTAAAAATGACTGATTTGGGAGTAATTATTAATAAAAAAATTAATATTCAATGCGAAGTTATTATTAGTAAGAAACTAATTTACAATAAAGATGCCGTGCATATAATTTCCATTGAATAGAATTTTCTCTTACAATCTTATCAAACAGAGTTGATATTAAAATTGAATATTTTTCTAAAAAAGTATTAACTAATAACTTTAATTTTACCATCAAGATTGATGTTTAATTTTGTATTGGCATAGAGATGAGAATCGAGCTCATCACCCTGTCACTGGATTTACCTTATAGGCCGGGCCGAGTTGAGCTGGACAAAATTAGAATAATAATCAAAATACTTTGACAATTGATTATAATATTATTTATGAAGAAGTAATATAATACCCTATTTATTTCAACATCACTCGGTTCGACAATTAATTGTAATATCTCAATTGATTCGTAAATTAATATAATACATTGTGTATTCTTTTTGGGCAATTTAGATAAGTTAGGTCAGACATTTAGACATCTAGTTACTGCATGTTGCCGACTTGTCGACCCGACTTTGCGCTCGGGGGTTCACCCACCTGATATCGAGCCTTATGACTAAGCTGAGCCTATGTTGCCCCTGCCCAAACTCGAAGCTCGGAGCTTATGATTTAAATTCATATCGACCAAGCATGTGATTTTGAGGACTAGAGGATTTTCCGGCATGCCGACCTCAGGGCTCATTAACCGGCCATTACAGGTCTCCCTTAAATCTCAGGTACGATTAGTACGCCCCAGACGGTCACAGACGCCCAAAGCAAGCATATGTCATACGCCATATTCAACACTAGACTGAGGATCGAGTTGCACATTAAACTCAAACCATTGCAATTCTGGCTTGAGCTCGGGGGCTGATGTACCGGGCCAAACATTATGACCGGCTTCACCTAATATACTGGCCCAGGCCCAATTCCTTTTTGGGCTACAATTACTTATTTACCCTTAATGACTTATTCTTATAAATAGGTGTTCACCAACCAGGTTTGATAACCCTGAAACCCTAATTCTAACCTAGCTTTACTCTGATTAATACTGACTTAGTCATTGGAGTCCCTGTAGGTACCCACCATCTGTCGCACGGAGCTTGGAAGGAGGCTCTACGTTATCATCAATGTCACCCGCTATCGAGGTACGATCACATACTACTAAATAATAATCTCAAATACGCACCCACACCAACGAGGGAACCAACCTCTCACGTTACCGGAAAACTTTTGACCGAACTAAGCTCGGTTAGTTAGAATCTGGTAAGAACATTGGCACCCACCGTGGGGCCGAGTAAAACTATCCCCACGATCATGAAGTCACGGTTCTCATCCAAGAATAGATTATTGATGACCGATCAAGCCATGGATTCATCTTTGTTTGTTGCTCTCAAAACTCTCTTGAACTCGGCGGCGACTGGAATGAAGCGACAAATGCATAATGAGATGGAAGCGATGAGGAATTAACAATGACAAACTCATCAATTCAATGAACCGAGAACACATTTAGTTATCTTGAAACATCTAGTTTTCGAGGTGTGTCCTTTCCTTTTTCTCATCGTTATATTTCCTTTAAACAAAAAAAATAAAAATAAATTTATATCACTATCAAAGGTTGGGTCAAAGACTACCCAACCTCATCTAAAGAAACCTCAACTTAAATATTGTCTGAGTACAAAGGATGGGTCAAAGATTACTCAACCTAATTATTCAAGATATCTTTGGATTAACCATTGTCTCGAACCAAGTGAAGCCGCGAATATGAACTGACAATACCTGTTACACTGTTCCTTTCTTTCACGTGAAATTCCTCTTTTGGGAATGGCCAAGGCGGTGCCTACAAGTCAGCGATTTCTTCCAATTTTGGTCGAGTCGGCTAACTAACCTCAACATATACCCGACAAATGTCGACCCCAACATATGTCAGACAATCGAACTCGAGCTCGTCCTCACTCGCAAAAAAGTGTTAATCAACTCGGTGTTCCCAAACCTGGATTATTTTTAACCGATTATGATAATTTTGCTTGGGATAGCTTGACATTTTTAAGAAGTTGGACTTGCTATTCGTTAGAGCGTGGGATGGCATGTTATATCCAATTTCATTTGGCCTCTTATTAGATTGGGGCACGATCTATTGTATTTGTCCCTCTTGATATCTAGTGGCAACCATTTACTCATTCCACACGTGTCAGACCCTGAGATTCTCTTTACATGCCAACTCATTTACCAATTTCAATCTTGTTTTACCTTCATCATAAACATGTCGGTCGACATTTATTCACTTTCGAGGATTCAATTACTGCATGTGGCATCCATTACTGTATGTTACCGATGCCGACCAGCGTCCACAAACGTCAATCCATGTCGAGGCTAATTAGATATCCAGAAGGTACCCTCTGTGCCGAGGCTGCCTCCCCATGCAGTAGGTATCATCTATGTCGCGGCCGACTCCACAATACAATCGACACTCATTTACATTAATAAAAGTTCAATTTTAATCATATAACTCGTAATTTATAATGTGTGTTTTAATCATCCCAACAACCGGGCTCCGCCCTATGAGCTCGTCCAAAACATTGGACTTAACTGTCCTACAAACTCAGCAACTCAGCCTTCTTGAACTCGACCTCTCCCTCTCAAGAGGTTGCCTTGACAAAAATTAGTTCAGCAAGTTGGTTCGGCACCAATAGAAGTTAGCAAATCCAGTCGACTACATCTTCAAATGAATAAAATGCTGACGCCACCTCTCAATTGAATAAATTGACCGTTATGCTTCAATTGGAGTTGCAGACGCTGTTCTTCAATTAAATCAATTGTTGATGTCCTGCTTCAAATCATTCAATTACCCACACATGCTTCAATAAAATCAATTGCCGATGTCATGTGTATGTAATTCAAGTCGGCATAAATTGCATAAGTCGCACAATGGAAATTCGGGTCGACATAAATTGCACGATGGAAATTAGAGTCGACATAAATGACATTATAACTAATTGCATAAATTGCATTCCAGGTCATCAAGTAATGAATCCATAATTTCCAATGGCAAGATTGCGAATTGCCATTAAATCATCATCTGTGAGAAAAAGAGATACTACATGGAATAGTTATGCACAGAGTGTTGGATGGCCTCTCATATCCTCTTCATGCACCAAAGGTCAATTACGAGGTGTTCATGGTGGAATCTGGGTGGCGGCCGAGGTGAGCTCGGCCTCTGTAAAACAAGGTGACGAGAGGATGGGTATCCTCCCTTTGTAGGTAGGTTCTTCTCTGATTTTAGAGTATGATTATTGATTGTTCATTAGTCTTTTCTCCTTGCTTAGTCCATGTTATTTATAGGACCGTTTTAGGGTTTTCTCCATGGATCTCGCAAAGGTAGTTACATAAGTCCATTAGATAGGGCCATTTAGATAAGTCCGTTAGTTCATAAGCTCCTATTTTTCAGGGAACGGTTATTCCGGCCGAGGTCCGAGTAAGAGGGAGAGGTGAGCTCTCCACTTCGGATCCTGGCCGAGGTCCGAGCACGAGGGAGAGGCGAGCTCTTCAGCTTGGCCCGGTACACCAGCCCCCCGAGCTCGAAGCCCAGACTTGTGATTCGAGTTTAATTGGCCGAAGACCGAGGTCGACCAGGTATGCGAAACAGTTAATATTCAAGTCTCGATTTTTAAAATAAGTGGCGGTTATGGTCATTATTGTGGGTGCTGGCAGTTATTGGCCATGATTGCGCGTGGGTAAGTGCATTACAAACGCTTCATCTTCCCTTGCATCCCATTAACTGCCCTGCAACAGCTTTTGCCCTATAAATACCAACCCCCCCTTTTTCTTTATTTTCTCTTTCTTCACTTCTTGCTCACTTCTTGCTTCTTGCATACTCTCCTACCCCTTCATTTCCTTGCTCACAGTGCCTCACTTCTCGTTCCTTCTCTCCTTCCCCGTTTCAGCGTCCTTCGCGTCCCTTTTTTAGGTATGTCTTCTTCCTCTTTCTCTGCCGCGACTCGCGGCTCTGACAGTCTCCTTATAGGTTCAGTTGAGTCTACCACTTCCTCGGCGGGGTCGCCCTCACGCGATGCTCCCTGCTCTGAGGAAAATGTGGAAGTGTCCATGCCCGTGCAAGCCTCCCCTGATGAGGCCGAGCACGAGGCGGAAGCGTCATCTCGGAGGGGAGAGAGCCGAGCTCCTGTCACCAGAAGCGCCGAGCGCGCGCTCGGCAACGACCCGCTGGCACCTCCGGAAGGGATGATGAAGGTCATTCCCGCCATCATCCGTTGGGAGCGGCCGAGCCCGACTTCTCGTGGTGGTCGACTGTCGTGTCAAATCAGGCGTCTATGTACGACGACCTTGAGAAGCTGGGCCGGGTCATAGATTCCTGTAACATGGTGCACTCGCGTTATGTGGAGGTTGTCGAGTTCGGGGCCGCGACGGCCTCTCACCGAGTGCACCATGGACTTTTTGTTAACATTTGCCCCGCCGTTTCCGTGTACGAGTACATGGTGGGGGAGTTTAGCATTGAATTCCCCTTGACCCGATGTGAGAGCGAAGTGCTCTCCTTTTTGAACATCGCCCCTAGTCAGCTCCACCCAAATAGTTGGGCCTTCCTCCGAGCTTTCCAGCTCATTTGTCAGTTATTAGGTATGAGGGCGACCTCTAGGTCCTTTCTTTATTTTTTCCAACTAAAATACGGCAAAAAGGTCGGTTGGGCCTCCCTCTGTAGTTCTCCACAAGTCGGGGGGTCCCTTCTAAGTCTATACACCTCGTCTTTTAAGAATTTTAAACATCGGTACTTCTGGTTGATTCCGACCACCGATGACACTCTCCGCAAGATGTTTTATAATAAAGGAGACACCTCTCCCAAATTTCCTCTCCACTGGTGTCTTCCCTGTAAATATAATTATATACCCCGAGCCGAGCTTACGTCGGCTGATTTGAATATTATAAGTGCCCTTTCTCGGCTTCCTCGGCCACTCAATACCCGAGCCCTAATACATTCTGCTAGGGACAAAGATCCAAAGGGTAAATTTATAGGTAATCATCCGTAATTTATTTTCTTGCAATCGCACCTCAGTCTTCTAACTTTTGTTTCTTGTGCAAAGTACATGGCTGGCAACATCGACCTGACGGCCATCCTCAAGAACCCTAAGTTTGCTAGGGGGCGACTTGGGGATAGTGGGCGCATACGAGTCCCCATCTCGGAAGGGCCGAGCACGACGGCCGCTCCTGCCAAGGACATCCCTCAGCCCCCACCTCCTCCACCCCGGCCTTCACCAGCCAAGAGGCCTCGGGCTAACTCTTCGACCCCTATGGAGACCGACCTCTCTGCCGCTGCCGACGTCGTCCCTCCGTTCTGTCCTCCTCCACCACCCCCACCCCAGCAGTCAAATGTCGTACTCCTAAGCCGAGCTGATCTTCCTCCAGGGGTAAGTTGGGTGGGAGCAGAGGGCGACGATGTTCGCGTGGAAGGCATCACTGCTCGGGTTGGCCCTGGAGAATCCATGTGGGGTCCCGACTTTGGAGCCAGAGAGGTGCGTATGGAGGACCCCTTTCCTCGTCCCTACGAAGCCGCCGTTCTGAACGCGGTCGGGATTGACAAGAGCATCGAGGGAATGGAGGTGATGCTGGCTCGGGCTCTTACCATAGCCCGCCACGCCAAACACTGGGCCTTCTGTCAACAGGCGGACATGGCTAGTCATGCTACCGAGGCTGATGCTCGGCTATCGACCATGGCTGCCGAGGTGTCCCAAGCAACTCGGGCTAGGGAGGAGGCCGAGCTGAATGTCGCCGCTCTGACCGCCGAGATGGAGAAGATGCGGGCTACCCTACAGCATCTGGAAGAGAAGGTCGAGGCAACCGGGGCTCGCGCTAATGAGGCCGAGGACAGGGCCAAGATGAGGGAGAAGGAGCTGAAGATTACAAGTGACCGGCTAGGTCGAGCAGAGGCGGATCTTGCTGCCAAAGAAGGGGAGGTCGAAGCTCTGCAAGGAGCAGTGGCCGAAAGCTTCTACGGTGGATTTGACGCAGCTGTGCGCCAAGCTCGGCTCTTCGCACCCGGCCTCGCCGAGGACTCCTTCGACTACCTCAAGGATGTGAAGGACGGTCAACTTGTGGACCGAGAATGATCTTGTTTTTCCTTTAATCACCTCTTGGCCCTGTAATTTTGATTTTATTTCACAATTTTGTATAACCCTTGGACAAATATATAAAATTAGTTCCTTTTATCATTTGTACTCGTGTAACTTTCTGTATTCCGCTTGTGATAATGTCGCCGATGTTGAACTCGGATGAGGCCGAGTGCTACTAAACTCGCTCTGTAACTCGGGTGAGGCCGAGCGCCAAATGGAACACTAGTTCCTCTGTTCGGGTGAGGCCGAGTGCCAATGATGGAACACTAGTTCCTCTGCTATGGTGAGGCCGAGTGCCAATGATGGAACAATAGTTCCTCTGCTCGGGTGAGGCCGAGTGCCAAATGGAACACTAGTTCCTCTACTCGGGTGAGGCCGAGTGCCAATGATGGAACTCTAGTTCCTCTGCTCGGGTGAGGCCGAGTGCCAAATGGAACACTAGTTCCTCTACTCGGGTGAGGCCGAGTGCCAATGATGGAACACTAGTTCCTCTGCTCGGGTGAGGCCAAGTGCCAATGATGGAACATTAGTTCCGCTGCTCGGGTGAGGCCGAGTGCCAATGATGGAACACTAGTTCCTCTGCTCGGGTGAGGCCGAGTGCCAAATGGAACACTAGTTCCTCTGCTCGGGTGAGGCCGAGTGCCAATGATGGAACACTAGTTCCTCTGCTCGGGTGAGGCCGAGTGCCAAATGGAACACTAGTTCCTCTGCTCGGGTGAGGCCGAGCGCCAAATGGAACACTAGTTCCTCTGCTCGGGTGAGGCCGAGTGCCAATGATGGAACACTAGTTCCGTGTTAACTTTAGATAATAAGTAAAAGCAAACTTTATTGATGGCCTTCGTCGATGCCTCATTAAAAACTCAGCCAGTAAAACCCTCCTTAGGGAAAAACCTGATCTGAGGAAAAAGAGTGCACCGGCCTTACAAATTACTGAATCTTACTTAAAAAATTCAAATTACAAAAAATTAACTAAAATAGGTCTTCAAATGTGTGGCGTTCCAAGTATTGGGCAGAGGTCGGCCGCCCAACTCTTGTAGCTTGTATGAGCCGTTGCCCAAGCTGTCACAGATGCGATACGGTCCTTCCCAATTGGCGGCGAGTTTTCCGCATGTCCGATCTTTCCTGGCCTCTCCGGTTTTCCTCCAAACTAAGTCTCCCGGGATGAAGGATCGGTGATGAACTCGCGAGTTATAACGTCGAGCTGCCCTTGTTTTGGCGGCGAGGTCCCGTACCTGAGCTTCGCTTCGGAGTTCCTCTATAAGGACGAGTTCCTCTCTGAGGAGGTCTTGGTTCTGGTCTTGGTCATAAGATAGTCGTCGTATGCTCGGCTCTCCAACCTCTACGGGGATCATGGCGTCAGTCCCATAAGTTAGACGGAAAGGAGTTTCTTGAGTGGATGACTGGGGGGTACAATGATAACCCCATACTATGCTCGGTATTTCTTCGGCCCAAGAACCCTTTGCTTGACCGATCTTCCTTTTCAACTCATTCAGGATGACTTTATTAGCGGCTTCAGCTTGACCATTAGTTTGTGGGTGCTCGACGGACGAGGTCCGATGTAGAATGCCGAGGTCGGTCAAGAAGGAATGGAAGGTCTTGTCAATGAACTGATGACCGTTATCTGACAATTGTATGAGGGATTCCATGCCGGCAGATAATATGTTTCCATGTAAATTGTTGCACTTGCCTTCTTTGAGATCTTTGGCGGCTCGGCCTCAATCCATTTCGTAAAGTAGTCCACTGCGACTATCAAAAATTTAGCTTGTCTTATAGCTGGGGGAAAGGGGCCGAGGATTTCCATCTCCCATAATGCGAATGGCCAGGGGGAGACTATGCTCTGCAGGGTGGTCGGTGGGAGAGAAGGTAGGGAACCGTGCTCCTGGCATTTCTTACAAGCTCGGGTGAAACGCTTTGCATCCTCCTTGAGCGTCGGCCAGTAATATCCGGCTCGGACTATTCTTGCTGCCATACTTCGGGCGCCAGAGTGCATTCCACAGACACCATTGTGCAGCTCGGCCATGACATACTGAGCTTGATCTTCATCCAAACACTTGAGCAAGGGGGAGGAGAAGCCGCGCTTGTATAGTTCCTGGTTTTGTATGGTATAGGATGACACTTGACGACGTAATCGGCGTGCTTCATTAGGGTCATCCGGTGTAATCCCATCGCGAAGGTAAGTGATAATCGGCGTCATCCATGAACTCGGCTCATTGGTTAATGCATGCACTTCATCTCTGTCCCAGCTGGGAGCCGCTAATACTTCTTGGATGATAGAATGGTGTTGCCCTCCAATTCGGGAGCTCGCCAATTTGGACAAGAGGTCGGCTCTATCATTCTGTTCCCGTGGTACATGAACTATTTCAAATTTGTCGAAGTGTGCAAGGCAATGCTTTACCCGATGATAATATTGTTGAAGCAACGGCTCCTTAGCCTGGAACTCGTCATTCACCTGTGACGTGATGAGCTGAGAGTCGCTGAAACATCGTAGGCGGCGAGCGCCCATGTCACGTGCTAATCTTAGGCCGGCAAGAAGGGCTTCATATTCGGCCTAATTATTGGAGGCCACAAACGAAAAGCGTATGGCTTGTTCTAATATCAAGCCGTCGGGTCCTTCTAACAGAACCCCAGCTCCACTCCCTTTCTTATTTGAAGAGCCGTCTACGCGCAAGGTCCACCAAGTATCCTTGTCGCCGATGTCAGGAAGCTCGGTGAGGAAGTCGGCCAAGAACTGGGCCTTCATCGGACCTCTCGGCTCGTAAGCGAGTTCGAACTCGGATAACTCTACTGACCAAGCGGTCATCCTCCCCGCCAGGTCGGGCCGTTAGAGGATTTGACGGATAGGGTGATCGGTGCGTATGATTACATTATGACTTCGGAAGTAGTGGCGAAGTCGTCTGGCTGTGAAGATCAGGCTAAGGATCAACTTCTCAACTGTTTGATAGCGTGCTTCCGCGGGCTGCAACGTCCTACTTACGAAGTAGATCGGCGTTTGTACCTTGTCTACTTCTTTCACAAAAACCGAGCTCAATGTGTTATTAGAAACTGCTAAGTACACATATATGGGCAAGCCTGGCAGAGGACTACCCAATGTTGGGATGGCCGATATTCTTTCGCGTAGGCCTGCAAAGGCGGAGGCACATTCTTCGTTCCATTTGAATTCCTTTGACTGTTTCAGTAGTCGAAACAAGGGTTTACTATATTCCGCCAGCTTTGGTAGGAACCGAGATAGCGCTGCAAGCCGTCCATTCAAGCGTTGAAGGTCTTTAAGGCAGGTCGGACTCGGCATGGAGAGGATAGCTTCGCACTTATCTGGATTCGCCTCGATCACTCTCTGGGAGATCATGAATCCAACGAATTTTCCCCCTCCTACTCCGAAGGCGCACTTTTCAGGGTTAAGACGAATCCTGTGACGTCGGATCTCGGCAAACATCTCCTGTAGGTCGAGAGGGTGGGCTTCACGAGTGGTGGACTTAACTACCATGTCATCGACGTATACTTCCATATTTTTCCCGATCTGTTTGTCGAATACTTTATCCATCAGCCTTTGATAAGTGGCCCCTGCATTCTTCAGACCGAAAGGCATGGCCTGGTAGCAATAATTGGTCGTGGCCGACATAAATGTTGTCTTCGGCTCGTCCGGGGGGTACATCGGTATCTGATTATACCCCGAGTACGCGTCGACGAAACTGAAAACCTCGTACCCGGCGGTGTTGTCTACTAGCCGATCTATGCTCGGCAGAGGATAAGTATCTTTCGGGCAAGCTTTATTGAGGTCGGTGTAATCAGTGCACATTCTCCATTTTTCGTTTGACTTTTTTACCATGACGACATTGGCGAGCCACGTGGTATATATGATTTCCCGAATGAAGCCGGCCTCCAATAGTTTAGTTACCTCCTTTTGTACTATAGCCCTACGCTCCTCACCCAACTTCCGCTTCTTTTGAGAGATCGGCTTTGCATGAGGGAACAAGGACAACTTATGGCACATGAGGTCGGGGTCGACACCCGGCATATCCGACGGCTTCCACGCAAAGAGGTCGGCGTTATCCTTGAGGGTTTGAATCACATGATCCAGAGTCGGGCCGGTCAGAGATGAACCGACCTTAGTTACTTGATTCGGCTGGGGGCCGATCATCAGATCTACCAACGGCTCCGAGAAGGAGGGGCGTTCCTCCTTAAATTCTATTTTGGGATCCATGTCGACTTCCTCATCCTCAGTTAGCTGGACCGAGCATATGTTCGTAGGTCTCGGTCCAGCCTTTTCATCAAGAGATCGGACCGTATAGGGGGTAACCTTCAACCTTCGGGCATAACATACCCGAGCTTCCTTAGGATCGGCCTTGATGGTGACAATTTGTTGGCTGCCATCGGGGAACTTCATGGCCATATGTGGGGTCGACACCACTGCTCCGAGCTGATTAAGAGTACGTCTCCCGATGATGACGTTGTAAAATGTGTCAGCGTCTATCAAGATGTACTTCACATTGACCGTCCGATAGGCGTTGCTTCCCCCAAAGGTCGTGAGAAGCTCTACATAACCTCGGGCATGAACCCTTTCGCCGGCAAAGCCGAGCAACGGCTCGGGGTATGGCAGGATAATGGAATCAGGCAACTCCAATTGTTTGAACACCGACCAGTAGAGAACGTCTGTCGAGCTTCCCTGATCTATCAGCACCTTCCGTACACGCCAATTGGCGATCGTAGCCGAGATTACCATCGGGTCGTGTGGTCGGGGTCGTCCGTGCTGAAGTCGGCATCGGAGAAGGTGATGGTGGGGAGCGACCTCTTCCTGGAGAGCTCTACGTGGTTCACGCTCCGAGCATACCTCTTCCTGGCCGAGGAGGAGGTTCCTCCCCCGGCAAACCCGCCCGCGATGCTATTTATAGTTCCGCGTACCTAATCCGGGTTCTGGTCGGGTTCTCGTTTCCGATCTTGCTCCTTTCGTTTCTTCCACGGGCGTCGGTCTTCCTTATTCTCCTCTCGGCGAGGAGGGTTATAATCGTTTCTCTGATCACGCCGGGACTGCTCACCTTGTATGAAGTGACGTAGTTCGCCACTACGAATTAGTCTTTCTATGATATCCCGTACATTCCTGCACTCCTCGGTGGTGTGACCTTGATTCCGATGATAGGCACATCTCCTGTTGGGGTCGGCATTTTTCGGCGTCGGGGAAGGTGTGGGTGGCCTTACCAAGTCCAAGGCATAGGCTTCTCGGAGGATTTTGTCCCTGGATGAATTCAATGCGGTATACGAGCTATACCGGGCTCTGTTGCTATCGGATCGTCGGATAGACCTCTCGTTAGGTTTAGCCGGCTCTCGCCGATCTCGCTCCTCGGCTCGGCGTTTGGCCTCCGTGTTCTCTTCTATAGCCATAAATCTGGCCGCCCTCTTCCATAGTTCATTCATATCCAGGGGTGGCTCGGCAAATAAAGACTTCGAGAAGTCACCCGATCTGAGCCCGGCTTGAATTGTTTGCAACGCTACCGCCGGGTGGAGATCGGGAATCGTTCGACATGCTTCCGAAAATCACGCCATATAGTCACGCAAAGATTCCCTTTCTTTTTGGACCATATGGTATAGGGTGATGGCGGTTGCAGGGGTCGGTTTAGCGTCGGCAAACCGAGCTTGAAAGTGGTCGCAAAACGCCGAGAACGAGCTTATCGACTTGGGGGGCATCGAGTAGTACCAGTTCAAAGCGGTACCTTTGAAGGTTGCTGGGAACATTCGGCACAGGACTCAGTCATCCTTGGTACGATTTAGAGCTTGGGTGAGGAAGGCTTGAACATGGGTGGTTGGGCAGGTTGTGCCGTCGTACTTGTCGTGGGCCGACCACCTCCACGACTCCGATACGCTCACGTCCATGATGTTTGTGGTGAAGGGAGTGAGGGCAACCAAGGCGTCGAACCCACAGCCTCGTGGCGGCGGGCCTAGATCCGAAAAAGGTTGGGCTTGGGACGGTTGACGGCGGGGGGAAGATTGGTTCGTAGGGTTATTCTCCCCTGTGCATCGACGGTGGCCGCCTCCCACATGTGAATGGGAGCAAGTGGGATCATTGGGCCTAGCGTTTTCTTTTTCGTGCGCGCCAGGCTGATTTGGGTTGGCGTTTGCGAGAACCTTGTCCTTCAGGGCTTGCACTTCCAATGCCCCTTCATCTCTCTGGCGCCTGAGTACGCGCATCTCCTCCTGAGTGGCCCGTAATTCTCTGGTCATCTCCTGGTTTTGCAACAGCAGGGCTTCTGTTTGTTGGCGGGTAGTGGCTAAGGCTGCGTCGACATGTTGTTGGATCATATCTCTGATGGTCGGGTCCATGGCTAGATTCGAATGGCTGCGAGTGCGAACCATTGGTCTCGTGATCGTGGGATGAAGGATTACCTCGCCCCACGGTAGGCGCCAAAATGTTCTTGGTGGAATCTGGGTGGCGGCCGAGGTGAGCTCGGCCTCTGTAAAACAAGGTGACGAGAGGATGGGTATCCTCCCTTTGTAGGTAGGTTCTTCTCTGATTTTAGAGTATGATTATTGATTGTTCATTAGTCTTTTCTCCTTGCTTAGTCCATGTTATTTATAGGACCGTTTTAGGGTTTTCTCCATGGATCTCGCAAAGGTAGTTACATAAGTCCATTAGATAGGGCCATTTAGATAAGTCTGTTAGTTCATAAGCTCCTATTTTTCAGGGAACGGTTATTCCGGCCGAAGTCCGAGTAAGAGGGAGAGGTGAGCTCTCCACTTCGGATCCTGGCCGAGGTCCGAGCACGAGGGAGAGGCGAGCTCTTCAGCTCGGCCCGGTACACAAGGCATATACTTCGTGGGCTCAAATTGGTTAATTTTTCAATTACATGCCGATCCAGCTTTCCATGCTGGATCATTTGTTCAAATTAAATTAACATTTTCAATTACATCCCGATTCCAATATTCCATGTCCAAGGCCGCTCTTCAATTGGATAAATATTTCAAATTGCATTAGTCACACACCGACGCCACTATACCGTCCTGAGGCCATTACTCAAATTGAATTAATTAATTCAAGTAAATTAATCACATGCCGACTCTAGTATCTATTTTTTTCAAAGCCACCATGCAAATAGAGGAAAGAGGTAAAATTAATTAAGTCCTTGAGCAAGGTCGAGACGATTATGTATAGTCGTCTTCTATAAGTTGCCCGTCCATTATGTCTTTAGTATAAATAAAAGACTCAATAGTCAGGTCAAAAGCGTGATACGAAACTTGTCGGACCACCCTTTGAGACCCATTATGGTATCCCACTATATTGACTTGGTCCATTGCAGTGTTGAGCGTTGCATGTTTCTTCTAGCTCGGCCACTTTAGTTTAGGAAGGCTCCAGCTCGACCAATTTTGATTGAAGAGACTTGATCTCAGCCTGAGCCTCGTCTGCCTCGGTAACTTTCACACGAAGAGATTCTGCCTCGGCTCGCACCTTTCCCACATCCAACAACTTTGTTTGGAGAGATTCGGCCTCAGCCTCAGCCTTTTCCACTTCGACAGCCTCCACACAAAAAGGTTCCACCTCGGTCTGTACTTTTTCCAGCTCGGATATCCGAACACTAAAAGACTTAACCTTCTCGGCATCTTTCACCGCCTCTATCCTTAGTTTGTTTAAGTCACACTCAGTAGTCGTCCAAGCTGGACGCAACATCCCCACTGTCTTGGGCTAACTTCATCTGTGTTTTTGGCTAGATCATCAGCGATCTGGACAAGGGAAGCATTTGTTGATAGATGAGTAAGGGGCGCGACCAGAGGGGGTAATGAAGACTTTCTTTTTCATATTGATTGTTATATACTGTACAGACCTGGGCTCGGCCCTACAAACTCGGACAACGCATTGGACTTAACCGTCTCCATTAACCTGACGACAATCTTACCTTGGACTGGTTGACAATCAAGTACCCAATCGTATTCGGCATCTACCGAGTTAAAGGAGACATCGCGTCCCTTTAAAAGTCGTTTACCGTGCTCGGCGGCTACCGAGCTAAAGGAGACGTCGAGTCCCTTTAAAAGTCGTTTACCGTGCTCGGTAACTACCGAGCTAAAGGAGACATCGCGTCCCTTTACAAGTCTTTTACCGTGCTCGCGGCTACCGAGTTAAAGGAGACGTCGCGTCCCTTTACAAGTCATTTACCGTGCTCGGCGGCTACCGAGCTACAGGAGACATCGTGCCCCTTTACAAGTCCTTTAATGTGCTTAGCGGCTACCGAGCTAAAGGAGACGTCAAGTCCCTTCACAAGTCGTTTACCTTGCTCGGCGGATACCGAGCTAAAGGAGACATCACGTCCCTTTACAAGTCGTTTATCGTGCTCAGCGACTACCTAGCTAAAGGAGACCCTGGTCCCTTTACAGGACTCTAAGTCCTTGATCGTGTCCGCGACTACCGAGCTAAAGGAGATCCCAGTCCCTTTATAGGACTCCAAGTCTTTGATCGTGCTCGGCGACTACCGAGCTAAAGGAGACCCCGGTCCCCTTACAGGACTCCAAGTCCTTGATTGTCCTTGACCTGTTTGACATCGGGAGCCGAACTTATAACTTGAACTCAAACCATTGCCCACTTTGGCTTGAGCTCGGGGGGCTAATGTACCGGGCAAGGGATAAAAACCGAGCTCATCACCCTGTCACCGGGCTCACCCTATAGGCCGGGCCGAGCTGGACAAAATCAGAACAATAGTCAAAGCACTTTGGCAATTGATTATAATATTGTTTATGAAGAAGTAATGTAATACCCTATTTATTCCAACATCACTCGGTTCGACAATTAATTATAATATCTCAATTGATTCACAAATTAATATAATAGATTATGTATTCTTTTTGGGCAATTCAGACAAGTCAGGTCAGACATCCAGACATCTAGTTACTGTATGTTGCCGACACGACTTTGCGCTCGGGGGCTCACTCACCTGATATCGAGCCCCATGACTAAGCTGAGCCTCTGTTACCCCTGCCCAAACTCGAAGCTCGGAGCTTATGATTTAAATTCATATCGACCAAGCATGTGATTCCAAGGACTAGAGGATTTGCTGGCATGTCGACCTCGGGGCTCATTAACCGGCCATTACAGGTCTCCCCTAAATCTCAGGTACGATTAGTACGCCCCAGACGGTCACAGACGCCCAAAGCAAGCATATGTCATACGTCATATTCAACACTAGACTGAGGATCGAGTTGCACATTTAACTCAAACCATTGCAATTCTGGCTTGAGCTCGGGGACTGATGTACCGGGCCGAACATTATGACCGGTTTCACCCAATGTACCGACCCAAGCCCAATTCTTTTTGGGTTACAATTACTTATTTACCCTTAATGACTTATTTTTATAAATAGGTGTTCACCAACCAGGTTTGATAACCCTGAAATCCTAATTCTAACCTAGTTTTACTCTGATTAATATTGACTTAATCATCGGAGTCCCTACAGGTAACCACCACCTGTCGCACAGAGCTTGGAAGGAGGCTCTACGTTATCATCAACGTCACCCGCTATCAAGGTACGGTCACATACTACTAAATAATAATCTCAAATACGCACCCACACCAACGAGGGAACCAACCTCTCGCATTACTGGAAAACTCTCGATCGAGCTGAGCTCGGTTAGTCAGAATTTGATAGAACAAATTCCATTTTTATTTATTACCTTTTTCGATCCACAATAAATTTATTTCAATTATTATTTTGACTTTAAATACAATATCTATCGTGTTCACGTCGACTGAGAATTATAAAAGAATGATATAATAGATAAAAACTGTTCTATAGGTATTTTGTGTTTAACTGATAGAACTTTGTGATTCTCCAAATATAATTTTTTTATTTTATTAAATAAAATGTGTACGGTTCGATCAAGCATTATTATTATAACGGTCACATTACAACCGTATCTCTGTTAATAAAGTAGTTGAATAGTCCTATTATATTATTTTAGTCTAATTTAAATAAGGTATATGTTTCTTTATTTGTAATTATTGAATATTTCTATGTTTTATCGTTGTCTAAGAAGTTAATCAGTTATTTTAATTAGTTAGAGATGTTGTCTAAGAAGTTAATTAATTATTTTAATTAGTTAGAGATTTTAACTGTAGTTAATATGTTTGTTAATATACAATTGTATTAGTTATTTGTTTGGGCTACTTGACTATGTTAAGTGGCAATCTCTTAATTTATAAATATTACTTATTCCATTGGGATGTATCACTTAATTCTTACTCTCAATTTACTCACACTTTTCTATTAAATTTCTTACTGATTTAAGCGTCTGAAGGCCTTTACAGGTAAACAGCCCAACATCAGGCCAAACAAAAGAGTTGCCCAAGTACTTTAGCATAGCTCAATCTGAAGACCTCTTAAGCTCCGCAACAACTTAGCCAGACTCATCCAAATCTGTCTCAAAGGAACCGCAGCTCAGACTCAATAACAACATTTGGCACCCACCATGAGGCCTCGGTAAAAAAATTTCGAAGACCACCTATATATGGTACACACAATAAGGCAAATAGTAGCATCGACATCTAATGCAGAAATGGACATGTCATTTTTTTAAGCACTTAAGGCCCACATTGATTCAAATGTTGCTTGGCTTGCGCCACTGTAGGACACTCTATCTCTTATAACTTCTTAGAACCTAGCATTGTGATGAAATACAATCTCATAAAGATCAACATAGAGAAGAGATCCAAGCCATTCACCAACAAATATCCTCCATCCAACACGACCAAGTTGTTCAGCAAACCAAACAACCCCATCATCCCCAACTTGAGCATGAAGACGAGTCATGTCCGACCATGAAGGACATTCCGAACGAACAACCTAGGTTGCTTACATGTGAACCAACCCTAAGTTAGATCAAGCCTTAGGGACCGACGAATGGAAAAAACGTCGCCCATGCCATTGCTCAAAATCGTGCAACTCAACCATGTCCTAGTAAATGCCTTTTAAAGCACTCTGATACGTAAAATATGTGTGTGGTAATTACACTAAACACATACCTTTGTTATGGCAAGTATACCACAGTCATCAAGTAATAAGTATTTATAAACGAGGGTTGTCGATCCCACGAGAAAAATCAAACTAGAGAACTTGTATCTTTATTCAATTTACTTTATTAATTTCCCAAGAGGGAGAGAAGCATGAAGGTGTTTTGTTTAGAGATTGATTTAAGTAAAGAGCATAACACAAATTTATATTAAGTTGAATGCAAGAAAGAAGGTGATTGGTATCCCGATTTTACCACTAATTCCCCCTTTATAATCTTCTCTTAAGTTATTCACATATAATCATGGAAAGATTGGATTTCCTGTCCTGTGATTGCTCCTTTCAGAATCGCTCACACCTCCTATGTTTACCTGGATTAATTCAATCTCTTAAATTAACACCAAATTACTTAGGGATTTTTGTTCCATGAATCCAATTGTGATTAAGTGCAGTCTGCATTACTACCTATTCCCAACTCTAGGATCTTAAAATAATAATGATCTCATTCTCCTGTTTTCTCTAGAAATCTACTTTGTTAAAGTACCCCTAGATTACCTTATCAATTTATCAACTTTTCAGTTTAATAAATAGCATTAAGGACGAAGAATAAAACATTCAAACATATATTGAATAACATCAAGAATCATATAAAGGAGATAATTAGGGCTACATCATTCTCTCAATCAAAGAGGGAGTTAGTTCATAGTGGTAAAAGAAACAACACAAACAATGGAAAGAGAATACATAGTGGTCTAGAGTCTCCTTCCTCGTGGTTGAATTCTATTGTCCTCTATGAACTAGAAGAGTATCTTAGTCGAAGAGCAGCTGTCGTCTAGGTTTATTCGTCGGGATTCTAAGAACTAGGTTTTAGAAATTATTTAAGGACTGAATTCCTGAAATTCTACTGAATGAGGTTTATTTATAGCTTCTTGAAATGGACTTGGGCCTGGTGCAAGTCTACCTCGCGCGAGGCAATAGACAGCTCGCGCGAGTTCATGTTCTAGAGAGGAACCTTGTGTTATACTTCAAGTCCCTTCGCACGAGATAAAGGAGCTATGCGTGAGATGAGTGCGAGATGAGGTGTCAGAGAGTTAACTTCTTCTTGAAGGTACATCACCTCGCGCGAGATGATGTTATTGAACGCGAGGTGAGTGCGAGATGAAGTGTTAGAGAGTTAACTTACTCTTCAAGAAAGATGTCTTCGCGCGAGATAAGAAGAGATGAGCGTGAGATGAGGTCCCAGAGAGCTTTTCTTCTTTACTGGAGCTCCAAGTCGCACGAGTTGTGATCCAACGAGCGAAAGATGCTTTCTTGAGCACAATTTTACCTATTTTTAGCTACTTTTCTCCCTGAAACACTTAACACGCCATCAACAAGCTCTAATGCGAATTATTGTAAATTAAGACCAATTTAGAGTTATTTTAGATGGATTAAGTGTGTGAAAAGGGCAATTTATATTATAAAAGGGACATAGAAATAACTCACATTTACGAGTTATCACACTCCCTCATCCGCAAGAAAATAAAAGCATCTGAGCACTTTCTTCTTTCCACCTTTTCACCCTGATAGACATCCGGTCAATAATTAATCGACGTTAAAGATATTTTTCACGTCGATTCATAAAAGAACCGACATGATATATCCCTTTTAAGTGGTGACGCATGCTTCTCCCTCCCCAACCCCAGGCAAGCTTCTTTCCGCCAAACTACCACCCTCTCTCTCCTTACCGTCTCTTGTCTCAATCTCTGGTTGTCGTGCCACCACCCAATCTTCGTTGTCTCTCCCCCTCTGTTTAAAGCCCTCGTTTGTGTCGTTTGAAGCCCTCACCTTCATGTTTGAATCTGTTGCTGTTACTGGAGATTTGCGTCA
Organism: Hylodesmum podocarpum; assembly: GCA_026586105.1. Taxonomy (NCBI): domain Eukaryota; kingdom Viridiplantae; phylum Streptophyta; class Magnoliopsida; order Fabales; family Fabaceae; genus Hylodesmum; species Hylodesmum podocarpum. Next base: position 6,371,474 of record JALJEV010001371.1, read on the forward strand.
TCGTGCCATTGCATTGTGGCCTTGGTGGAGCTCCGCTGCTTTGCTTGTTCCTCCCTTACCTTGGTCAAGTCCTAAATGTGAGTACATTGTGATTTTTTCCCAAAATTAATTTCTCCCCCAATTGTGATTTTTTTTGCCAAATCTATTATTTTTCCTAAGCATTAGGTTATTGTACTGCTATGTTTTACAGCTTTTTTGCTCTGTAACATGGATCGTGTGAGTAATTTTTTGTGGTATTTATGCTATTAATTATGATTTAGTTTACATATTCATGTTTTCCACATCTCATGTTTTCTTTATCAATTAAGATTATGATTAATGATCCTCCAATGATATCAAGGATTTACTAAAAACTTGATTTTTCGAAATCCATATTCTAACTAACTAAATGTTACTGATGTTTCTTGCTAATGTACTTAACATTTTCATTATATTTTATAGGTGAATATGAGCATAGCAATCATTCCAATGTCACAAGAATTCAACTGGAACCGTGCAACAGTTGGCCTAATTCAGTCCTCTTTTTTCGGGGGTTATCTACTTACTCAGGTGTGACTGATATATGCAAAACATGTTAGTTAACATGAAATTGGTTTCATGTATTAATCTTAAAGTAAGCATTAAGCACCACTGCTAATTGAACATGCCATAACATGTACCGTTGTTAATAGTATATTTCAAACTTCCTCTTCGTTTCATTCAGGCTGTTGCAATGCCTGCAATGAATAATGTACTTTCCAAATGGTTTCCAGTATCGGAGAGAAGCAGATCACTTGCGATAGTATATAGTGGCATGTACCTAGGTTCTGTCCCAGGCTTGGCATTCTCACCTGTGCTAATCCAGAAATTTGGGTGGCCATCGGTGTTTTATTCATTTGTATCCCCTGGAAGTATCTGGTTTGTTTTATGGTTGAGTAAAGTAAGCCATCTTTTGCATAATGGCAATGAAATCTACTTTATATATCTGATTCTGACTATAAAATGTTTTGAGAGGAAACTGGGCCTTTCTAACTTTTCAACCTATGACGTATATTTTCATGTTTTGTGCTGATTTGTTAAAGGGCTGTCTCACGAAGTGTTGCATATCATATGACTTCATTGTTATGTTTCTGCAAGTAATAATCAATTAATGCTCCATTGATTGGATGAGTAAATAAATTTTTTTAGGTATTTTATTTTGTAGCAATACCTTCACTTTGACTATCACATTTATACATTATAAATGTGAAGGTAATTGAATGCCTACGTATTACACTCAGCTGATCACTGTTTATAAGTTTTTTTTTTTTCAGAATTCTTAAATGCCATCTGACCTTTTAGAATATACACGTCCTCGGTCCTACTATATATAATAACTCAAATTTTTGTGAGCAAGAGTGGAACAACAATGCTCTATGCTTATACATGTAATATATAAATTGGTATTTTTTTTCTTGTATCTCTATAGATCAAGTATATCAATAACTTTTTAACTTATGGAGATGGGGATACCCATCAAACTTTGCACATAATGCTGGTTTGGTTTGCATGAAACTTGTAGCATTCTGGTTTGGTTTGCATGAAACTTGTAGCATTTGTTCATTACATTGTCCCATTGTTTTACATCAAGTGCTTCTGTAATTAGCTGCTTAATGGTGTCTAAGATAAAAATGTTTGTTATTTAAAACTTCTTGATGTTAAAATAACTGTCTACTCTCAACTCAGTTAAACTCAAGTCTTATTAATAATTACTTTAAAGACAAGTGAATTAAATATTACTTCATTCCTGCGATTATTATCAGGTTACATCTAAAATATGATTGCTGTCTTGATCAATAGCTTGAATTATTAGGTGAAAAAATCAAACATCTGTACAATTATTTAATTAATTTAATTAGTTTATCTAATAATGGGTTCAACATTATAGTAAATAAGATTAAATTAATATAAAAAGATATAAAATAAGATTAGAAAAACAAATTAATACATAATTGAATCTGACGGTTAATGTGTGTATGTCACCTAAAATTTGGTGTAATGCACGGCATCCCTATTTTTTTCAACCATTAGAGTGTTAGTGCAAGATTTTTTTGAAGGTGTCAATCGAATGTTTCTAAATAAAGAATGTTAGATTAATATTTTTTTAACTTAAAGAGAGGTAAGGGTGTGAAAAAGAAATCGGAGTGTTTGTATTATTACATTAAATTTTAAAAATATTAATTGGGATTTTTTAATTATATAAAAAGTATTAGAAAATGTTACCTATTGTCCTTTAAGGTACTAATTAAGGAATTGAAAAGAGATACATTCTATTAGAATTTGTTATTCAAAACTTTTTTGTTTAATTATTGTAAAATTTTGAGTCTTGCCTATCAATATTCTTTGGATCCTTGTTAAAAAATTAAAAGAAAAAATATTTAAATACTAGTTACCCTAATTAACGTACTAAATATTTTTAAATTTTCTAACTAGTTGGTAACACCTAAATTTTACAATAATATATACATATATATTAATATTCTTAATAATTTTTTATCATATAAATTATAATACTATAATATATATATATAATAAAACAAAGATGTATTAAAAAATGTGTGACTTTATTTTTTTAATAATTTAAAAATCTTCAAATAGAAACTTAACACACGCTACTTTAAGCTATGTAAACAGTTATTAATGACAAGGTTTAACATGAAAATGATAATCAAAGATAAATAAAAGAAAATATTTTAAAAACATTAATAAGCTGAAATATATTTAAATTTAATTTAATTAATGTGATTTAATGTTTAGTAAAATATTTCACTAAAAGCAGTGTATTGTGTAGAGGTGATGTGTGTCTCACTCATTTTAAGTCAAATCATAATCTTCAGATAACATGTCATGTGACGTGTCTTTCACGTCATTTTAAGTGAAATCATAATCTTAATCTTTAGATAACGTGTCATATCAAGTGATGTAACGGTTTGATTATACATGTACTAATGTTATGTCAGAGGTCAACTTATTCTTAGGGACTTTGATCAACTATAGCCGAACATGTGTCGTCATACTTACAATATCACTAACTCTCTCATGATAATCATTGTCTAACATAATCAGCCTCGGAAGTCAATATGATTACCTCTCTTATCTAAGATGATACATTATCTCTTCATATTCTACAAATAAGAGAACTTCCGTAGGAAATATCTCTTAACTCTTAGATTCACTTAAACATTAAACACTGATCTTTCTCACTTATTAACTTAAGCATCAAAAGATCTTTACAAGTACCTTCATCCTTCAATGACCAATAAACAACGACGACCGACTTTAAAGAATTCTACTCAAACACCTTAGTATAGTCCATCTCAACCTCTGAACTACTTCGTGTCATCATCAGTTCCCACGGAGAACAAGTAGTATTTAGATCCCATTTTCTTCCCTGTCTTATGCCACAATTTTCAACTTTTCTTTGACCTGTAAGATAAAGCATACAATCTTTTTGCACGTGAAAATGTCGACGAGAAAGCGAAGTAGCTTTGTATTTCAGCGTTTGGAACAAAACGGAAAAGGGAACATATTCCGTCCAATAGTCAAAAGAAATGGTACAGCCACTAATTTCAATTCTAACTTCTCATTTAAGTTATACATCATTTTCTTTCACCCATTGTTTTCGCAATGCAAACTTTGAAAGTTATCAACAAAAAGTTTGTCACAGTATAACTTCTTGATAGATAGCTTAGTTAGTTTAGCATGCGTCCATTGACTTATTGTATGTTTAGTGATTTAATTTTGTATTCGATGACTTAGTTCCTTAGATAGTATTAGACTCCATCATCAGTTTAATGTTAACTTTTTCATTCAACACTAGTACTTTCCTTCCAATGACTTATTGTCTGTTCGATAATTTTACTTTTGATGATTTAGTTTCATCCGATAAATAATTTAAATATGTCCAATGACTTATCATTAATCCAATTATTTGGGTTTCCGCTAGATAACTTAATTTTGTACAATACTATGTTTTGTTAATAATTTAACATGAATCTAATGACTCAGCATATATATTCCATGATTTATCTTTACTTTGGATTATTTAGCTTTGTTCGATAGTATTAGACTCAGTTGTTAAACCAATATTAACTCTTTTATATCCAACTCCTTTACCTAACATTCAAATTTTTGGCCGGTGCGGATATACGGGAAAATTAAATGTATTTTATTTTCCTTCATAAGTACCGGTGGGAAAATTTCATCCAAAAAGACGATTGTGAAGAAGTTATTTGGGTTAACACCCATTAAATCCAAGGGCAAAATTTTAATGGAGGCATGTATAAATCCAAGAAATCCAATGACTAGAATAAAATTTTGCAGGCCTAATGACCTTACATGGCACTCACATTAAATTATTCCTTTAATGAAGTCATGGAGTGAAAGCTAAAGCACAGTAAATATCATAAATATATAACTTAAATTCTCTAGTCTCAGACATAGATATATAACTCAAATTCTCTCACCTCAGACATCATAGTACCACATAGGAAAAGGAATATGACCCATCTAGATCAGGTACAATGCCAGACTAAATATCATACGAAATTTAAACGATGTCCCCAAATCATGATCATCTTCATTTGCTGCTGCTAGTTTCCTTGACGATAGTCACAGGGCACGGGGCATGGGTCATCACAAAGTTGCTTACACTCCCTAATATTATCCTTTTTTTGTGAGAAAAAACAAAAATAGAACATGTCAATGAGACCCATATTTCAATAAACGCGTAATAAAGTTTCATCACAACAAGTATACGGGTGTTTATTTTTTATAAGCAACAAAAAAAACAGGAATCGAGAAGAAAATCGACACCCATAACGAAATCAAAATCAGAGCAAAAAGTGTATCAGCAAAATTAAATTGCATGGTCCTACTCACCCCAGAAAATAAAATAAAATAAATAGCAATGTATATTTAATTTCACATTACAGAATCGATAGACTTTAAATAAATTTTAACATACATGATTTTACAAAAGAATTCATATAATTCATCTAGATCTTGAATTCTAATTTAAAGCAATTTTAAATAATTTTTACAATAAATAATAAGTTTTAATTAACTTTTATTACAAATTTAATTTTGTAATAAAAATATTTAAATATAAAATATTCCACTTAAAAATCTAAAACCAGTTTTATAAAATCAATTTCGTAACAAATCAATTTTAGCGTAGCAGTCCAATCAAGCCTAAATGAATTAATTTGTCCAATTATAAAATATCAAATCCAATAATATCCATGCGAATAACCTTGAAATCACAGGAGATAGATGCAGAAAAACATTGTAAGCAAGAAATTAGGGACAAGAAAGTAAGCATACCTTTGGATTGTGCTAAGACCCCTGCTTCCCATAACCAGCGAATCCAGCTTCAGATCTTCAACAGCATCCAAAAGTTTCTCTCTTGCATCCCCCCAGTATATTTTTGTAACAACATGCACCTTAAAAAAATTAATAAAAAAACAAAAAAAAAAAAAAAAAGAACTTTAGACACATTATTCAAACATGGGCAAACCCAAAAAATCTTTGTCTAAATTGAATTCTATGCGTTAGTAACTCAGTAGAAAGAGAAAGAGAAAGAGAGAGAGAGAGAAAAAAAAAAAAAAACACCTCTTTTTGTCTAGACGCAGTGTCAAGCATATCAAGAATCTCAATATCAACATGAACGCCGTACTTGTTCATAATCTCAGGTTCTCTGAACTCTTTCAAAGGAATAAGGGCTGCAAAAACATAAATTTGGAACAGATCATATTAGATCAGATCAGATCAATTACACAAGAAGAAAAAATCAAAATTAAAATTAGCCAACAAATACAATTGACACAAAAATTGATACTCACGAGAACCAGATTTAGCCCATAGTTGATTGCGAGACTCATCTAGAGAATTGGAGCTGATGTGAATGATGTAAATGGTGTCACCTTTATCTGCTAAGTTTTCAAGTGCCCATTTGAGTGCATTGGTGCTGCTCTTGGAGAAATCCAAAGCCACCCCGATAAACCTATCCTTTGCCATTGTGTGAACTTGGAGAAAGAAACGGATTTGAACAATAGTTTTTTTGTAAGGTTTTAAACTTTCGACAGAGTAATCTTCAGCTTTAACTTCGACGACGCGTGTATATATATTCGGTACAGCTAATCCATCTTTTTTTATTCTCTTATTATCTTATTGTGTGAGCGTTTCACGGAAGAAAAAACATGTTTCTTTACGCTACAAGAAAAAAAAATTGGTATTTGTACAAGTAAAGTCATGCGTACATACGGAAGATGCGTACTGCTTATCTTATTAGGCTTAAGCAAAGACTCTTATTTTTTTAAAAAAAATATTTCCCAATTTTAAATTAGAAACAAAAATTAAAATGATAAAATTAGTTTCAGTGTTTCACTATTTACCATATAATGTTCTAAAAATGAAAATAAGTTGAAATTTTATAATTAAAAATAACATAAAATTAAGAGTTAACTAAATTTTTTATTCCTATTCTTTTAAAGTTTATCTCTAGTCTTTGAAATTTATTTGCTCTAATTTTAGTCATTAGAAAATTTTTGAACATTACGTATAATCTAATCAACTTTTTTTAAGTGATTAAGTATGTATTTCGTAACCATTAATATCAATTTTCTAGCATTAAAATCTAACATAAAATTATATCATTTGATTAATTAAAGAACAAATTTTAAAAATTAAAATTAGAAAAAATAAATTCGAACAAAAATTTAAAAAGGATGATAGAATATAAATTTAATTAAAACCAAAACTAATGAACGTTGCCTGAGATTAAGGCCCACTTAAATTTTTGAACATCTATTACACCCTTAAAAAATTCTTCTGTCATCGACTACTCCATATTGTATTAATTAAATTTGATATAAATAACGATAAGATCAAATAAATTTAATGATAAGGCAAGAAAACGAAACATGTACACATGCCAAATGTCCAGAAACCTAATTTAATGGGACAAAAGCGATGATTCCGCGATTTTGATTATCTATTCAAATTACAAGTACCTGTAACTTTGACGGTTTTGTTTGCATTACGTACGTTGTGGGTCCATTGGTAATGATGTTTTTGCTTAACAATGATATAACGGAAACGCATCACTTCGCGTGCCGTGATCGAAAGCTAAAAACATTGTTGGGAATCTAAAAGAAGCACGAAAAATATCAAGGAAGGAAACTGGAAACCGAAATCCCTGTAACTTTTTCTTTTCTGTTCTAATAAGCAACGAAAACCATGCTCTACTTTGATGGTTCTTCGTTGCAACAAGTTATTCACTTCACCATTTGCACGAAACTAGGGTCCACTCTGGCAATCAGGCTAATCAATTCTGTTAAATGGCATCTCAATCGCTTGAAACCAAATTTTTACTTTGTTTACAAGGTTAATCAATTTTTTTTGTCCATATAAAATAATGTGTTTTATTTTTAATGTTTTTACAAAACTTTTGGTTTGATTTTAATCGGTTAGTATAATATCAAATACAAGTCTAAGACATAAATATATGCAACAAGTAAATAAGAAAAAGAGAAAAATAAATGTAGTATAGACATTTTGTGCTTTTTTTTTGTGAATTTTGTGTTTTTAATTGACTGAATGTATTCAAGTCACAATTGGGTCTAAAGAATTGTTTGCTGGCTCAAGCCATTTGTGGGCCTTTAATTGAATGTGGTTTTCAAGTTGATTTTCTCATAAAATGATAATCTTGAGCATATCTATGTTTGGAATTCAATGTAATTGGTGCTGCCTCGAGGACATTTGATGAAATGCTTGTTAGTGTTGTAGTGAGTGTTTGAAGAATATGACTCAGAATGTGTTTTTTATATTGCAACTTGCTAGTGACATGTACAGGTTTGAAGAGAAGTTTAATGAGCATGCTTGCATGGTAGTCCAACAAGGTAGGGATTCATGCTTTTACTATTAACATATAGGAATTGGAGAGGTTACCAATTATCGCTATCATTACATCTCATCAAACTTTGATTACACTAGGAAAGAAACAACTTTTAAATTGGTTTCTGTATTTAGAACTGTTATTTTGTTTTTATTCCTTTTAACTCTATGATTTAATAAGAAGACTTATTGGTAATGAATGTCTATATTTATTTGTTGCCTACATTTTGCTTCCTTGCATGTTAATGTTTGAAATAGTTATCAGTTTATCAATTTCTTCAAACCTTGTGCAAAAGTTGGTGTTTGTTATCTAGTTTGGAATATTGGGATTTTAGTTTTAGCGTTATTTTGAAAAAGTAAATATCTTGAAATTGTTAGTGCAATATCAAATATATAAATAAGAAATAAATCTTTGTTGAAAGGGTAAATGAGAAGAAAAACAAATGATACTAAAATAAGTTAAGTTTGTTTTCTCTTTAAGTCGTTTTGTGATTTTGTTTTTAATTATTTAGCGGTCTATATCTTGAGATTGGGAACTCTATACACATAAATTAATTCAACAAACCAACGCCCTTACTTACCCTTTAAAATTGTCTAGGACCGAACCTTCCAGGACAGATCAATAATCAAGAATTGTGCAATAGGCAGAGCATTTCTTGAATTAGTTTTTTTATATTATTATTATTATGGTTGTTTTACATTTTTTTATCCACTTGTTGGTTTACATTTATTGTGGTGTCAGCCCATTGATCATTATAGAGTCAAAATTAAGGTAGCTTCTACTATGTTAAAACTTAATCCATCTATAATATATATATTAGTGAGGATTTATTTCTGTCACGTGTTAGTTTTTTAATAAATACTTATTTATTTAATACACTTCTTTTACTTTACTATTTATAATTGTGGTATGCTTAAATAATTTTAACATAAATTTATTTATTTTTTACTTTATTTTGAATTTGAGTATTCTTATTTGAATGTGGATTTATATTATAAATTCAATTGTAAAATTTATTGAAATGAAAAAAATTATTCAATAAGTTACTTGTTAAAATAAATTGAAAGAGTTTATGATAAAATAACAAACTATTTTTATAATTAATTATAAATTAATTAATTAACTTCCCATAAATCTCTTAATATAATAGCCCCTGGCTTTTTAAAAGAAAAATGGTTGGTGCTAAAAGTTTGAAGTTTTACAGTTTCTAGAAATACTGAGGAACTTTGCTAAAGTACCGGTCAAACTTGGAAACAGGTATATGGATTCGCTTTTAATCAACGCCGGTGAAATTGTTTTTGTTTGATGAGACAGAATGAAAGAAAAATAGTGAAAAAAAATCAAATTTTTAGAAAAAAAGAAATTAACTTTTTTCTACCATAACTTTAAAAAAAATTATTTTCCTCTTTAATTTTCTTTGCTCCCAATTAAACATAAGGAAAAGGGTCCATCAGTTTTTGCAATTAATCTAAAAAAAACAGACTAAAAAATTGATAGTGATAACTTTTTATTTGACAAGGAGCTACTCTATTTGTTTTTGTGCTTTATTTTCTTGACAAGAAATCATATTAAATAAATTTTCCTTCATATGAATCATATCAGATTTGATTCAAAAGGAAAAAGAAGGGGAATAGTTGGATTAAGTTTTTTAGAGATATGAATTTTGGGTTAAAGAAAATGAAACTTAACTGGGAATCCTTGAAAAAGAAACGTAGAAGGGAAATTTTTCACTTTCTTAATAAAATGGTGCAGCGAAATCTCCAAGAAGTTTCAATAATCGATGCCAGCTCATACTTAACTCAAAAGCATGTTACAATATACGATAGTCAGATACAGAAAAACATATTTTATGAATAAAAAAATAATGAGTACACATTTATTTTGAGACTATATTTATTTAATTCTTTGCTATTGGTATGAAAGCTGTCCATTTAATAACGTGCTAGTAAAATTTTGTTTTTCGAATATATCATATAGGCATGCCAAAAACTGAAATTCGATAATATAATACAGCTGTTTTTTCTTCTATAAAAATGAAAATGATAACAACATGGCCAAACAATGAATGTGAAAATGTGAATGATTCCCACGTTCTTTCCTCATGGCTTTGGTGATGTACGAGAGACCCACTACGAACGCTTGTGACATCTGATATATTATAGTCTAAAAATTTTTGTGTCTTAAATTAAAAATTTTGTTATTTTATTTAAAAAACTATTAAAGTATTTTAATTATTTTATCTAAGAATTTAAATAGATCAATAAAAATAATTTTTTATAACATTCAATCCTATTTTAACATTAAAAAAATTACAACTGCCTAAATTATGGTAGATTTACTGAAATTTTATTTTATTAATTAAAATAGAATAATCATGACTCTTTAATTTTTGATAATTTGTTATCATTTCTGAATTTTAAAATTCTTCTTTACTTGTATCTCCAAACACAAAATTTATATGGAATCACAGTTGGCCTTTTTTAAGTTGTAATCTTTTTATTATCAATATTTTTCATCAGCTAGTTACATTATAGTAAGTCTTTTTTATATAAATAATCAAAATTTATTCTAAAATAATTTTAAGTTAATGGATAATTATGCAAATATTATGCATGAGAGATAAGGATTGATACATTGTCAGTATAAAATATTTTACTTAATTAATTATGTGAAATTATTAAATCTCTATAAATTATATGAAACTATTAAATTTCTTTTAAAATTTTCCGTCAACATTCTTGGTTCTTAACATTAAATGTTAAATAGAAATATCATGTATTCCTTTCTTGTACGACTACATTGGTACGTATCAATTTTAATTTAATAAAAAGACTAAAAATTTTGGCAAAAAATAAATAAGGGACTAAAAATTGAAAAAAAAAATTCTAAAAACTAAAACACAAAATATAAGATAATCAAGGGATAAAATACTTAATAAATCTTTTTACTTTTTTTATTGTTTCGAACAGACCGAAACCAATGGAGACACATTCACATTACCAGGCCGGGCTTCACTTCCATTATATTCCGACGGTTAAATATCATTCTGTCTGTGCTATTCCTACACCTGTCTCTTTAAGTTAACCCCCAAACATTTTCTTGAAAGAGCCAAAAGACCTTTTTACCCCACTACCCAAAGTTAATTTTAGTTTAATGTAATTTCTTGAATTAATTCTTACTATGAAAATAATGAATAAACTTTTCATATTTTCAAATAAATCACATGACCTAAAGCATTACAACATCCTATAATATTTCAAATATATACTTTAAAAATATTTACACTACATACAGGTAATTTGAAAAACTCACAATTGATTTACTTTAAAGTGAATAAAATAAGCAAACAGGAAGAACAAATAATCAACATCTTTGAATTCATTATTTTTTCCGTGAAACTCCCCAATCTCGCTTAGCCATCTCCTACCATAAACATGATATTTAAAATCATTCTTAATAATGTCAATATATATATATATATATATATATATATATATATATATATATATATATATGCATTATATCTTTCGAGGGTAATTTGACTTAAGTGACCCTTGTTACGGTGAGATTTTATAGGAATAAGCCTATTTTTAAATTTTATACAAAAATGGTATAATGAACCCAATAAATGACGCATCATGGGTGTGACTGCATTTGAATTTTAGAACGTCCAAGCAAAATACATCAACTGCAAGACACATTTTACAATAATAAAATGTGTGAGAATTAGACACGGACAAGCATACAACAAATGCGATCAAAATAGTGTGTTTCATGAGGATTAGACACATGACAAACATGCACCGAAAGAGCAAAAAAACGTCCTATATTATATTAAATCTAATATTTTATTAATTATAAATTATTACATTATATTAAATCTAATATTTCGCTAACAATAAAAAATTACTACATAATTTATATTAGTTAGAAAAAATGTGGTAATGTTTTAGTTAAAAAAATACAATAATTTTTTATTATTAAAAAAATATTAGATTCAATATAATATAGGATGCATTTTGTTTTATCCCTATACATGTTTATCATGTGTCTAATCCTCATCAAATGTGCCTTATTTTAACCGCATTTTGTTACCATAAAATATGTCTTGCAGTTGACTCATTTTGTTTAGGCCGTCTACCATCCATATACAACCAAGCCCAAACACATTTACCCATAATGCGTCATTTATTTCATTATTAGAAATGTTTTGAAACAAGTCCTTTCCTTACAATTTTACCGTAACAACACCACTTAAATCAATTACTCATCTCTTTGATGTTACGATACCACTTATGATAGCACTTGAATGTTGACGTACCTTTTAATACTTCTTTTGTACTTTGTTGCTTGCAAACACTAAAATAAACTGTAACACTGTAAAATAGTATTATTTATCAATTATTTTATTAAATTTTTCATCGAGACATCAAAATTTAGTGTTAGATATAATGACAAAATAATAGTATCGCCTTTTTCTTTCTAAAAATATTTTAGTCAGTGTTATTATAATCTTATCGACTTGATAGATTGATTTAGGAACTGACCTCTCTAATGAATCCAATTCATTTATCAGTTCAGTTATGTATTTGACCTAGTGTCACTCGACATTCTATCGTAAACTAGTTATCCAGCTTATCGGTTAGGCTGAATTTGACCATGCAATCCTTTTTCTTTTCTTTTTTTTATCTTAGTTATGTTTCTGCTGTCAAATTATAGATTCTATTTAGTTTTAGAACTTATTTGAGAATTTCTATATAAAAATCTAATTATTTTTTAATTAGAACTTATGTCATAACCATATATTTAAATTTAAAGAATAAACTTCTATAATTATAATTATTTTTCTATAATTAAAATTATAATTTTATAATAATTGGATAACATAATTTGTATAATTTTTAAAATATAAAGCTTTATATAATAAATTATTTATATCTTTTTAATATAAATCGAATTAGTCGTATCTTTCGTTAATTATATATATATATATATATATATATATATATATATAGCATAAGTTAACATTTTTATTATACTTTTACCGAAGGCGCAGGTCAACTAATAATTCGTAGACTTGATAGCTGACCCTATAGTTTATGTCTCAACTTAATTGATAGTGAGATTATGTCTCAAAAAATTGGTAATTAGCCAACATGTTATCAATTTAATTAGGTTTAATGGCATTTTTCTAACTTTAACGTTTAGATGTCTGTTATCAAACTTTTATATTTATAAAATTATCATCCATTAATTATTTAATAATATATTGACATTAATTATTTAATAATATATTGACGTTTCTTTATGGAAATTTCGCTCTCATATTTTATTTTATATTTTACAGTGGGTGCGATAAAAGAAATTTATGAAGTTTCACACAACCAATCTTTTATCAAACTTATAATTACTTAAAACTTTAGCGTAAAAGGGAGAAGATAATTAAGTGAGAAAATAACAACTTCATGTGCAGTTTATTTACTTAAAATTAAGAATAGATTAATAAAATCACACTTCATTAGTTAATTGATTTATTTAATTATAAGACATTAACAAATTGTTAATTAGTTGATTGTTGAGATAACAAAATTTATAATTTTATATAATTAAATAAAGAATTCCATAGATATAAATTTTTAGTGACATAATTCATCAAAAGTTAAATGTCATGAAATATAATTAAACTTAAATAAAATTTATATGAGATCGCAGGCGGAGCACTCCTAAATTTTCTTAGGAACAAAATTCAATAGTAAGAGTTGGAATATCGTTTTTGGAATGAATTTGAGTCTCTCTCCGTGGCTTATGGATGGTATATTTATACGTAGGCTTTTCGTGCGAGCCAGTAACTTGACTAATATCATGTGGGTTATGTGTTAAGCATGAGTGTCTGAATTTGATTTCATGAGCTCGTTAGGTCAACCATCTTCTAGTCGGATCGAGCTTTGGTGCTCCAGGCTTTGTGATCTTTGAGCTAAGTTCATAATAAGTTTGATGGTTATGTATTATATTTCCCTATATAAAAACTTTTAGTCAACTATTCATTTTACGGTATGCATAACTTTAAAGTTAGGATGAATCAATTTTTAAAAAACTTTGACATTTCGTGATTAGTTATAAAAACCATGTAAGTTGTATGCTTTTGGAGGAATTTTATCAAAAAGTATCTGGATGGTTGTTTTTATGGACGCTTTAACCAAATGATACTTAGAAAAGCTTTATGGACTCTTGTTTCATTTTCAACATATATATTAATTATGTAACATCAAAGCATAAAATGAACGGTTGAGAAGGTGTACCCATCTCACATTTATTTCTCATAGATGATTGTCTCTTGTCTTCAACTAAGACTTCACATGTGAGAATGGTTAATAAGGTGTTGGATATTTTTTGTAAGGTCTTAGGTCTTAAGATTAATGTTCAGGAATCCAACATTTATGCTGTCTAGGAATATTCCTAGATGGAAATGTTGCAATTGCAAGTTTGGTGGTGTTCTTGGTTTCCATGCTACCTAGAGTATTGGTAAACACTTGGGGTTTCCTATACTATCTTGAAAAGTGAAAAAACTCTGACTTCTCTTTTCTTATGGATAGTGTGAACTCTAAACTATCTGGCTGGAAAGCTAATCTTTTGAATAGAGCTAGTAGAATTATTCGATTAAAGTCTGTTTGGAATGTTGTTCCTGTGTGTATGTCATGTAAAATTTATGGCTTCTTCAAGGCATACGTGACGCTATCGATGTTACTGTCAAGATATTTATTTGGGGAGGTTCTTATTCTTACTGGGTCAACTAGAACCCTATAACACGACTAGGAAGAATGGTGGACTTGGTGTTAGAAGGTCAAATTAATGTTGCAATGCTTGGCAAAAAAGTTTGGTCATTGTTGCATAATCACAATAGCAAGTGGGTTCAGTGTTAGCAGCTAAATACTTAAAAAAAGGTTTCAGTGTCAAAAGATAAGGAGTACAAGAACTACAAATTTATTCTACCTATACACACCTAGTTAACTAACTTACTTTGTTTAATAAATTCCAACACATCACTTTTTCTGACTAATAATTTTTCTACTGTATTATATATTTTTTTGTAATTTTAATCTCTTCATAAATATATTATATTAAAATTTTTATATAAATTAAATCAAAATAATTTTAATTATAATAAAAATAAATCTATCTTAAATCTAAGACATTTTACGATCAAGTTAAATAATTAAATATTAATTATATTATATTTTATATAATAATAATCATACATTTTTGAAATGTTATTTTTTACATAATAATTATTATTTAAATTTAAATATATTTTTAATTATAATAAAATTACATAACACATAAAGGCTTTTTTTACGTAATATTTATTTTATTTTTATTGTAATATTTATTATTTAAATTAAAATATATTTTTATATAATAATTACATAAATTATTACAATAATTTTTATTATTATTATTACGTAAAAATATATTTTAAATTTAAATAATAAGTAATATGTAAAAAATAATAAACATTACTTAAACGTAAATAAATTTTACATATTATATAAAATATAATTTAATTATAACAACTGTTACATAAAAATATATTTAAATTTAAATAATAATTATTACATAAAAAAATAACATTTTAAAAATTTTAAAAATTTATTATTATATAAAATATAATATAATTAATATTGAATTATAATATATTTTTAATTTCTTAAAATAATAATGTATTATAAATTTATTTAACTTAGTTATACAACGTTCTAGATTGGTTAGATTTATTTTTTTTATAGTTAAAATTATTTTAGTTTAATTAATATAAAATTTTAATATAATATGTTTTTGAAGAAATTAAAATCACAAAATGTTATATGGTTTCATGGGCTTAAAAAAAATTAAAATAGACACAAATGGGTCAAACTGCCTTCTATTTGGTATAAGAAATGGTTATATAATTAAGGGTGTTATTTTCCTCATATTCAAGAGATAATGCTTCTTATGACGGATATCTTTGTTAATGGACATTGCAATCTGAACCTTTTGGCCACACCTATTCCAGATTGGTAGAAGCATGAGGTGAAATGTATTGTGTTGAATCATCATGTTGAGGCCCAAGGATTGAATATTCAATCAATTATGAGTTAACCTTCATTTAAATGTCCAAGAAGGATTACATTTCCCTGGTCTTCAATCGATTAAATATCACATCAGATATATATCCGAGAATCACGTTCCTAATTCTTCAATTCAATCAAATATAATTCTGACCACGTGATCAAGGTTTTGCCACGGTCATAGAAGCGTAGTCGCAACTTTCACAACATTTCATTTTTATGACTTTTAATTCAATTTTATCGAAAAAAAAAAAAGTTAGAATTTACTTAGGATAATGATATATAACATTTGGGAATATGACCACGAACTAAATTCGGTAAACTTTCGCTTATTGAATTTCGAACTAAGACACACACTTCACTTCGTGATGAATGATTTTTTTTTTTCTTTCTTCGTTCTCTCTTCTCTCTTTTTCTCTTGATGACTTCAATTTTTTTTTTTTTTTTTTTTTTGGGGTTTAAGCTGTTTGTAGGCTTTATGTGGAAAATGAAACGGGTTTAAGGGTCTTGGGTAGTTGACCGGTTGAGAGAAATTTAGGGAGTCTAGGTGGTAATTCTTTAAGCCTTGCATGTACTTATTTGTCCCTTAATTAGATTGGATATTTGGTTAATTAGGCAAGGTGTTATATAAGTAGGTGATTAAGTGTAAAGATGGCATGGGTTTAGGTTAGATTAGGTGTCATAGGTAGGTAGGTGTCTCTAATTAAAAATTTAGAGATACACTGAATTTATTTTATGTAGTCTATTCTTGTATCACATAATTAAAATTTAGCATAATTAATAATTTAATTTATTATTAATAAAAATTATGTCCTAAATAACTAATTAAAATCTCATCTATAAACAAGTAATTATTCATTAATAAAATCTTCAAAAATTAATTAATCGGTTGAATAAAAAATATAATTAAAAATAATTTTAACTCAATAATTGACATTCATAGAATAAATTTATTAACTTATTCAATAACTAATTAAAATATTCAACAAATAAAATAATTAAAATAAAATTAAAAATTAATTAAAATATTCACCAACTAAAATAACTAAAAGATAATAATTCATAAAGAAAATTTAATTGTATATCACGTATCTTAAAATAAAGTTATTCATTTAATATAAATGATTAAAATAAATAAGTAAATTAATTTACGGATAATTTTATTTTAAGAAAACTCATTATTTAAAATGTTAACTTTACTTATTCAAAATAATTCATTTCAATATTCACTTATCTAAACTTATATATCGCTACTAAGGATCAAGATCCTTGGATAAGATCCTAGGTCTATAATGGGAACTCTAGAAGAACACTCACTCCTTTTAAAGAAAAATTCTCTATTTTATTTAAAATTGACTAAAAAGTGTCTACAATAGAAAGTGTTGACCAATATAAAGACTAAGGCCAATTTATTATGTCCTAACCGTGAGTAATCTTAGTCCTTAGATGCTTTGATTGATCATCACATGGAGTGTGACACCTTCCATAGTTAATCAATCAAAGAAAGGTCTAGAATTACATAATCACACGGTTTATGATTCAAATTAAAGAAGTGAGAATCATGTGATCAAGATGAAATTCTATATCTTGGATCAAAAGTAATCTTAAGGCTAGAATACAATCTTAAGTGGGTGTTTAAATCAAGTTAGTGGACAGAGCACTATTATCTAAGAGAGTATAGCTCACTTTCTTAACTTGGACCATAATCAACTTTGACCCAAATTATGTCTTGGCTGAAACTCACATAGTCCCAAAAATAGGTCCAAGACTTCTTAAACAAGTCTTAAACTAATTAAAAACTAATAAGAAAATTACAAGGTTTAATTAGCCCAAGTCTTAAATCTTGAAGAGTTAACTGTTGACTTTGACTCGTTGACCCTTGACTTTGACTTTCGGTCAACTTTTCTTCAACTTGGTCTTAAATCCTCTTTTACATAGCTCTTGTAATTCTTATTGTTGAAGATGGTCCTCCATAAAGAGAATATCAAATTTTTCCTCTGGCTTCTTGACTAGCATACTACACCTGAAGCTTCTTTTTCGAACGTTTTAGGTATGGAAACTGTGATTGAATCCATTTAATTTTCCAATTTTTAGTATGTTGTCCTAAGGCTGAAAGAGTTTGGAGTGAATGCTTCAGCTATATGTGTCTCCTGTGTATACAACCAGATAATTATTTATGAAATGTGAAGAAAAAAAAAATAATAGAAGACATATATAAACGTAAGTTAATTTAAAAATATTTCGTAGATAACTGCAAAAGACAGACATTCATACAATCAGTTATCAAATATGAAGAGAAAGAAATACGTATGTGTATGATATATATATATATATATATATATATATATATATATATATATATATATATATATATATATATATTCTATGAGTGAGATGACTAATTGACTATATATTATAGTTAATTGTAAAGTAAAATTGTAAGTTAATTAATAAAATAACTACATATTAGAGCATTAGAATTAGATGCATAACATTACTCATTCACTCTATTTGACACGTATTGAAAACTCATAGTTTGGAAAAAATATCATATTCAAATTTTCGAGTCCATTTTATGGAGTCCTCTTAGGAAGATTTGTTAAATTAAATCATTCGAAGAGTTAGACAAATCATATATCTTCTACATTAATAATTTCTCCTTATGTTTTTAAACACGTGACTGATATTCAATTTTTATTTAAAAATTATTAAATAATAAAGATATTATGATAAAATAAATAATACATATTAAGAAAATAGGATAAGAAAAGGAGATGGAAAACTAAAACTGTGTTAGAAGTCTAATATTTGTGGGATGTGAAGTCGCACATCACCTAATGAGTGATGGGACCTGTTGCATATACATAAGTGGGGTAAAACCTCACTTCGCAAGCTGATTTTATAGAGTTGAGTTTAAATCTAACCCACAATTTCTAAAAGTGACTATATGTTAATATTCATTTAAATGAAAAGATATATTACTAATATATATCTCAATCAAATCAAATTGCATAGTGGTTTAAAAAGTGAAAGAAAGTGGTTTAAGTAGTGAAAGAAAAGGATTTTAATTGTCCATCTATTAATTTTACTGTTTTTTAAATCATAAATATTTAAATTAGTGTAATTAAACTTCGAAATTAAATTTCTGTTAGAAAAAACGAGAGTAAAACTGTGAATAATATAGAGGAGTAAAAATGTATCTTAATTTAAACACTACTAAATGTATGCGTTTAACTTAATTTTCATATCATAATTAATATTCTAAATTTAATCATCAATTAATAGAAATATAAGATTTTAATTTTTAAAATATTGAATTAGAATCATAAAAATAAAAATTAAAAGAATGAATAAAATTATAGATTAAGAATTATAACAAGAAATTACAATTTAACATTTAAATAAAATAAAAAACTTTAATCCTAGAATAGTCATACATCATTTAGTAACGTGAATAAGAAATCTAAAACCGATTAGAAACTATTTATACTGGGATAAAATTGTTAACCAACTAAATTATTTCATCCTAATATCAATAGTTTTTAACCGGTTTTAAACTTTGAATGAAGTCACAAATAATTCTACATAAGCCATGTGTCCAAGGCAGCCGATTTTGAGATTACAGTGGAGTTGTAAACCATGCTCGTCTTCTCTACATAAGCCGTGTGTCCAAGGTTGATTGGCGCAATTTAAATTCCTAAGGGCTATGACTTTACTTTTGATAGATTCAAAATTTTAACATAACATAAATCATTATAAGGGGAGGAGTGGAATAATTTTTTTTATGTAGTTAATATTTTTATTCGCAGTTGTAATTTAATTTCTTAGTTACATAGGTAATATTTTATTTTTAGATTTAATTTAAATTTTTTACTTAAGTAGTTAATATTTATTTTTTATAGTTTTAATTTAATTTTTTAGTTAAATTTATTTATAGATTTAATTTAAATAGTTAATATATTTTTTTATAGTTTTAATTTAATTTTTTAGTTATGTAGTAAATATTGATTTTTTATAGATTTAGTTTAAATTTTTAGTTATTTAGTTAATATTTTTTATAGATTTAATTTAAATTTATAGTTATGTAGTTAATATATATTTTTTTAGATTTAATTTAAATTTTTAGGTATATAGTTAATATATTTTTTTATAATTTTAATTTAATTTTTAGTCACGTAGTTAATATTAATTGGAGATGCCAGTTGGATGAAATCACTGAATCATAACAAGATTTAAGACTTCAGTGAAGTTGTAACAGATTTTGAAACTTCACTAAATTAAACAAAATTTGTAACAGAGTTTAAGACTTCACCTAAGTAGAATGAAATCACGTTAAAGCAACTAAAAATAATTTTAAACTTACTTAAGAAGTTGGTAAAAAAAAGTCTAGATCAGACTTTTTGCCGGCAACGTGTAATACCGAAAGAATATATAAGCGGCAACTGCATGTCTTAATCATAACAAACACTTTTAGCATCCAAAGCAAAGGGTGAGTGAGTGGGTCACAAACATCCACGTACCAGTACAACTTTGACTAAGTCACACATCATCAGAGTTAATTCCAGCATCCTTTCTCGAGGTATAATATCACGAAGCAATCATTGTGCCAATATATTCACCTTCGCTATCACACCCGATTGATGATTCAACCGATTAACCTAAATACATATTTTTCCATTTGCTAAGGTGCCTATGACCTTAACACTAATAAAAGAATAGAAATAACAAATGGAACCTAAAGACGAAAATAAAAGGTTGATGCGGGAAGATGAATGAGACAAAAAGGAAAGCTTTCTCTCCGCATAAAAGAAAAGATATAAGAAAAAATAAAGGCATGGCTAGCAAAAGCAGCAGTAAGCAAACAGGAGGACGCAAGAATAACTTTGTGAAGAATTTATCGATGACTTATCTTAATTAAAAATTTAACTAAGAATTCTCATTTCTCAGTTATGTTTATTCTATGCCTAAGATTGAACAGAGACTTTCTTTTTGTCATGTAAGGCAGTCAAGAAATAGTGTAGAGGAAAGAATAGCAAAGAAACTGGTAAGTTCTTAATAAAGTAAAAAAAAGGAAATGTCCGAAACAGTTAAAATTATATAAAATACAAGATTATTAACTTCAAAAAATTAAAAATCAAAATTATAAAAATTACACAAATATTCATAACAGTAACATGAAATTTCTTTTTTTTTTTAATGTGACTTTAGTCTATAAATCCTTTTACTTCAACGTCATCTTCTCTTCTTGTTTTTTTTTTTTTTTTTTACGTATATGGGTTTAATAAATTTTAATTAAAAAAATGATACATTTAGATATTTATTACATATCTAGGTCTATTTTGGAAGAATGTGCTAAGGCAAAAGCATTTTGATGGGTTTGATAAATGAGACTCTTAACTCAAAAGACATGATCAATTATGATTGTAGGTAAAAGTTTTAAGATTATAATTTGGGAATATAATTTTCCTAAATAAGTTTATAGGAATTATTTTTTAAGCTGAAAAATAAATTTTAACTCCTATTTATAAAAAAAGATAAAATAATTTTTTTGATATTTTAGAGTATTGACGCATGTAAGTGAGAGTGATTATAAAGTAAACACGTGATTATAAAAAAATGTAAAAAGAGGGAGTTGAAAGAAACATTTCGACTTTCCTTGAAGGAAAAAAAAAAATTGGATGTGGGAGTTGCTTTTCACACAATGGGAAAAGCTCTTCCTTATTTTTTTTTTCTCTCTTTTCTTCTCTTTCTTTATATTTTTTTTTCTTAATGACCATTTTTTTCTTCTTTCTTTGTGTTTGTAGGATGGCCATTTTTTTTTTCTCTGTAGTAGCAAAAAGGGAAAGTCAACCTTTCCCCTTTTATTTGTCCTTTGAAAGGAAGTCTTTCCCCATTTTTTTCTCCTCTTAAGGGAAGTCGAAATGTTTATTTCGACTCCCTCCTTAACTTTTTCTTTATATACGGTAGTGGTTACGTGTTTACTCCATAATAACTTTCATCTACACGTGTTAGCACTTAGAAAGTTGAAAAAATAATTTCGTCTTCCTTGTAAATAGGAGTCGAAATTTATTTTTCATCTTAAAAAACAATTCCTTTAAAAGAAATAGTTGATAACTGACCCTATTTGGGAAAATTGTTTTCTCAAATTACCCCCTTAGGACTTTTACCCATGATTGGGACAATATTAAATACACCCAACAACAAGACGCAACCAACAATTTTATTAGTATATGCGTCACATAAAATACGCCCCTCATTCAGCAAACCAAGCCTATTGAGAGATAAGTGTTAATTTATTTTTTTTGTATGTAGAAATTTTATTTTAGTTTTATTGTCATTTTTAGGGATATTTCTTTCAGGAATGATTAAATAATCAAATTTTTCTAATAAGGTGAGGAAAATAATTAATTGCGAAAATATTTTTTTACGTTGTAATAATTTAATTTAATAATTAACCTTATTAATTTAAAATGCTGAAATTTTGTGTTTGTGATATAGATAAATTGTGGAAATATGACTTTTGCAGTTATCATCGTTGACTAAATTAATGGTAAGATAAATGAGGGTGATGAAAGAGTAATATTTGAAGGATCAAGAAGATGTGTGCAAATTAAAAGAGGAATAAGTATTAAATCATTAAAAACTAATTCTATCACAATTAGAGATATTGTACAAAATAAATATGTCACACTACAAATAGTTGATGATGGTGATGTTGATTGTATGATTATTAATTTTCTTGAACAGGACATCGACCCTATGGAATTATGTGTAGAAGTAGTTGTAGCAAGTGGTGCGTCGTTTGCGTATAATGTAGGTACAATTGAGACAATTATTGACAGGTCATACGAAGGAGATTGTATAAGGTTAAATTGTAACGACAATGATGAAGATTACGTCGTTTCTGATTCATATGTTGATTCATCATCTAATGAAAAATGTTGACGGTAATTTACCTGAATCGAATAATGAAGAAAGAAAACGAAGATAGAGTCACAATTTAAGTCTTGACGTGCAACATCATCTTGTTGGTGAGACACAAGGAGAAGGTTAGTGTGACAAAATTGAATATTTTATTTTATATAATGAAAGTTCAATTTATTTATGTGTTTTTAATGTAGGAGGAAGCGAACAACCATATTGGCAAACAATGTCACATTATACAAACATTAATTAGGATTACCCTAATCAAGAAGACTTGTGGGGTTTAAGTGTTGATTCAAATTGGTTGATTCGACAAGAACTAATTGTTGGTTTGGAGTTTAACAACAAAGTCAAGGTGCAAACTGCTGTCACACAATACTTGAGGAATATGCATCAAACGATGAAAGTGCATAAGTCCAAATCAACAAAGTATGTTGTTCATTATCCAAAAACTTGTGGTGATTTTCCATGTCCTTTTGACATGGGGCAATAAAATAAAAAAGGACCGATAGGTAGAAAGTTATGCAATGGGGCAGATCTCATACTTATTTACTCAAGATCATGTCAATTTTGATTCAAATTTAATTAGTACGTGCATTATGAGTAAGTGTAAAAAATTTAAATTGTTTAATTATAAATGTCCTAAATATTTAAAGTATTCACAATGTTTTGTTAAATAATTTATATTTGTTTAGGTATGATTAGGGAAGATCCTTCAATAAAAATTTCACTAGTTCAAGAGCGAAGTGCAAGTATGCTTAATTATAAGATATCATACATGAAGGCATGGTTAGGTAAATATAAAGCAATGACCATGGTGTACGGTGATTAGGAAGAATCATATATTGAACTTCTTGTGTGGCTTAAATACATGCAAATTCACTCTCTAGGTTCTTACTATCAAATTTTTTACGATGATTATTTTTCCAGCAACACTCTAGTCCGTGAATACCGACAATATAAGTGTGTGTTTTGCACTTTCCAACAATGTGGTGATGCTTTTAATTTTTGTAAACTAATAATACAAGTAGATGGTACACACTTATATAGGAGATATCGTGAAACATAATAACAACACAAGATGAGAATGACAATGTTTTACTTCTTGCATTTGTTGTTGTTGAAGGTGAAACCTTATTAGCTTAGTTGTGGCTTCTCTCTCACTTACGTCCATATGTTAGCAGTAAGTCCGAGATTTGCTTAATCTTCGATTGACATTGAAGCATTAAGTCAGCTATTGACAATGAGGCAATTGGGTGGAGCCAACCTCATCCTTACCATGTATATTACATCAGACACATTACGTCTAATTTCAATCATAAGTTCAAGAACCCAGAACATAAGCAAATGTTGGTGAAGTTAGGTGAGTTTTTTATTATTATATGATAATATTGTTTGGTTATACTCTTTATAAATGTGACAAATATCTAATGCATATTTTTTGTAATTTTTATGATAGGTTTTACACCTTGCAAACACATTTTTTTACAAAGATGTAAAAGATAAACACAAGAAGGGGGGTTGAATTGTGTTAATTAAAAATTTTATCCCTTTCGTCTGTGGGTTTCAAAGCTGTTCAGACGAAACAAAAATTTATGTTGAAAGATTGATTTTAATGAACAGACGTTATGATATGATTATCCCCTGTTAGTTGATCAGACGAAACAAAAATAAACACAGTTATTTTTATACTGGTTCGTCTATTCAAGACTACGTCCAGTTACTCAGCAACCACTGAGTTTTCACTACAAACCGTGAAAAGGTTACAAGTATTGTTTGAACCTAGCCACTTCTGGCTATTACAAGATATTCTTTGCTCCCAGCCTTCTCAGGCTAAACCAACAAGGTATTCTTTGAACCCAGCCTCCACAGGCTAATACAAGAGGTATTCTTTGGAACAAAGCCTCCTCAGGCTAAAATGCCACACAAGTGGACTTTGAAAGATGTTTTTAAAAACAGAGTTTTCCTCTACGCAGAGAGGTGTTTACAATAAAGCACAATCGGAGATATTGAGCGAATCCTTAAGAGGTAGATGAAGATAAGCGTATTCGCCAACTGATTCTTGAAGGTGTGAAGTCCTTTTATAGGCATCTTTTTCAAATAGTCGTTAGACACGTTTGAATGCCGTTGAGAGTCGTTGAGAAATCTTCTAGAGAGCTTTCCAAAAAGGTTGTCAGTTGTATTTGATTGATTGATAAGAGTCGCAGTGGATTTAGCGGACTAGGTTGTGCGCGCAGTATTTTTTCTGACTTGTACAGAGATGTGACAAAAGGTGAAGACCTTTTTGATCTTGGAGTGTAAGTACGAATCCCTATACTGATCTTGGATGCTTCTCTTGAGTACTTCTTCAGATTTGAAAACTTGGCGCGAGACTCCAATTTTGACTTCACTTTTGGATAGACGATGTGTGTGATCAGTTGTAGTTGTTTCGTCTCATCCTATCGTCTTAGACTTCGCTCTTTGGACAGACGAAGAACTTAAGCTAGAGTAGTCCTCTTTCGTCTGTGCAAGTATCGTATGATGACTTGGCTTTTGGACAGACGCAGAATCTTCACTTTGAAGGGTCTTCTTTCGTCTGTGCTGGTTTCGTCTTAGCAATTCTTGGTGGCTTGATTTCGTCTGTCTTGTAATAATCAAAATCTTGAGGCGTTAATTTTCCTTGATCTAACAATCTCCCCCTTTTTGATGATTACAGACCATACCACGAAAATCTGCACAAGACATGGTTAGACAGAAACAAACAATCTTAAGCAAGCCAGATTTACATCAAGACGATGTTTTCTGAATAATACCTCTTTATATAGATTGTTACATCAATGCGATGTAATCTGTGTGTACAATTATATTGGTATAGACAGAAAACCAATAAAGAATAACCAATAAAGAATTACAATGTATTTTCTATACTAAAAACAATAAGTAAATAAAATACATTGTTACAACAAGTATAGTGACTCCCTTCTTCAGACGATGCTCTTGCTCGCTTGCTCTTGCTCCCCCTCAGACGATGCTTTATCTTATTTGCTCCCCCTCAGACGATGCTTTCCCCCTGGACTATATTCTCTTATATTTTCTCCCCCTTGGGCTGTAAGTCATCAAAAGATGATCAAGGAGAAGGTTTTTGATTTTTGTTGAGCAGGGTCATCACAACGTCTGTAAGCTGCTGCACTTTAGATGATAGAGAAGCTTGATTTTCTTCAAGTTCTCTGTTCTTTGCTTTCAAGTGCTCGCAATCTTCTTCCAAGGCACTATATTTACGCTTCAGAGTCTTATACTCTTCCGCGTCTGTAATATCAGCCTTTGCAGTTGATCCATCAACCTCAGCTCTTTCCGTATCCTCAACCACATCTTCAATCATCAGTGGTGTTTGAGGTTACTCCACAATGGGTTCAGTGTCATTAATAATGATCACTGGTGTGGTCTTCTTCAGACGTAATGTAAAGAGTGGAAGAACTAGGTAGGCAGTGAAGTTCCGCTCCCATTGGTAAGTGTACCACTTTGTTGGAATGGATACTTCAAGAAGTGGCTGTTCCTGAGAGTAGACGAATGCACTTCCAGGGAACACTTTGCCACAGACTGAAGAATCATTCTCATCATAAGTAGTTCCAAAGCAATGTTGGAACGCGGCTTCAGACGGATGCTTCTTCTCTTTTCCTTTAGCCAAGTATTTTACCAAGCACGGCCTTTTTCTGTCTAAGATGATGAAGTATTTGGTTTCTTCAGTCACCAAAGAAGAAAACTGAGATCCAATCAAAAGAGGATGATTTTTGTAGTTCTTCTCAGCTTGTCGCTCTATATGGAGAAAAGAGATGTTTCTTTCTTTAACTTCTCTCCTATAAGCATTGGCCATCAACTAGAAGGGGATATTGTAGTCTTCAGGTAGGGAGTGAGCGAACTCCTCAGGGTCTTCTCTTTCATCAAGGAGCAGGGAGTATCTTGGATGAATCCCAGAGCAATAGGGTCTCGTCCATGGGAGCACAATTCCTAGAGTGTGGCCTAAACCAACATACTCTGTTTGGTTGAGTGGAATTGTGAGCTTTAAGGGATCATGGCTAGTTAAAGCGTCAAGATGCCAATGTGTGCAATCTTTTGGCTCATAACGACTGGATTCATCGTCTCCAAATCTACAGTGATGAAGAACTGGAGCGTTCATTTCGATCTGAACCTTCCATCTTGGATTCTTTCTTTGTGGGATGTGAGGTTCATAGCCAAGTGCTGGTCCTTCAATCTCAGACGCAGCAAGATGATCCTTGTATTCTTTTATTTTCTCTAGTCCCTTGATATTTAGCGATGCCAGTTTGTCCCAGGGCAGACGCTTCAACCAATTGCGTTGCTCCTCTGGTGAATAGACAAAATCTTCATTAAAATCTTCTGGCTTCAGGGACTTATTGTAAAGAATGGGGTTTTTAGATTTCTTCAGCTGGAATCCCTTCTTTCCTCTGTACTGATAAGAGTTCTTCAGCTCTATGTATGGTGTATTCTGTATGTACAAGTCTTCATCGTCTGCTAATGAAGCAGGCTCAGACGATTCAACTTCATTGGAGGCTTCATCAAACTTCGCTCCAATGATCCAATCTGGCTTGATTGGTCTTTCAGCACAGGTGCTCTTGACAAATCTTCTCATGACTAATTCGTTTAGGAACGAATAGTCCATCTTGTGCTTTGGGGGTAAGTCTTCTAGATTAATCACTTCAGCATGTGACATTTCCCAAGAGGCAGAGACCTTTGAAACCTCAAGTTGATCTTCATCAGACGAAGAATCAACATCTTCAATCAGCACTAGGTCTTCAGACGGAATATCCATCGCCGTGGATGTGATGCCTCCTCACGCGACGGGTGGCGTCGTGCAAGGGATGCGTTCAGCGGAGACGCAACAATAGGGCTTGCCCTAAGTTCGTCTTGGAGTAAGGGTGAAGGAGAGACTTCCATTGTGGAGACTTCCTCACTCAGCATGGTTTCTAACTCCTCTGCAAGCTGGCATTATCTTTCTGGATCTGGGCTGTCTCTTCACTGTTCATGCCCTTTGAGGTTGCTTGAGCAGATGCTCCCTCAGACGATCCAATGCCTTGAACGCTCTCGAGAAAGATCCTTTCTCTCTCAGCATGAAGCAAAATAGAGAGTCTTTTAGCCTCTTTTAGCCCTTTTTCTTCGTCTGTCTCACCTACTATAACAGACGCAAGCTTTTGCTTCATTTTCTCCTTGCCTTTAGCAGCCTTTTGAAGAACAATTCTTCTTGCTTCAGCTTTCTCTTTAGCTGCTTTTCTCTGCTTTTCTTCGTCTGTGAGTATCTTCACAGACGGAACTTTCTCAGACGGAATGTTGACCCCTTCGTCTTCACTTGGGGATATCGTATGTTCTTTTGACTTAGCACCTGCGTGTTTGATTCTGATGGTCCTTTTCTTTTTCCTGAGGGGTTCCTCAAGAACATCCTCAAAAGGAACTTCAGATATAGTTACAGAGGGAAGAGGAGAAGGTGAAAGTATTTGGGGTTGTGTTTTGGACGGTGTTTGGGCTTGTGTTTGTGGTTGTGTTTTGGTTTGTGTTTGGGGTTGCACGCTTGATGCGAGCTTTGTGAGGAGGGTCTTTGATGATAGGTGAGAGGGGTACATCCTCTTTTTGAGAGTGAAGGAGAATGCTTGGTGTCAGATGCATTTTGGCGAAAGTGCTAGCCTTCACTTCCTTTCCCTCTTGGTGAAAGACAACACCAGCAGTATCAAACCCTTGGTTGATAATAATCTTTGTGAAGAGGGTGGCGTAGGGGATGCTGCTTTTCCTACGAATATTGCGGTTCTTCAACGCGCTTGTCCAGTGATCAAGGATGATGTGTGGGAGACTCATCCTTGCTTTTCTCAGACAGTAGAAAATGCAGAATCTGTCTCGTGCACTAACGTTGTCCCTTGAACCAGTCCTTGGCGTGATGATATTATAGAGGAGGTTATGGATGATTCTTGCAGTTGGAGAGAGTTTCGCAGATCTGAAGGACTTGGGATCTTCAGAGTTGGGTTTCTTCAAATAGATGCTCTTGTCAACATGTTCTTCTGATTCATTCTTCATCCAGTTGGGGCTGTAGAAGCGCCTCTCGGCCTTGCAATTTCCAGCCTCAGCGATAGAGTCCACCGTGATGATGTACTCTTTGTTGTCTATGGTTCCCATGATACCATCATCAAATTCCTTGGCGTCACTCCAAAACTCTGCATAGGCTTCCATTAGCCATGGTCCTCTTAACTCAGCAAAACCCATCCATCCAGTGTGGTCAAACATCTTCACAACTCTTTCAGAGACACTTTCAAGAGTCTCCCTTGAAATCCATTTGCTTGGCAAGAACAAATCTTGAGCAAAGAAAGTGGCTTCAACAGTTTTGGTAGCTTTCGTGTTCTTGGCGGCCATTGTTGAGAATTTGAAAAATAGAGAGAATAAAAGATTAGTGAGTATTAGGTTTCAGAAAGTTCAAAAGATTGCAAATTGTAGTAAAGAGTAAAAGAGTGAACTTTCAAGAGTATTTATAGATAAAGAATGAAACAGTTGTAATTCATCAGACGAAAGATTTCGAAAACCGCCCCTGATTTGACGTGTCCACATCATTGCCTTTTTAATGATTGATTTGACCTCTGCAATTCACGGCGCATGCTTATCATTGTCCTAGAATAGTGCAATAAATGACAGACATATTTATTGTTCCTTTTAATTTGTCCCTGCACACTTGAGATAAACTCATTAAAAAGTAACAGTTGCGTCTGTTGAATTTTACCACAGTAACTATTCAACTTGATCAGACGCAATGTTTCGTCTTAACACGAAGTAATGTACAGACGGAACAATATATACAGAACAAGGAATACAGACGGAACATGTCCAATCAATAATTCAGAAGAAACAATTTTCAATCTTTTAAAGAAATAATTTCAAGGTTTTCTTTAATGAAATTGAATTGTGTTTCATCCAAAGCTTTTGTAAATATATCTGCCATTGAAAGTTAGTTTGCACAAACTGTATATCGAAAATACCTTTTTGGACATAATCTCTTATAAAATGAAAACGAATTTCAATATGTTTGGCTTTAGAATGTTGAATAGGATTTTTGCTAAGATTGATTGCACTTGTGTTATCACAAAATACTGGTATATGATTCTCAAACCTGGAATAATTCTCAAGTTGATGTTTAATCCATAGTAATTGTGAGCAACATCCTGCCGCAGCAATGTACTCTGCTTCAGTTGTTGAAAGTGCAATGGAGTTTTGTTTCTTGCTTGACCAAGATATTAGTGATGATCCGAGATATTGACATCCACCACTTGTGCTTTTTCTTTCCACTTTATCTCCAGCATAATCAGCATCACAAAAGCCTCTTAAACTGAAATCACTATTTTTCTTATAAAACAAAGAGAGATTAGTTGTTCCAACAAGATATCTAAGAATTCTCTTTACAGCTTGTAAATGAGATTCTTTGGGATCAGATTGAAAACGCGCACATAGACAGACGCTAAACATAATGTCAGGTCTACTTGCAGTTAAATAAAGGAGTGAGCCAATCATACCTCTGTATACCGTCTGATCAACAGACTTACCTGACTCATCCTTGTTGAGATTTGCTCCAGACGAATGCATTGGAATCTTCATAGGCTTGACGTTTTCCATCTTGAACTTCTTGATAAGTTCTTTTGTGTATTTCTGTTGATGGATGTAGATTCCTTCTTTCGTCTGTTTGATTTGAAGTCCTAGAAAGAACTTCAATTCTCCCATCATACTCATTTCGAACTCATCCTGCATTAGCTTTGAAAAATCCTTGCAAAGAGAGTTGTTAGTAGCTCCAAAGACTATATCGTCTACATAAATCTGGACTATAATAAAGTCTTTTGCAACGCTTTTCTTGAAGAGAGTTGTATCAACCTTTCCTCTTGAAAAACCATTTTTAAGAAGGAAAGAACTGAGTCTATCATACCAAGCTCTAGGAGCTTGTTTGAGACCATACAATGCTTTCTTGAGTTTAAAAACGTGATCTGGTTGAGACAAACTTTCAAAATCAGGAGGTTGTTTCACATACACTTCTTCTTCAATAAAATCATTTAGAAAAGCACTTTTTACATCCATTTGATATAGAACGATATTCTTGTGAGCAGCAAAAGCAAGTAATATTCTAATAGCTTCTAATCTAGCTACAGGTGCAAAGGTTTCAGTAAAATCAATACCTTCTTGTTGATTGTACCCTTGTGCTACTAACCTTGCTTTGTTTCTTACCACTTTTCCAGCTTCATCAAGCTTGTTTCTGAACACCCATCTGGTTCTGATGATGCTTTTATTCTTTGGTCTTTCAACAAGGATCTATACATCATTCCTTGTGAACTGATTAAGTTCTTCTTCCATAGCTAAAATCCAATCATTGTCTTGAAGAGCATCTTCAATATTATTTGGCTCCATATCTGATACAAGAGCGTAGCTTGAGATATAATTCACTCTTGATCTTGTTTGAACACCTTGGGATCTATCTCCAATGATGAGATCTTCTGTATGGTTTGATGCAAACTTCCATGCTTTTGCAGGGACTTGATTTCCCTGTTGATGAGTATCAGATGAAGAGGTCAGACGATACAAGGACAGACGATAGATGCACAGACGAAGAGGGTTCGTCTGTGCATCTATCGTCTGTCCTTGTATCGTCTGACCCTTGTTTATCCTCTTGTCTTGAATTTTGACCAGAAGGGTTAATCTGCAAATTATCAAACAAATTTTCTAGGTCTGATATTTCTTTATCAGCCTTTGAGTTATCTTGGAACTTTACATGGATTGATTCTTCTACAACTTGCGTCTTAGAGTTAAATACTCTATAGGCCTTAGATGTATTGGAATATCCAAGAAAAATTCCTTTAACCACCTTTGAATCAAACTTTCCAAGTTGATCTTTGGTGTTTAGGATAAAACATTCACATCCAAAAGGATGGAAATAAGAAATGTTGGGTCTTCTTCCTTTCCATAGTTCATATGGAGTCTTATTCAATATTGGTCTTATCAATATTCTGTTTTGAATATAACAGGAAGTATTAACTGCTTCTGCCTAATAATATTTAGGGAGAGAGCTTTCATGCAACATAGTTCTAGCCATTTCTTGTAAAGTATGATTTTTCCTTTCCACAACTCCATTTTGTTAAGGAGTTCTTGGAGACGAAAAATTGTGAAATATACCATTTTTAAAACAGAAGGCTTTGAACTCAGAATTTTCAAATTCTGTTCCATGATCGCTTCTTACAGACGCAATACATATTCCTTTTTCTTTTTGAACACGTTTACAGAATATTTCAAAAACCTTGAATGACTCATGTTTATGGGCTAGGAAGTATACCCATGTAAATCTAGTATAGTCATCTACAATGACAAATCCATATCTCTTCCCTCCAAGACTTTCAGTCTGAGTGGGTCCAAAGAGATCAATGTGTAACAGTTCTAATGGTCTTGTCGTGGAAATAACATTTTTTGATTTGAAAGAAGCTTTGAGTTGTTTCCCATGCTGACAAGATTCACACAGACGATTGGTTTTCCAAGATATTTTTGGCAAACCTTTTACGAGATCCTTTTTAGAAATTTTTGAAATATACTTGAGACTTAAATGTCCAAGCTTTTTGTGCCAAATATCTAGTTCATCGTCTGCTGAAATCAAACATGTTACATTCTGATCACTCAGGTCAGAAAGACAGACCTCATAAAGGTTATTCTTTCTTTTCCCAATGAAAAGAATGGATTTATCTTTGTTCTTTACTATACACTCGTCAGAGTTAAAAGCTACTTCATATCCACTGTCACAAAATTGACTTATGCTAAGTAGATTGAAGTTAAGACCTTTAACATATGAAACGTTTTGGATAAGGGTATTGGGTGTCTTACCAACAGTCCCAATGCCAAGAATTTTACCTTTTTCAGACCCGTATGAGACAGACCCTTTACTTGGTCTGAGGTCTTGGAACATAGACAGGTCTCCCATCATGTGTCGTGAGCATCCACTGTCCAGGTACCAGCTTGAAGTCTTGTCTCTTCCCATTGAGGATATCTGCAATAGGAACAATAAGTGACTTTGGTACCCAAATCTTTTTGGGTCCTTTCTTGTTAGTTACAAAAGGTTTCTTTTTGTTTTGAGCCTTTTTGTAGATATTAGGAACCTTGTTGTAATTCCTCTTCTTTTGATCAGACGAAACAGGTTTGTTTTTCCTTTCGTCTGTCTGCTCAACATAACCAAGTCCACTTTTATCTTTTGGCGATCTCCCATATTTTAAAATATTTTCAAGGATGGAGGATCCCTTAGTAAACTTGGTTAAGTCATTGAGTAAGGACTCATTTTCTTTCTTTAATCTTTCGATTTCAAGAATGAAACTGTCCTTTTCAGACTCAGACGAAACATCACTTGATACTTTCTTGTCTAGAGACTCTATTTCAGATTTCAAAACTGCATTTTCTTCCAGAGCTTGTCTAAGCTTGGTTTTGCAGGTCTTGTATTGCTGAGCAATAAAATGAGAGTGAGCTAGTAGTGTATCATATGACATTTCTTCTGATTCTGACTCAGACTCAGAAGAGGAGGATGAAGAAGTTTTGTTATAATTTACCTCTGTTGAGACATGATCTCCAGCCATGAGGCATATGTTTGCTGTTTCTTCTCCTTCAGAGGATTCTTCTGAGCTTTCACTGTCAAGGTCTTCCCAAGTCAGTAAGCTCTTCTTGCCTTTATCTCTTCTAGAGTTCCACCTCTTTTTGAGCTTAGGGCATTCAGATCTCATGTGCCCGAGGTTTTTCGCATTCATACGGACAATCTCGTAGCTTTCTTCTTTACTTGAAGACTTCTCGGGAACTTCTTCTCCTTTTTCTTGAAGAAGCGTTGGCTCTCGCCTTTCTTCATCATCATCTTTTTAAATCGTCGGCCATGAGAGAGACTTCATCTTCGACGAATCATCGACGATTCGATTCGGTTGAATCGCCTTCAAAATCTTTGCTTTCTTTTTTTGTCCTTCTTGTGATTCTTCTTTAGGGGTGTTGTTGACGGACGGAAGAGCTATAGGTTCTTGAACCTTGATCTTCTCCCTTTTACATAAGAGTACCTCATGTACCCTTAGAGCTCCTATTAACTCATCTAGAGTTAATGTCTTCATATCTCTTCCAACAGAGATAGCTGTGGACATGGCTTCCCAAGGAGGTGGGAGACTGTCCAAGATCTTCATGTTATTCTGGGCCTTTGTGAAGGTGATTCCCAGAGCGGTGAGTCCATTTAATATGGTTTAGAATCTTCCAAACATCATATCTATTGATTCTCCTTTCTTCATAGAGAACATTTCGTATTCTCTTTGAAGAGTGGCGGCCTTCCTCATTCTGACATCTTCAGTGCCTTCATATGAGATTTTGAGAGCATCCCATAGTTCTTTAGCGGTTTTATAGGCACAGAATCTATTGTACTCAGTTCTGGAGAGAGCACACATAAGGGCATATCTTGCTTTGTTGTTCAGCTCCATCATAGAGTATTCTTCATTTCCCCATTCTCCTTCAGGCTTTACAATGGGGATATCTCCTGTGGTGATTATGTTCCATAATCTGTATTGGGTTGACTTGATGTACATCTCCATCCTGTCAGGCCAGTAGGGATAATCATCTCCAGAGAACGCTGGAGGTTTGTTCATGGAGGCTCCTCCGGATAAGAACGACGGTCCTTGTGAGTCCATGTTGGATCTTTTCCTCTAGCAGCTGTGAGGCACTCAACCCTTAGAGGCTGAGCTCTGATACCAAACTGTAAAAGATAAACACAAGAAGGGGGGGTTGAATTGTGTTAATTAAAAATTTTATCTCTTTCGTCTGTGGGTTTCAAAGTTGTTCAGACGAAACAAAAATTTATGTTGAAAGATTGATTTTAATGAACAGACGTTATGATATGATTATCCCCTGTTAGTTGATCAAACGAAACAAAAATAAACACAGTTATTTTTATACTGGTTCGTCTATTCAAGACTACGTCCAGTTACTCAGCAACCACTGAGTTTTCACTACAAACCGTGAAAAGGTTACAAGTATTGTTTGAACCCGCCACTTCTCGCTATTACAAGATATTCTTTTTGCTCCCAGCTTTCTCAAAGGCTAAACCAACAAGGTATTCTTTGAACCCAGCCTCCACAGGCTAATACAAGAGGTATTCTTTGGAACACAGCCTCCTCAGGCTAAAATGCCACACAAGTGGACTTTGAAAGATGTTTTGAAAAATAGAGTTTTCCTCTACGCAGAGAGGTGTTTACAATAAAGCACAATTGGAGATATTGAGTGAATCCTTAAGAGGTAGATGAAGATAAGCGTATTCGCCAACTGATTCTTGAAGGTGTGAAGTCCTTTTATAGGCATCTTCTTCAAATAGTCGTTAGACACGTTTGAATGCCGTCGAGAGTCGTTGAGAAATCTTAGAGAGCTTTCCAAAAAGGTTGTCAGTTGTATTTGATTGATTGATAAGAGTCGCAATGATTTAGCGGACTAGGTTGTGTTGCGCAGATTTTTCTGACTTGTACAGAGATGTGACAAAAGGTGAAGACCTTTTTGATCTTGGAGTGTAAGTACGAATCCCTATACTGATCTTGGATGCTTCTCTTAAGTACTTCTTCAGATTTGAAAACTTGGCGCGAGACTCCAATTTTGACTTCACTTTTGGATAGACGATGTGTGTAATCAGTTGTAGTTGTTTCGTTTCATCCTATCGTCTTAGACTTCGCTTTTTGGACAGACGAAGAACTTAAGCTTGAGTAGTCCTCTTTCGTCTGTGCAAGTATCGTCTGATGACTTGGCTTTTAGACAGACGAAGAATCTTCACTTTGAAGGGTCTTCTTTCGTCTGTGCTGGTTTCGTCTTAGCAAGTCTTGGTGGCTTGATTTCGTCAGTCTTGTAATAATAAAAATCTTGAGGCGTTAATTTTCCTTGATCTAACAAAAGATCTGAAGAAATTTTGTGAATTTAACCTTGCTATTGCAAGTTAGATTTAAGGAATTTCTAAAGAGAAATGGAGTATGGCTTATGACAAAGAAGGTCATTGATATGGACAGATGAGCACAAATCTATTTGAAAGCATTAATAAGGTTTTCAAAGGCTGTTGAAATCTTCCAATAACAGCTTTGGTAAACTCAACGTATAGTCTTTGTTATAAGTATTTCGTAGAAAGAGATTGACGAGCGCATGAAGAGCTTAGTGATGGTCAGATTTATGGTTAAAAAATAATGCAAGCTATTCAAAGAAATCAAGAAGAAGCATGTTCCCACATTGTGCGTGTTTATGACATTCCCTAAACACAATTTGAGGTTGAAGAGTCATTCAATCCTTTGACTCTTCATGGGGGTAGTAAGTGGACTATAAATTTGACCGACAGATATTGTCAGTGTGGTCGGTTGATAACTTTCCACTATCCATGTTCACATGTTTTTGTTGTGTGTGGATATGTTAATATCGACTTTTTTCAGTACGGAGACTATGTCTTCAAGAATGAG
The DNA here is from genome assembly GCA_026586105.1 of Hylodesmum podocarpum. Lineage (NCBI taxonomy): Eukaryota > Viridiplantae > Streptophyta > Magnoliopsida > Fabales > Fabaceae > Hylodesmum > Hylodesmum podocarpum. The sequence continues at coordinate 6,407,902 of JALJEV010001371.1, forward strand.
ACTATTTAAAGGCATATTCGGTTGCATGGTGGCTTTAGGAAACGAAGATACATTCGCAGCTGTTGAGCAAGAATGGAAATTAATTCCTAGTCCATCAGCAATTCGTGGTAAAGTAAGACCAAAATTGACTAGAATTCAAAATGAGATGGATTTGGTAGAACCTTCTCAAAGGAAGCAAAAATATGGTTAAAAGGGTCATAATAAACATCTTTGTCCTACTAACTTGCAAATGTAATTAATGTTAATAAATTTGATATTGTCATTTATACGTAAATATGATTCTTAACTTTAATTTGTTACTGTTAATTGTTAATTTAGTTTCCGTTACTTTTAAAATGTAATTGTTTCATAATTTTACTTTAAAAATAATATGTAAACATAAAATCTAAAAAAACCAAAGATAAAGTAAAATAAATATCCATTTATGGAAAATAATTACAAATAAAACAAAATATAATAAATATAAAATAAGAAAAATAGAAAATGTCAGGGATGTGGAGGATGTCAGATATCGGTTCCATAAGGTCTGTCCCATCTTCTTGCATCTCCATCCGGATTCCTTCTTGGGCGTTGCTGTCTACTGGTTGTCGCATCGTGAATTTGTGGTTGCAGATCTACACTAAGTAAATCGTCCATTTGTGGAATATTATCAGGAATAATCCACGGTGGACTCGTGGGTGTGTCCAGGGTAGTGAGATCTACATCTTCTCCAGGTATAGGGATGGACCAAATAGATTATCATAAATCCAATTCTACGAAGATAAAACAAACTGTTATGGACTTGATATGGTAGACTGGCACGGGGTGGATACTTGTAAATTAGTGGCATCTGACATTAGGTGGTTGCGTGAACTGACCGAGTGTATTGTACATCTTAGCTCCTCTTTGTGGCATGGAGAAGGAATGTAAGGCTCAGCATCCACGGACGGTCAGTTGCATGTCAAACCACGTGCCTCCCAACTTTGAGGAAGGATCTGAGGATCCTCAACCGGCAATTTATGCCCCCAACTGGTGCATTGTGGCCAGATGTGTAACATGGTCCACCTGCCAAGAAATAAGTGTCACCCTTTCTCTGAGGTCAATCAAGTCTTGTGCTCAAAGTGCCCCCCTCCCCCCTCTAGTGATCCTATAAAGAAGAGCGAATCAACAATGTCACCTTAAAACAAAAATTTGATACGTCAATTGTTAGTTATGGTTGGTTGAGTAATTCACAAAATATATTTGAATAAAATAAAAATCACTTAGGATAGATATTTTACCAAATTGGCATGTTGGGCGTTCTTTCTAATGATGTACAACTTCGATTTCCTCATACACCACACTAAATAGTCATCGTTATAGCTTATCGGGCCAGTCTATGGTATGTCACCAATCACTAGCTGTAGTGGATTATTCCATTGCTCCAACACTAGTCGAAGGAGTTGCAGCCAATTATTGTCTTCTTTACATCTCAATGTCAACTGATGCAAACTCTAGGGCTAAGAAGGCATATAAGGAACAAACTGTTGCAAACCAAATTGCCGCATCACCTGATTAGGCTGATGCCACTCAGCTATCACGAAGCAAATGAAAGGCATCACCCCTCTCCAAATCTCGTGGCCAACCAAAAATATTTCTAGTAACATTTTAAACATTGGACCAGAATATAGTTACCACAAAAACTGCTTTAAAAAATAAAAAAATATCAAGTACCATTAAAATTAAAATAAAAATTTAATATTGAATTAAAATTTAAAAAAATTATTTAATTCCTCTGTTTTTAACAAGTCCTGCTTACGTCGAATATCATAAACATCATCTTCAAAAGAAATCATGTTTTGCACAAGAAGCCACCAGAAAAGAAAAATTATTAATTTCGTTTAAAATAATAATAGCCAATTAGAAATGAAAATTAGAAAATCAAACATTCTTATTTACTTGTGGCCAAATGAAGTATGTTCATCACGGGTAGTGATAACATGTGGCGATAAGCACATAAATTGTTCTCGCACTCATATTTGCACCAACATTGACATCCCACCAAAAGAGGCAACATCCACTCACGTGGCATTGCGTAGCTCCCAATACAAATGACCTAGAAGTGCATTGCCCTATGCATATTTTTTGGTATTTTTTAAATCCCCAAAAACTGTAAATATCTTAGAGACACTTTGGAGATGTTCTTAACAACAAATATTATGCCCCCAATTAAGCGTAGAATCCAAGTACGAGTGAAACGTCGGAGTATCTTGCCATCACCAAGAGAGGGTGTCACATCTGTAAACAGCTCGGCCAACCAACTTAACTTCACATATGACCCTTTCAAATCCTGCTAGGTTAGCCTGACACCCAGTAAGGCCTTTGCCTGATCAGCCCAACCACAAGCTTCCCATCCATAAGTAAACCTACCAACACTGAGGCATCCTCTAAGGTGATGGTACATTCCCTACACCAGATGTGGAATGTCTGGGTCTCTGGAGCAATCTAGCATCAAACTTCAGAGCATCAAACTTCAGATAACCAAGTCTGCATGCCTAGAAAAATCCCACCTTATGCAGGTACTCAACAATGGCATCTGAAACATCGTTTGTTCCTAATACATGGACAATAAACGTCTGAATTTTAATTTCTTATTCTCCCTAGTGTTCCATATGTACTAAAATATATAATATGGTTGCATCCACAAAACATATGTTGGATAGGACCTGAATCAATCCTAACATCACCAATAGAAGATAAAGATGTCATAATAAACCTGAAATTGGATTTAAGATAAAAAGTTTTTAGGAAGACTTCATGAAATAAAAGAAACATAATGAGTTTCAAATAAAAGATGGTGCGAAAACACAAAAAAATAAATTGTACATTTATAAATATTCTTACTTGAATTACTCTTTAAGTCAATTTTATATAGAGATGATTATTATAAAAAATATTAATAAATTAATTAATTATCATATCAAATAATTATAATTCAACATATAACTTAATAAATACAATATATATATATATATATTATTGTAATTTCTTTATTTAATTTTTTTTATTCACTTCTACTTTAAAATATATATTCAAGTACATTCCTATAACTTTTTTAAAAATAATATAATTTCCTTAAATCAAATTAATAAACAATACCACTAACACTTACATTACGCTTTACAAGGTGAAAATGAAAAAGAAAAAAGTCAAAAGGGAAAATTCAGATAATGGGAAAACTAAAAACTTGCAAGCAAAGGATACTTAGTCAAGAAGATGGCCAAAAACACGGAAAAAAAAAAGACCAAAACCGGGATAAAAAGTTGGTGCTTTTGTTAAAAAAGAAACATACCAAAAATCGTTTGCCATGGAATGAACGGGGTACATTGCCAAGTGGCCATGACATGGGCACATCAGAATTCAAAATTTATTAAAACTTTTATGAATAAATCATCAAATTTAGTGTATTAATATCATTATTTTAAATATATTAATATTATATAAATAATCACAATAATATTAATAATCATCTTACATAATTTTAAAATATCATAAAATTATTTAAATTAACCTCTTTATATTATAATAAAAATAAAGCGAAAATTTTTAAAGTATTAAATTTTATAAGTATAAAATTATTAAAAAGGAGTAAAAGGGAGTGATAATTTAAATATAAATTACTTTGATACATATCATATCCTAATAGTTAAGTTGATAAAGTTTTCTATCTAAATATTTAATAAAATTGCGTATCTAAAAATTCTATTGATTGAATTAAAATTATCACATACTAATTGATGTATAAATATGAAATTTGAATATAAATGAAAATGCTTGAATTGCGTTATAGACATAGAAAATTTTATTATACTATCTAATTTTTTTTAATGAATTGTTATTTTAATCTTAAAAATACGTGACAATATAATTTAATTTCTAATTAATAAAATATATAAAAATACAATATATTTTACATTTTAATTTTTAAAAAATATCTATCATCATTTTAGTTTTTATTTATTAATCTCTAAATTTATTATTTATTTAATTTTAATATTTTAAATTAAAAAATAAAATAATAATAAATAATATAATTAAAAAATAATAATAAATATTATCTAAAATTAGAATAATAAATATATTACATTTAAAAAAATTATTTTATTATCTTTCATAAATTAAATTTTTCAATTCACACACTTTAAGAAATAAAATAATAATTTATTAAAAACCTTTTTTTATTAATATATAATTTAGACATTAAATTCTTTTTCTTTAAATTTATTAAATTAATATAAATTGATAGTTTATTGAAACTTTATTAATAAAAAACATCCCTCATAAATACGAGTATTCAATGAATATTATTAAATTAATATAAATTGATAGTTTATTGAAACTTTATTGATAAAAAATCATCCCTCATAAATACGAGTATTCAATGAGTATTATTGATGAAAAACACCATACATAAATGTTTAGCATTTAATGAACATTATTGGCAAAAACAAAAAAACACCCACACATAAATATTTAGTATTCAATTTTATTTCAGTTGCTTTATGGTGGGCCCAGAGAGAGAGAAGAGTGTTGTGCTGCGTGCATAATCGTTCCTTCAACTGCTAAGCAAACGAGGGAAGAGTGAGGGGGCGCAACTCACTCACTCAGTCACGTCGTGGTGCCGAGTCAGTCACTCGTTTTCAAACATTGTGTGACACTCACCTTCACACCTCACATCAGGTGTGAAACACCTTCCAAATCCATCGGGTCGACCCACCCGTTTCACATAAATCATTTATTGGATATCATTTTTCCTTCTTAAAAATAAAAAACGGTCAAATAAAATTAATTGAATAAACAAATTACAAAAGACTCATTCAACCCATTTTTCTCGAAAAACCCAATAATCATTGATTAACGGATAAAAAAAATTAATAATTATGATATTAATCTTAAATATATATTATCAATAACAATAACAAATTTTTGTTAGAAATTAATTAAAAAATTTAATGAAGACTATAGTCAAATATCTTTTTTCTGCCAGAATATATTTTTATTATTAGTTAAAAATTATTTTCTTACAATTATTAATTAAAATTTAATTTTTTTATTAAATTTGTAAATCTCTCTTATTATTAAATTAATTTCAGTATTAACTTTATGGTTTTTAATAAAAGTTTAATTATAGAATAAAATTTTTACACAATCAATAATAATAATTTATAATGTATATATATATATATATATATATATATATTAAGGTGATTAAATAGAAATTTTTAAAAGATAAAATATTCTACAGTTAATTGAACTTAGAAAAGAGGTTGATTTTATTAAAAAAACATTTAAAATAACTTTAGACTTTAACTAAATTTTGAATTCTTTTTGACTTTTAAATATTTTGAAAAGCTGAAATAAATGCGGGAAAGAACTTTTAAAAATTATATTTAGCAAAAAAATAAATATAATTCTTTTACAAAAGCAAGGCCAAAAAACATAAAATGATCAAGTGTTGTAATATCGCCACCTACTATTTTATAGTTATGTAATTTTAAAATCATACCCGTCACACTATTGAGTGATAGGATTTCAAAATCATCGTTCTTTAAAAAACAAAACTCGGTCAAATAAAAAATTTGCAAAACAAATTTGGAAGAGATTTGACCCACTTTTCTCTTTGGGCAGAAAAACTCAATAACATTGATAAATGGATAAAGGTTATCGACACATATTTTAGTAGGTTTCTTTAAGATATTTTTCTTACAATTATTAAAATTTATTAAAAATTAAAAAAAAAAAAGTTATGAGTTTAATTTATTATTTAATGAGTCTTATTAAAATTTTTATTTTCAACCTACGTTATAATAGACTTTTTTAATAGAGAATAAAGAGTTAGTTTTTTAGACATTAAAAACATAATTATAATGTAAATTAGTTTAGTAATTATTTTTTAATTTATAAAACAAGCTAATTTATATTTATTTACGATCATGATTGTTTTAAAATACTAAAGTAAATCTCAAGGGAAAAAAAAAAAAAAAAACTATAACAAACAGGCTAAACGAACTTAACATACTCTCAAGTGTCATGATGTCAGTAGCGATTATTTCTTTATGTTTTTTTTATCCTCAAAGTGTTTATAAAATTGATTGCAGGATTAAGACTTCATGTAATAAGTCTCAATAGACAGATGAATGTACCCCAGAAAAGTCACAGCAGAAAACTCATTCTTCCTGTCATTATAAGATGAGTATTTAATTTATATAATTAAAGTTTATAATAAATGAATAATTAATTAATAAGTCTATTTCAAGATGAGTTATTTCTTATTTTGACTCTTTTAAAGATTTTTGAAATACAGTCAATAGATGGTTCATGACTGAAATTTATAATACAAATATATTGGGACATATAGATTAATTATATTTTAAATTTAAATTGTGATATAATGTATAAATAGAGTTAGGTTTATTAAAGGGCTTAAGTAACAATGTTTTTTATATCTATTTATTTAATTGGTGAGTAGAAAATAAATGCAGAGAAAATTTGGTTTCTAGAAAAAAAATTCTTACATAATTATAATTTTGCGCTAAAATAAATTTCAAACTTTTCTCTCCTCCTTCTCAACCAAACATAGATCCAAATTATCACTTAAAAATGTTCTCACATTTAATATTTGATATTATTTAGAATATTATGGAGAAAAAAATATAGAGTATTTTTAACAATCGATATTTTTAGAATATTATGGAGAGCCAAAAAATTTGTGATATTTCTAATCATTTATAAAAAAAGAATAAATTAAAATGACTTATTGAACTTCAATTTAGAGATAGAGATGAGAGAGGGTATATTGAAAGGGATACACACTGAATAAAATTAAGAATATTAAGATAAAATAAATAATTTCAAATGATTAAAAGAATTTAAGGCTAATATATTATGTGGAATTGTGTGAAATACATCTTCAAAGGAAAGAAGAGACCATATTAATTAAAAATATCTGATTATAATAATGGAGAGAATATGGTCCAACTCTTGAAATGATGTATTTTGATTAATAAAATAAATGTGTTAAAAAGTTTATTATTGAGAATTATTTTAACAGAATTGTTGGCTTATCAGTACATATTTTAAAGAATACAACTGAAATCAAATGAAATATATTATATATTGTAGATTTTAATAATTATTTTAAAATTTTCATATGATTTGTACTTAATAAATTAATAGATTAAATATTTTTACATTGATAGTTAATAATAATATTGTCTAATTACATTTTTACATTAATTAGTTGTTTGATAATCAACACACCAAAATCCTAACCAACACACTAAAAATATTGTTTGATAATCAAATTAATAATTTTTATTATTATTGTCTGATTATTAATGATTGAAGCAGAAATACTGAAATAGTTCTAACACATTTAGTAAATAGTTGAAATCCTTAAAAATAATCATTATGTGTTTGGAGAAAAAAAATGTTGTTAGAAAATGCAAAATTCAGTTTGATAATCATTATGTGTTTTTAAAATAATCTTCAATTATTAATTAAAAAATATACTTAACTAAAATAAATTGAAGAAATAAAAGTAATTTAATTTTTTTTAAGAGTCATAACCTTTAATTCTTAAAAGTATCTGTCTAAGAATGCATTAAAATACTCTTAAAAAACAGTCTTAAACAACTATACATTGTAAAAATACTCCTAAAAATTCAATATGACATTGACTATTATTTTTAACAATTTTCCTGTCTTTACTTAATCATTATGTTTATTATAAATGAAAATACAATAACCAAGGCGAAATTAAGAAGTTGATCTTAATTTTTAATAAATAATAAATATTCAATAAGTTATTAAAAATATAATTCTAAATAAATTATCATGAATATTAAATTAATTATTAAAAATATATTTATACTCTTTTCATTTTACACACTAAGATAATTTGTTTAATTTATTTTTAAAATATAGTTACTAAAATATATACCTAAAGTATATACCTACAATGTCTCTTTATTACGATATTTCATTCTATACGAGTATATTAATCTATACAAAATCTTATGTTATTTTTTATTTAAATTTTTATTTAAATTTATATTTAAATTTATACAAGATTAACATAGTTATGCATTATTCATAGTTATTGAAGCGTGTACATATAACATCATCGCATTATATTGTATTATTATAAATAAGCATAAAGATAAAGTTTAAGTTAGATAATTGTAATGCATCTATATTAGGTACTATCATTCTAAATGAGTGTAAATATCAAAATTCACAATTTAAATAGGAGAAAATTTCATGTCAGTCCTTGTTAAATTTTATGTAAGATTAACATTGTATTACATTAGTTATAATTGTTAAAGTATATACATGTAATGTCACGTCTCTGTATCATAATATTAACTTAGTAAGATCACACCATTCTTTTTAATTTTAATGATATAAATTTATATATTTAATTTTATATTTTTATGTATAACATATGTTTACAGTTATTTTTATAATTTGCAAATAAATTAAACTGTAAATAATTTTTTCTTATCTCAATTTAATATTTTGATAATACAAACTTCACATCATTATTTATTAATTTTAATAATATAAATTTACATATTTAATTTTAAATTTTTATGTATAACACGTATTTACATCGAGAGTTAATTTTATAGTTTACAAATGAATTAAATTATAAATAATTTTCTCTTTTGCATGTTAAAAATCTTCAAATCTCATCTTAATATTGTAATAGTACAGACTCACACCATTTCTTTTATTAATTTTAATAATATAAATTTAAGTATTTAATTTTAAACTTTTATGTATAACATATATTTACATTAATAGTTATTTTTATAGTTTGCAAATGAATTAAATTATAAATAATTTTCTCTTTTGCATGCTAAAATTCTTCAAATCTCAACTTAATATTTTTATTTTCTAAATTTTTAGCTCAAACTTATTTTCCACATAACACATCATCCAAAATGTCAAACACATTTATAGAAAAAAAAATTAATCTTGTAATTGATAAAAAAATAGAAATTTGTTAGAATAGATGGAGATGTCATTAGAAAGCCAAAGGCTCTAATTACAATATTTTAAGAAATGATTTACTACAAATATTCTTTTCAGAATCAAAATCCTTCTCACGTGTTTGGTACCTCTACGAACAGTCGCGACCCATGGAAAGAGCGAAACCGAGTAATCATGAACCAAAACCGAAAAGGGTTGAAATTAGAAAATGGGAAGACCATAACCCATTTACCCAATGCCCCACTCCACTCCCTTGCATGGAAGGCGCGTGCACTTTCTCCACCCTCCCGCGCGTGCCGACAAAAGCACCGCTTCTTTTCCCTCTTCTCTCTCTGTGCCCCACCACCAATTTAATAGATTAATATTATTAATTAATTTATTAAAAAAAAAGAGACTAAAACCGTTTCCCTCTGTTTGGAGACAGAGTGTACTTAAGGGCAATGCTCTGTTCTACTCTCTCAGATCCACCATATTCTTCTCTCTTTCGTTTCACTCTCTGTTTTCTTTCAACACTCTCTTGCAAAATTCTAAGTTTGAGTTTCCTTCTCCATGGCTGATAACTTGGTCGACGGCGAGTTCTGGCTCCCTCCTAAGTTCCTCACCGAGGACGACGACAAGCCGTGTAACGCAAAAATGAACAAATACAGCAGCAGCAACAACAACAACAACTTCTTTGGCATAAGAAACGACGACATTTTCGACGCCGTGTCGAGGTCTCTGATCCCTTACCTCAGTTCGTGCAGCGAGACTGACAGCGAGGAGGAGGAACACGTTGCCGAGTTGACTCGCCAATTCGCTCTATCAACTCTCGAACTCGATGTCAACTCTGAGAAACCCAAGGTAACAAAATCAAAAACAATCACACAGAGCCCTTGTATTCTTTTAAAAAAATAATATTAACCAGACAGCTTTATTAATTAATTTTTTTTATAATTTATGAAGGACGTGTTTGCGAGACGTTCACCGCAGTCAACGTTGAGTGCGTTGGGGAGCAGCGGGAAGGGGTCGAGTCCAAACGGCACCGTTTTGGAAGTGAACTCGCAAAACGCGACGTTTGATCTGCTGCGCGCGGCTGCAGGGGAAATGGAGAGGATGCGCCTCGACGATAACGTCTCCGGTAACGGTAACGGTTTTGTCTGTAATAATAAAATCAACGAGCCGAATCCTTCCCCTGTTAACGTTAACGCTAACGTTAACGCTGGCGTTGGGTTGGGTTTTTACTCTCAGCCGCAACAGCAACAGCAACAGCAACAGCAGCAGATGCAGCAACCGTTGCTTTGTCAGCAGCAGTTACATGTTGCGCAAGTGAGTGACAGTTTCTCGGTGTTAAACTTTATGCTATTGTTTTTTGTGTTTTATAATATGTATGTGTTTGTTTTATTTGTAAATTTTTTTTGCAGTCTGGGATGATGAGGCCACAGCAGCAAATAGTGAAGCAGCAGCAACAGAGGCAAATGGTCCCCAACGGAGGAAGGAACAAGAACAACATCAATATCATTAACAACAACAACGTTAGGGGTTTGTCTGGTTGTGCATGGCCTCCATTGCAAAACGGGAGTGGCATGAGGGCTGTTTTCCTGGCTGGGAAAAGGGAAAGTGCCGGAACCGGCGTGTTTTTGCCTCGCTCTGTTGAAACGCGTAATGACTCTCGCAAAAATCCAGGTAAGAATTTCTGTATTTTTTGTTTAATTATTTAATGATTTTCTTAATTTGTTTTTTCTTAATTGTAATTATTGACTTTTGGGGTTTGTGTTTCAGTTTGTAAAACTGCGCTGGTGCCTGATAGAGTGGTACGGGCGTTGAATCTGAATAAGGGTGTTGTGGGTGGTGGCAACTTGCAGCAGCAGCAGCAGCAACACCACCTGCAACAATGTTTCAATGGGGGAAATGGTAATTTTCACTTGGCTATTTATTTTCCATGTCATTTTTTATTTTTATTTTGTTGTAATTTTTGCGGGTGTGGTAAATGGTAATTCACCTGGCATTTTATTTTTTGTCACTTCTAATTTGTAAATTCTTTTATTTAATTTTTGGGGTGTGGGGCTGGAAATGATAAAAAAAAACTCTTGGCATTGAATTTTTTTAATTTCCTTATTACTATGTTAATTTTTGGGGTGCGTGGCTGGGGGCATGTATGTGGATGGATGTTGGTGAGTTTCTGATTTCTTATTTGTTGGTCATGTGCAGGATCAACGGTTTCAAGGGCTTTGGGTAATAATAACAATAATAATCATTACTATGGTTTTTCTCTTCAGAAGCGCAACAACATGAAGCCGCAGGCGCAAGTGGTGAACCAAGAGATCCAGTTGCCTCAAGAATGGACTTATTAATCAATAGTTATTACTAGTTAGTCTTTTGTTTTTCTGGTTCGGTGAAATGTTCTTAGTTTTTAGCTTTTAGTTTATGTTATATTCTACAGGGAATAGTAATATTGTCATTATTGAAGGGTAGAAAGTAGAAGCATTAGGAAATAGGGTATTTTGGTTCAAGGGGAAGAAAGAAAACGTAGGTTCTCTTTTTTCCTTGGGGTTTAATTCATAGTAGAAGGTAGAAAATAATAAGTCAGGGGTATTTTCTGGATAAAGCTATTGATGAGTGGCAGCTAGTATGAGCAGATGTGGCAGTGATATCAGTGACTTTTGTTCTTTTTGATGCCTCGGGAAAGGCGAAAACGGTGGATGGTAAATTTTTTTGCCCTCCCTTTCTTGGGGCAATGGTTTTTGGATAAAATAAAAAGAATTTCGAAGGTTAAGGAGCAATTAACTTTCGAAGGTTATAGCGTATGAATCAGAATGTAATCATTTGAGGTTATTATAATTCGCTCTGATCACAGCCTGTCTAGTATAAAGTAATAATGGAATGATAATAAATTTTCATTTAATGATACTCTTTTTCAATGATTTTTTTATTGTGTTCATTTTTTACTTTTATGTTCAACCGTCACGACCCTTTGTGGGGTTCTATTTGATTACCATGTTAACTAATGACAGCTTTAGTGTAATTAATTCCTATGTTAAAATTGGTAAATTATTTCTTAAATTCCAAGTTAAGGGTTTCTTTGACTTGTTGACACGACCCCTTGGTGGTGTGCATTAAAGTTGCTTTTGCTTACCCCAAGAAGCAGTGGCAGCTGGATTTGATTTGTATTTTGGATTTATGTTATTTACTCTTTTTTTACTTTATATTTTGATTCTGACTGTTATTAAAGAAAATAGTGCTGACTTTTTCTGAATAAAAATACCCGCTTCAATATATGTTATTGAAATTAATTAATTTTCATATTAGAATTAGAAATTAAATATAATTGAGAATTTAATCTTATTTTATAATTAATATAATATTTTATGGTACGTGTGGTTTTCAAAATACTGAATGACATTAATAGCTTTGAAAGTAAAATATCATAATGAAATCAGTATGATAGTATATGGCAATTAAAATTTTAATTTAAATATATCTACTTTTACATCTAAAAAAATATCTGTCTGTACATTTTTACCAATCCCGATTGTGAATTCGTGAGTTTGGATTAAGAATGCGAAGAGTCTGAATGGAAATAATTTGAGCTGTGGCCTCTAGTGAGTGGGAATTTGGTTTCACTCTTTTCTAACTCCATGAGGCCTTGTAGTAGATCCTGGGGTTAAGTGGGTCAGCTTGCATGCGCTGACATTATTTTTCTTTTTCGTCTTCAATCCTCAGGATATATAATATTTTAAATTGTGGTGAACATTCATTTTAAAATTTAATTTTGATTCTAAATATATTACGAAATTTTAAACCATTTGTTACGAAATTCAATTGATTCAGGGACTGTTTTTTAAAAAATAATATCTCAATTGGTGAGTATATCTTATTATAATAATTCAAGGCAGTGGGTATATACCTATATCTGGTTCGATATTAATGCAATTTTTATCCTCGTACTTATTAAGTACTGTACCGTCGTATCATAGTAGTTGGCCCCTCAACTCTGGCAAGGATACGTTGATTCATCAGAAAAAACTATCGGCACACAATCTCAAATTTACTCGACCTGACCCCAAGATTTTGAGGGGCTTCGATATAAGAAAATGTTAAGAGTGGAGATTACATTTTTTTTTGAATGTTCTAATTTATCTAAACTCTTGATAATTACGGAAGATTTAGTTTATACTAAAATATAGGTACCTACTTACCTATATCCACTCGTGGGACTCACACTTTATTTGTATTATATTAAAAACGTCAACATTTGATATTATAAAAGAAAAACATAACATTAACTTATTCAAATTTAAGTCATAAATAAATATCATTTATGGAAGTTATTTTTACGGTTAATGTTCTAATCATTTTAAAAAAACTTTAATTAAACTTAAACATCCTGCTTATTTGAAACTAATTTGCTTAGGTTAAAAAATTACTAACTAATAAATATACCATGTTAATTTTTTTTAAAAAAATAGATAGAATAATAGAAGGTCCCGAGTTTTACTCCATGTCTAGTTCATTCATGATCATAAATTAAAAGATAACTTTTTTTTATTGAGAATTGGATAGGATGATGTGATATATGATGTTGAGGTGGATGTATCTAGGTATGATATTTGGTTCTTCAAGTTTGGTGTTCATCAAAAGAAAATGGTATTTGTAATAACTATTCGATGCTTAAATTAGTATGAGAAAATAGGTAGTTTTGTGGAGTAAAGGTACGAGTAAGACGAGAGTTTAGAGATACTTTTTAAGGGATAAGTCTCTATTTATATGTTGTGGAAAAGTGACTTAATTATCCGAAAAATGTAGGTATAATCATAGTGATTAACATAATTGATATTAACAAACAATGATTAGTTAAAAGAAGTTGATGACATTATAGGTTTAGAAATACATATCCTTCCTAGTTAAGTAAGAAAAATTGTGAATAAATTACCATTAATTCAACATATCAAATATCAACTTGTGAAAATATAATAATATTAAATGTGATATGAAGTGGATGATACTCATTTTCATATATTACACACATAATTATTTTTTACATATATATATATATATAATTATTTACTTAGTATAAAATTAAAACTATATTAAATGTTGATTGTGCAACTATTAAGATTTTAAAAGGAATTAACATAATTATTATATGAGTAAAATATATTCTTAGGAAGAGAATCACATTAAAAAAAAAAAAAAAGACACGGGAACAAATCGCAGTGGAATGAGCACCACAGTTATGCATCCATATCGGTGAAAATTTAGGAGTAAATATCCATCCTCGTTCCCACCTCCAGTAAGTGGGTAATTACTTTCCCCACGTACAATTTTTGTGGGTACCCGTAGGGTCAATACATCAACTTTTCATCGATAAATTATGTGTATCATTAATAGATCTCATTGTTAATCAGGGGTTAATATTTTTTAACAATAAATGCACCCTTTATTTTTCATAATTGACTGAGAAAATATTATCTTTTTTTATATATAAAAAAGATAAATGACATTATATAATTATGCATTAATTTTTTTTTATTTCTTATTTTATTTAATTTTTTCAATCCTTCAAAAAATCAACTATTATTATTAAGTAGTTATATTAACATTATGGTAATTTAAAAAAATTCTGTTAGAAACTGTCACAAATTAGTGTTCGTTAATCACTGAACAACAAATCGGAATGATGAAAAAATAACAAATTTTTTTCCCAAAATACTAAAAGAAAAATATAATTAATAACTAAAAAATAATTCTAAATAAGTTGAAGAATAAAATACTTAATTAATCCTATAATTTATATTACAACAATACTGGAAAAACTTCTATACGATCAATATATATATATATATATATATATACACGTAGCATTATCTACCCTAACATTTTGACAGTATTAAGATTTTACTCAGAGAATTTAATTTTGGAGGAATTTTACTAAAATAGGGCCAATTTTGTTATAAAATTACTAAAATGGATAATTTTTAAAAAATTCAATCAAAACAAGATAAATTATAGAGTAAAAGTAATTTTAACAAGATAAATCGTAATACCCTTACGATTTTATAGAGGGTGAATTTTAATAAAAATCACAATACGTGGACGATTTAATCGTAATAATCGTAAGGGAATAGCCATTTTGGAAAGGGAAAATAATAATAATAATAATAATAATAATAATAATAATAATAATAATAATAATAATAATAATAATAATAATAATAATAATAATAAAAAAAAAAACAACGAAGCGATTGATTGTTATTGAAAATCCTACGTACTATGCGATTTTACAAGCCATGTATATTGTTTTTTATATTTTAAAATATAGCTTGTTTTAAATTGATTTAAAAAATAGCTTAATTGTAAGGGATTTATAATAATAATATTAACATTATTTATATATTTTAATATTTAATTATTTTGATAAACTAAATAAATTAGTGATAATTGAATAAAGAAATTCTCAGGTGTAAATCAATACCTATCAAAATGAGTAACTAATAATTTACATAAAAAATTTTAAAAATATTATTTAAAAGATGGATTAGAAAGTAATATACAAAATTATATATTTTGTTGTTAAGGTGAATGACTATCACACTTATGTCTCTAGGTTCTCCATAATTCATGTTTATTAAGTTTTTTTTCATCTGATTAATCATCTTATTATGTATATGTGTAATGTTTGACCTTCTTATCACCTGGATTAGGCATTACTAATAGAATTCTCAGCTTCAACATTTTTTTCACCATATTACTTTAACTTCAAATATTTATTTTAGAGGATAATCTCCTCTTTTCTTCAAACTCTGAATATATTTTTTACGGAGAAATCTCTACTCTATATCATTGTTAATAGCCCACTATTTACATACAACTGGGTTACCACCACTAAAAGCATACTATTATCCTTAAATGTGAATTTGAATGAATAATACATATAATAATGACAATAACAATACATTTGAT
Source organism: Hylodesmum podocarpum (assembly GCA_026586105.1). Classification (NCBI taxonomy): domain Eukaryota; kingdom Viridiplantae; phylum Streptophyta; class Magnoliopsida; order Fabales; family Fabaceae; genus Hylodesmum; species Hylodesmum podocarpum. The sequence goes on from JALJEV010001371.1 coordinate 6,423,859, forward strand.
AAAGAACATGACAAATGTAGTACTAGTATTTATAATTTCGATAAACAATTTTTGTCTTATAATTATATAGTAAGATGAAAGGAGATTAAATTAGTCAAAATTACTCTATGTAACTAGAAAACATTCTTAGGGGACATTATTACGTAAGTAAATTTTATTTTATAAATTGATATATTTATATTTCTACTATTAATAATGTTTTTCTATTGTATTTTTTTTTTATCATTTTAATATTTTTAAAAATTAAGTTATTATATAATATATGTTGACTTCAACTATTAGAACATATAATTTTATTGAATAATAAATATTTAAATAAATTATTTAATTATAAATAATTAATATTTTTTAGTAAAAAATTTTATAAAATAAGAAATTTTCTTAACGTGAATCGCACGAAAAAAATTGATAGCAAATCACAAAGTCATTCAGCAAATTTTTATACCAAAATCGTGGCAATAACGACGTTTAAAAGTTAGATTTACGGAAGAACCGCTGATGCGAAAATCGCACAAGGGGTGCGATTTTGCAATACTAAAATCGCACAGAGGCCATGTTTTACACCAATTTAGTAACTTCATGTCAAAGTGTGCCCCGTTTTGGTAACTTTGAAGTTTGAATTTGATTAAAATTGAATTTTGTAAATGTCCCTATTTCTTAGTTCTGTATAACATTTGAACGTGTGGAATTAATTGAGCACTCAGGGATGCATGTAATTTAGTCTCTCATTTTATTTTTAATTTTTAACTTTTTATTTTTTTCCCCACTGTAAAAAAATATTTTAACCGTTATAAAGGAAAAATAAGTGTATGACCTTCCCTAAGTCCATCACATGAGCGGGTCCGAAACGGTTCAAGTTGAACCATGAGGACTTCATACATACGTATCTCGTCTAAGTACTTAATGTTTTGTTTTTGGACTTCTTCTAAAAGGTAGGTCTCTCATTTATATAGTTACTTATGTGTGTTTAATATCTTTTATTTTTTTCCACGTGAGATATTATTTGCATCTCAACTATTTTTATATCTTTTTTGACAAAAAAAAATAAATTCTGCTGGAAAAAATTTAAAGATGTGATAAAATATTTTGGAGAGATGTTTTCAAAATACTAAAGAAAATCTAAAGTAAATGAAGGATAAAAATTGAATTAAATGGTTAAGAAATGAGTAGGTATTTTTTGTTGGGTTTGGGAAAGTGGGAAGGCGCGCGTGAAGGGTTCGATACTTTGGTGGGGATGGATGGCGAACGTGCCATGCGTTACGCTATGCCATGTTGGGTTATGTGTCTAAAGTGTATCTGACTCGGTCATCGCTGATGCGGTGTGTGTGGGACACTTGCTAACCACATCCCCTCTTCGTGCCCCACATTTTCTCCCTTTTCTTTTTGCCAACTCCTTCGAATCACAACTGGTCTATTTGTTATGCCTTTTTCTTTTGATTTCGAGTTCTACAATGAGCAAGAGTAATTCATTGGCTACTGGGAATTTGTTATTTTGCTTAATAATTCTAATCGGTTAAGTTTCCTTCATATGCTCGCCATGATTTGCTCTCTATTTCGGAATGTGCACTTCGCATAGTGTTCGTGATTTTGTCCACGTTTTTTTTATTTTATTTTTATATTTTTTCACGTTAATAACTTTTTTTTGGGGTGAATTTTCACGATCCAATTTTTAATGGTTTAAGTGCCAGCTTGTCATGCTGATATATATAGCACACTAGTTATATTCACGTCTATAGCTTGAAGAATACTTACTTTAAAAATGTATGTATTTAACAATTTTAAGGATTTGAATTTCGAACTACCCAATTCAACATCATGCGTGAGTCGTGGGTTGATTCTAAAAAGCTGTTCTATTGGTTTGTCCGTTAGACTGCATTTGACTGCGATGAAAATGACGAAAAAAAGAAGTGAGAAATAGAATAAAATATAGAATTATCTGAGAGAAGTGAAAAAGAAAAAAAAAAAAAAAAAGAAGAAAAGAAAAGATAATTAAAATAGTTATGCATTCTATAACAATAAATTATTGCATGCTGATCCAACAAGGGACAATCAATTATAGTCCATTCTATAATTAGTTATGCCTTTTTGTTTTTTTCAAACATTTTAAAAAACTGACCTAATCCATTATGTGTAAAAGTACATTTGACAATTGTTTTCTCTGGATTTATGAAATTAATATTAAATAATTAATTATTTAAATTTCAGTAATGAATTATTATATATATTACTTTTATAAAATTAAGACTCAGATGTAATTGATTATGTGAAAAACATATCAAACTGACGGAATTATTGACATTTATTCTTATGTTTTCTTTTCCTTTCCTATTTTTGGAAGAACACACGATAAAGTTGGTCTGGCTCATGATCTGATGTTGATGTTTGGAGCTGTATTTCATTCTATAGAGCAATTTTTATTTTTATTTTTAATTTGTCAAGCGCAGTTTAAAACATAACATACATGTAAATTGTCATACTTTTAGTGAAGAAAAATTGACTTAACCAACTGAACACTGAGAAAGAATGACATGAAGGAATGATCTGGCAATTAAAACGTCACATATTTCATGAATTACAAGAGTTCTTGCTAAAAATAATTTAATATTTTATATATTTTTTTAATTCAATTTAAATACACTTCATCTAATTATGGATTGACATATATTTTTTAAAAAAATTATAAAAAAATTTAACTAACTTGTACATTTACGAAGAAAGATAGTTTATAATATTTAATTTTATTAATCTTAATTATATATAATTTTTTTTTTCAAAATCATCATTCACTGAAATATGTATCAAGAATAAAAAAAATAAGAGATTAAAAATGAAACATAAGAGATTAAAAATGAAACATCAATTAAGTAAATTATATTTAAAAAATAGCATTTTTAAATATGATAAAGATAATTAAAATTTAATTATATTTGACTTTACTTTTTTTTTTTCTAATGATGTCATGAAATAGTAAATGATAAGACTATTTACTTTTTTTGTAATAATTACTTTAAAATTTTATTTAATTGATTAAAATGTAAAAATATAATTATATTAACATTACATAAAAATTAACTATTTTTTAAATTTGTCTAATTAAAGTCACTCATACTCAAAGAAGAGAGTGATTTTCATGCATTAACTTTTCTAAACATTACCTGATTATTTTTTTCAAAACATAGATTTAAATGTGAAGAAAAATTGTTACTTTATATTTCAAAACCTAATCTTAATCAATTCAATTCTATATAGTAAGACATGGAATGGCTTCTCAGATACAAATTTTCTCTTAACTGCCGGATTTTTCTCTTTGGCGAAATTTTGGTAGTGTTGGTCAAATTTGGATGGCACAATGAGACTATCTGAAAGAATGTGCACATGACTAGCGCACACGCAAATTACATTGCATTGTGCGTTATATGGACACATGACACGAGCCAGATCTGCAGATTCTAACAGGGTGGTTCTGTCCTGCAACAGTGGTTTTCTGCTGCAGAGGCATTACGGGTACCCTCAGGAAAGTGAAGCATTGGATTCCATTCAAGTTTCAAAGAGGTATCCTTCGTTTTTCCTTGGGATGCTTCTATTTACATCCCGGTTACCAGAGCATGCCATTTGTTTTACATTTCTTTGGTAACTTAGTAGTCCTTTTCTGGAATTTTAGTGTGCCCTCTTCTAGCTTTGCATTTATGTACCTGGGAAATAGGATTCGTACACACAATGAGTAATATGACTGATAAATAAATATTATTCAATGAATAAAAATGATAAATAAAAAATATGGAATCAATTTCCATCAAAATAAAATAAAAATAAGAGCAACCTTTTAGCTTGTAATGCAATAACAGAGGCAGAGAAATGGTTACACAGTGTTTCTACTATTCTAAATTTTTCCTCTTCCCTGTCGCTGTAATTTTTGTTTTGTTTCATTTTGTTCTGTTTTCTTTTACTATTAAATGATGTTGTAACTAAAATAGATTGAAAAATATGCCTAATATTTACATAATATTATCTAAAATGACCAAGAGTTGTACAAAATTAATAATTGATACAAAGACTTAATCATAAACGTCGAAATTACAGAATATTAGTATAATAGTTAGTAGACTAAATATAGGTTGGCTAAAAGAATTAGGCTCGAGCTACGAAGTATGGACTGAACAAATAAACTAGAATGAATTGATATGAGTCGATATTAAGATTTATTATTTAGACCTAATACTCAACATCAAACGTGAACACTGAATATTGAAGGCTGAGCATTAGGGTCAACACACGAGTGATATGCAATATGATTAACAATGAAAATTAAGGATAGAATTCTTAATTAGTAGATTTATTAGAGGAAATCGTGAGTTAAATAACTTAGACGTAGAGGTTATAATGATATAGTGCATAAGAAAATAGTATAAATATATGATAGAGCCTGGTAAGGGAATGATTCTAAAATCTTTTATAGTTCTAAGACTAAATATTAACTTAAACATCATAGTATTTTTAACAAGCACACTCCTTCTTTCACTTGGTTGAGGATTGAAGGTAGGAAGCCAAAGACTAAAGTCTAACTTCCAAAATTGGACATCAAGGAGCAAGAAGTACTTTGCAAGTACATTTTGACGCCTACGATGAGGCGCAAAAGTAAAATATCATCTTGCGTCCTACTGAAGTATTGAGCCAAAGACGAAGATTACAAGAAGTAAGACAGATGAGCAACTAATAAAAAATCGCTACTGTAGAGGGAAACATTGACTAGAGATGTGAAGGATGCATCAACAACATTACCTAAAGCTTTAGTAGTTATGGGAGGAGAATGCGAAGTTGATGGAATAACATATCCAGATGAGCATACTGACGTATACATCACACAAGTGGGCCTATACATGACAAAAAATATGGTGTTATATTGAGTCTTCCCCACTTCATCAAAAGGACCAACCTTAAACTGGATAATTTATCTTCCACCTAACTTTAGTGACTCTTTTGATGGATTAGTCTCCATGTTTGGCACATAGTTTGCCATGAGTTGACCTCACCACTTAAGTTTAGTAGCGTTGGTCAATATCAAACAAGAGAAGAAAGAACCCTGAAAAACTTTTGTGGAACAGTTCAACAAGGCAATTCCAACTTTTAAGAACTTGGATATGGCCATATTCCTCCACCATCTCACCACATCACCACAAGAATGAGACCTTTTTTAAACAAACTTTGTAAAAGACCACCCATTAACCAATGGAAGAATTGCTTGGTATTATCCACGGCATCCTTATTTCTTAGGCTTTAAGAATTGTGATAGTTGAATTTAGAGTATCAATTTACAACAATCTTAAAAACATGGGAAACGATAACTCACTTTGTGAGTATATAAAAAAGATAATAGTTGTTCTAAGAAAAAAAAGTTGAATTCAACCGTGGCCCATTAAGTAAATCAAACTAATCCAATTATAAATGGGTTAGGATGAGCTATAAAAAATTTAGAAAATCAAACCGATCTTATTTGTTCAAATTTCATTTGATCGAGTAACGAGTTTAACTAAACTTAATCTGGACCAAAATGTGAACACCACTAAAAGAATATTCTACGACATTTTTATATACCAAAAATATAATTTAAAAACTAATTTCATAACAAAAAATTCAACTATTTTGACCTACTACAAATTATAAGAGCTTTTTATGTAGTTTTACATTTTGATAATTGTATGATTTTTTATTTTTTTTTTTTATTTTTTTTTTTTTTTTACGTGAGTGTAGTATTAGAATAGTAGGGATGGTTAATAATTAGGAGAACAAAATGGTAAACTTAGCATTAATTATTTCTTTTTATGTCTTATACTTTTTTACTTTGACCTTTTAAAATTTATTTTATAGGGGCAACTCGTATATTTAATGAAGGCAAAAACAAAGTTATCAAATCTACTTAATAAAAAAATAAAATCTTACTGCCTGTTACATTAATTACAATTGAACATATTACACACAGACATAGGATATGTATATATTCGTTGACGCAGTTTGAAAGTTTTCCTCCTAAGAAAATTGTGAGAAACTAAGTCATTGTAAATGGTGGATCATGATATACAGACACTGTCCCAAGTATCACTGAAATTTTCCTTATTGCAAACATCAATCAAAATCAGGTGCATCGCATATAGCATGTATAAGGAAAACTACAGAAATTAATTTGTGGCGTAATATACTATTACAATGAAAAATTAATGCTAAAGCCTTCAACAGAAAAATAAATGAATATTTGGGAAGAGAAATATACAAATATGGTTCGATTTTTAAGGCAAAATATAAAATTCCATAAATCCAATAAGTAATGTGTATTTATCTATTGAAGCTTTTATCATAAATAAACCATCAACTTTGTCCGCTGGAATATCATTCTTTATCTTAAATAGTTTTTTTAAAGTATTAGAAATTATATTACATAGTCCCTAAAGTAAAAAAAAAAAAAAAAAATCCTTCAAATTTACCCTCAAAAAGATTAAATTGATACATTTTCAATACTCTAAAAATTACTTATACAATTTCAATAATTTAATGACTATTTAGAAGAAAGGGTAATAGCTGCAGGATAAAATTAATGGTTTATTATTTCATCACATTTCTGCTCCCACATAATGCTTCTTCTGCATATTGATTTTGACACAGATAGTGAAAGTCAAAGTATGATAATGTGTTTAGGTTACTCTTGTAGCTCCTGTTTGACCAAGGATGAGTTGAAATGAAACATGAAGTCATTGATTTAGCAATCATATAAATGTGGTCTGCGTATTCGATAGTACTGTTGTTGGACTTAAAGGGCAGTGATGGTGATTTCCACAGCACAATTTTGAAGTTTGTGTTTCCATCAACATTTGTGTTTCCATCAACATATGACACTTAATGACATCATCCTGAGAGAAAAGAATTAAGTCCCACGATGAAATGTGAATTATTTTATATAAATAAAAAGCACAAAAATATAAGCATTAATTTAAATGAAATATCCTGTTATTACCTTTTGAGTTTGGTTCAAGAGTCTCATAATATAAGGAATATATATATCTGATGTTGGTGGAAGTAACTGGTCTAGAATGCACCATATTGCAGATATACCAACAATGCTTGGCCTGAATTCAAACATCTTTTGGTCTGCAACATGGTTTGGACATAAATAAGCAAAATGTTGATTCCTTCCTTCCAGGTGCAATTGCAAAAATTGAAATTTGCCTTGCCCTTATGCATTATAGTTTTATTGGTTAGATTAATAAAAAAATCTCTTTAAATAAAATATCATAGGAAAAATTACTCAGCATGGGTATGTATACCCAGGTATAAAGATAGTTTGAAATGTATACATACACAAAATCAAAATAAATGTGTAATTTATAATCCAAATCTTACTGAAAGCCTATGCAAGAAACCATAATCAACAAATTTTCATTATTTTCACTGTCTGCATAAATTCATAAAAGTAAAAAATAAAGAAAAAGTAAAAGTAATTTAATTGCACTCACATACCTAAAGTAGATTGGACAAGGAGCTGAGTGACTAGTGAGATAAACTTGTCATAAAGATGAGGTTCCAAGAAATGAACATCTAGCATTTCTACAAAAGAATAGCTTGTCACAGAGTTAAGTCTGCACCCTAGAGCCTTCAATAGGATCACCTCCATTTTCAAAACTACGTTTGATTCATATGAATACTCCAAGCCCTCCACCTTCAAGCCATAGCCGCAAAACATTGTCCATTTTCAATTGCATTCTTATGATATTATGAAACACAACACAACTGCAACTACAATAACTGCTAAAGCAATATAAAACATTGGCCAGGATACTTTTAATTTCACGTTCTTATTATTAAGATTGTATTTTTATACAATTTAAAGTATTTATATATATATATATATTAATATCATATCATAAATTAAAATAAAATAGTTTGATGAATATAAAAACAATTAATCACCTGAATTTCTTGCAACGAAAGTGATGCCATCTCATTTAACTTTATGGTAATTGATAAGCATGCAATAGAGAGCAATTCAAGCATCCAGTATTCCCAATCCTGGTACAAAAGAAATGCTTACTCTCAACTTTACTCATATACAAAATTCAGAAAGTAATAAATATTGAAAACTGATCAATGCCCAGTAGTTCTTACATTGCATTGACAAATTGATACAAAGCGATCAAGATAATTAATCGCAAAGAAGACTGTCCCAAAAGAAAGATTAAAGTGACTTCTACACTGCATACACATGAAAGAATCAAGTGAAAAAATAGTTAAAAGACAATTGGTGAATAGCGATGAACAGTTTAAAACATAAATGAAAAGAGAAAAGTACAAGGTAAGAACTGTTTGGTCAGATAAATCAGTTTCATTTCCTGTTTACAGAAATGATTGAAAATTCTCATCTTATTTTCATTTTTAAAGATTTTGTGTAAAAAAAGAAAGAAAAAGTAACATTGAAAAACAAATAAAGATACAAAATATTTGTGTTAAAGTTTGAAACTTGAAAAGAATTAAACTTACCTTGATAAACCATTGAATAACTCTACACCTAAGAAAAATCAAATTGTTGGAGTGCAAGTACTTTGAATAGTCAGGTTCAGGCAAGTAAGAGACCTCCTTCTCTATACACATTTTAAAAGCCTCTTTGAAATCTTCATTTTCATAAAACTTGAATGGCACAGGGTCGCTAAATTCTTCATTTGAATTTTCAGACCTTGAAAGCCACACTTCATCACATAGCAAATTATCCATACATACATAAACTATGAATTAAAATCTAAAAGTGAGTAACGTGTGAGCCTAATTGGGTCAGCCCAAAATGAAATAACTTATTACTTAGTAATAATATGGTATAGGTAATGTAATTTTTTTTGGAACACGCTAAGTCAATTAAGAAGATTGAGTTCACAGTTGTGAAATAATAAGGAGGTTGCTGTCATATATATATTATGATTGACGTGTAACATGAAGGTCCTCTCAAAGGGTTCGTGGCACTTGTTTGTTGGTGAGTGAAAGTGAAGGAAGTTGTGTAATATAATGAGTGGGGGTAGAAGTTAGATTAAGATGTTATTATTTAAATAGAAAATGGAGAGAGTGGTGGGGTAGTTGAGATTGGTACAAAGTGGCAAGGAAATGTTAAAGAGGGAGAGAGTGAAATAAAACAAAGGACACGTCCCTTATGAAACGGGGTAAATGCGAGAGTGGGTTTCTTGTTAAAATGAACACCTAAATAGGTAATAGTGTGCGTGAGGGCACGAGGAGAGTGTTGTTGTTGTGCATGTGCGCATAAATGTTTGTCCATTCTCTCGTGCGTCGTGTCCTAGTGTATATGCTGAATCAATTACTTCTAAACTAGTGTAATTTTATGAATTTGTTGTCTATTTTTTTTTTTATCAAGTAGTGTTCTTTACGAAAATCAGAATTTACAGATTTCAATCACGAGTTTTTTATGGATTAATATAATTTTTTAAGTTCTTGACTTACGAAAGATGTGACTTATACAATAACTCATAAAAATTGACAAATTAATTCATCATTTTGTTATCTAATTTAGTTCTGCTGTATAGATCAAATTAAACAAAATTAAAAGTAAAAAATTAATCTGTCATTTTCTAAAAGTCGGACATCAAAAAACATCACCTCCAAAAATAAGGACTAAATGGTATTTTACTCTAATCGTCTTTTTCCCATAAATTTAAAAAACATTACGAATTTAGTTTATTATGTATTACATTTTTCTTTCTTTTTTTCTTTTTTTGTGGGAACTCGAGTATTTCTTGTTACTGGTTAAATATTAGTCTCTTCAACAACTAAAATTTATTCCATAAATCGATTTTTCCTTTGAGATATTTTTTCATAATTCATATATGATTATTTAAAAAACTATACATCACACCACACATACATAAAATGAAGTAGCTATCAGTAGCCACCAATTTGATTGATAAGTATCACTCTTTCTCTTAAATAATCCTTAATGTAATAAAATCATATAAATTCTATAAAATATTAAAAATTATCTATTAATGTCTTACATTGTAACGTTGAAGAATTAATTAGAAATATGTTTCAATATTCTCTTTTCAAAGGTAAAAATATTTTTTAATTCTTAACAAAGCTACGTATCAATGATTTAAAATGTTTTTTTTTTTAAAAATATGTATATAAACCATTACTTTAAAAACTATTTAAGAGAGAATAATACTTAAGAAGTAAAGAGATAGTTTACTCAAATTAGAAAACACTGTTGCCGTCAACAAAGCTAGTTTACTTTTATATATTACTGGAAATTCTTGTTTTAGAAAACAAGAGTTAATTCACGAATTAAAGATATGAACAAGCACTTGATTTTCCATATCCTAAGGAATTTCATTTTAGTTTCGTTCATCCAGAAATTATAATTCTAAAAACACAATATTTTTAAGAATTTACTATTAAATTTGTGATAAGGAATGAAAATAAATTGAGTAACAATACATAATTAGCTTGACCAAAAGACTATGAAAATAAAATAATATTTTACAAAAAATAAAAGAAAATTGCTCGAGCCTAAGAGGAATATATGAAGGACGAATTGTAATATGCATATATTTATAATGGTTTGAAACTCCAAAAACTGAAGTCACCGATAACTAGTCACAACATAAAATGGAGCTTGTACTAGGTAATAAACTAGTTCACACTGCTTTGATTCTAACAATAAACTCGTATTTTGCACAATTTCCCACTCATACAATACAATTAGAAGAAGAATCTTGACATGCGCTATTGTAACTCATATGATGAAAAACTGAAACCTGTTCTTCCATCATTAGTTGATTTCAACTCAAGCTTCTGAAAGGGGCTGCAAAAGGTCCATGTATTTGAGGTCAAAAGCTTTCTAAAGATGTTATAAAAAATGTGGCACTAAAAATCCTAAATGATATGATAAGCACATGCATAAGACTAAGAGTATGATGGATAAACTTCTCTATCAACACTTATAATTAACAAACCAAAAGCTAATATTAACTTCTTCATGGTTTAAAATTGAGTTCCTTGAGCTAATATAAGAAAACTTCAACAAATTAACTTATGCATAAGCTAATTTAACTGATGGAAAACTTTATTTTATTTTTTCTTCCTATTTTCTCCTCCTATAAGTGTTAATGGAGAGATTTATCCAAAAACACTGTAATTAGTTCGGTAAAGTTCAGGCTGAAAAACTGGCACTATAATAAACCAATTACAAAGAGAAGCGGAGATTACGTGCTATTGGGATCATAATAAAATCCGCTGATAGAGCCATCACTGCAAGAGAAACAGACGTAGTAAAAGCCAGCGATAGTTAATCCACAGTCAGTTCCAACATTCACAAAGTACTGCTCCTTCCATCTCTGCAATAAGAATTTAATACAATTGTAAAGGTTCAACATTGTCATTTTCTGTTAAGTGAAAATCAATTTACCATGAATATGTAAGGATAGTTGCTAAGGTCCAAAGACTTGCCACCATCAACCTCCACTTGACACTGCAAAGTTAAAATGCGTCAGAAACAGTACATGTAATGCCCCTTACACATGACACCAAAATCTAGGTTGTTACCAATAGGGAGAAAAAGAAGGAAACTTAGTCCAATGCCTAATATCATCTTCCGGTCTGAAAAAAAAAAAAAAAGGAACAGAAAAAAAGAAAACAAACAAAAGTTTATCAAAACATAGAGGGTATATATCTACACACTAATACATTGATATCATCATCTCATCAGTATTTTTTAAATTAAGCTCCAAGCTTGATATAAGATATGTATTGTATAAATAACATACGTTGCCTCCCATTTGCCAGTGAAGAAAGTATAGTTCTTTGTGTCAACAATCTCACCTTCCCAGAATGTTACAACCTGATATAAACATTAAAGGATAAAGTGAATGCCAGGTGATTTTTCTTTCTTTCTTTCTAAAAACCTCCAAAAATAGTCAACCAGGGCATATAAGGCAAAATCTGAAAAATTAGTTGATTTATGTTATATACTTGCTCTACATGACAACACCATTCAAGAGTATTTAAAAGAAGGATAAGTAGATACAGTAGTCTTGATATAAAATTGCACTAAGTTAAATCCTGAACATCTTGTAATGAAACAATATGCTATATTATCCTCACAAGGAATCAAACTAAAAACATAGAAATTAATTTCTAGCTTGATCATATTGGTCACCGCAGCAAAATGAGAAGATTGATCATTAACAAAGCAAATTAACAATTAATGAGTGTAAAAAGTAATGACATGTTCTAGCCTACAGAGGTTAACTATCTAAAAATTGAAAGGCCAGTTGAGCACTTTTTTATTTAGCAAAAACCACTAAGCCACCACATGGAAGTTGAACAAACATCATTTATGCATTTACACGAACAAATTGGTAGAAAATAATAAAAAGACAAGTTATTCTGATAAGAAATACATTATTATACATTAATGCAGTCTTAAATTTGTCGATTCAATTTGCAACAAAACATTAACTAACAGTTTAACACAACCATTAGTTCAAATTAAACTAGAACAAAAATTATAAACATTAAACACATATTACCTAAAGAAATAGCTTCAGATGACTAAATCTACAGATTCAAATTCTGACAAAACAGACTAGAAAATATGTGTTTATAATTTTTGTTGCAGTCAGTTATGTCAAAAACTTTAAGATGGAACAATAAAGAAATAGCTTACCGGCGTGTCTGCCATAGGAACATTAAGAGCTTCCATGGTGCCACACAAATACCCATGCTCAAGGTCACATCCTTGTATACGGACATTTACTCTCCATGCTTCATCCTTTTGTACACTTGAAACATTCTGGGTGCCAGAAAAGGCCTGAAAAATGTAAATATAAACACCTTGAGTATATGCTATGACTTTGAAATTATAATGAGATATGCTGACTGAAAATACAAAAGATGTGAAATCTAATTCAGTGGAAAGTTGAAGTTATTTTCTACATGACTACAAATAATGGGATACAGCAAACTGTACATATAGAGTTGGGTTTCAGTTGGAGTGGTTGCATGTTAAAAGTTGGGAGTGATGTTGTATTCCTTAGGGATGTTAGCTTGTCTTGGGTGGTTTGGAGTGTCTAGCCTTAGATGAGTATGCTGAGGGGTGAGTGGTTGGGTTGTTGTTTCAGACATAAAGTGGATGCTTGAGTTGTGGAGTATACCTTGTAAGTCCTTGGTTTGGGGGTGATGTTCTGCTTTGGTTTATGTGAGTGTGGTTGCCTTTGTGCGCCTTGCATAATTCTTTGGGTGTGTGAGCTTGGAACTTCGCAACATGACGAGCATGGTGTGCTTGAGTTCAATGGTGTTGAGTAAGTGGAAATAGAAGAGAGGCTCAAGGGATGGAGTCATTTGGAAATTGAGGGCACTCAATTTGTTACCAGTAGGTTGGAGCCTACAATTTCTAATTAAACCATCCCGTCAAGGGTTCTTACTTGAGAGGAAGGGATGAATTTCAAAGTGAATGCTAAAGCAGGAAAGAGGCACCATTGGAATCAAAAGGTAGGAGTCAGAGTTTAAGACCATCTGCAAAGATTCTGAAATCAAACCTGCAAGCATTATGTACCAGAAGTTACCTGGTTTTTTCGCCCAGGCACCAACGGATATGATGTTTGGTGAGTGAGTGCACGAGAATGGTGAACCCTGGAGTAGTGCTTAATTGTCTTGGACCCGGTTCAAGGCATGGTGCAAAAGCAAGAAGGAAATGCTAGGGCAACTAGTTTCACGGAGTGAACATAGTTGGAGACAGTGTAGTTAGAATCGCATGAATCCCGATACAATTCATGCGATTCTATTTGATTCAACATGGAAACGATGCAAATCGGATTATGAATAGTTTTTGTGTTTGAATCGTAGGTTTAATCATGCAGATCGAAACGACTAAATAGGTCGGGTCAAGTGCGACCCAGTTTTAAAAACCCTAAAAATTGAGTTTTTTTATGCGAAACCTTTTGTAAAAAGGGCAGAAGATGCTGTTCTTTTCCTCTCTTCTTCTCCTCGAAGGTTCTTCTTGCTCGAACGAACCCAAATGTGTTTTTCTACAAAATCAAGGTTGTGTTGTTCCTGAAGTGGTGTGACCGTGTGAGATTGTGAAGCTCTGTGAGTATCTCTTTTCATCAAAGGGATTATCAGGTTGCTGCATTGCTGGTTCCTAGTTCCAACTTATCAAGGGCACAATTTTTCTAATACTATGTTCTTACATGCTTGACTGTAAAATGCTAGTTTATATTTTCATTTTTCATGTTTTTTTATGATCCCATGCTCTTATAATGTTTTTATATGTCTTATATATGTGTGTTAAGTTTTACTTTTTATCATGAATCTTACGATTCTTAAAATGATTTGATTCACAATACGATTCTAAAGCTTTCTGGTACATGTTTTGTATCTCGATTCAACTACAATGGTTGGAGATATGAGGTAATCCCAGTGAGAGGATACAAGTGTCTGGGAACTCTTTTCAAGAGAAGGAATATATGTTATGTTGCTTTTGTAAGGACAAGCAACTATAGACTAAGAGGTGTGATAGCTTCACCATTCCATACAGAGAGGTGGTGATAGGAACAACGTTCCAATAAATGCTTGATATGACCGTAAAGAGTTATGTGACAGTTACCCGACACCTGTTTCGACTACCATCTAGTACCACATGCACCGAGTTTCCCAGAGGTAGTGCATTAAAACTATCAAAGAATGGTAGGAGAGTCGATCTCTTGCGTATTAGTTGGCCATAGAGTGGTACCTGTTGGATGGATACAAGAGGTCTCGTAACTTAAGGGTTTTCCCGAGAGGTAGTGCATTAAAACTATCAAAGAATGGTAGGAGAGTCGGTCTCTTGCGTATTAGTTGGCCATAGAGTGGTACCTGTTGGATGGATACACGAGGTCTACGTAACTTAAGGGTGACCTTGACAATGATTGTGTTGTCATTTCAGTTAGTAAGTTTCCATTGATGTACTCATTTGGACAAGCTCCTAACAGTCAACCAAGAATCAACGTGTAAGTCCACAAAGCTTATGCTGACTTGTTTGGCAGCTGGTCAGCAAAGAATTTTGAGCCTAATTACAACTAAACCTCATGAGCATCACTAATTAACCACACCGATGGTTTGTTGGCATGTTCTTGTTGTGTGCTTGTTTTGGATGTGAAGAGGATGAGAACTCTCGTCCTTTCCAGCTTCTTTTGTTTTGCAGATGGTGGACTAGAAGTCGTGCGTTATGGTAAAGAACAAGGAATAAGAGAAGCTTGCTCCAAGGGTTTCACCTTCACAAAAAGTTAATGCTCAATTTACAAATGATAAACTAACTACCATCCTACTAACCTTCCCTATTTATATCAATGAAACTCCTCTAACTAACTACCCAATATACTAAAGTCCCCCTTTTGTCATATCCTAACAATACCCCCTCCTAAAAATCAACCTTGTACTTCAGGTTGTAATGTGAAAACTGGAATTGACCAACTGAAATGAAACACTTCCTGAATTTTCTCTCTGATTGTTGGAAGACATCTGCACCTTTAGCAGCTTAGCTGGGATATACCCACTTGCCCCTAAATGCAAAGTTGAACTAGATGGCTCAAATAAAGGGTGAGAAGAAAGCAGATTCGAATAATCTAGATCTCCATGGGTAATGCTACTAGCTACAATCTTTTGTTTTTCATTTTTAATTTTAATTTTCGATTTTTCTTTTTTTGTGCCTCTACTTTCTTAACATGTCATCACCCACAAAAGCATCGGAGTTTAGCGGTATAATCCTGCCATGCAGTTTGAACTCCAATTTTGTAACTGGATTTTTGTTTTACAACGGAATTTCATAGATAATACTGGGTCCCAAGGTTTCAACAATGATCCATGTCTCTCACCAACTGTCATCAACTCTAATGAAACTGTACTATCGAAGCCACAAACAGCAGTAGTATCTCCCCAATCACCTTGGCCCATTATGTTAATACTCATACCCACTATGCGAATTTCCAAATCTGCTCCTATCTCGTTCCCATCCTTTTACTCTAATGGGATGTGCCTTTTTGGTGTCCATCCATAGGGGATCAAATTCAGTGGTAGTAGAGACAACGGAGGACTCCATATAACTTGAATCTCCTTAACAATATAGATCATTGACTAGCCAACCCCACCAAGTGGGACAAAGATTGATTTGCTGTATCACAAATGCAATACATACCACAAGTTCACAACCTTGCTAAATAAGTATCCAAGGCTTGAAAGTTGAAGTAGGTTGGTTGCTTAGGATTCACAATTTGAATCCTATGATTCAACTAGTCGATTTGTATTATATGATGAATCTCAAATGACTTTGAATCTTATGATGAATGTATCGGTGCAATTTCGTATCAACAATTTAGTATCTTTTCATTTTTGTACTTTTCTGTCACCAATGCTTGTGAAAGAAACTACAAAGTCATATAAGCTTAAATTGTAAAATGAAAAGGCATTAAAGGAGCATTTCTAAATTTATTCTATTTGATTATTTCCAACTTTATGTGTCACTAACTCATTCAACACATGCACTCTATCTAGCTATTTCATTGTTTTGTTTCCATTCTTCACAAACATAGATATAACTAATAATTTTATTTTATTAGGCTTATGGTCAAGTCATTTTTGTTTATTTCTAGTTTAAAATTATTATATTGAACACTATATATCATCTATATAACACATTTGAATTTATTTATATTGTCTCTGAATCTTACAATTCAACAAGAATTATGCTTCACAATTCAAATATTAAGATTCGAATCTTAATTTGATAACCTTGATCACATACTCTCTCTCTCTCTCAGCCTACATAAGGCCATAAGGGAGCCCGCAGAATAAATTTCGCACTCACTAAATGTCAAGTAACTATATACAAATATGAAATGGACATTATATTAAAGCGAGTAACTATATGTCAAGATGAAATGGACATTATAAGGATATGTGAGGCCATTTCACTGCTATCCACTCTATCACTTCTGTTTCTTGCTTATCCCTGGCAGACTCAGTTTTATAAATGAATTTATAAACTAGCAGTACTGTGGTACAAATTACAGTATTTTGCTTTCCAACCAATAGCTAAAACAAAGTTAATCAATCATACAACATGTGCCAATTCTTAACATGCATAAAAATCTAATACTGTCATTCAACCTCATATACTCATTTAAATTTCCATCACTAGAAGCCACTTTTAGTTGCTAAATTCAATCAATTTGATCAAACCAAAAAAAATGTCATGAAATTTAGTAAAACACAATTCTTTATCATGTTGTCATGAAACTTTGTCAAACAAAAAAAAAATTGTCCGAGTTTGGTAAAGAAGTATTATTAGTTACTCCATGTTCCCTTAAACAAAGAAACTCAATTCACTCAGCAATTTTATTTATTGTCTTCTTTCCCAAAATCCAATGACAAAATCTAACAAAACAAAAACGAAAAACTAAAAATATAGAAATATGAGTACCTGCCCAACGCCTAGAAGACTGCAAGATTGGAACGAACACCTTCCCGAATTTGCACCTTTCACAAACAATCAAACCAAAACAGAACAAATCAAGTGCTGGTCAGAAATTATTATTGCAAACAAAATAAAAATATAAAATAACAAACACAAAAAACTCGTTACCAAGAAAAAGAGGCAAAATTGAGATACCGAACAAATAGAGAAGGGAAAACGAGAGATTGCAAAAAGATAGGAGAAATTGTTGTTATTATTACCTGACACCTGAGAAGGCGCGGTGTTCTCCAACACTCTCACGGGCATGTTTCTTAGAGTGTGTTGTAAGGATACAGAAATTGCTCAAAGTTTTTCCTGAGTTTTCACTTTCCGATTTCAATGATGACGGGTCATTCACTAAAGGCAAGTGCTGAAGATGATCTCACGGCAAAAATTTCAGGCCCAAAGCTCAAAGCCCACCTCAACCTTCCATCAAGTTTTGATCTTTTGTCAAGAAAAAAAGAGGAAAGTACCAATTTGCTACTAAATTTTGATTGTTTAGTTATTTTAGTCATTAACATTTTAAAAAATAATAAGTAAATTTTTTAAGTTTTTTATTTAAGTTTAAGTCGAAACAAAAATAAAGTTAAAAATTATATTAATACACACACGTATATCAAAGATTAAAATATAATAAATTATAAGAATAAGAAATTATAATGAAAGAAAATAATTTATTTATTATATTTTAATATAAAAATAATATGATAAATTATCAATAAATAATATGATAATATTAAATAAAATCAGAGATTAAATCAATATTTAATTAAAAGAAAAAATGAATATTAGATTTGGTGATATAATAGTGGAGTTATCTTTCAATATACTCCATAATGTGATTATGGAAATAAAATATATTATGGAAATAAAATATATCATTTGTGATTATAAAAATAAAATATGTCCATGATTAATTCAAATTTCAAAAGATAGTTATTGTATAAATAAGATTTATGATGAACAAATTTGCACATTTTTATATCCATCTCTTTTCATGGCATGAAAATGCTTGTCTTATAGAAATTTTAATAAAAATTTAAAATTACAATTATAACTTTATTAAAAATTAAAATTTCTAAATTATTATTTCCTAAATTCTTATTATCTTTTTCTATTCTCTATATCGTTTTTGTAGCCTCTATCTCTAACCTCCATCACTTTGCTTGTTCTCGTTATTTCACTATCGTATGCTCATTTCACCGCTCTAATGTCATTTGTTCATCTCACTATTTCACTATTGTTTGCTTGTCATTGTTATTTCTCGTCGATCAGGTAAGCCTCGCCCTCTCTCATAGTCTCTCTTGTTCTATTATTATTAAGTTATTTTATTGAACTCAAGTGCATGTTTTTTTAGTTTATTCAATTAACAATTTTCCTAAACTCGCGATTTAGAAGAGGAGATTTTTATATCCTCGTCTGAAAGTGCACGATATTATCGTTGGTATAAAGAATTCATATGATTGACAAGTTGAATCAATGGATGAACAAACTCAAATTAGGAGAGGAATGGTTTATTGCTTCTAGACGGAGAAGAATGTCTTAGAACAAAAGGTTATTTTCACCGGAAGGTTTATTTAGTTATGTGAAAATTGTTCTTACTATAAAGTTTGCTTAGTTAAAATATTTATAAATTTATGGGTTATCCTTGAGTTTAAGAATTTTGAATTTTTAGATTGATGGATTTATAAATGTATGAATTTATGAAAATTTTAATTTATGACTTGCATATAAATTGATGTTAATATATTACTTTGAATTTGAATAATTTGTATGAGTTTTATGAAATGTTATGATTGTAATGAAAAATAAGCATTTAAAATAATTTTATTGATGATATTTTCAATTTTAAAATTAGGGATATTTTTAGCAAATAAAATATTATTCCTTAAAATGTTATTATGAACATGAATAATGCATTTCGAGGAGGATCGTACAAACACTAGTACAATAAGCATTTTTTATGGTAGTTAAAAAACGTATTTTACGACAGGTTTGGAGTCGTCATAAAATATGAGAGACGTAAAAAATAAATTATTTGGTATAACCACTGTAATAAATAATTTTTTACGGTAATAAATAATTTTTTACGCGGTTGTTAGCTAACAACCGCCGTGGTTAATATTTAAATTTTTTTAATTATTTTTAATCTTTCACAACGGTTTTATTTAGAACTGCTGTTAAAAATATATTTTTTAAAATATTTAAATTTTTGTATTTAATTTAACCTATTTAATATTTTTTTGTAGATGTATCAAAATAATATTCTTTTATATTCAACTATAAACTAACATAAAATAAAATAAGATGAAACTCATTTAGGTCATTAGTGACATAAAATTCATTTACACATGAAATCAATGGGTCATTTATTTACAATCAAAATTAAATTCCTACTGTTAACTCCATTAACTATTTTACCTGAAAATATAACAAATAATCAATTAATATCGTAAATAAGATTGAATGATATATAACATAAAGAATCTAAAGATATATTTAAAACAATAATTTTAAAAATAATTAGGCAGAATTTCTTACGTAAATTAGATAATTCCCATAATCAAACCTGTTAAAAATTAATTAATTACAACCGAGGTACCATTTAATCAATACATATGACCATAACACACACCAAACACATTCATAAAATAAAAACTTTCATAAAACAAATGCTATGGTTTAGGGTACCTCTTTATACATAGCATAAGTACTATGAACCTCTCCTGATTCAAACAACAAATGATGTTCATTCCTTTCAAATAATGTCAATATCATTACTGTGTAAACAATTGACGTCTTAGAACAACTGAAACATGTAAATATCATTAATCGATATTATTTATGATAATTATATAAATATATATAGTTATAAAGATATTACCTGAAGCCAAGAATCCCTAATTTTCGCAGTAATAATGACTTTCATCTAGTACATGACATAATAACCATATTCAAATCAGTCAATTTGTTTATTACTTTACATTGATAAGAATCACAGTTAGATCAAAATGTAAAATATTAAAATTAAAGTTGATGTTTTATACCTTAGGAAAAATAATGTCGATATTTCTTCCTCGATTAGAACTTCCAAACAAGACATTTATACCCACAATAACCCTATTATAATGATTACTATTATACCATTAAAACATATGTATAATAAGTAATATCAAATATATGCCTTATAAAGTTACCCATTTAATAAGTGTCTCATGTCAACCAAAGGTTTATGGTGTAATGAGCAAAACCAAACAACTGTAGTCCTTAGGAATAAGATGCTCACATATGTCATTGGTGTGTTGTTTCATTTGATTCAAACAACGAACACATGGGTAAAAGTATTTCACATTCATAGCATTCACATGTAGTTGAACAAATCTTAAGAATTCCTCAACTCCATTATTGTATTCATCACTAATTCGACTTTTATTCATCTAACTTCGATCCATGATTTATGAAGTCCTATTCTAGATGTAAAATTCAATATACCCATTAAGATAACAACAACAACAATATGAAACTAGCATTATTAGAATACTAACATACTCTAAGTTAACAATTTAAATTACTCAACCAACATCAAACACAGTAAACACCTAATATCATTCTCATATATATATATATATATATAAACAACATAATAATCCATAACAATTTAAGTAATGTCACACTTAATGAAGAAGAATATAAAATTTAAACCACTAACTAACCTTCACAAATTCGGTGTATTTCCACAGCAAGAGGGACAATGTCCAAACTGACAAGTAGAACTATCCTAAAATCGGAGATGTTAAATCAAAATAGAGATGTTAGAAAGGGGCATACATGAAACATCTTTCTAAACAACACACATTCAACAACATAACAGAAATTAGGTAGAATCTCCCCTAAAATATGAATATTCCCCAAATAAAAAACAGAATTAAAATCACTCCAATATACAATCAAAACATCATTTTCATACCATCAAAATATAATCAATCCAGTAAAGGAAATACAACAATCACTTGGCAACAAATGAACATGCAATCTAATATGTTTGTTTCTCCCAAATTAAACTAGATTTTTGTTCCTAAACCCAAATGACTAAAGAGCACTACATAAATTCGTGGGAACAAATTCGTGGGAAGAATGAATCAAATTTGTTAACTAACATAATTAATTTGTTCAATATAAATAAATAATTAATCTAAATATAAGGAGAATTAAATTAAATAAACTTTGATATAAAAAATTAACTTACATAGAGAAATCCACAAAGGAGCACCACGGTCGGAGTCCACGAAGCAACTGAACGGAGCAACGATGGCCGTATGCTTCTACAATGCCCATGGAGAGGAGAAAAGGGGCAAACCCACTTCCAATGGCCATGGGATGATAACCCACTTTCAATGGCCGTCGTCGGTCAAAGGGGAAACGAGAATGAGTGAGGGCGTGCTCGTTAAGCCTGAGGGTGAGGGTGAAATGGCTGTTGGAGTGATAATCGGAGAAAAAGGAGGAGAAGGGAGAAAATAGCAAAAATGGCGAACGGTGGCACCGAGAAGAGAGAAACAATAGCGTTAGGGCGAAAATGAAAGACTGAAGGGGAAACGCGCAAATCTGATGATTTAAAAGGATCTTTTAGGGTAGTTGTTATGAATAACCACTATAATAAATATCTTTTACGGCGGTTGTTACTAATAATCGTCGTAAAAGATCCTATGAAAATTTAAAGGAAAAGACTACGCGCAAAAATTAACTGCAACTTTTACAACGGTTGTTGCAATACCCACAGTAAAAAATATTTATTACAGTAGTTTTATAAACAATCACCATAATAAATATCTTTTACGACGAGTATTGCAACAACCGCCATAAAATGTGTTTTTTAAAGCGGCTTTTTATCCACCCACTGTAAAAAAAAAAAAACCGTTAAAGAAGCATTTTACACTAATAAAAATTCTAACAAATCAAATTTACAAATCAAATAAATGAATAAATTATTTATGGAAAAGTTGTTCTTAGGATTAAAGATATATCATTCCAGACAAATATATTTGTAATCTTCAAATCAAACATACCATTTATATTATATCACTGTATTCTTATCACTTTTTATTTCAAACTCGAAGACAACAAAACTAGAATGCAATTAAAATAATTAAAGTGATCATAATTTAATATTTTAAAATTTTAGAATCTAAAAAATATCATTAAATTAAAAGGAGTTTGAGATTTGAAAATTTTAGCTTTAGTTTTTTTTTTTTCAAAATTTTTATTCTATTCTAATCTAGTTAATTTTAAAATATACTATTTTTAGACATTAAAATAGTTTAAAATATTTTTAACTATTATAAAACATTATTCAAACTACTTTAAAAGAAAAATGATGTATTTTTAAATTAAATAAATGAAAATACAGAATAAATTAAGGTGATCAAAATTAAACTTTTAAAATATTTTTCTAATAATTTATTATCAATTTGCATACTTGGAAAATAATAAATTTTATTATATCAAATTATATATATATATGCACAATATATATATATATATATTAACTCTAAATGTTATTAATTATATTAAAAATTATGATTGATTTGGAAAAATAATTTCTTAAATTTAAATTATTCAATTCTATACAAAATTATACATAAATCTTTTAGTTAAAATGAAAAGTAAACAGACTATATTGATTAAGATTTAGAATTTTTTTCGCACTTTATAACTCTCATTCTACACGTTCTTTTTTACTATATTTCTAAATGCATTTTTAAAATGTATGATGTATTATTTGATTTTATAATGAAAAGTACTTAAGATATAAATATAATTTAGGTCCGGGGAAAATTTTTATTCCATATTTTATGTTACTTTAATTAATGAAATATTAATTATTTTATTTTAAGAATATCTTTAAATAATATTAAGATTATTCATTTAAATTTATATAATTTCTCTTTTCAATATTACATGCATTTATTTTTTATTTATTGTATTCATTTTTTTTAATTAACCAATATAATGAGAGAAATTATAATATATTAGAAAGTTATATTGATATTGATATTTATATAAAATTTAAAATATTAATATTTATGGAAAATTTTAAATGTCCTATAATTAGAATGGAACATTTGATAAGTTTTTATCAATGACATGTTTTCTCACATCTATTTAAATATTTTTTTAAGAAAAAACATGCACTGTCTAATATTTTTCGCATCTTCTTGTCATTCCAATCTCAATAAATAGTTCTTAATATTTGTTCAATCTTTGTGACAATAGCATTTTCAATTTGATTTAAAAGTATAACAACAATTAAACAATCGTCTTTAATTTTCAAATACAACGAGATTTACCTATTTGGTCATCATAGATAATCATATAGATAAAAATAGTTATATCATAGTTGATATTGTATGGCGATAAATTCCTAATTCTCTTAACACCCCAAACCTTGGACATATTTTTAGACGATTCCTCATTTTTTTTTGTTAGTGCTATCGCTTTCTCTTTGCCATTGACTCACCGCGCCATCTTCTTCTCTTCGTGGTGTACCTTTGGTGCAACATTGCAAAACCTTGCCTTCTAACAAACATGACTGCGATGATTCCAAAAGTAAGAAGGTAGTTAAACCTAGTAACATCAAATGTTTTAAATGTTTAGGTTGTGAATACATTATCTCACAATGTGACAGAGAACCATCCTCAATGGCTCTACAAGAACAAGGTCTAAACAAGAGAACCATAATGTTAATACTAAAGAAGATACAAGAGGAGGTAAAAGGAGAGTTAACATAGTCAAAGTCAAAGTCAACACTACTTGAAGACCTTATTCTAAATTTTGAAACCTTATAATTTTTTTTAAGATGTAAATACTTGTGAATACTTAGAACTTAATTTCTTTTAACATTTGGGTCATTATATGGAGCTAAAAGCTCACAGCCAATGTAGTGTAGAGTGGGCTGAATTTCTATTATGCTTCTTAGGTGAAGAGTAAGTGTCACTTGCCTAAAGAGAGAGTGAGAAATGTGGGAGTTAAAGTAAGTGCTTATTCCACTAACTTAGTTTAATCTAAGCTTTAGGATTATATCTAAATCTCATGACTAAAATTTAAACTAATTCCACTAACTCTAATTTGAATTTAGACCTTAGGATCAGATCTAATCTTATAGCCTAAATTCAAACTAGACAAGTTTAGCACCACTTTCTCTCTAGTATACTCTATTTCCTTTTTCCTCTCAATCTCACCTTTAGTTTCTTAATAGAATCTCTTCAAAAGCAAAAATCCAAATGTTTTCCTTGTGAAAGAGGAACAATTCTAAAATTTAGCTAAAGATGTCCAAGAAAAAGATACAAACTCTATACAAAATCAATGATTCCAATGAGACAAGCAATAAAAGTTAAAAATGAAGCAAGTGGGCTATTCAAATTAGGAGTAATGAGTTAATGTGACAATGACACAAACTGGACAACAACAAGGTACAAATAATTGCTAGAAATTCACCAATCAAGACAAGAAAAGAAATGCACACAAAGCTTAAGCGTGGTTAGTGACCAATTTAGAGATTAAACTAGAAACTGATTTAGTGATTGAATGAGTTTAGCTACCAAAATGCACAAATATGATGTACAAATGATGTTCACGTGCAGTCCAATAATGCTGGAGTAAGTATAATTAAAGGCAAGAAGCTCAAGATATGAAAAATTTGACATAAAACAATGTCAAACATAAATACATGTTCTAGGTCAAAAATCAATGCACTGACAACTTCACTAAGCTAGGGTGTATTATGTTCTAAGCTCTAATGCGTCTTTCCTTCTCAAATTTTCTTTTACACTTATTTTCTATGTATTTTCTTGCTGGACAGTTTCACACTTTTTTTAATCCGAAATGGTGTCTTTAATTACACTATTGATCACTCATTTCATCCTAAGGTTGAGAACCAATTCAGATTTCTAACCTTAGTCTCATTCCCTTGGTCATTAAATAGGTCAACACTTTCATTTGTACACACTTTTAGTTAACTTTGAATGAAATAGAGATTTTCTCTTGAAAAGAGTAAGTTCTCTTCTAGAGTTTTCTTATGAGACCTTTGAATCTTATCAATGGACCTTGATTATATAGTGACGATTTCTCAATTAGAGCTTATTGATTCAATCATGACGCTCTCCATCTTCTATCTTCTCCATTTTTTATTTTCATCACCTTTGATTCTTGCTTGGTCGTGACCATTATTGTGTATTCCGTGAGTTCCTGTTTATTTAGGGTTGATGATTGCTTGGTGAATGAAGATTGGGACATTACTATACTTGACCGTGGACGATTTCATTCAATTCACCATGTGCTCACATAACAAGGTACTAATATAAACCAAGTGTAGTTTTAAAAGTTGTTTTTCACGCATCTTCTTTCTTCATTCTTATTTGATGATATTCACCTCTTAAGTCAATTTTAGAAAATATACAAGTATCATGTAACTAATGTAAAAAATCATCAAGTCTAAGGATACGATGTCTATACCTAATGGTGATATTGTTGATAGCTCGACAATCGGTACATATCCTTCAAGTGTCCTCCTTCTTTGGCACTAATATCACCGGTGATGTGCAAAGACTCATTGATTCTTTAACTCACACTTTAATAAAAAAAAACTCATGTACTTTTCTAGACAATTTTAATTGTCTCTTGAGACATGGTTGTTTCAGTAATTAAGATCCAATATCAAATCTGTTTAGTGTTATTAGGGGAACAAGTCCTTAGACTCTTCCAAACATGTCTTCAACTCCCTTTAACTACATGTGAAATTGAGCACAAATACAGGGATCTCCTTGCCATCTATTCCCTTTTTACTTTACTCTTTTCTAAGAGAAGGTCTTCTAGTGTCTCTACTTCACTGTATCTCAAGCTGTCTCTTATAAATTGTCACTTTCTATTTTTATCATTTAATTTTCTCTCGGATCCTTTCACTCTCTCGCTTACTTGTTTCCTTTTCTTTAAAGGACTTTGAGAAGTAAGCGGTTACAAAATTAAAATACTTAAACTGACTTTTCAAAGCATTGCCTATGGAAGGTTTATATAAAGTATAATTAATCTATATATGTTTTAAGTGATTTATTGTAAAAATCAATTAATGGTTAATAGTAATGTATACTTTTTTTATATTTTAAAATTTTTATAACTTTAAAAATATAACTAAAATAAATTAAAACAGCATAGTGTCATTGAATAATGAATGAAACCGCATCACCACATTTTTTACATTTTCATATAAATTAAACACAAAATAAGAAAGATAGAAAGTTAAATACCACCGTGCATAGCTAAGGGATAAATTTAAGATTATAAATTAAATTTTATTGAAATTTTTTGGATTTTTTTTAATAAAATTCCATGTAATTTTGTAAGAAATATTTATTTTTTTCAAATAAATAAGAGAACCAATGTAATGTATAAGATGTCTTAATATATATAATATTTTGAAATAGATAGTAAATATAATATTTTTAAATAAATAGTAATGAATTTTGTATAAAAATAAATAAAAAGTAAGTATGTACCAAATATAAGTATACATGCAATGTAATTACTTTGAATTATCATAAAAAATTAATTTTAACTATAAAATAGTACACATTATTAAACCCCATGTACATACTCTTGTACATTGAAAACCAAAGATATTAAAAGAAGACAACGTACACAGTAGTGGATCTTGCTGAGGAGATTGCAGTTAGATTTTGAGTTTAAGTCAGTACTACTACAGTGGCCACCCCACCTCTCATCTCTTGTTATGTAAGACATCTAGAGGTCCCACATCAGTAACTTTCAAAGTCATGCCTTCTAGTTAGATTGCTTCTACTCACGAAGAAAAATGCAGAGAAAAAGAAACTTGTGATTACTATTATTCATTCTGGTGTCTCCTCTTTGACTCTGTTACAAAACCAAACACACATCAACGCACCAAAAAGGTTAGAGTACCCACCACTTCATCTTCCACACACACACACACACACACAAAAAAAACCCATCCCCAAGCAATCCCTATCCAAGATCTCAAGAGAGTAGACTCATGTAGCTCTCAATTTCCCTTCTTAAATATAGCATAACCCTCTTAACCATCCATATTCCACACATACATATCAACCTTTTTAATTCTCTTCTCTATTTATTGGTTTTTAGTTTTAGGGTCTGGGGTAATATATTTTTGTGATTTGTGTTCCAATGGAACAGGGTCAATGTTTGAAAAAGAGGAAATACTCTTTGAGTTCTAGTCTTAGTTCACCAACATACCCTTCCTATGGTGACTCATGGGAAGAACAAGCTTTTGCTGAAGATGCAGCTAATTCACTCGGTGGATGCGTATGGCCTCCAAGGTCATACTCTTGTAGCTTTTGTAGAAGAGAGTTTAGGTCAGCACAAGCTCTAGGTGGCCACATGAATGTTCATAGAAGAGATAGAGCAAGACTCAAGCAACAACCGTCTAGCCTCAACCATCAGAATGATATTCTGTGCCATGACCTTGAAACTCATGAACTCCATCATCATATGCCACTAATTCAATCCCCTTTTGATTCTTTTGGTTGTTATATATACCCTTCTCCTGTTTGTGGATTGGGTTATGAAAAAATAACTAACCCTAATTTTAATCTTGATTTTGTTGCTTCTCCTTCATCATTTTCACCCTCCGAGGCCTTATTGGCTACATCAGTTGGAAGAAGCTACAGAGAGGAACCCATGATTCCACTTTATGATTCCTCTACCCTCCACAAGATTTCTGCTCTCAGTAATAATTATACTGAATCATGTCCAAATATAGCCGAAGATCGCAAATTATATTCATGTAAGTTCCACCCTCAAGCTGATATTAAGAAACCCTCGAAGGGAATAATAATGGATTCTAGTTGTCTCGATAAAAAAGGGATAAGGATGATTCTAATGGGGATATGAGCTTCAATTCAGTTGTGTGCAAAAGTTATCCTTCTTGGCAATTTGAGAGCACTAAAGAAGCAGATCATATCAGTTGCACGAAGAGGAAAACAGATGCTTCATCAACTCTATTTTTTCCAAAGTCAAGCTCAGTTGAAAGAGATGTTCATGTGCTGCCAAAGATGTTTGAATTTAGCCCTAGCTCAATGGAAGAGCTAGATCTGGAGTTAAGGCTTGGTAACAAGTTCAAGGTATAGTAAGTAGCATATACAGAAAAACCACCATCCCACTGTTAATGAAAATATATATTTCTTCTCTTTTTATGCTCATTTCGAGTTTGTTTTCACTTCTTTTATTATACCTTACAATTAAGGGAGGTTTTCATTATGTTTGATTGGACCTCCGGAGGGCCTCAGAATTTACACCTGCATTGTGTCATGATAAATACAATACTGCAATTATATTGACAGGCTTGTAAACTTCCTCTTAGTAGATAGATTGCGTGACCAAAACGATGTATAATTGTTTTGAATAATTTCATAATACAGGACTTTGTAACTGATGGTTTCATCCACTTTTGCTATGATCTTATCAAAGTTTCAATATAAAGATATTCTTGTAGCTGGCTTCATACTTAGAATACTAGAAATTTAATTCTAGTTTCATCCGACAAATATTAATTAGTTAATATGTTTGCATTGAAAACTCAAATAGGATTCCCCATAGTATAATTTCTTCATGGCTAGGGAAATATCTTGCTTTACAGTAGAGTTCCTTCTCTATTTACATTGTCAATGAAGAAGTCTAATACAAAGAAAGTCTTATAATAATGGAAAAAAAACTTAAACCTTATAGTGCTATTCTTTATTCTGCATGTGGACAACATACTTGAATACATGAATACCAGATTTCCATATTGGTAGGCATGGAATCACTTATCACTGTTTCAAAGTTTAAAAAGAGAAAAGAGAGAGAATGTACAGTGTGTAAAAACTATTAAAGAAACAACATCATTTAATATTGTCGGTAGACAATTATGCCTCAAGTAATTAAGATTTTTATTTAATTTTATTCATTCATACGAAAAGAAATATTTATATGAAAGAAATTAATTCCTTAAAAACAATTCCATACCTCGAAAATTAACCTTTCTGGTCGAAGAACACTGAGGTTAAAAAAAAAAGAGAGTTAAAATAGAGAGATTAGAGAATTATTTGTGTGGGGGTTGAAGGATGAAGAGATAGTAGCAAGTGCACAGAATAATGAGAAATCTTTTTCCCATTATTCTCTACCTCACTGACATTGCATAAGACAGACAACTAAACTAAAAACCCATAAAACCACACTGATTTAGCTTGTCACAGCCGCATAAAGTCAAGTACATCCCAACATTGATTCCTTTTTTCAGTCGTATTATTCTCATCAACTCAGATCTGTTGCAATATTCTGTAGAATCCCCTTACAAACAAATCCATTTGCTTGCGTTCTCTCTCACACCTTTTCTATCTACCTTTATTCTCAATCCTTCCAAAATTTGCCACCTACTCCGGAATCACAACCCTTAAAAAAATCCCTATCATAACATGCTTTTGGATTTTAACAATCACAAAGAGAATATTATCCCCTCACGACTCACAGGCGCTAACTACGCAAAATTTTGGTGTCTTGTGTACGTGAGAATTGAATTTGGTATACACGCACCTATAGTTTTTTTTAGGGTATATATCCGTCGGTCAACATTCTAAAATTAATCTTTCTTTCTAGATAGGAAAATTATCAAAAGTGAATATACAGTACCTCATACTAAAATTATTTATAAAATGTTTAAATAGATGCTTAACCATTACTTAAGTCATAGAATAAGCAATTTTCAAAACAAAATATTAAGATCCACAAAATTACTAAGATTTTCGGTATAATTATTAGAGTCTAATTGTTATACATGCATGATTAATGTAAATTTTTTTACAAGTTCAATTAATTACAATTTAGGATGTACTTTTTAAAATAGTTAAGAAAAGATTTTGATTTTTTAAGATCTACATTATTTAGGAGTGATTCATGATGTACAATTCTTTTAAAATATGTTAGCATGTATGAAAAATCATCTCCCTTCTTTATTAGCACGGATAATTCTCATTCAACTATTGACTTATAAAATAATAGTACCAAAAACTTTTAATTACTTTTCCTATGTACCGTAGCAAATTTCTCTCTTTTTCTATATACATTTATGGTTAAGAATTGAAGTTTAGTAAGTATTCTTCAAAAATTCCCTTATATTAAATTATCTACCATGCAACTATAACAAGCCACCAGTTATAAAGAATGAAAGGTGAACTCCATTTCCCCTATGAACTCTAACCCTATAGGTATAGTCAAGTTACTTACATAAATCGTTGCAGGACACAAGGCGAGCATTCGGGAACTTCTATCCGATCATGACCTTAAAATAGGAATCCGATGGAAAACCCTTTTGTCTTAAATGAGCATTTGTACATTGCATGGTCATTCAAACGTAGCGTTCACATAAACATAAATATATAGCGAGAAACTTAGGCCACACCCAACTTTTCAATTCCCTTGTAAGCTAAAGGATAACGATCTCCTTAATGATTTGAAAGGAGGGGGTGTGGCATTTCCTATTATCGATTCCAGGTTTTGGTTTTCGAAATTATGCATGTGATTGTAAAATGTGTACCATCGAAAATATTGGCTGACTTCATTAATGACCTTCACCATTTATAATGTATATATTCTTCTTTGAACATAGTTCCTTTGGTATCATATCAGATTCGATTCTTAAGCTATTTATTTAAGAGATAAAAATCACTGCCACTCATAGTAATTAGTGTTGGTATGAGATTGTGAATGAAAAAGAAATAAGAAGCATAAATAAAATATATAAGCGAAAAGAGGTACTATACTACTATGCGTGAAAGAGGAGGGTCTTAAAGGCAGTTGGTGGATTTCTGTCTTGTTTTGGGGTTGTGAGATGGATAGGTCTGATTTAAATAGAGAGTAATCAGTAATGTTTTGGGATGCAGTGGCAGAATCGCACATGCATAAAATGTCGTTTCTCTATTCACTTGAAGGGTTACATAGAATAGGACTATAGAGTGAGTCAGTGAACTAAGAACTAAGGAGGGTAAAGGGATATTATGCTCCTGTTGAGCAATGTTTTTGTGTTAATTTACAAGGAAAATCACTATTTTAGAGAATCGGAAGTTTATTTGAGAGAGAATATCCAGTGCATTGGGGGTTGGTATTGTCTGGGACTTTTGTTCTTTATAATTCCTATGACAACTAAGTTCTAGGAGAGTATATTTGCACGGGGGAAGTTCTTTGATCACGAGCTCACTTACAATATTCCATATAAATTATAATTTCTGTTCTCTCTCGTGTCTCATACATTGCATTTTTATATACACTTGAATTGAGTTGAGAATTTGAGGAATAAGAGAAGCAAATTAATTCTAGCTAATTTATATATATTATCATGTTTAATGTACTAGTGTTAAAAGTGAATTAAATTGTATATATGGGCACTTAATTATTTTAATAATGTATGTATAAACTTTTGTAAATTATATAATTAAACAACTTTAGTAAACTTTTTGTAAGAATCATGTTGGTCATAGGAAATTGACGAAGTCCTAGTCTGATCATAAAATAATTATTCAAAAGGTTTTTAAAAGGATTCTCTCAAAATACATGTTTTGGTTTGTAAAAGAACAAAGAAAGACACAACATTTGTATTGGTTCATTTCAACTATCGTGATTAAGTCATGTATCATGGTAAATCATTAAGTTGTAATTATAATTTTTAAGTTACAGTTACTCTTTTATATAATTTACTTCTTTCTCCACTGAGTAGTTTTTCTATTGACATTACATACAATACATACAAGTATTTTTCAAAAAAAAAAAAAAAAAAAAAAAGCTTCTTTAAACCCAACCTAATATTCAGTTAGGTTTTACAAAGATCGGATTATTGGAACTTAAAACGTCAAACATCTACCTATCGATTCTTCAATGAATTCAAACACTACAATATTTTAGGCCTCATATAACACATCACGCTAGCAAAAACAAAATGATGTTGTATTAGATAATATAAGAGGACGATCTTATATACTGTATGTACGTGTAGTTCCAATTACTTTTATAATTTAATATAAAATAATATAAAACCGTCACCTAAATTTAATAGGCTACCTTTATTTAATCTTTTATACAACAATTATACATTGTTGCCGTAAAATATAAATATAACTTCTCTTAAATAGTTTTTAGTACTCCAATCAATAATAATAATAATAATAATAATAATAATAATAATAATAATAATAATAATTTGATTTGTAAAAGAATTATATTTAATTTCAAATTTTAAATTTCAATTTTAAAAGTCTACCTGCATGTGACGTCATATGCTACTTGTAATATAGACAAGGTCCATGAGAAATCGATATGCTTGTGCCACATAAATAAGCCACATGTTCTATACTTATGTTTAAGGAATTAACGCATATTTTGTTATTATTTTTTAATAAAAAAAATATTAACTATTAGTTATTTTATTAGTGGGTTGGAATCCAACCTTTAGTTGAATTTTATCATTCTGTTTTATTACTTCTTAGTTCTTACATGTGCAAGTATGCTATTATTTAGGTCAAAACACTCGTTCAAACACAAGAATCACTATAGTAGCTGGTAAGAAATGTGGTACAAGGTGAAAATGGTAAAAACAGCACAGGAATTTAGATCCTCTATTTCCTGTGAAGATGAAGAACTTTGCACTTGAATGTTTTCCCAAATATTCAATCACAAAGGGTGGGACATGATGAATCCATATTCAATTTAAATGAATTGCATTTAAAATTCATTAGCATATTTAACAAAAAATAAAGTTGATTTTATTAACCAGTTTTAAAACCAAATTATCAATTTTTAAACACAGGTTTTGTAACTAGTTTTAAATCATAATTTCATTTTAAAGAATATTGATTCAAAACTCCGTAAAGAGTAAAACCATTCTGTATAAGGGTGGACATGGTTTGGCTTCTCGAAAACTAAACCATTAAAGTGGTTTGAATTCACAATCCAATCCATTATTTAGAAATCAGCTTGAAGTCACTTTCTAAAACCAGCTTTTAATTTAAAGTTGATATTGAAACTGGAATATTTTTTTCAAAACCAATTTTAAAACTTGTTTTAAAACCTGCTTTAAAAAAAATTGGCTTTATAACAATTTTGAAGCATAAAACGGTTCAATACTAGTTTTCAACCAGAAACAGGTTTTCAAAACCGTTTATACAAAATCTAAATTTGTTTCTTAGAATACCCTGGACATGTTTTTGTCTGATAATCTATTGGATTTCAAAATGTTTCATTTCATATGGCACTAAATTTTAGAACTATAGTTAAAATGGGAGATATCAATGATTCACAGAAATAGCATATATTCGATAAAGTAAATTCACAATCGAAGTAAATTGGTTAAAATTTTAGGGTGGTACCACTAGAGATCATATGGGGCAGATCATGTATTGACTCTGCAATAGCAATTGAAGGGCATACATTCATAGGTTAAACATTTTGTTATAGCCAAGCAAAGTAGCTAAGTTGGTAAAAATAGGGTAAAAAATTAAATACCTCTCAAGTGTTCTAATGCTCTCAAGTGATAGACAAGAGAAATTCACATCCTATAACAGATGCTGACTACAGCACAAAATCAATGACAATTATCAGGACTTAGAGCATCCAAAAGACATGAAGTATACACCGTTAAACTATTAAAGAAAAACTGCATAAGATCCCCCATCCGTAAATAAGTTAATGAACTTGATATAGAACCATCTATCATCCATTGCTACCAGTCTCCATCAGATTCTTCAATGCAATCAGCAAAATGTAATGTGAATTAGTGTGCAATGGATGATAGCTCTTAAGATGATCCTTTGTCTACATGTTCAAAGCAGCCTTCGCCATCATCAAGGCTCCTTCAAAGGTTTGGTTTCCGCCAATAAATCCGCTCATGTGCACAAAAACACAGCCAGGAATGCCAGATTCCTTTGACAGTTCTCCGTCCCTTAACCCTCGCCACTGTGAGGGTAGAGCCTTTCGGCTCTCAAACCTGTCAGGAGATATGGACACTGCCTGCACTCGCCATTGTTTGCTTCTTTCGTCCTGTAAATGAAATTCTATATTGATTAAACAACCTTCATGAGGCTGTTAGGAAATTCTGGTAATGGTGATATATGGACTTTGAGTATTTTAGCAGCAAAAAAAAAAATTTCTGGTCAAAATATCAGCAACATTTCAAGATTGCCCAAACCTCTAGCCCAAATAGGTACAGGTTTATGCAGTTTAGACAAAAACTAAATTCAACCTCCTTTACATTGAATAACATCCGAGCATTTTCCAAGGTCAGGGTTCACAAGCCTTTGAAAGTATTTTAAATGTTGTTTAAAGGTTGCTCATAAAACTAATGTTAGCTGCAAGAATACAGCCTATGACTTTTGAGTGAACTATAAGCGATGGGGGACCATCCCCTTGGACTAATACATCTAGAAGAGTTACAAGGTCTATACTCAAAAAGCTAGAAGAGGAGGTGGAAGGAGAGTTAACTAAGTCAAGTTCAAAGTCAATAAATGTTCAAGCTACACTCTTATTTCTTTTAAGCTTTGTAATCTCTTAATTGGATTGTAAATACTTGTAATTAGGTTTATTTCAAAACTTGTTTTGAACTTGGGCCAAGTGTGTTAGCCTTTTGAACTAGGTTCATTTCTTTTATACATATCCATGTATTCTTCCTTTTACAAAACAAATTAGGTCTAAAAGGCT
Organism: Hylodesmum podocarpum; assembly: GCA_026586105.1. NCBI lineage: Eukaryota > Viridiplantae > Streptophyta > Magnoliopsida > Fabales > Fabaceae > Hylodesmum > Hylodesmum podocarpum. Next base: position 6,459,152 of record JALJEV010001371.1, read on the forward strand.
AAGACCTAGTGCCACCGTAATGCAACTTAAGCTTTCACATCATAACCAGACAAACAACATTAAACTATACAGGATCCTACTTAGCAAGCTATTCTAACATGAAGCTCACGGCCAAATGCACATTTCTTGCTTTAGAACGTTTAGCTTAATAGGCCTTAAGCTAAGAGAGCAATTTTAGGTGTTTGAGAGTAAGTAGGGCCCACCTTGCAAAATTTAAATTTGAATTTTATTTGAGTAAAATTTAAAATTCAAGTCAGACTTAATTTGAATTTTAAATTTTAAATCTAAGTTTAAAATTCAAATCCTAATATTCAAATCTTTGAGAATCTAATTCAAAATTTGAATCTTAGTTAGGAGAGCACATGATTCAAATCACATGGTGAGAATCATGCCTCCCTTGAAGAGTCTAACAATCATTGGATGCAAATCTCATCCAGGGGATGAGAATGCATCATAATTGGAAAGGTCTCCTTGCACATTCTTAAGATGGACCCTCAACTACTCACTTGTTGAGTATCTTAGCCTTGAGTCTTGCTCTCTAAGCTTCCTAGCCTATATAAGCTCATCTTCATGTAACATGAGGAATTTTTGCCAAATTGAATATTGAATTGAAGCATTTGCTTTGTGAGAGTTTTCTCTCTTTAGATTTCTTGAGCAAATCTTGAATCTTATCAATGGACCTAGTTCCTGTGTGAAGATTCTTCATTGATCTTATTGGATCTTTCGTGTCACTCTCCATCTTCTAATCTCATCCATTTTCACTTCTCTTCTACCTTTTCTACGTGTTGCTTGAATCCGTTGAAGTTCTTGAAGGAATTCAAATTGAAGAATGAAGATTGGGCCTCATTTGCTAAGTCTAGAAGCTAGGCTTACATCATTAAGCCAACCCACATTGACATCCAATGAGCAAATATTGACAGTTAAAAGAGATCTGATTTACCAAAAACCTTACTGAGCTGGTCCATTTCGGTGGGAAAAAATCCATTTCACTCAAACCACTCTTTAACTAGAGTTGTCCACTCCATTTTATAGAACGCGCCCAAAAGGATGTGAACAGAGAGAGGCCAGAGAACAATTTTTCAGGGTTCCAGTATGCAGCTTGGTAAGAAACTCCACGTGCATGCCATGGGCTAGCCAGAAACTCCATTGTAATGGCATGGGTTGGCCTGAAATAGTTGGGAACTCTAGGTCATAAGGTTTGTGCGAAGAGAGGAAAAGGCCACCACTTTAGGGTCAAATAAAATTAAAGGTAGAAATCTCAAGATTGGCCCCACTTAAACAGGCATCAAAGTTGTTTGAGGGTAAAAATAGAGGGCAAATTTAGGGTTTTATTTGTGAAAAATCTAAAAATGAAGGCACACTAAATGCCTACAGAAATGCAATAGCAACCGCACTGCTCCACGCGATTGCAGGCAGTCCACCCGCTACATAAAAACGAGATGCAATTGAAGTTTTATAGTGCCTCTCTGCCGTGTCATTCCATTTTATCGCAATAGCAGCCGCAATGGTTGCTATTGACTTTTATGCCATGGTTGACCTGCATAACCTGCAAACCACATGGCATGGGTTTCATTTTATTAAATTCATTTAAATGATTGTGCGTGAGTGTGACCTTAGGGTTTTCTTTATCCCAAAGGAGGCTTATGTTTTCTTTCTCCTAAAAGAGGCTTAGGTTTTCTTCCTTATAGTAAGCTTAGGTTTTCTTCCTTCCAAACGGCTATCACATATGACCTTGTTCTAGTGCAATCCAACATCTGAGCTCCACCCTTTGCTAACATAGCCACCGTCTAACGCAGATTCATGCATAGGTAGAAAGCTCGCACAAATTATGTTAGCCCTAACTTAGGATCCACCAATAACCAGAAAAGCTGGTTCTTGCTGTTGAAACAGCTAGATAGAAAGAACCAGAGAAGAGAGAAATAAAGAAAGAGATGAAAGGCAGAGAGAGTGATAATTGAGAAAAGAGAGAGAGATTAATTGAAAAGGCTTGCCAAATGAGGCAATGACCCAGGTATTTATAAACATACCTGGGTAGTACAATCAGAAACCTAAAAGCCTTCATAAAAAAAGGCTTTAACAGAAAATACACTTAAACAGAAAAACTAATACATTGTAACAGAATTAGTACCATTCCTAACAAGCTCCACCTTGGGACTAATTCTATTGAGAAATATTCTAAGCTTTACAATTAGAAACACCTACTAGATTTACACACTTCTTAAAATTAGTAGCTGGCAGCGGTTTAGTTAGCATATCTGCTGGATTTTCTGAAGTATGAATCTTCAAAACTGAAATTTCTTCTCTAGCCACTATTTCTCTGATGAAGTGGTACCTTACATTGATGTGTTTAGTCTTAGAATGGAATGCATCATTTCTTGTCAAGTGTATAGCACTTTGACTCTGTCTGAGTAAACTTCCACTGAATCTTGTGTAACTCCAAGTTCAGTGGCAAAACCCTTCAACCAGGTTGCTTCCTTTATTCCCTCTGTAACTGAGACATTGCTCAAATGAAAGCTGAGTGGAGATAGCCTAGAATGCTTTGTGTAGTGTGCTGCCCCTTAGAGAAACTCACCTTCTTCTGTTTCCCAAGGATGCAATGCTCACAAAACTGCAATTTGCTGAAACTTTGATCACCAGAAGAACCTCTTTTGCTTAGGATTTGCATCCCCTTCTCACTCATGTGGCCTAATCTCATGTGCCACAGCCTTGATTGTTCCTCATTGGTTGCTGAAATTGCCTGGGCAGCAGTGCCATGATCAGTAACAGTGGAAGCAAGAAGGAAATAGAGATTACCTCTTCTTTTTCCCTTCATAACAGTGAGCGAGCCCTTAGAAATTTTGATTTCTCCACCTTTAGCAGAATAACTACATCCCAAGGACTCCAAAGCTCCAAGAGAGATTAAATTTCTTCTTAAATCAGGTACATGTCTCACATTTGTGAGTGTCTGGACTGCTCCATCATGGGTTTTGATTTGCACTGAGCCTCTGCCTTTAACTGTGCAAACTGCATCATTACCCATCATAATAACTCCTGAATGAACTGGTTCATAGGTGGAAAACCACTCCCTTTTGGGACACATGTGGTAGGTGCATCCAGAATCCAGAATCCATTCTTCTCTGACATCTGAAACTGCTGCTGCAGCCACCAAAACATCAGCATCAGACTCTGAATCTGCCACAACAGCTTCTGGTTTAGGATTCTTGTTATTTTCTTCCTTTTCTTTCTTGTTCTTGAGCTTGTAGCAGTCATTTATCTCATGCCCAAGCTTCTTGCAATATTTGCAAGATTTCCCTGAATTTTTTTCTCTTGACTTGGATCTTGATTGTTTCTTGCCAGAATCTAACTCTTCTTGAGGCCTTACTCTTACTGTAAAGGCATCACCCTTCTTGTCGGTGGGTAGCTCATTATCAAACTTCTCCTTTGAGAGAAGATTAGACTTTACATCTTCATATGACAATGTGTCATTGGAGCTGTAAAGCATGATTTCTTTGAAGTGCCTGTAAGAAGGAGAGAGAGACACTACAAGTAATACAGCCTTATCTTCATCTTCAATCTTGACCTCAAGATTTTCCAAGTCTATCAAGATTGTGTTGAACTCATTTAGGTGAGACCTTAATGAGCTTCCTTCTGTCATTCTCAGGGTATACAACCTCTCTTTTAACCTCAGTTTGTTGGCCAAATTCTTGGTCATGTACAAAGCTTCCAGCTTAGTCCACAAACCAGCAGCTGTAGTTTCTTGAATGACCTCTCTAAGTACATCTTCTGAAAGACATAACTGAATGACAGTAAGGGCTTTCTCATCCAATTCCTCCCAGCTTTCATCAGTCATAGTTGCTGGCTTCTTGGACCTTCCATCAAGTGCCTTCTTCAACCCTTGCTGAGTTAGCACAGCCCTCATTTGTACCTTCCAAATGCTGAAGTTGATCTGTCCATCAAATTTCTTTATGTCAAACCTTGTAATGGATGACATCTTTTCTGTTCTTGCTTGTTTCTTGGGGATGGCTCTTAATACCACTTGTTAGCCCTAACTTAGGATCCACCAATAACCAGAAAAGCTGGTTCTTGCTGTTGAAACAGCTAGATAGAAAGAACCAGAGAAGAGATAAATAAAGAAAGAGATGAAAGGCAGAGAGAGTGATAACTGAGAAAAGAGAGAGAGATTAATTGAAAAGGCTTGCCAAATGAGGCAATGACCCAGGTATTTATAAACATACCTGGGTAGTACAATCAGAAACCTAAAAGCCTTCATAAAAAAGGCTTTAACAGAAAATACACTTAAACAGAAAAACTAATACATTGTAACAGAATTAGTACCATTCCTAACAGATTATGCATAGGAATAAAGTTCACACCACAACATCTTACTGGTATCGCTTTGTAGTAAAAGCAAGGCAGACCCCGTGTAGCATTTCAATATTTTGCACTTGAAAATTAAGCAAATCCATACATATATTTTCAATGGCATACATTTTAAAGTTTCAGATTTTTTCTTGTAATTTTTTTGCAATGTGGATTAGCCCATTTAGCCTGCAAGCTTTATGGGTACAGGTTGCAGGCTCATTAAAATTGAGCCCATCAGGCTTTGCAGGTGCGGGTGTGGGTTTTGGTACAAACAGGTGGCTAAATCTGTTTGCCCAGCTATACTCACAATTTGCTTGACCTCCCTCTCCCCCTTTTCAAAGGGTTAAAAACAATTCAACCATGCACAAAATGCAGATCATCCTAAATGTTTCCTGCCTCAAATCAGTGGAAAGATTTGAGTGTGACTTTTCAAAAAAAAAATAAATAAAAAGAGCAAAGCATTTTTAACATAAAAAAAAAAAGAGAATATTTCAAAAAATACCCACAAAAATTTGTCCAATAAGACACAAAACAGTAGGGTAAAAAGGGATTTCATGTGTAGAATGGCAGTCACAACAACTGCAAATTTCCCTGGTGACCCACTACAACAAAATCTCATGAAACCAGATTCATGTAGACACCACAGGTAACTCTACTGAAATTGCACTCAATTGATAATTGATGCCTTATTCTATTTTAAAAAATTGCTGCATTCTCTAAATGTGCCAAGGCACTGTACCTAGAAACATGAAGTTTATAATGACCGCATTACCCTGATACTTAATTATTTCTATCCATTTTAAATATTATTGAACTATTTTTAAATAAGTTGCTAGCTTGCAGTTATGTCTCAAAATCTGGGCATTACAGTTTAAAGCAAGATAGTCCTTTGATGTTTCATTCAGGTCTACTCCATATTTTAATTATTTTGAACTTGTTGAACAGCCAGCCAAGTATGTTAATGACAAGAAATGAGATTACAAGCTCTATTGAACTAAAACAAAGGCAATAAAAGCACAACTTAAATTTAAGTCATTCTAAAAGGTAATCTATCACTTGACATCTTGTGAGACACTTTGAAGACTAGAAGCATAGAATGGAACCTTGAAAAATGAAAATAAATGCATACCTGATACAGAACATATTTGACTGGAGGATCAATTTTCAACTCCCTCTCAAGCTCGAATAAGTGAAGCTTCCACTGCAGAAAGCAAAACCAAGTTAATAATTTATGAAAATACTATGCTAAAAGCCTATAAGTACCATGCAGCTAATATCTAGAGAGAATAAAGAAATGGAGAAATTGAGTATTAGGGGGAAAATTTTCAAAACACACTTCCTATATAATTGAACTTTGGCACAAAGATGACCATTCTAGACAATAAGCAGCAGACTGTTGATGGGGTTTATGCTACCTATAATATTAATTTTAGCAGGAAAGTAAGCAAATAGTCACATCAAAATTCAAACACAGCTGTTAGAGTTACACAACAGCTAAATCCCACACAGCCAGGAATTTGTTTTGCTCCCAATTATTATTGTTAGGGTACAAAACAAACAAAGTAGGATGATTAAACTGAGAACTCTAGGCAGTAGAAAACAAGTAAGGCCAACCAAAGGAACTACAATCACTAGCTCGTAGTAAACTTATTCAATAAACAGATTATGATTAGGGTACAAAACAGACAAAGTAGGATGATAAACTGAGAACTCTAGGCAGTAGAAAACAAGTAAGGTCAAACAAAGGAACTACAATCACTAGCTCGTAGTAAACTTATTCAATAAACAGATTATGATATCCTGCTTTAATTAATAATATCAACTTTAAATGTTAGCGTGAAAAATTGTATGATAATGACATAAGAATTATTTGAGTTCTTTTCATCGAGAATTGAGAATGTTAGTCTAAATACATATTCAAGCATATAATCATGATTTCAGGATTAACTTTTCATCAAGAAATTGTTTCAGTGAATTAGAATGAAAAATTGTACTTGATAAGCTCTAGAATATTTGTCAACATATTCAAAGGTTGAGGTTGATGTACACGTTCAAGATTCAAATCATGATCTCTTAATATATGATTGTTGAACAGAAATAATTTCAATGAATCAAATTCAAATATTATACAAAATGTTAGAAGAGGGAGACAAGAATTTTCAACTCACAGGACAAAATTTAGTCAAAACTAAAATTTCTCCACTAGGATCAACAGCCTGTCTAGCCGCTAGGGTCTCCTTAACAATAGACCTTGCTGGTAACCATGAATTCACATGAAATCGAACACTCTGCAAAGGAGGAGGGGAGCTATCACAGACAACAAAGCTAAAGGCAAAACAGACCCCATAAAATTTCAAACCACTTATCCATGTTTAAGTTCAAAATAAAAGTGAATGAGGAGTGAAGACTCACATCCAAAAACTCACTGCCAGCAAGAGCCATGGCATGATGAAAGGCCTCATTTTCTTTCTCAGGTGACTGATCAGGATCAGTCCAATCCAAATTTAGCCTTCCTACTCTTGAGGATAAATGAGTATTATTCACAAATTTTGGAGGTTGGTCTGTATCATATTGATTGATTCCATTGTCTATAGCATCAATTGCCTGTTATAATTAAACAAGAACATTATTATTATAAACTTACACCATTAGAAACATGTTTCAGTAATCAGTAACTTCAATGACTAGCAAACCCCAAATGCACCACAAATCCCATAAGCCATTATGCAGGAATTTATCAAATTAACCCAAGGCCAAAAGCGTGTGATTCATAGTTGAGCGTCCCAAAACATAAGCCAACCAACGTTCTCTCTTTCAACCAACCAATCAGTGATGAATAGCAAATAACAAAGGACAAATCCATGGTATGAATGCACAATAGCCAAACATTGTTAGAAGTCCCACATCAAGTCAGAAAAGAAGCTTGATGTGGTACTTAAGTCTAGAGGTTCTCCCACCTAATGGACTAGTCTTTTAGGTTGGACTCCTCTCTTGGGTTTAAGTCCTAACAGTTAGTGCTTTCATTGAAAGTTGGCTTACAGAAAGGGCTGTCCTAACAGACATGTACCTCTGTACCAAGATAAAAAAAAACTAGTAGCAGAAGCCCGAGAAAAAGATAAGGCATTGGACCACCACAAACCAATTATTTGGAAAGTCAATTCTAGGGAACATTTTAATTATTACTGCACTGGTACTGTATGCAAACATAAAAGGTTCAGCGGGTTTATTGAATATTGACATATTTCAACTAAAAAAACAGAAACATGTATTACAAAACATAATTCACATATCTTAGATCTGTGGAGTTTTCTGTCACAAACTCCCTATTTCTAGTCACTCCATGTTTCCCTAATCCGAGTAGCCTTGTTCAATAATATTTCCCCCTTACATTAGTTCCTATTCTACGAAAAAGTATTTATCAGAATGTTTGATTGCTCTCAGCATCCACATTCTGGGTGAGTGTCTCCTAAATCTACTTAACCAAGATTTTACTCAATCTGTAGAACATAATAATTACAATGAAGCAGTAAATGAAAAAGGATTAAACCAAGCAAGACCTTAAAGAAAGAAAGTAAAAGAATTCAAAATTTATTACCTCCATGAAGCTCTTGTAAACAGCCAAATATATGAAATGCACATCTGTGTGTTCTTCATCTACCTTAAGTTCTTTAGCTATAATCTCCTTTCCAAAATGCTATAGACATAAAACAAGTTACATATAATTATCACCGTACATTCACATTTAGAATAAAATTTTCCACAGACAATTGGAAATTATACCAAAACAGATGAATTCACCACCACACAGAAAAAGTAAATCACATAGACCAGAAGTGATAAGTCCATAATTAAAATAGTTTATTTAGCCGAGCAATTTACCTTATAAATAAGTCCAGCACTACTCAATTTAGTGGAGAAACCATGTCCAAAGACTTCTTCAAATCCCTTTTGATGATGATCATACCGATCTCGGGCCGGGTCATACACTCCCCCAACATCTAGAACAGCATCAAGACCCTCCAACACCTAGAGATCCACAATTAAATTTACAGAATACTTCAGACAAATATTAATAGACAATTCCAATCCATTCATTCGCTAAAGTCTAGCCTAAACACGGTAAAAAACAAAAACCAACACCTGCAACAAAATATAATATTCTACGAATTTCCATAGCCACTCCCACTTTTGCTTCACTAACTACAATTTAATACTAAGAAAACTCACCGACAAACCAATAGATCAATATGTCAGAAAAACATTACCCCAACAAACCCAAAAACAATATCACATTTTCTCGTCAATCAAACAAAAAAGTCATATTTTCGCAGCAACCAAACTGAAGGATCAAATATTCACAAAACAACATAATAAGTAACACACCCTCTCATCAATGTTTTTTGAAAAAGGGATAACAAAGTGAAATAGAGAGGAGAAGTATACCTGAGGGTCTCGAGTGCGAACGATTTGAGCGTTGTTGAATTTGTGAGTGAGGCGAATCATGAAGCATCCAAGGGCTTCATCACAGTGAAAGCTTCCATTGTGTGTACCCACGCGCTTGGGAGGCGCGTAAACGGGAGAGGCGGAAGAGAAGGAAAGTGAAGGAGAAGATGGGTTCGACATTAGAAGAAGAAAAGGCGGTGCAAGATTGTGTCTGAGGAATGGGAATTTGATGACTAGTTTTGTTGCCGCACCCAACATGCCACTCTTCCCGCCTTACCTTCCCCAAAACCTTGCCCTATTAATTTTGTGGGTTTTGTCCCGTACGACTTTGGCCCTCAAAAAGTACTTTTTTTTTTCTTTTTTTCTAAGTACCTTAATTAATATTTTGTTAATCATTTTAATCCATTGTTGATATATGTTACATAAAAATGTAAATTCGCTAATGGTACGATAACTACCTTCCAGTTTTATTTTTATTTCGTATTTTCAAAATTATCTTAGCATGAAATAAGATTAAATTAACATAAAAAAATATAAGTAAAATTTAAAAAATAAATCAACACATAATTAATCATTAATTATGTATAACGGTTAACATGTTATACTTACCAAGATTTTAATTCAAGGACATTTTGAATTTTTTTCATCTAAGAGATCAGATTATCAACTCATTTAACTATCAATGTTTTTTTTTTAATATTCTTCTCATAGTTAAATATTTGATTGACTTTGACTTGTTATTTTCTAAAGAAAAAATTTAAATCTTTTTAGAAAGAAAAATATTGTTACAGAGGCTATTACTTTTAATATTTTTTTAATTAATTTATGAAACAAAATTATTCATCATCCCAACTGTCATAGAAAAATTATTCTCACTTAATAAGAGGCTCAAAGCTTAATATTTTGATACATAAGAGTTTATGTAATTTAAAAACTCAACAATAAGCTCAAAGTTTGATATTTTAATGCATCAGAGTTTATATAACTTAGAAGTTTCTTTCTTTCCATGCATTAAATTTTTAAAGGCAAATCATAATATGTATAAACACATGTGTGTGATACCTATCTATTTAAAATTAGATCGTACATGAAATAATATAAAAAAGAAACATAACTAATTTAAAGATTTAAAATTTTGCCTCGAATTTGAGGGTTTGACGGAGGTGGACGATAACCACATGCACTTTAAGTTAATCCAAATAAGAGAATTATAAGAGACATGATAAGAAAGTTAGAGGAGAAAGTTAATGGAGAATTGTCGAAGACTAAGTCAAAGGAAGACTTCACTCTTAAATTCAAGCCTTGTATTCTTTTATTAGACTTACAAATAATTTTTCTAAGTATTTTAGACTTATAAATTAGGCCTTATGATGTTTAAGATGCACAACCTAGTACCGGTAAAAATTAATGAATTTTACTTCTGAAGTATAAATAGTTATGATAGTGTAATACACTTATTTTAGAAGAGAGTGTATTACACTTATTCATGAGAGAATATGTGTCATGTGCTCCACTAACTCTAATTTAAATCTAGACCCTTGGATTAGATCCAATAAGATGTAAATTTAAATTTAAATTAAAAGCACATATGTTTCTTGTTAATCTAAATTGAATTTAAACCTTCTATTCAAATTGCATCCAATGGTGGAGATTTTACACATGATCTCTCTCTTAGAAGTGTGATCCTTGCCACTTCCAAGAGTAAATCACAATCTCACATTTAAACTTAGATCTATGGTTGAAATGCACTCTTGAATCATTATCTTAATTCAATTTTGTGAGCATTTTTCTTCCTTTAGAAGCTTTGGCGCCAAGTATGCTATTTTAGCTTTGAAGGTCTTGACCAAATCATTGTAGAAACTTTTATAAGGTCTTCACCAAATTATTGTAGAAACTTTTGGCTAATTTGTGAATGAAAAGAACTTTATTCTTGTGAGAGCTTCTCTTTAGGTTTTCTTGAGAACCTTTGAATCTTATTAATGGAACCTTACTTGCTTGTGGCGATTCTACCTTGAGCTTATTGGATTCTTCCACGGTGCTTCTTCATTTCTACCTTCTCTACTTTCTATTTTCTTCTTCCTTTTGTGATTTAGACAAATTACTATTTGATTTTTGGAGGAAAATTGTTGAAGAATGAAGATAGGACAATACTAGGCAAATTCACGTATATATTCACCATATAACTAGTGAGATATTAATGCTTAGTGGTAAGCACATGCTAGGGGAAATCTAATACTAAGTGGGAAATTAATGCCTAGTGGGAATGCACTACATATACTTCTATGGGTGTTTTGCTTAGCTTATAAATAAGAACATTTTTTAAGTTTGCAAACATATTTAAAATTAATTAAAATATGAGTCTTTTCCTTATTGTGAAAGGTTCTCTTAGTTCTTTGATAAAGATTTAAATCTTATGGCGATCAAACTTATAATTTATCACTCACCTTCTCACCTCTTTCTTGAGTATGACATCAATATCTTTTTCTATAAAAAAAATAGAAAACAATTCTCTTTATACGAACTCTTCAAGGCAATCTTTTCCACCACCGATTCATATCAGACTTGAAGATTTGTAGTAGAAAAATGGTTACCCTTTTCAGCATTCTTCATATGTTAAAGAGTAAAAGTTACCAACTCTAACGAGACAATCCATGTAAAAACATTTAATACAAATGGATGTGTAACACATTTCCAATCTTTTGAACAAAGATTTGAAGTTGTTGAGTCTATAATTACTTCAAGCTCATAATCTTTACAAAGGCCAAGAAACTAAAGATGAAGTAAGAGATTACTTTACATAAGGTGAAATTCTTGCCATTAGAATTTTCAATCTCTCAACAAGCCCTTTCATTATCTTCATTATAAATCTCTCTTCGTACAAAGGTTAATTAAAACTTAGATAAAACTTTTTGTGAAATCCTTGAACCTTTAATGGGTAGGTATTAGCCCGAAGAGTTTGTTAAAAAATACTCATTATATTAAACCTTGAATTTGTGTCAAAGAATATTTGTTTATATATCTTGAAAAAGTTAAATCTAAAAAATACTTATTTAGCTTTAAAAGGTTAAGGTCAAATTACATGAAACCTTAATTGTTGTTAAAAAATTGAAAGTAATTTTCTGTTAGATGAACTAACATAAAAATAATTGTATTTATTCTTTTTTTATCTATTATCTAACCAAAAGGGCTAATTGTTTCTTTAAAAATATTTTATGAAAATATTTAAAAATCAGCTTTTAAAAAAAAAACTAAGTCAAATATATTAGATGCAAACTTTGTCTTTTAGAAAAATTTGCCAAAAATTTAATTAATATAATTTAACTACCTCCTTATATTTTTTTTTTTATAGTAGAAGAAGAAAGAGAAAAATAAGAAGAAAGAGAAGAAAGATAAAAAGAATAAAAATATCACACAGATAAAGTATAATAAATTAGAGCTTAAAATAATAATATTAAGGTCTATGTAAGAAAAAGAACTTTAATTAAATTTATTTTTGAATTATACGTTCTAAACGACTCATGATATTAAAATTTGCATAATATATTTTTTTAATAAATATCGGTTCGCATCATTTTAAAATTTTGAGTATAAACATCTACGTTGAGAATAAAAATTAATGGAAATAGCTAGAATGAGACATAGTTATAAAATTGATGAGTAATATCTATAATCTATACTTATTATCAGAGGAGGATCTCCTTGTTATAACTGTTTTTTATTTTTTTACTGGACAATTTTATCTTTTAAAATTGATAAATTTATTTGTTATATTTTTATATTTAAACCATTATTTTTTTATCTTCCTGTTATCCTTAATAAATTTTAAAAATTAATTTAATTTTATATATTTTTTAATAAAATATTTTATTTTTTACAACTCAGTTATTAAGAATTTTTAATTTATTTAAAAAATCAACAGTGACGTAGAAAGTAAACACACAAACTTGCGGCTGTGTTTTGGCCAGTAATGATAAAGTAAAATGAAAAAGGATATAAATGAGCACATAGACGGTAAAATAAAAAATTAAATTCTCGTTCACATTTGTTAAGGGTAAATAGAATGGGTTGGGTTATTTGGTTTTTATCCTTTGTAAAGTTTAGCCTACTCTGATGCTGTTAAAACTAGCCTAAGATTTATTTAATTTAAAAAAAACCTGACCAAAAAGGCCAAAAATTAAAAAGATAGGAAAATACTTATATATGTTATTTAGGAGAAATATTTAGGGGGAAAGTATTAATAAATAAAATTATAAAATTCTTAATAAGGATGATAGAAAATTTTTTGCTGTGATTCTATTGAATCTATGTATGTTTTATTTTTATATCATATTTTAAAGGCAACTTAGGATCATTGTGAAATTGAAAAGGTGTCGTAAAATATGCTTGTCAATTTTTTGAACATGTGAGCATCTTCTTGTCAATATAAAGGAAACAATTAAATTTCGGAGACAGATAATAACTTTTGTACCTCTATTCTTTATGTAAGTACTCATGAGAACATAACCTAACAAATAATATAGGATCATTGTTAAATTAAAAAGGTCTCGTGAATGAATACATCTTAAAAATCTTAAAACTTTAAGTACATATTGTTATTATTATTAAAAACATATCTCATACATGAAAAATTGATAACAATTAAAACTTGAAAAAAATTAAAAATCCTCAATACTTAAGGCGCACACACACATATATATTACTTTTTTGAAAAATATATTAAATATTTTATTATAAAATAACTTTTAAATTGGCTTATAGGTGGAATCAAACTTTTAACAAGTTCAAACAAAGCCTAAAAGAATTCAATAGTAAATAAATAAATATATAAAATCAAAATTTATATTTTTAATCAAAGTGAGATTCATGCCTAACTATTATTATGGCCAATTTTCGTTTTTGATTTTGTTGAATTAATTAGCATCCTTTGATGATGGAAACACGGAGCAATTATATTAATTTACCAAACAACTTGGGTACGTACGTATCCTTCAATATATTAATTTTTTTTCTATTGATTATGTAAGCACTTTAAACATGTTTAGGCATTGTGTCCGTCAAACATACATTACTTAGAAGCTACTTTTATATAAAATATATACCATGACAACAATATGGAATTGACCATTTCAGCTTCTAATTATGATTGCTATGATCAATTCACAACAAGCAACAGGACAATTCACGTGAAATATATTATAGATAATTCACACCTGAACTGGGTTGAACAATCGAAGCTTATTGGAACCTTTTTTACGTTAGTGAAGTACTTTCTCCCAAGTTTTATTGTGGGGAGAGAAGTTAACGCATTTTATTAAATAACTTTTATATATATATTATAAATTTATAATACACTAATTCCCTCAAGGTTCCTCTGTTTTCAAGACTTATGCAATAAAATTTAATTATACGAGCAAATTATGGCAATTCTTTTGGCGATTAATTTTTTAATTAATAATTTTCTTTTTACACGTTGCTCTCTACGTATAGCAATTTACTTAATTATAGGATCACAGTTTAAATGTGACACTCACTTTATACTGTTATACCTTGATTTTATTTTTTATTTTAGTCAAAATTTAATTTCAAATTTATTTTTTCGTGAAGTTTAAGGTTTAATCTCCAACAATTAGTCATAGTTTAATGGAACTTATAGCCCTTTGTTTAATATTATAGAAGGAAAATCACATAAAGTACAAAGAGGAGATAGTGAAAGATGTTAATGTTAGATTAAAAAGAAAGATGAAAGTAAAAGAAAGAAAGTGAAATAATAATTTTGAAAATAACATTAAATTGATAATTTATTTTTAATATAAAAGGACAATATTGAAAACATAGTATATTTTACAATTTTTTTTAACTTTCCATGATTATTATTAGAGAAAAGATAAACAAGTAAGTCCAATTGAATTTTACACATTCCCTTTCATTACGTCAGCTACTTTCTTTATGTTTCTTTGGAAATTTTGTTGAATGGAGAAGGCAATTAGTTATATATTCTTAATATAGTAAGGCCAGAAAGGAGGATTTATTTCAAAGACTAATTTATTACTAGCTTACAAAGCATCTACATCAACTACAACTACTACATCTCAAGTTGGGGAATTCCCTTAGGCTTCTCTCTTTTGTTTTTTCTCTTTTTCTTTCATTCGATGTTGGATTTCCAATTGATTAAAAGAACAATATTAAAAGGGACTTAATTAATTTGATGCACATAAAATATTTTCAAGCTGTGACAGATGTCTCCACAGCTAGCTTTCCAGGGTACGCAACTTCTGATTTTATATCAGCCTCCCATAATTCAGGCACAGCCTCCCTAAGGTTGTGAATGCTTTCCAAAGCATAATCAGCACCTTTGCATCTTTGAGATGTACCAACCTGTATGTAGCAATCCATGAGTATTAAGAGCCTCAAATTAGTACATGATGATGGGTTTAGATTCATCACAAGGCAACCCATAATAGAGTTTCTACCATTAACAAAATTTCTAACGACTGACCTGCACAGTGTGAAGCCCCACACGTTTGCCAGCTAGTATGTTACGGGTACTGTCCTCAAAAAACAACTGAAAATGACAGAAAACCCGGAAAAAATATGTGAGCTAACAGAAAAATAATTGACAAAGGGTAACGAGTAGAAACGTTGGATCATTGCTAAAATATATATTTTTAGTCTTTTATCTTTTGTTTTTGTTTGTTTCAATAGTCCACTAAATTTAAAAGGTTTTTCTTTTGTTGTCGTGTCTTTGTCATGTGTCATCAGAGTGATCAAATTAGTATGGTAAATTGACAAAAGAACCAACTTGGTCAAGTAGAGTTGAATTTAAAGACCAAAATGATTGTTTTGTTTTTTAAAAAAAAATGGGAAAGTGTATTTTAGCCATAAAGTTAAATGATAAGCCTTAAGTTAATTTCTTACTGTTCTTTGTGGGTCAAGGTTGGCTATCTTGAGGGCCAATTCAATGGCATGTTCTGATGGTTTGCAAATAATTGGTGTCTTTGGCAAAGCAGCACTTGGATTTGGCTGAGCAAAATGACCTATGATGTCAAAGATTTGAGAGGTGCCTGAACCATTATCAGTGGTTGATTTGGTGCTCCTTGAGCTGATAAACTCAATGTCATCTTCATCATCAGAAACAGTGGTCTTGTAAATGGGGTTAAGGGTCTCAAAGCATATGATTCCTTCAAAGCAGTCTTCTAATCCAAGCCTGCTAAGTGCCTTAGCCGTGTGGACTTTGTCTGCATTTGTGAAGATCTATGGACAAAAACAATAGAAGCCACATTATATATTATTACACACCATCTTATATGACCTTTATTCTATGCTTCAATGATAGTTAATAAAACAACTTACAAGTTTTCTATATGGCAGGCTCTGCAACAGGTTCCTAAGAACTGGGTCTGGTTTTAGGTTCTCATAAGGTAATCTCCCATGAACAAAACTGCAAGCATTAATTACAAAACCAATGTCACCATTTCATTGTAAACACGATAGTTTTTTTTAAAAAATAATAATAATTCACTATTAGCAGTTTGAAAGTGACGGAGCAAACGAAAAAAGCAAAGGTACCTGTGATATTCATCATAGTCAAAGTCATATCCAATTGCCTGAATAGAAAATGAAACAAAAACAATTATTAGCTTTTAGTGTTATAAGAATTTAATAATGGAAACCAATTTCAAATAAAATTCTTGCAAATCATACCCTTAGGCCAGCCATAGTTGTTCCATAATTCTTGTAAAGAAGATTGGACAAGTCATCAATTTTGCTTGGATCTATGCCAAGTTTCTCAATCATGTAGTCTATGATCAATGATATCATTCATGTCAGTCCAAATTAGAAAAACATTACTGAGAATACTGTGACTTGGGCATATGACAAGTTTGCTTACCTTTAATGTTTTGGAGACATGCTTTCGCAAGACCAGATCTGAGGGGATATAAAGTGTCATCTAAATCTGCAGAACAATCCCATAGTTATAACATGCCATACATAAAAATCCAAATTTTAAGTTTCAATTTAGTATTTTAAAATTGTTCTAGTTTCAATTCAAGGCTCACCAAAGAGAAGGCAATCATATTTTGGTCTCTGAGCCTCGTGTCTGAAGCGGTCATCGAATTCCATTTCAAAGCCTAAATATAGAACAGAAAACAAAGTACGTGAAAAGTTGAACCAACAAAAATTTATAGGGAAATTCCTTTTGATTTTCAAGCCACAGATCCTCATGATTTTTGGGTACAAAAAAATAAAATAAAATAGATGCTCTTATTGACTCAGATTAGCACCAAAAGTTGCAATCAACGGAGCAATCAAAACCATTTGGGATAAGGCTTTGTGAAGTTTCTGAGTGGACAATCCATAACCAGTGAAATGGATGAATTAAAAAAAAAAAAAGTGAAAAACAGTGCCCCTTTGGGACACAGAACTTAAAGAAACTTGTTAAAGGTTAAGGCATTAAAAAGTTGCTTTAAATTATAAAACTTAGAAGCCACAAGAAATTGACACCATGGATTGGACTTGTAAGAAAAGGCACAAATCCAATGATATAACCAATGAACAGAGTTCATATGACAGAGCAAACCACTCCCAAAAGAGCATCAACTTTTGAAAGATACAATTTGCTCATTCAACAAGCTTTCACAATCCAACTATAAGTGCCAATTGGATTTTCCAAGAAAGTATAACGCTTTACAACAATGCTTATTTTTTAGCCTCATCATGTCAAAGTAAATAGTGTATTAAAAGGTTTATAATCACCATATAAACATGGGTACATTTCAAAATAACAGAGTTATGGTATGGAGTATGGTTCTTTAATACAAAGATCAGTTCTATGGTATTGAATTTTAAGGAGAAATCTCAAAACCATAGTCATGGTTTGAATTGGCTAATGTCAAGTATGTTTGAAGGGTCATGAAGCCATGGCTTATTTAAAATCAAAAGTGAAAATAAATAAATAATTCTGGGCAATGAGTGGAAAGAAAAAGGATGAAGCTATTAGCTTACCAAAAAGGGAACAATCAATGATGGGTAAGGCAAAGGAAGAAGAGGGTAAGAAAGAAGAAGCAAAGTTTGATGACAATGCAAAGTTATTGAAGGAAGGCAGAGAGGGAGAAGGGGGAGGAACAAATGAGGCAAGAGTGGGTTTATATAGAGAATGTGTTGCTTCTGTGGCATGGTATTTGATTAAAATATTCCATTATTTGTTGTATTCAATTACGTTTAGTTTTAAAATTGAATGGCTAATGGAACTCGTACAATGAATATTATAACTTTTGCTTCTCCAAGAAAGTGACAACTAAAATAATTGGTTACGGTTTTTTTCCTTCTTTTTATTTCGGGGATTTTGTTTTTGACTGAATTTAAGTACCAAAATCTGAATTTTCCTTTACATGTTCTCTAAAGAGTCAGATAACAATAATATAAAGAACTCACAAGATTGACACAGTCGTGTAACATATCGTTGTATTCATTTAGGCTACTAATAATTAACAGCCACAAATAAGATTAATATTTCCTATAGAGATTGAAAATAGTGGTCTTTAAAAGAAAAAGTACAAAGGGGAATATATGCCAGCTGCATCGGCACAAAATAGATGTAGACGCTCTTGCTAGTTGTCACCGTACATAAGTAATAGCCTCGTTTCAATGTTTCCAATTTTTTGTTACAAAATCAGCTACCTTGATTTCCTTCCCTAACCATGTGCACATTTTAAACATGATTATTATTTATTAGACATAGAAAGTAAACGGTTAATGTCTTTAATAATGGTTTTGTTGTATGTTCGCATCTCATTTCTTTATATTCGCATATTACACTTGTAAACGGGATATGTGGATAACATGGACTCCATTTCTCATAAAAAAAAATAGGTAATACATAGACAATTATAATATATAAATAATTAATTATAAAATATGAAAAAAAAACACATGTATATATTATATAAATAAATTAGGTAATTGACTATATATATTATGGTTGACTTGACTCTGAAACAAAATTATTTTCATTTACACACAACAAAAATTTATATGAAGAATATGTCACATCATAATCATGTAGATTAATATTGCAGTAAATACTGAGATTTTTACCACCATCTAGAGAAATCCTTGATTCTCTAATCCTTAAAAATAACACTTCCTCTTATTCTTCTTATTGCATCAACCGCACCAAATTCACATTAATCCAATTGGGATCGCGCGATCACATTGCAAATAGATTAGTGAATAATTACAAACAGATAAGATGATGTCATTAGAAATAATTGTGGTTGCGATACAGGTGTAAAGATTTTAAAATATCTTAATATTGCTCTACTAATTATGGCGAGACAAAGCAATTTAAAACCTTGTATGACTCGATGATTTGCTCTTCGTTTTAGTTTCGTTTTCTCTTTCAAACCACATACTAACCTAAGCATGCAAAGTCCTCAGATTTTTTTTCTAGAAAACTTCATAAAAACAATTTCTTTTTTTTTGGGGGGTTGTTGGAGCTTATTACACTCTGCTCAAAAACCATCTAGACACCCAGCTTGTGCCACCTCAACTTGTTGTCTTGTGATGAATTTCACACTTTCATTTTCTCATTTACTTGGAATTGAGCTTCCCAATGCTAGTTTAATAACGTGACGTCTTGTGATTTTCAATATCTTAATATAATTAAGTAGTAGGGACACATGGATTTGTTGGAAAACAATATTGAGACACCTAGCCCATGGTACAGAGTTATTCCACAAAATATCATCTCTCACATTCTGCATTCCCATTAAATTTCTCTTTCATTTTGCCACATACTTGCAGTTCAGCATCCGAATCTTCCTTAAAAACTTAAACTCTGATACATTAGATTCTTGTCATAATTCTACTAAGAAAACTATAGTACAAGTTCCTGACTATTTTTATTACTTTTATATTTCTTCATATCCTTGATTATATTTCTAATTAAATTATTAATTTCACTTAACATACTTCCTAATCTTATGAATCTTTTTGCATAAAAAGAAATAACTTTTCGTATATTAGACTGAATTCTTGATTGCATGATTTTCCAAATTTGAGTCTAATATTAAATCTTCGCCTAGAAAGTAAATTACTAGAAGTAATTACATATCTTCTCTAGTTCATCGTAAAAAATTGTTTTATATGGAATGTAACATTTGTTTTTAATTTTTCTGTTTCTCATCACTCATTATTTTTAAAATTTTCGTCTATAGATATTTCTGAATATTTAAGTGTATTCAAAACTTTAAATTAAATAGTTAATCAAAAAATATTTAGTAAAGAACTATAACATCAGATAAAGAAAGATAAACTAAAATACGTATAAATATATAAATTAAGAGTTGA
This sequence comes from Hylodesmum podocarpum, assembly GCA_026586105.1. Taxonomy (NCBI): domain Eukaryota; kingdom Viridiplantae; phylum Streptophyta; class Magnoliopsida; order Fabales; family Fabaceae; genus Hylodesmum; species Hylodesmum podocarpum. Next base: position 6,479,285 of record JALJEV010001371.1, read on the forward strand.
AGGGGTCAATTATTGTTGTTTTGACAATTACACAACCATTAATTAAAAAAAGTAGAAAGAACTCCTAAAAGTGGACCAATCGAAAAAAGTGCTATTGGACCGGAAAGACAAACATATATAACTGAATTTTACTCTAATCGCACGCAATTATGTAACTAGTTAATTATTTTAAATTCTCCATCAATGATTTTCATAAGAAAATTTTACAATCTTTAAGAGTCACATCTAGATCACTCCACATGAGTTTCAAGGAGCAGAAAAAGAAATTATTTGTATTTTATTTTTGTATTTCTTTATGACTACACTTAAAGCAACTTAGGATGCATCAAGTACCCTTTTAAAATGCTTTTAGTAACTTTTTTCCTTTTGGATGACTAGTGCTTTTTCCTTCTCTTTAGTCGATGGTAAGCAAGTGCACGCAATAAAGGAAGGAAAAGAGAGTGCAAATAAATGTTGGAACTTATCATCAACTTTTGTCCACAAATTCCTTGGCTTAGTACAATCACGACACATGGTGAATATTCAACCTCTTGAATCTATCAATATTAATTGCGGCAGTGAGATGCCCCTAAAAATAGAAGTTACTTGTGTGTCATAACAACTGTAAGCCACCTGTGTAGACGACAGGGTGGAACAACAATCTTAAACTAGAATAATCTTTTAATTAGTCTTATAATTACCCTTTCTCATGTTGGGTTTCTACTTGCCTAAATAATTTGTGTTTGCAACCTAAGACAAATGGTAGGATCGATGGAAACGGGACAGAGTGGGTGTGGACTGTAGCTACCCACCCTAGTTGATAAAATTATGTCTTATATTGGAAATGTATAATATATTATAAATACTGGTCCCATTTATTAATGAATAGTAAAAAAAAATCATCTAATTTAAATAATTGATAAATATTCATTTAAATATTTAATTATTATTCATAATGAATTTTATCCGCATATATTCGTAGGATGTGGATTTTTTTTCCTTACCTAATTAAAAAAGGTCAGTAACAAAACCAAGTCGTGTACAGCTCAATATAACATGAACAACTAGGCTTACGAATTTGGGGCATTAAACTTTGATAAAGTATGCGAGTGTATAATAGCTTTTTCCTAAAAATGGTTTAGGTTTACCTAAGATATTTTGGTCTAAAGGGAAAAAAATTGTACTAGTTACATGAACCATGATCACTCACTAGACACTTCTGAATGCGTGGTGCACGTAAGTGGACTTTTAACGAACACCTTACAGCTAATGAGAGCTCCACTTTAAATGTCCTTTGTGTTAGAAGACAAAAGTTACGGCTTGAGCAATCTGATTAGTGATGAAGATCTTTTTGTAGTTTTCCTAGTACAAAATCAAAGTGTACTAGAATATACTGAGGAATTAATCACATGCCTGCTTTAAAAAAATTGGTTACTTTACACCTTTTGTGACTACTAAATAAACTATATGGTCGGTAAAATATTTTAAAGTATGGTAATGATCATGGTTCACGAGGCCGTATAATACGATTTTATTTTTTAAACCCTTCGATCTTTCTGGGAAAGACACCGAGTCAATAAGAGCTTCCTTGGTTGTTTTACTCGTTACTATTTTAATTTGATCTTGAACATCAAGGCAATTGTTATTGAATATTACGCAATAATTTATCCTAGACGTAGTTCAAATATTCATTTTGCATATGCTTGGTTAGTTAGGAGGAAACTTGCATTAGAGTTTCTTGATTTTTTTCTTGCTTCTAAAGACGTGGATTCGAAACGTTTGAACGGAGGGTTTAAATTAAATGTATAAAATTATTTTGCAAGATAAAAAATTGTCTTTATTTATATATACATATTATAGTTTTATATATGAAATCTTCAACACCTTTTACACGGAGAACTAGATGATGATAAATTTTAATAGTAATTTAAACAGTAGATAATCTGATAGTGGTTCGATAATGTGACCCAATAAATTCAACAATAACAATAAATAGTTTTGCGAGAGATTTTGATACTATCTTATAAATATAAATTAAGGGTCTAACTAAATCTTACAAAAAAAATAAAAATAAACTTATAAGGTAAATATTATACTCACTTATATACACTAAAAAATTTTAGTTATATCTCTAGGTAATTTGAACATAGTTGTTAAACTCGAGAATTTATAAACTTGTGAAAGATAAAATATAACATAAGAAAATGAGGACATGTATTATTTTATTATAAAAACTTTTTCTACTTAAAAAACTTTTTGCAAACCTTTGCAAAGAGATTAGAATATTTGTTAAAATAACTTACTTTCACAAAAAGAAAACACATAATTTAGAAAAGTATTTGCATCCAAAGGTTTAAGGAGAGAAAGGGTAAAGAGAATGAACGCAAAGTTTATGTAATATCCCCTAGATTTATTTTTAAATCCTTAAAATAATTAAGTTGTTTTCAATATGTAAAGTTAATATAGATGAGTTTAGAATCACAGTTTATGTATTAGTTGTGATTATAGAGAAATATTCCTTAGAACCTTAAATTTTATAGAGCTTGTTGTGGAACCGTTGACTGCTAGAAAAGAATGTTAGGTGATTTTGACATTTTTGAAATCACCACTAAGCGAGTCAACATTTGTTGAGTGAATTGAGTTTGTGCCAAAACATGGACTTTCTCTTGGTCTTTGTTCAAAAAGCATTGAGCAAATACGTTGCCATTAAGCGATTTCTATGTCGGTTTAGATACTGTTGAGCAGTCTGCCTACAATTGAGTGATTTTAAAGTTGGTCTAATGTAAAGGTTGAAGTGATTGTCACCTTATTCTTTCTTTTACTTTTGTTTTACAATTTTAGAATTTTGAGTAGCAACTTAGATTTCCCCTTTTAAGAAACCTATGGACAGAGGGCCACCATATGCTTATCTCTTTTACAACTCATGCTTACCTCTTGTTACCTCTTGCTATACCCAATAACATTTATAGAATAATGCAATTAACTGTTTCAATTTTTCCTTTCCTAAGGAAGTAAATTTCACCATTAAACTTAACCTTTTATTCTCATCAAAATTGCTCTTTCATATACAATTCTACACTCATTTAAGAGCTTAACATCAACCCCATTTCCACTTGTCATTAAGAGCTTAACTTCAACCCCCTTTCAACTAGTCATCTTATTCACCATCTTAATCAAATGCACTAGCAAGGACTAGCATTTTAGTATAGGCTAAATTTAAAGATTTCATAGCTAAGAAATTAGTTAAGGGAAGTTCTTCTCAAAATTTCAACTTTTGTTTGAATGTAAGATTATTAGAGTCTAAATTTATATTTTAGTGATAACTATGAATTTTATGTGCTAATATGACTTGAGATGAGAAATTTATTGTGTAGAATTGTATTTACCGATTTAAGATTGTTAGTGAGTGCAATGTTGAAGATGTTAGTCACATATGGTTTAGTCTACCACCGGGTTTGAGAATAATGTGGGGTCCCTGAATCTAGTGGTCGGTGAATCACCGATAAAAAAAAAGATTTTGGAGAGATTCTTCATCGATCTAGTGGCTGACAAATGAGTGATCAAAGAGTGAGCAGCCGCTAGGTTTAATGATTTGGTGGGATCTACAGATGTAGTGGCTAGTGAACCGCTTCTTTTTCTTCCATGAAAATTTAGACAAAACCTAGCTTGGATGGAATTGAACAAGATTTGGCAAACGAATACAAAGATCAAAGGCTTTATTGACAATAAATTAAAAAAAAGGAGGTTATTCAGTTGCCATCGCAAGTTTCATAACTTTTCCTAGAGCCATAAAATCTTCGACATGACATGAATGTTGAAAAATAAAAAGTAAGAAGGTAGTTATGTTTTCGTTACAACTTTCCTTGAAGTTGTGCTATTTACTTATTATAGGATGTGCGCCTTTGGCTAGGGTAGGCTAACCAAGAAGAATCACTTCTGTTGGAGTCGCTATTTAGGTGAGAATAGAGTCAGGGTGATAAGCTAAAGTTGATCATCTATTATAAATTTCTTTCATTGGTAGGTAAAAAGGATAAAGTAAAAACGGGGAGCAATCTCTCAACCAATGGATTGGTGCCAGACACATCCATCTTATTGTCACCTATATTCCAGTCTTGCTAATCTTTTGCATTAGCAGAGATTGTTATCTTGGATGAATGGAACTTTTGCCGCTATCCTAACCAGAATAGAATTCAGTTCGATCTAGTGGAAAACCTTGAATCTAATACTAATGCCTTTATTAGTTGGGCCTTTGACTTGAAAATTCATCTTTCAATTCTTGTGCAATTGAGATCCTTACTTTTTAATTCTTGCACAATGAAGAAAACATTAAAAGTCTTATCTCGCTATGAACAATTTATTTACTCCCTTGCTTCCTTCATATAATTGGTACAACTATCACTAATTTTGTCTATTGCTCGCTAAAAAAAAGACTCTGTTTAGTTATCATTAAAGTGATAATTCGATTTTCTTGCATTCATTATCGATCAACAATGAAATCCCAATTAGAAATTAAGCCGAATTGATCAATTAAACTCAACCCCCAAATTTTGTTTATGCACCCCAAAACTTGAAGAACACATGAAACTAAGGATAAATTGGGAACCTATAATTGATGAAAGAAAGCTTAGCTACACATAATGCTAAATTGAAAACAAAAATTTCAATGAAATAAGATGAAGAAGAAGTGTTGGATAAAAAAGAGAAAGAAGAAAACAAAAATGGAGAGAGAGGGAAAATTGATGTAGCTAGTTCCCTTAAGGAAATTAATTACGAGATTGGGGCTGGTTCAAAAGATATTACAACCGGGGGTTCATTTTGCAATGAGGTGTCAGAGAGAGCAGCATCTAAGGTAACAAAGACACCCCACTATGATGCAAGCTCCAAGAGATGGAAGAGGTTTCCACGACTACTTGCTACAATAAGTCCCTAATTTCAATTCTTTAAGCAATTTCTCTAAGAACTAAACACAACTCACTCACGGAAGCGATGAAACTCACAGACTCACAATGGAAGCACCAGTCACAAATTGAATCAAAAGAAGAAGAAGATCAAAGTGGAAGGAGATAAGAAATGGATGAAGCACCATGACTAGGTCAATAAGCTCAAGGTAGAATTGCTATTATGGAAGCAAGGTCCATTGATAAGATTTAAAGCTTTCTCAAGAAAACTTAGAGAGAATTTTCTCTCACAAAGAAACTATGTTTCATTAAAATTTTGACCAAAAATCTACACAATTCAAAAATTTAGCTACTTGTAGGAAATGGGGTGCCAACTATGGATCCAAGGTGGAGAATTGAGGCTAATTTACATTTAACCTTAAACCATTGGATGTGGTGCTTGATCAATGGATGTGGTGCTTCTTTGATAAGAGCACACAGATCACAAGCCTAATCCTTTGGATCTAAATTTAATCTAGTGGCCTTAATTCAAATGAGAGGTATGTAAAAAATGTGACTCAAGTTTGAATTTCATCATTTGCATGTAGGTCTAATCCTAAGGTTAAATTTCAAACTTGAATTAATGCAAAAAATGTGACTATCTTAATTTGAATTTAACCCTTGAATTTAGATATAATATTAAGGTTGAAAATCAAATCAAGTTAATGGAGAGAACATTAATTTCCCCCTAAAAATCTCTCCCACCCTCTCTAAGGAGAGTGACGCACACTCTCTCTCAAATCGTACATGCAATTCAGTCCAAATGCTCAAGTCTAAGTCGTGCACTTATGTACTCACACAATGGCCCAATTATGTCTTACAAACTTAGAAAATAAATTACAAACATGAAAGAAAATTACAAGACCTAATAAAAAGAGTAGAGTCTGCTAGAGTTGACTTTGACTTGGTCAACTCTTTCTCAACATCCTCTTGTGTTCTTTTGTGTATGACTCTTATAACTCTCATGGATGGTCCTTCATCCCGCTATGTGCTGCCTAACATGGACAAGAGAAACTGCTAGCATTGTGGCGCTTACCACCACATTCTACCATGTGGCTACCCAGCATAAAAAAATGTACAAACTTTGGCGCCTCCCACCTTGTTCTACCACGTGTCACCATGTGTAGAAAGTGCACCAATTCTGGCACCTCCCACCTTGTACTGCCACGTATTAGTCATGGGTAGAAAGTGTAAAGTCGGATGCGCCTTCTACCTCATTCTGCCATGTGGCAGGCTCGTGTTAAAAGTGTAGAGGTTGATGACGCTTCTCACCTCCTTTTTTACGTAATACAATTTCTTTAATAAAAAATTTATTCCTATCATAACAAAAAAATATTATACAATAAATTTAATCCGAACTTAACAAAACTATTTTTCTAAAATTTTATCCTAAACTAATACATTATTTTCTCTAAACTAACAAAATAAATGAAAAAAACAAAATTTCAATACTAAAAATTTCTATACTAACAATTTATTTACTTATTACAATTTCTATAATAAATTAGTTATTCCTAAATTAAAAAAATTATATAATAAATTTAATCCTAACTTTACAAAACTATTCTAAAAAAATTTCCTAAATTAATATCTTATTTTTCCAAACAAATAAAATAAATGAAAAAAAATAAATTTCAATACTAACATTTTTTTTACTTATTACAATTTCTATAATAAATAATTTATTCCTAACTTAACAAAAAAAATTATATAACAAGTTTAATCCTAACATAACAAAACTATTTTTCAAAACTATTTTTCTAAATTAATATTTTATTTTTTCTAACCTAACGAAAAAAATATAAAATATAAAATAACACTAAATCTTTTTATACTAAAAAACTATTTATTTCTAACTTAACAAAGCTATTTTCTAAATAATTTTCCTACACTAACACATTATTTGTACTAAAAAAAATTTTAAATAATTTTCTAAACTATTTTTATAAATTGCACAACTATTTTATTTTTCCTAAAATAACACACTAATTATACTAACACATATTCGCATAACATTTATACAACACAAAATAATATAAATCCTTAAAAAAAAACAAAATTATAGGTAATAAGTACCTATTAAGTTGGTAGGATACTTAAATTAATGTGCTCAACACATGTTTGATAATTGAGAGAAGAAGAGTAATAGGAGAAAGAGCCATCAGAGGGAGGAGGAACCGCTGGAGCGAGAAGAAGAGGTGCCAGAGAGTTTAGCATACAAATACAGGATGTCACGCACAGTAAAAATTTGAAAATTCAAGAATGTTCATTGATTGCCTACTCATGTGGCGGTTGCATGTGTCAGTTTCAAAGGCACTACTTTGACCACCGCCTCCCACCAGAATGCACCATGTGTCAACTCCCAATTGGAGGCATAGCTTTGACCGGTACCTTTTCCCAACAAGTGCCACATGTCATCTTTCCACTTGAGGAGCACGTAACCCTGGCATATGTACCTAACTTCTGCCACATGTCTTCGCTTATGGCTAGAGCATGCCACGTGTCAGTTCCACCGTACCCAGGGCACGCAACATGTCAGCTCCCCGTTGAAGCTGCCACCATCCTTGGTGCCTTTGCCTACATGCTACCATATGTCTCTACCTGTCGGAGGCACACTCATTTACGAAGCCTATCTTCTTGCCTTAGGCGCTCCTTCAACTGACGCCTTTGCTGAAAGTGACACATTTCCGTAATATGTTTGTGGCTGGACCCAGTTTAGTAAAAAGATAATGGAACATGCCAATTACGTCATTGTCGTTTTGTTGAGAGAGAGCAAAAACACCCAAAACGTAAAATTTTGATTGAAATTTCTAAGTGTTTTTACAATCTAAATTAAACACTTATACTAAGTGAGTCATGTGCTAGTCACATGATCATTTAAGTGGCTAAGTTTCACTCTTCAAGTCCTAGCTAAAGCAAAAAATTATTGTCCTAATTAAATTTGCATTAGGTCCAAGGTTACAAAAACATAAAAATTCTCGTTAGCGTCAACACCAGATTTTGAACGTCAACTTCCACTCACTTTTTGACCCCTTTGTAGTATGAATTTGATTTTGAGTCCTCTGATAGAAATTGTAGAGCTATGAATTATCTATAAAGCGAGAACAAGATTAGCTGAAAAAAAGGTCTAAATACGAAAACTTTGAAACTTTGGAAAAAATTTTGATCATTAATGCAATTAAGCCCTAATTAACCCAATCAATTAAGAATGATCTAAACACACTAATTGACCACTAATCATTCTCCAATTATTATTATTAATAGTTAGGAAAGTGATAAAAATAATAATATATCACCACCTTTCTTCACCAATGGCTTTTCTATCTCTGTCTTTCTTCTCTCTTCCTTTGTTTAACAAGATAGTCCTTTGAAGAAATGTCCCTTAGTTCAAATGGATGGTTGTGATTTACTCTTGGAAGTGGCATGGATCACACTTCCAATAGGAAAATCATGTGAAACATCTCCACTGTTGGATGCACTTTGAATCAAAGGCTCACATTCAAACTTAAATTAGCAAGTAGCATGTTTTCTAAAATAAGTTTAAATTTATACCTTGTGATTAGATCTAATCCAAAGGTCTAGATTTAAACATAAGTTAGTGGAGCAAATGGCACATGCTTTCTTAAAAATATTTATCTCTAGCAAGAGCAAGTGTAATATATTCTCCACTAAACAAGTTTGTTCACTCTCCTACTTATTCTACTCAAAGTAAGAAAATATCCAAGTTTACATGCACTAGGCCGTGCATTACACCACACTTTGGCCGATACTTACAAGTTCAAAATACTTGAAAAAATATTACAAATTCACTAAGAGATTACAAGGCTTAATTTTAAGATTAAAGTCTTCCTTTGACTTTGATAATTCTCCTTTGACTTCTTCTTCAAACTTTCTTAACATGACTCTTGTAACTCTCCTATTTGGATCAACGTGAAGTGTATGTGGAGATAGTCCTCCATCACTTGAGGTGGTAACTGGCTGATAAGAATGAATAGTTTAGGTGGAGGGTACGCAAGTATAAGATCAAGTGTGATCAATAGATAGGTTCTCGTGAAGACTCATAGGCTTGAGAGGGATGTTTTTAGAATGTAATGTGATTGTGTGTGATGTGTGCAAGAGTTAGAATATAGGGATGTTTCTTGGTGCGTTGATGTGATGAAAATGGACACATCCTTGTATTGTTACACCAGTGGTAATGCTTCTGATGATCTCAACTTGTGTTAAAGGAGCAAATTTATTGGTGATGTTGGTTTTGTAGAGTGTGAGTGTCATCCAAGCAAGAAGGCAAGAGGATGAGCTATTGATCAAGTTTGCAGGGTGGAGCCATGGAGAGCTCATGATGAAACTGATAGAATAGTTTACGAAAAAGGGTTTTTGTACAAATTGCTCTAAGCGTATTTCTCTTCAATTTATAAAGTTTTAGGTAGATTTAGATATGACTAGTCCAACCTCTTCTATGTATCTTCCTTATGTATATATACATCTAGATATGTTTAATGACAAGTATGAATAATTGTCACATGATAAATGTACATTAATTTTCTTATTGAAAATTTTTACTTGTTTTTCCTCTTATTGTATTAAAGGAAGTGTTTCAAAAGAACGATACAAGTTTTGAAATTCATGCATTCTAGGTGATACCTAGAAATTCATAACTGGTGGAGAATTACAAGTTTCAAGTTGCTTGTGTCTTTAGGTTCGAGAAACTAAATGTTTTCTTAAAATATTTAAATTGCAGATTAAAACCAGTTAGGATTTTGGGGCGGTACATGTGTTGAGTGAGACCAACAATGTCTATTGGACCCAGCTAATCCAACAATAATACAATACATTGTTGATTTTATGAGAGCTCATGTTATGTCATGATGAGTGTGCTCCCAGTCATCATAATTTCAAAATGTTGTAAGACTACCGATTAATGGAAACTCGAGGTAGTAGCTGACTAGTATGATGAATGATTTATCTAAGTGTATGCAAGAAATATATTAGGTGTGATCGTTAGATGTCTCATGTAGAGGCTCTTAGGGCCTATTTGATTATGTGTATGCATGTGTGTGTGAGTTTACGACAACGTAAACAAAGATTGACTCTTACTTTGGTTGCAGGCGATTAGGATAGATCTCGCGAATCTACCGTTTGCACGATATGAGTGCTTCTAGGATACTTGTACTTCAATGATTGATTTAGGAAAGGATCATTGCATTAGACTTGTTCGTTTGACTGACTACTTCCCCAGTCCTCTTGGTTTCACCACACAGATCGTGATCCTAAAGGTGTGGGCGCAGACTCGACCACCTTACATCGCAACTGCCAAATCCATAGAGATTGTTGATATCTCTTCGAGTTCCTCTAACATTGATTCTTTAGATAACATTTCCCTTAGACCACCTTTATCATCTGTCCTATAGCCGACGTTGATACTACCTATGGATTCATTACGAGATGTAGTTGTTTCTCATGTAGCAGAGGCAATAGTTTCGGAGGTGATAGTTCTGGATTTCTCGAGCGATGGTGATGGTTCAAATGATGATAATTTAATAAGTGTGGTATATGATTCTTCGTTAGGGGAGTTGTAGTGAGGATATAGATGTTAGTGGGTAGTATAGGTTCCTTTTTAAGATAGTACTATTTTGAGCCTAGAATAAAAGTGTATAATGTTTTATTAGTCTAGGACTCAATTATACTGACATTTTGATTATAAGGACATATATATATATATACATATACATTTATATATACATATACATATTTATATATTACCATCTTTCTTATGACTTTATGACATACAACTACACTTATATATATTTATAATTTTCAGTTTACCATTGCGTATTACATTATTGTTGTATATTATCTTTTACACATTTACTCTCAACGTATGTTGCTTGTATCTTTGTTTTTAAAAAATAAAAAAATGGCTGTTTTTCATAAAATAAATAAAAAAATCAAATAAAATTTAGGGCATCACATTCTTAAAGAAAGACAAGGGCAGTCAACTTCTCTACGTAGCTTGTATCATCAACCCAAACTTAAGTGGCAAAGGATAGCGGGGATTGATGAATATATTTTGTTCAAAACACTTTTTGAGTTGGAATACATAGTGGTATAATGCTTTCTGAGGTTTGTAAACAATTTGAGCTAAAGAAAATAAAGCTGAATATAGCTGATAGATTCAAGGGAAAGTTGGTTGATGAAGTTAACAATGCTAGCTATGGAGCAAAGCCTTTGAAGAGGGCAATAACGAGACTACTTAAGGACACATTGGCGGAACAAATACTTAAAAGGATTATTAAAGAGAGGAGCTCTGCAAACCTGGACCTTGACAATAATGGTGATGTGATAATCAGCTAGTCTTATTGTACTACTGGTATGGTAGTTTAGACCCATGATCTTTTTTTTTTAATTATTTTGTTTTGATGAATGTTGAGTAGTATATTGCCATCTGGCATGGATGTTTTGTTTAGTATAAAAGAAGAACGTGTTTAATTATTAGTTTAGCCTCTAGGTAAAGGCGCTCTTGTTTATATTGGGAAAGAACCCAGAAGAAAAGAAGTCAAAAGTGACTGAATAAAAAATTGAGTAAATCTAAGTTGTTTCTCCTGACCCATGTTTCTTGTTCTCATTTTATGTTTATTATTTTTTTTATTATAGTGTGTTTATTAAGTTGTATTCCTATTCTTTCTCATGATTATGTAAACTTTTGTCCAATTTTATTAAAAAAAAAAAAAAAAACCTTCAAAAGTAAAGAAATTTAATTACTCAAAAAGAAACTTATAGAACAAACATGAGTTTGGCATACTAAACTGCTTAAACTAAAAACAATAAAGCCTAAATAAACCCAAATAAGTAAAGTAAAAATAAATAAGAGCAGAGAATAAATATTACTGCGAAATGAAGAAAGCCATAACCCATGAGGTCAAGCTTCTTTACGTGCATTCTGTGGTGTAAGGTTTCGTTAATGGCCAGAACAAACAAAAAAGGAAAAAATTATAAAAGCAAAGAATACCATCTTCTGATGCTACAAAGTCATTAGAATAATAAGTTTCATAAACCTTCATGCAAGCAATACGTAGATAGTCATTTTAGAAAAATATATACATCTATCTCCTTCGTAAGTAACCTTTGCTAAAGCATAAGCATGGAAAAGTACTGCTGAAATTCTTGATCTATTGTTGGTTGCTTTATGCTTGATTGAGCCTCTGCAATCAAAATAACGGTACACATCAACCAAGGAATTATGAACTGAAAATTTGGTGTCCGAGAAACATATTCAGCAGCGAATTTCAATGAATACACATGTCTTGTCCGGACTCAGGATAAACTCAAAATAAAAAGGTAAAATGTATTTAACTTCTCTATAAGCTATAATCAACTTATCTTCACTCTTGGAGAAGTAAAATTAAACGAATTGTTTTATAAGATAAGTGTATAAGTTCATTTTAGCTTATATGAGAAACTTAATTTATTTTACCTTATTTTCTTTACCTACAAGTACTTACAGTCAAGTTTATTCAAACACCAAAATAATCCTATTATTTAAAATAATAACTGTTAAGAATGCAGTATACCTTGGTTTGCATTCCATCTTCCAGATGAAAGGACATACATGTTACGATCTTCCCCTTTAGAAAAATGATCTTCAAATTCCATATCTGTGGATTCCTCAGTATTGTCTTTATCATATTCTTGTAACACGCAACCTCTGTAGCTTTCTATTTCTAAAATCTGCTCCTCAAGATGCTTCAGAGCCTGTAAATCAGCATAATGATAAGATGGATTACTTTCTTTGTCATCAAATGTGTCTGCTTCACCTGAGCATTCCTTATCAACTGCAGATCCAGATTGGTATGTCTTTGAAGAATCGGCAACAAGTCTACTTTCTTCTTTTACAGACATGGCAGTAACAGAATCTTCAGAGAAACTATTGCTGTCTTTGACAGATTCAGATTCTGAGCTTTCTGCATCTGTTCTATCCTTCAGTACATATATCCGCATGCTCTCTAATGCCGGATTTTCGTCAAAAGTTAAAGCATGTTCAGAGGAGGAATTCCCAACCCAACATTTATGTTTTGGTCTCAGCAAATCCAATTGATCACCCTGTAATTTTCTCTTCTTGTTCCATTCAATATTTTCAGCCTCGTGTACTTCATCAACACAGAATCTTCAAAGAATATACACATGAAAACAACAAATAAATCATTAAGGGGGGAAAAGTGCGAAGCATCCAAAATTAGTAAAAGAAAAGAAAGTCTTAGATCTTAGAGATGATGAAGAATGATTCTTCAAATCCAAAATTTTCCCCGTGGGAAAATTTCGTCATCTAAAACATCTTCCTTGCTAAAGTAAATGTTAAGAGTGTGCAGCTACACATGAAAATTTAGGATGAATTCAAAAGTGATTTGAAAAGGAATGTCATTTGGAAAGATACAACTTTCGACAGAAACATATTTATGAGTCTCCATATGTTGAACATGTCTTGAGTCCTAACTGTCCATGTTGTGGACATTCAACATAATGTTACATTGGTGCTTGAGTCCTAGTAATAAGTCAGATAGTATCCATACACTTGTATATCAGACTCAACTTGTGCTGAACAATATCGACAGGTAAAATTTGTAAGTTTCATCAATATAATTTGAGTAACAAGGAAAAAGCTCACGGATAATTTTGTGCACAATAATAGGCACTAACAATATCTAACATGTACAGCACAAATATGTCTGAGGAAAAAGAATTCAAAAGTCATCGAACTTGATAGTGGTTAAATAATGATATATCCAATGATGCAGGAATATTTATAACAAGCAGGAAAAAAAAGTTGCAAACAGAGCTGTTTATATGGATAGAAACGGTATTATGTTCTATGAAACGGTATTTATTAAATCCAAAGAAAAATCTGGATAGAAACGGTAAGAAAGCATGACCTAAAGTGGGGAAACCATTTGTGTATCCAAGTTCATGTTTTCCATAAAGCAAATCCAATGACTAATTTACATACTCCTAATGTAGTTCTATAACCATTAGGGAAACAAGAAGCTTTTAACTTAAACAAACAATCTCGCTGACGAGTGATGAGAATAATCCCATTTCCCCACGTCTCCATTGATTTCTTTGATTCATTTGTACAAATTATTTAGATCAAAGTCTTCCCAAAACTGAAACAAACACCATGTTAGAATCACCATACAAGAAAATTCAAAATACTACATCATATAATATTTAATCATATTCTAAGGGTCTGTTTTGTTCTAGGAAACTCTTCCATTAATCTTGAAAAGAAAATAGAAAAGAAAAAAGGTCATAAATTTCTCCATAAACTAAAATTAAGTTATACATATATTAATTTGGAGAAGCTCCCTCGTGTTTAATTCTTGTAGGAAAACTAATTTTTAGCTGATGCATAAGTTAATTTTAATTTACGAAGAAGCTTTTATTTTTTTCCTTCCAAGTTTTTTCTCTTTGAGACCTTATGAAAAATGTTCTACCTAAACATGCCTAAATAACTCACCAAACACGCATATACAATTAAATTTGATTTGTTGAGAACTAATTAAAACATTATTATTCATCTGTTACATTTAACCAAACCAAACCCCTTTCTTTTTAAACAAGTATTATGTAGGACATAAGCATCTGAGTTTTAACGCAAACCATAATAGTATATCTGTAAATGGGATCAAATGAAAGGTAACATCAAATCCATGTAATGAAAAACAGAAAAGGGTTTTAAGTTTTAACGATCCAATGGTCAAAAAGAGTAGCGAAAAGAACAAAGAACACAGAATTTGGAAAACCCAGATAGCGAAACCTGTAAGCTTGAGATGGGTTCTGAACTTTTGCCTCCATCACGATCTGGAACCTCACAGAGTGCCTTCACAGCTCACAGAGAGACAAGCCATGCTCATGCCGAGGTTATCCGAGAATATAATATCCACACTCTTTCTTAAAATATTGTCTTTTTTCTCTTATCCATTATGGAACATCAAATTTAAAATTATTTGTGTATATTTTTTTTTATTTCACAAGTAATGGGGCTGAATGGGCAAAGATATTGATGATGCAAGGTTGAATGTTTTAATTGAAATTAAATGCAATTTAACAATAGTAATTTTTATTAAATATTTTAAAATATAACTTCAAATTCACAAGCAAAATATGTAATTAGCAAAATATACAATTAATTATATAGTTAAATAGTGTTTTTGTTTTTAAAATATATCAATTGAAGATATTCAGGACATAACACATGTCTATTTGTGTTTCATTTATTTCTAAAATGGTTTTGAGTCAAAGTGCTTAACATTTTATTATTTATTTATATCCATGTAAAATCTGCATTTAGTTGCAATATATATGTCCGCTTTAGTTTAAATAAATTAATTATAAAACTCATAAAATAAGAAACTTGTACTTCGAATCAGGTAAAATCTAATCATTTAAACATAGTAAAAAGTCTTAGTTATAAAGTTGTAAAAATACGCGGTAAATAATCTAATTAAGTTTTAATGAGAAGCTATTTTATCGTTAGAATTCAGGAAAAAATTATTTATAAGAGAGATTCATTTAGAGAAAATATATGTGAAGTAAAGTAAAACCATATTCAATATATATCATGAGTGAAGGAGTTCATTTAGAGAATATACACATAAAATAAAAGTACATTTAATGTGTATGGTGAATGAAGGAGTTCATTTGGAGGAGATGCACATGAAGTAAAAGCACATTCAATGTGTATTCTAAATAAAGGCGTCACATTCAATGTATATTCTAAATAAAGGCGTCGCATTTAATGTGTATTCTAAATAAAGACGTCGGTTAAGAGGGCGTCTCTAAGGAAATGTGGTGACGTGATTAAAATTATTTTTGAAATATAAGGTGTCATATGATGTTTGACTTTTACTTAAGTTTCTTTCAAACTCAATTTTACACATGATTACAGGGTCAATATTTATTACACTTCTGAAGTTTCTAGTTCTGTCTATTTTAACAAGGTATGTATTATTTATAATGTATTTAATTATTGTATTTAAATTATAAATTAATGAAAAATTATAATAATAGGAGATTGATTATGTTAGTTTAGGAAATTTATTACATTAGGAAAATTTATAGGTTATTAGAAATTTAAAATTTGAAGTGTGTTTATAGAATAACAAGTATTTTAGGAAATGTAGAAAATTTTAGATTTATGTTCACATGGATATTTTGTATGAAAAAACAATAATAATAAAATTTACTGATACACAATTGATTTGTGTTATAAATAATAAAAAGAAATTGTTCGTTATAGAAAATAAAAAATAAATGTTTAGAATGTAATATTGTTAATTTTTTAAATTTAAATAAATTTGTTAGTGTAGGAAATTTGTTAGATTAGGTAAAAAATATTTAATATAATGAAATTTGTATGTTGTTATAATTTAAAAATTTTAAATATATTTATAGAATAAGAAGTAGTTTAGAAAAATTGAAAAATTTCAGATTTGTATACATGGATAATTTGTATAAAATTATGATAATAAAAATTATTTATTGTTTTAGCGAAAGAAACACTAGGAAACTAAAATAAAACAAGACAAAATAAGAAAAGAGTGAAAATGAGAAGAAGACTAGGAAAATGAAAACATGGTCAAGAGTTGTCACATAATTATGAAAAATGCCATTAAATTTTCAACAACAAAATTTCAAGTGTGATTTCAACTAGAGTAGTCATTTCCTTCATTCTTAGCTTTATTGGTTGTTCTTTGACCTCTTAAAGCTTTGTCTCGTAGTTTTCTTTTTCTTTGGAACTCTTAAGTTCAAATATGGAATTGATTGGTAATTGATTTTTAGGTTCTCTTAAGAAGGTAAAAGATAGGTTGAATAGAAAAAGGCAAGAGACCATATTATAGAAAAATCCTTGATAACAACTCTTTTAATGGTTTTGATCATACTTTATGTTATATAGGTTTGAATGATGATCACAACAACTTGAGGACAAGTTGCAATTGAGAAAGAGAGTTTGGTGAAGGGCCATTCTCAAAGGCTCTACAAGATCAATGTCAAACCAAGAGAATCACAAGGTTAATGCTCAAAATGAT
Organism: Hylodesmum podocarpum; assembly: GCA_026586105.1. NCBI lineage: Eukaryota > Viridiplantae > Streptophyta > Magnoliopsida > Fabales > Fabaceae > Hylodesmum > Hylodesmum podocarpum. Next base: position 6,496,281 of record JALJEV010001371.1, read on the forward strand.
ATAAGAGGAGGTAGAAGGAGAGTTGACAAAGTCAAAGTCAAAGTCAATACTTGAAGATCTTACTTTTATTTTCAAACCTTGTAATTTTCTTTCTAAGTTTGAAAATATTTGAACATGTAGAACTTATTCTTTTGTATAGTTTAGACCATTGAATAGAGCAAAGCTAACAACCTAGTTAGAAAGACTTGGACCAAAATTCTTAAGTAAACTTGGTGAAGAGTAAGTGCCACTTGCATAAAAAGAGAGTGAGAATTATAACGGTTTAAAGTGAGTACTTATTCCACAACTTAGTTTGAATCTAAACCCTAGGATTTGATCTAAATATCATAGCTAAGATTTAAACTAATTCCGCTAACTCTAATTTGAATTTGGACATTAGGATTAGATCTATTCACAAGGTCCAAATTCAAACTAGATTAATCACATGTTTAACACCACTCTTATTTGAATTTTTATCATTCATTTAAGTCTTTGGTCCAATGGTTAAGTTTGAACTGTTGAAAGTGATCCTAATGCATTCTTAAAAGTGCATCTCATCCATTGTTTCAAACTTAATCAATGGTTAAGAAGACATTCCAAAATTTGGCACCAAAATTCAAATTACTCATGACTTGTTTCTTCCTTTAGGCAAATTGGCGCCATACTAATACTATAAATAGATTAAGTTTCCTCTGTGTAAGAACTTTTTGAAAAATTAAAAATTGATCGAGCATTATTGCTTGTGAGAGAATTCTCTTTTTAGTTTCTTGAGTGAACCATTTGAATCCTATTAACGAAGCTATTCTTTTTTTTTTTTGTGACGATTCATCACTTGAGCTTATAGCTTAGGCATGGTACTCTCTGTTTCTATCTTAATCCATTTTCATCTTTTAATTCTTCTTTGAGTTGTTTCCATCATCTATTCCGCAAGTTTCATCAAATTCTTGGAGGTTCATGGTTGAAGAATAAAGATATGGACAAATTCATTCAAGTTAGGTGTGTAAACTTGTAACAATATGCCCTATTCCGCAAGTTTCATCAAATTCTTGGAGGTTCATGGTTGAAGAATGAAGATATGGACAAATTCATTCAAGTTAGGTGTGTAAACTTGTAACAATATGCCCTAGGTTATGATTTCTTTGTGGATAATTATGTAATTAATGTGATTATTCAATGTAGTTAATTTTTTGATTTTGGTATTAGATTTCCATGATACCTTGTTGCTCATAGGGTTTGAGTACAATTGAAAGGAGTATAGAACTGTCAATTTATTTCTGCCATTGTGGTAGATGTGCTAATTACAAGGGTGGTAGCGTTAATTGAAAAAGAACATGATGACTGAAAATATATCAATCTTATAGATGATAGAAAGATATGGTTAGATATATATATGGATGACAAAAGCATAATGACCTATAATTAGAGGTAGATGCAAATATGATTTGAGCATATATGCATAATTGCAACTAACTATATTGATTCAATAATCAAAAAACATTATAATTCAAGGTTATTTTAGTGTTTTATTTGGTGATTGAGACATTGTAATTGAAGTGATAAGAGATTGACTAAGTGTTTGAGTGATGTAAGTCTTCCATGTAGACTTAGCAGATTTGTCTCGGTCTTCAATTCTTCTAAAGAACTCCACGGATAACTCAAGGATTGGCAATAAATCAAACTCAAAGGAAGAAGAAATTTTAGAAAAATGGAAAAAGGAAGAAATGGTAGGAGCTCCATATAATGCAATAAGCCCAATGATGAATCATCATAAGGAGAATGTTCCATGATAGGATGCAAGCAAGGTTCATTCAAGAAACCTAGAAAGGAACTCTCTTAAGTAAAATGCTTTTGGTATTTAATTTTGACAAAAAGTTCTTACACTTTGAAAAACTAAGTTACTTATACTAGTGGTGGCGCCAAGCTTCAAGAAGTAATTTGAATTTTGGTGCCAAAATCGGATGGAACCTTAGCCATATATTAAGATCATAATCAATGGTCGATAAGCATTCTTAAAAATGCAAATGGATTACCCCCTACAAATTATTCCTAGCCTTTGGATCAATGATTCAAATGAATGGTCAAAATTCAAATAAGAGTGGTACTAAAAATGTGACTAATCTAGTTTGAATTTAACCCTTAGATTTAGATCTAATCCTAAGGCCTAAATTCAAATTAAAGTTAGTGGAATCAATTTAAATCTTAGCCATGAGATTTAGATCTAATCCTAAGGTTAAGATTCAATCTTAGTTAGTGGAGAAAATACTCATATTCCTACTCACACTCTCTCATTCTCTTCTTAGGCAAATGTCATCCACTCTCCACTTAAATACTTATCATAATTTCAGTCCAAGTAATCCTAGCTTGTTTGTGAGCTTTGGATCCATGCAATGGTCCAAGCTAAGTAAAAATAGAAAGTTTACATGTTCAAATATTTACAAACTAGAAAAAAAAAATATAAGGCTTCAAATAAAGAGTAAAGTCTTCAAGTTTTGACTTTTGACTTTAACTTGACTTAGTTAACTCTCCTTCAACCTCCTCTTGAATTCTCCTACTCATAGATGTTATGATTCTCCTAGTTAGATCAAGCTAGTCTTATCTTCTAGATGGTCCTCCATCAATGGTTAGGGTAATTGTAAGAGAAATTGAGAAAATAACTAGATATTTAGACTTTTGAAGTATGAGAGTTGACTTTGGTAGTTTGGACTTCATTGAGCTTTTGGTACTATCTAAAAAAAAAATACTTAGGTTAGCTTTGATTCTTTGGAATCCCATAAGTTAATTTTTTGGTTCTTTCAGTATATTCTTTCTTCTTTATACTTGGGTAATAAATTATTAATGTAATGATGTGTTAAATGACATGTGAATTACATTTATTAATGTTATGTGAAATGATTGGTGTAGATTGTCAGGATAAATTGGTGGAGCATGTTGCATCGATAAGTTGTTGAGTTTCATGATAATCAATTGTATTTTTAAATGAGAGGGATAGATGTATGTTGTTATGTGGGAGAAATGAGGTTGCCCTTGGTGGACATGCTTGTGAAGCATGATGTTTTGAGAAAGTGATGAAGATTATCATGAATGCTTAAGTGAATTGAAAATATTTTCAAAAAGTGAGAATGAAGGAACCAGGACAGTTGGTCCCTAATTGGTTAAGGTAATGGTCTAAGTCTTAAGGGTTATCGTATTGAGGAACACTCCCACTATGATCATTCACCATGAGTGGGAAGTGACTCCTGTTATAAAATTGGCTACCCTAACTGTAATTGTCTAATATCTCTAGGGAGAGTATCAAAGACATGTACTCATAGATATCACTTAATTGTTTTTATGGGTACCATGTGGCATTTTAGATTTTGAGGTTCATGTATCATATTAGATTGCATTCACATTAATTTGTTATGATGTATGGTTATGGTGTGTGTCTTATCCCCCATTTATTATTATCATAATTCTTATCAACTAACACTTCTTTTGTCTTGTGTGGTTGATACTTGTGATGACCCCGATTATTGGGCGAGCAAATGACAAATGAGTTAAGTAGAATCCTGAGGCATTTAGGGAAAAGTTGTTTTGGGCTAAAACATTCTTCTCCTTTAGTAGACCCTCTTTTGTTTCTTCATTTTAGTTACTTTTTAATTTTTGTTTTTTTTTGGAGTTTGTACTACTTATTAGTTTCCTTCCCAGTAACTTTTAGAGTTATATTCATGAAGTTATAAAATCAGGAGAATCATAATGACAACTATCATTTTATATTCTATGCAATGGATAGTTGTTTACATTTTGGATTCTTAGAAAATTGTGTTCTTAGTCGACACCTATCCATGTTCTTTTATAAATAAAATTAATTAACTCTTCCAAATATTAGAATTGAACATCGTTTAATGTTAGAATATATGGCACCAGATAAGGGTCTTACAATACTTCTTGTGGTTAGTATGAAGAGGTCGAGTACAAAAAATACTTGTTAGTCTCAAGAAATTGAGTCCTAAGAACATTTATTGTAATTAGCTTGAAGAGGTTGAGTTCGAAACATGTTTTTTAGCCTAAAGATTATGTGCACAAAGAATACTTGTATCTTTATGTAATTTAGTGAAACCTCAGTGGTTGTTAAAAATAGATGTAGTCTTAAGTTAAAATAAACCATTATAAAATGTGTTTATTCTTATGTATATTCGACCAAGGGGTTGATTGTTCTCTCATAAAATCATCACGAAAATCTTAGCGAAAAATTGAGTCTGATCATCAGACGCAAATTTCGTTTGTTTAAAAATCTTGCGAAAATTTTTTATTAACACAATTCCACATCTTTTCTTGTGTTTTTATCTTTACAATATATTCTATGATTGGTCTTTTTTTTTTGTATAGGTTTGGTAAACTTGAGTTTGGATAACCTAACATTTTTCATGTATCTTTTGTAAGTTATTGTATATTAGTACTCATTTATTGATTTGTACGTGTGTGTCTATTTAAGTCAGAGTTTCAAGTTTTTACTAGTCCGTTAAAGGAAATCTTTTAGACATAGCTAACAAAGTTTCAAAACTCATACATCCAATGTAATACCTAAGAATTCGCAACGGTTAGAAATCATATATTTAAAGAAAAGTTTAAAATTTCTTGAATTTCAAGTTCAAGTAATAAAATATTTAACAAATTTATTTAAAATATGAATTACAACCCGTTAGAATTTCAAGAAGTTATAATAATTATTTTCGATATTGACCCATTACTTATTAACTCAATCTTTGATCAATTACTTATTAACTCAATCTTCTATTTCTTCTAGTTATTCTTGGGATTGAAACTCCTTTAAAAAATATTTATTTTAATGTTAATTTAATTCTAATTTATTATTATTATTTTTTTAATATCCAAGTAAGTAAGCTTGGATCTCTCATAGAAGTCCTAGATCAACCTATTCAAACTCTTAGTTAAAGGCTTATTAATGACGATAGAGATTTATAGTAATGTACTAAGCCATTAGGTATGCAACAAGGCTAATTTTTAAGGTAACACTTTAAATCATTGAAGACTTAAAACTTAGACTTACCCCCACACCATATTTAGCTATGAAAATGCTTAGGTAAGTTTTATTTCAATAATAGAACATTTACTTTAAGTTTTCTCCTAGCTCACATTCCTTTAAATGATTTTTAGAAGCAACATTGTGAAAAAATACTCTGCTTACCCTAGAATTTCAAATCAGTTTCGTATGCTAAAAATGAAGATTGTGGCTTTTGGTTTCATCCAAAACAGAGTTACAGTTTGAATTTAACATGCACCAGAAGTTTGCAGTTTGAAAGGGTTTCAAGACACGGGTTCTATGCTAATTGAGTTACAAAACTCCAAACCTTTTTGAACATAAAAACAGATTTAAATGGGGTTAAATGAGACCTAATGGCATTGGTTTTACTAAAAAAATGTCAAGTGGTTTGAACATCGGAAGTTTGCAAACTACTCGATTCTAGAAATTAGTTTTTCCTACCAACTCAAGCTACACAACTCAAACTGATGTAATGCCTTAAAAGAGATTAAAAGGTACTAAATGAAAGTTGTAGGACCTGGTTTCACTTGAAAATTTCTAACGGTTTGAAAATGGCGTACACATTTAAGTTTCCAGTCAAAAACATATTCAGAAATGAGCAGTTTTCAAGGGTAAACAAAAGATCCATCGGGAGAAACTTCATGATTCCCAAAAAACCAGATTTCATGCAATAGGATTGTGGGAATTGGTCTCACTCCAATATTCACTCTTGATAAAAATTTGAGCTTTTCGGGTCCCAAAATGCACTTAATTCCGCTAACACGAACCTAAGGTGTCTAAAATGAGTTACATAAGTATATGATGAATTATCTCATTTTGTCTTGATTTGGCAGATTAAGCATAATAATAATTGGAGTATATGATGATACTAAAACACAAGGCTTCATTATGGTGGAGTAAGGATATTAGCGTTCTATTCCAATTTTAGGCTTATTTAGGCACACCTGTGAAGATGAATCTTGAGATTTTAGCTCAAGTAGTTGAACTGTACTTACTAGATTAACCTGAATAGGTTACACATGGGATCGCTTATTATTACTAAAATCAAAATAAATATTATAAACCATTGTCATCATAAATCACTTCTTATTTTCAACAAATTAGCACAATATCAATTTTATTATTCCTTCCTTGAGATCATTTATATATAAAGATGGCAATTTCCGTATCTGATTCATCAAGAAACAGTGTTACATGACAAATACTTCTATGTGTAGCTATTTTCATAACATTTTTAAAGGCTTAAATACTTCATAATATCATAAGTGTTACCATCTTAAAATTTGGGCTAAGAGTACGCCTCAATCCCACCTAATCAACTTATTTTGAGAGAGTTGCCGAAGCATTATAAGCACTTGTTAAATAGCACTACCAAGTTTAAGGAATGACAAAGAAAATACTTTGTTGGAGTCTAGGAGATGCTCTAATCACTTGACTAAAACAATTCTGCATAAAACAAATTAGATTTTCTACAACAATAACATCTTCATAATTATTCAGTTCACTAGTATGTAGCGAACAAATAACTGTCACAGCATTGCTGTTTTACAACCTGGGAATATATTATAAAGGAGCACCAAAGTGCAATACAATCAACAGTAACATTCATATGATTATTTCCTCCCCACTTGAACTTGATCCAGGCAAGAAAAAGGCCCCTGGAAAGGGTCAAAAGTGATAGTTACTATTATACGTTGGCCCGCATCTCAGCAACTTCATTACATAACAGAAAAGAGACGCTGCATTGTTGAGGTGAGCATATTAGCCTGAAGGTGAACCAAGTTCTGCATGCTAAATTATGCTTTTAGTGGCAGTTCTTTGTAAGTGTAATTCACCCCTTGATCACCATCAACCACATGTCCATTCCCTCTCAATATCCTGCATTATATCCACAAAATGTGAAATTTGGTTAAGAAATGGTGCTGAAATATTATAGTATATAGCTATAAACCTAATGTGAAGTATTATAGATAGGAGGACATCAATAATAAAGATGATAAAATACTTCCTCCATTTCAAAAATTGTAAAATAGAAAATCAAGATATTTTAAGCTAAATTTTTATAATTATAAGAACAGATAGGAGGACATCAACAATAAGAGATAGTAAATTACATTGAAACTCGAGATTGCAAAAGCACTACTTTTTTTTTTTTTTTATTTTAATGTTTATAGTAACCTTCCTAATTGATCTTTGCAGTGTAATATTTTCTGAAAAATCAAGGGGAGTTAGTGTAATATTTGTTAAAAAATTAAGGGTTTTTTAGTGTAGTGGTTAAAAAAAAATATAAAGAAAAGGTGTTTGTACAATATTGCAATCTTGGGGATGTCAGTGCATGTATGACAAGGTGTGGATGAATAACAAGGTAAAACGAAATAGGCTACTTGCACATTTTTTTCGCATCATTCCATGCACCTTATTGGTGGTACGGAGATAATAGTAAGAATGGTGTAAGAATGATGTAAAAAGATAATGTTTATAAATAATATTCCTGTAAGTAAGAATCAAATGAAACACAGAAAGCTCACATAACAAATATCTATAATTGCATATTTGTTTAGTTGAAAGTTCAATATTTTCTTCATTAAAAACAAAGCTTAGACATGAACTCAGAATTTCTTACCATCTGTTTGTCAATAAGCCCTCAACTCCTACAGGACCTCGAGCATGAATTCGACTTGTACTTATTCCAACCTGTTCACAAGTTCAGATTTTAAAATAAAATCTGTATGTTACAACTAACAATAGGCTTTCTGGTAGTAGATACTTTACCTCTGCACCAAGCCCAAAGCGAGCTCCATCACAAAACCGTGTACTTGCATTGTGGAATACAGCAGCACTGTTTGTACATAAGGCAAAGTGGTATATATTCCACCATCAATAACATGAAGTAACAAGGTTTATTAATAGTTTAGTTTCGAGTGCATGAATGCTATATAACTTTGGAAATTGAATTATGTCCAAAAGGTTGGTTGGTATCATCACTGTATGTTAAGAGACAAACTTTTGGAATTCAAAGTAGTAGTTCATTAAGGACTAGAAGTGAGGTGTAGTATATAGGTACGGAGAGAATTGCATGAAAGACAAGATTTTCTGTGGAGAGAAATAGATGAACTGCATAACAATGATCATGTAAAAGTTAAACAATGTTGTGACATTAAGCTAGCACGGTCAGCCCTAGAGCAAGACACATAAAGCTCAAGCTTTAGGCCTTTCAATAAAAAATTATTCGATATATTAATTTTTATTGGAAAGGGCCCCAAATATTAGCAAAAAGGCCTTCCAAAATGCCAAATATATAGCTCTTTTATTCAAAGCAATTTTTTTTTTGGGAACTGTTAGGCATGTCCTGAGCTAGAGTTTGAGATGAGATTTAGTAACGAAGTAGTAACAATGACGACAAAAATACTTTTTTCCCACAAGATATGGAGTAGTGGTGACACAAAATCCAAGTCTTTTCTCACTAAGTTGGATCAGCTAAGAGTGACATCAGAATTAAAAACTTGGGGCAAGAAAATTAGCCTTTATTGTTTAATGCTGATTAGGAGAAAAATATCAATACTAATGTGAAAATATATCTAACAAGTAGATAAATACAAAACACAGAAGCAGGTAGTCAAATTTCAAGACATACCTGTCAACTTGACTTAAGAAAGTCTCAGCAACTTCATAATCTTCTGCAACGATGCATTCGGTATGAGAACTGCAAAAACAGCAATGACAGCATCAGAATTTTCAGACACAGTAATGTTAATGATATAGAGAATGAAAATGAAAATTATTTGGAGCAATCCGACATGCCTTCCATGTTGATTTATGTGGTCAATGGCAGCATATACATCATCTACGATTTCAACAGTGCAAGCAAGTGAACTATACTCATGATGAAAAGAGCTCATTTCAGCAACGTTTAGTAAGCCACTGGCTCTTGGTCCACCATACATCTTAACACCTGCAAGACATTTTATCCTTATTATTACTTTATACATGTTTGTTCCGATTTTGAATGAAAATATAATGGATATTGCTTGCTCCATTCATTAAGAAAACAAAATTAAGTAGATTCAAACATGACAAAAAATAAGTAGAGAATAAATTATATATTTCAGTTTGGTGAACTCCAAAATGATAGCTTCATATTAAATAAATCACCTTCTTTTTCTAATGCAAATGGTTCAACATTTTTTCTTGCCTTTGCTAGTTTGCTATATATATACATGAGTTTTATTTCTCTTAATAACTAAATGAGACCTCAATATGAATGATTACACAGATGACTTTTCTTTCCTTTGGAAATATCGTTTCAAGATAAAACTTTTTCTTTATATTTTAAACTTACTTCAAGAATCCACAAGCCTAATAATACCAATATATACACTAAGATCACTTTTCTTCCTTTAACATGCACAAAGTCCTTCTTGTTCATTGCTCAAAAGTTGGGAACTACTTTTCCACAGAATATAATGATAACATCTAATGATAGATAGAATGAGGGGAAAACAGAAAACGACATATATATTGTAAAACTAAAGTCATATAACAAAATCTCTTACAAGATCATAAAGAAAATAACACTTCAATTTGAATAAACTTTCTTTGTTATAAACTAATGAGCAAGTAAAATCATACCTTCACGTTGGAGTTCAAGGACAAGCTCATTAAGTCCACCATTATTTGACAGATCTTTGTGTACAAGAAGAGTTTCCTAAGAATACCAGAACAAAAGTATTTTGATGAGCACAGTTCATAAATTTCATTCACACATCCCAAATCAGTAGAAACAAAAAAGGAGAGGAGAATCCAGATAACCATGTTTTACTTAGTGCATTGCAAGGACGTAAATGCTAATTACCATTGCGTTGCAGGCTGCCGGATAATCAGTCTTTGCATCCCTAACAATTTGCTTTGCCATATCAATATTAGCAGACTTGTCAACATAAACATGACAAATTCCATCTGCATAACAAAAATAATTCAATAAAAAGCTTATACTAACTACAAAGTTGGAAATTTATATGGAAGAACATTACCGGCATGACCAAGAACAGGAATTTTTGTTGACTCCTTGATTTGGGAAACTAGCTTATTACTGCCTCTAGGGACCACTAAATCTATCACATCATCAAGCTGAGGCAGAGTATAATTAGTGGCAAATCATCATAGAAAAATGATTATTTGGATTTTGACTTATGATATCATACCTTAAGTAGGTCTGGAATTTCATCTCTTGAAGTCACAAGCCCAATAAGTTTGTCACCTACAGTATCAGGAATCGCTGAAGTAATGACCTACAATCAAGAAAAAATATGAAACATAGAACATATGTTTAACTAAAACGATGAGAAAGAAACAACAGTTAATTCTGATCAACATTGATTTTATAAAACAACAGCCTCGTCTAAAATCAATAGATAGTATGAGAAGAAATATGAAAGATAGAACATATGTATAATTGAAATGATGAGAAAGAAACAACAGTTAATTCTGATTAAAATTAATCTTATAAAACAACACCTCAACTAAAATCAATAGATAGTATATAAACCTTGTGTAAGACAGCATTTGATCGTCGGGCTTCCTTTCCACCTTTAAGCAGTAAACCATTCCCACTTCGAATTGCCAGTGCAGCTATCTGTTAATCCATTTAACCAAACAACTTACAGATCAAAATCCCAAACAACTAAACAATGTCAAACAACATACATAAAAATAAGAAACCAAGGACTCAATCTTCATCCTTTTTTAAGAGTAATAGGAATTTTAAATTTACCTGAACAAGGGCATCAGGTCGAGACTCAAATATAACCAGAAGGACACCCAAAGGACATGATATTTTCTCCAGGACAAGTTTATCTGCTAGCTGGAGAAAGAGAACAAAAATTTGAACTGTCACAATGAGTGTTGAACAATAGAAATGTATGTTTTAATAGTTTTATTCATTTTTGTGTCAAAGCAGTGGAAACAGATTACATACTACAAACATGTCAAAACAGGAAAACATTGAATATTTCAATATCATATCACCAATACTATGTTACTTAGAAACTAATAATTTTCAATAAAAGAAAAAAATTCATTAAGACAAAACAATTAGATGATTGCAAAAGAGATAGGAGGATAAAAGAAGAAGGGGGATCGACCTCAGTTCTTTTTAAAATTTGGCCGACTGGTTCATCCATATCTGCCAGCATGCGCACAGATTTTGCAAGACTAGAGATCTGTGAAGTACAAACTTAAAGATCAGATTAAAACATGCACACAAAAAATCTTCATAAAATTATGCTTTGGAATTTGAGACACCAATGTTAGATTGTAATAGCAAAGAAAGCTGTGTAAGCTATCCTAAAGCATTTAACTCCAATACACAACCAATTAAGTTCTTGCCTTCTCAAGCTTCAGGGTTAAACGTGATATCAAGGATGCTTCATATCCAGCAGCCACAGCATCAGCAACATCAGCTTCATTCTCTCTCCTTATCATACTTTCGTTTTTCTCCAATGCATCAGCAATTGCCAACAATATCTTCCTCCTTTCTTCAGATTTTAGGATCTGATACCAAAAACATCAGTATAATGCTTATTATAACAAGCCTAACATCAGTAAAAAGTAAATCACCACTTAAAAAAAAATTAATTGATGGAACTAAGGCAAGCCTGTATCCGTATAAATATTTATTATTCAACACATAAACCTTAAATTGGGCCTTCAAAGATTACTGTCTTCACATTTTTTCCTCAAAAGATTATATCGTCACCACATCAGTATTTCAAAAATTTTTGTAAGACTAATGTGCTGACATGCTATTCTTTGGAAGACCAATTTATAAATTTTTCGGCATATAACTGCATTAACCTGAAGTCGCCTAGAACTCTCACGTGCTGCAACTGCCATCTCACGTGCACTCACTTCCTTTATATTGATCCATAAATGAGCATCTTTATGAAAGACAGTACCTATTCTTTCCCCTTGAAGCACTCGTATGATGTTGTTTGTAGCATAGCCACTGCAATAGAGGTTAAAATATAATATAAAGTCAGTAAAATGCAAAATCCAAATGTACACTTCAAATTGTGCACTGTTCTTTTTTTATCTCTTGAACTATTTACAAGATAATAGATGCTTAAGTAAATTCAAATGGTCACAAGTAGAAGAAAAGGCCAACTTTTTTGTTTCTCTTTTCTTTCCCCTAGATTTCGTGTACCATGAACCACTATAGACAGCATGATAGAAACAAGAATTAAAAAGAAGACCATCAGATATACTCTATACTCTGACGTAATGGAATAGTTACATTCCCTTGTCAACTCATGAAATCCATAAACTAAATGTTGTACCAATAAATGGGGGCCGAAGGAACAGACCCACTGATGCACTTTCACAACAAAGAAAAAGGGATAATCTTTTGCAAACCACTTCACAAGAAAATGTAATCCAACCCATTCTTTTTTCTTAATGTTCGTTCCATGATTTTAAAAATTTAGCATGAGTCGGTGGCCACTAGGCCGACGGTCAACACAAAAATGAATTAATTAAAACATATATGTATGGTACAAAACTGCAATTGAATATAGTTAGTTATCTACATGACTAAAAGAACAGAACAAGACAGGTACCTAGTTATGATGACCGGGATACCAGCATAAGCAGCACAAACAGCAGCATTAACTTTAGCAGTCATACCCCCTCTTCCCAATCTTGACTTGTCTCCAAAAGTAATTTCCCCTTGATGTTTCTCTTTTATGTACGTATGGATCAATTTTGAGTTAGGATCACTTGGAGGACCACTATAAAGGCCCTCAACATCACTCAATAAAACAAGTAGATCAGCTTTAAGTTCAAGGGCTAATAGACCAGCCAAACTGTCATTGTCCCAGAAAATACCGGAAGAGTCCTGCACGCGGTGCTTAAAATTTAAGATAATCACATATTAGATATTACAAAGTCACCAACCGGTAGCCAAACCCACCTATTGGTGGGACATGACTTCTTTCGATTTTGTTAGTGTACAGTGTACATATCAGAAAACCAATAAAATCAAACCAACAAAATTAATACAGCAATTTGATGATACTACCTCAACAAATTAAGGAGAGATAGTAATCAAAAGCAAAACTAAACAATTTCAAGATAAAAAAAATAGAGATATTCAAATGAAATAGGGGAAGAAATTTAGGATACCTCATATGGTGCCTTCCTAGTACTAACAGCATCATTTTCATTGAAAATGGGGATAACCCTTAAATCTAACAACGAGTTCACTGTGTCTGAAAGTTGTTTTCTGAAGCCAGCATCCCTGAAAAACCCATCATTCACAAGAAGTTGGGAAGAAGTCACATCAAGCTGCACCAAGAAAAATTTCGTATCAGAAATCCATATGGAGGAAAGAACAAAACAAAATCACTTGAAAAATGTAGTAATTAAGGAAAAGAAAACACTTATATTGGATAGGATGATTATGATTAATGAATAAGCAACTTAATTTTGTGCCAACCTGGCTGAACATGGTATCATATAGAGCCATGAGACTACTCTGCCCAACAGCAGCACATGCTTTTCCATCAAGCTCACCTTGAGGTTTTTGAAGATCAGAAAAGCTGCATCACAAGTAAACAACGTCTTTCAAGTTCATCATTCCCACCCTAAATTCAACTTCAAATTTATAAAAAAAATGAACAATTTTACATTCACTCCTTCAATCCTACATGGCTCTAATCCTAATCACACAGTTGGAACTAAAAGCTTGTATCAATTTTTCTTTGGAGCATTACCTTCAAGTACAGCCTGTATCAAATTTTCAAATTGAGTTAATAAATTATGAAAGCCATTATGATTAAAAATTTGATTCATTTCAACAGAAAAGGTATGCAAGTATCATAGAAAAAATAAACCATAACAACCTGCTATTAGCCAATTTACGATATCTAAGTCTTTGCCTGCCAAGACCAACAGCACCTGAAGTAACCAATATTACTTCATAGCCTTGAGTGCTAAGTTCTTTAAGCTGCAACAACACAACTTTTAGTCACATAGACAAAAATACATGATAAATTAAAACAAAAAAGAAAGATAATATATATATATATATATATATATATATATATATATATATATATATATATTCCTGAATTTTTTATACTTGCTCACAGAGAGCTCCAATTCTGCCCAATGCTAATCTTCCATCACTTCGAGTAACCACAGCTGTCCCAACCTTCAATAAAGAACAAATAAATGTGTTACATGTTGAAATAGAATTAGAATAGGAACCGTAAAGGCAAAAAAAAATTGTATCATTCAGCCCAATAAAAAATATAATAGAATTAACGAGACAATAACATAGAACAAGTATATTATACACAAATATAAAAAATAAAATAAAATAAAAGGACACACAGAATGGTAAATCAAAAGCCAAGGAAAATCGAATTAAAAATTCAAGTAAACTGATTAGAACTTAAATTCCCATCTTCTAGATTAATTAAAAACTCTGTTTTCCCTGTTTTCTTAATCTTTACATTATCCTACTAACACAAACAAGCATATACGTGTATAAGTTGCAACCGATTTATCATCGTACAATATTCAAGAATCATCAAACTGTAAAAGAAAAAAAAATTCAATCGCAAATTTTCTAAATGTTTTTCGTACTATTTTATAATAAAAATTGAATACAATTATGTAAAATCTTCCTTAATTTATGAAATTATTGAATACAATTATACACATATTTAAAATAAAACTCTAATACCTATATAATTGAATCTAAAGTTGGTTTCATTATAAGAGAATAAAAATGTGTATCCAATATAAGAGTAGGGTGGTGTAAACAATGATCATAATATTATTTAGTTAGGAATAATAAAAAAGTGGTGAAACCTTGACAAGAACACGCTTGACAGAACTGACGAAAGTTCGAGTGGGATCCATAGAGTCCATGCAATTGGATGACATAGACACACAAAGAGGTTACGCGACTGTGACTACTGTGGATGATTAAGTGAGAATGGGAGAGTGTATTTGAGTGACAATTGTAAAACAAGAGAAGAATAAATAGACGACACAATTCTGAGCCGTTGGTAACGTGACACGAGCACAAGTTCTTGGGACCTACAAATCACGCAAATCGTTGTTGCTCTGTTGTTTGGTCACTCATAGTCGCACCCCGGTTATATTCCTTTTTCTATTTATTTATTGTTATTTTTTTAACCCTACTTTTCTGTTTTAGCATTTTTTAATTTTTTTCTAATTTGTTATATTATTTTTTAATATTTTATTAATTATTTCTTACAGGATTTATTTTAATAATTTGTTTTAGTATTTATTTATAAAAGGTATTAGTATTTAAGTTTTTCCCTATGTCGTAAATTAGTATTTTATTTTGTGGATTGCATAAATAATAACTATATTATATGATTTAAATAAATAAATATTATATACTAAAATATATTATGATAAAATAAGAAAAAATTATCTGATTTTATATTTTTATCTGGATAATTACTTTTATAAGATAAAAGAATTTAATTGAATAATATAATTAAAATAAAAAACATTTTCTCTTAACAAAATAATCTAAAAATATGGAGATATCTTTTTTAAAAAGGAAATTGAATAAAATAAAAGAAAAGATTAAAAAAAGAAATGATAAAAATTATTCAAGATAAATATGGAGAGTGTTAGTCGTGGTAAAATTCCTACAAGTTGGAGAGTGTTTTTAAATGAGATTATCTTTTAAAACTATTCTTTTAATCATTAAAATGCATATTTCTTATCTTTCCTTATTTTAATTTTATTTTATATTTTATTTTAAATTTAATTTGATATAACCATTTTTCAAAAACAATTCTTAGCTATTTCAAATCTATCTCTTAAATTTTATCTAATACTTTATTTTTTTTTCTATATCATTTATCTCTTTCAATATTTGTATATCTTTTTGTTTTAGTTTAATCATATTCTTACAATAATTATCAATAAATAAAAATAACTTTGTATCAAAATATAAATTATTTTTCGTAAATCTAAAATACAATTTACATATCCTTAAAAAAATACAATTTACATACTTAAAAATATTTATTAATTATATATTTAAATATTATTTTATTATTATAAATATAAATATAAATATAATTATATAAAATTAATATTTATCTTACACATGTTGCATGAATGATGACTCCCAATAAATGTTACTTTTAATAAATAAACATAATAAATATAAGATTCAGTAACAGAATATTTAACGGACAATTTAAGATATAGTGACAGAATAATTAATGACAATTTTCTCTGCATATAATATCAACAGAATTCATAGACTATTTTCTCTCTATATAATATCAAGTTATTTATCAAATTTAACTTTATTTAATCAAAATAAAAATGTCTAACAATCGAGTTTATCTTATTAAAAGAAACTCCTCCTTTAACAATTCTTACTTTATTTATCACATCACTAAATTATTTTAAAAAACAAAACTCATCCTTTATTAATACATACTCTATTAAATCATTTAGTTATTTTTTTCAACTTTTAATTAAATATTTAATCTGTAGACAAAAAAAAAAATTGAAATTACGACTGTTAAAAAATATAGATATTTAATCTATAAATAAAAAAGATTAAAAATGTTGCAAAAACATTTCTTTTATATCAGTTTACACAATAACTAGTTTTATTAAATACTCTCAGTTCAATACATTAACTTAATGGTGCAAAACCCCAAAAAGAAAATCGTAACAGTTTATATCCAAAAATTAGATTTTTTTCAGATTCCATTAAACTTCTTAACTTATCAGATTTCTTTTTTTTTTTTTTCTTTTTGAACGTGAGTACGGGACCCAACAAAAGTAAGTTTTTCTTAATTCAAATTATTTATAAAATTAATTTAAAATTTTATATAAATGAGAAAAACTTGCCTTTGACATCATTAAAAAAAAAATTGATCCAATTTAAAAACTTGTTTTTCAAAGTTGAAACCATAATCAAATGCATTCTCCCCTAATATTAATCTATAATTGTTAATAAAAAAATTCTTTTTTAATTGCTTTTAATCTTCTTTATATTAGACAATCTTATTTATTAAAAAATTTATGAAACTATTTATTCTACTTTTATATTTTCATTATTATTTTTCATCTATGTGTTATTCTCAATAAAACTTAAAAATTAATTTAATTATATATATATATATATATTTTCTTACTCAGCATACACGTATCAGTTTCTTGGGATTTTTTATTTATTAATAAAATAATTAAACATAATAATAATAATAATAATAATAATAATAATAATTATAAAGATAATAATTATTATTATAAAATAATAATAATAATAAGAAGAAATAATAATAATTGTCTTCCATCTTCATGATACATTTCCTTTAACATGTACTTGTTTGTTTGTTTTTGTTTTTTTAAGCTGAAAAGATTTGACAAGAGTGAACACAAACATGAGCCACAAAATGTTTGAGGCTCTCATTTTCTCTGTTTTTTTTCTTTTTCTCTCTTACTAAATGTCTCTTGACATTTTAGATATTCAAATATTTTTTTTAAGTATATGATAAATTACATTATAACAAGTATAAAACAAACTACAATCAATATCAAAAATCACAATCAAATCAGGAAGAGGATATGAATATTATTATACACTATCTCTCTTCATTTTATATTTATATTTTTTTGAATAAATCATCAATTCAATTCATAAGTTATTATTTAAATAATTTCTAAATTATGAAAAATTATGATTTTTTTTAAATGTTAAAAATTATACCATATAACTTTTTAAAATGTTATTTTTTCTTAAAAAGAACTAATCTCAATATAACCATAAAGAACTAAATTGATTTATTTTTAATATTTTATAAATTACTTAGCTAATTTTATCATTTGAGAAAGAGAAAAGCACGTTCAATCCAGAATTAAATTAATAATTGTTTGTCTTTTGTTTCTTTTTCTTCTTTCTTTATTTTTCAACACACATCCAAACAAAACATTGAAAGAAGAAAGCCCATTAGAGACGCATGTTCAGCCGAAACTTTTGCTTTTGGGGCAGTACAACGGAAATAAAAAACAAGTTATAAATTATAATAAATTAATTTATAGTGAAATTCCAATTTAGTCTTTTGAAAGAATTAATAATAATAATAATAATAATAATAATAATAATAATAATAATAATAATAATAATAAACATTATTTATTAACAGTATCTTGTTATTTAATATTACAAAACATACACGCTCTTTACACATATACAGCAAGATCCTAAACTCAAAATTTATTATTGTTATTGAATATAAAACAAATTTATTTCACAATTAGCTGTATAGTTAACTGTATAATACGTCGTTAATAAGTCAATTTATTCGTAAAATATATATGTATTTTTTTTTCTATCTATATTTTATATATATACATATTTTTTCTGTTCAAATTTTATACATTTATATATTTCTCTCTTTTCATCATTTATTTCAAATTATTTAGTTATTTGTATATTTCATTTATTTTATCAAATATTCTCTTAAAAAAACAGCATAGAAGAAAAGAATGAATCCACTAAAGTTCTAATCGTCTAAAATCTATCACGTCAACAAAAGAAAAAAATCAGTAATAAATATGAATTTCTCTCAAAAGTTAAGTAATACAAAATTACTCCACGTAATTACTTTATGCCACTACAATGCTGCAAAAAAAATGGTTGTTGAGGAAGCTCGTTCCATATTGATAAAAATATGTTAGAAAAAGGAAACAAAAAGTTATGAAGAGACTTGGTTTTCCCTTTTTTACTTCGGTTCCGTATACAGAGAAAAGAAAACGGGTGATTTAGAAAAGATCGAAATTTAAATTGAAAAGAAGTGGGAGAGGCGATGTATTTTGCAATGGATCGTTTTATATATTCATTTCAATTGAACAAAACAAAGAAAAACATGTTTAGGAGAGAAAAAAAGATGTGAAAAATTAAAAGGAGAAAGTATGTACCTTTACAATGAGACGCTTCACTTTGGTGACAAAAACTCTGGAAGGATCTATGTTGCCCAAATACTGAGTTTCGGAGAGCGAGTTGAGGTGAGTTATTCCATTCAATAGGGGCAACTCGGTGGGTTTGAGGGTCACCAAATTTTTGTGTCCATTTTGCAAAATTTCCATTGTTTCAGTTTGTGTTGTTAAGTTGAGAGTGAGACGAGAATGAAAGAACGAAGGAAATGATATAAGTTCTGTTCAAATCACATGGGCTTTTAAAGGCATGCAGTGTTTTCAGAATTTTCTTTTAAAATAAAATAAAATTTTATTTTCTCTCCCGTTACGGCTTTACTAACAGCCAGAATTTCTTATTACGGCATCTTCATTTACTTTGGAGTATGGATTTGGAGCACAGTGGTTAGCTGCTGAAGGGAAATTTCTATTGAAAAAATGGTTGATTCCAATTTCACCCAAGGAAAAGTGTCTTAAATAGTGTGCTATTTTTATTTTTTTAAAAATATTATCTTAGGTCAAGAATTATTGATGTTTTTCAATTTTTTAGATTAGACATTAATTTTACTTAGGAGGCGTGATTACAGTTGACTCAAGAAAATTTTATAAAAGAAAAATTAAATACAAATTTAATTAACATTCAAATTTATTTTACAAGATAACAAATAGGAGATATAAAATTGAAAAATAAAATATGTTTTTGTCTTTTGGACATCTAAAAGTGTTTTAAAAGTAGCATTTTAATATGTATAATGTATGGAATAATTTTTTTGGATATAGTTAAAGTTTAAAATAAATAATTATTTTTAAATATATTTTATGTTATAGTTATTTAATTTAAATTTATAATAAATAAAACATTAGACATATAATAGTAAATAAATACTTATTATTATAAAAATCATTTATTGTATATACTTAAATTTTTTAATAAATAAATACTTATGGTTATAAAACTTATATTGTAATGAAGTTTTATAATAATAAATATTTTAAAAGTTTAAATTATATTTTAAATTTATGATAAATATTCTATGTTTCAATTTATAACATATTTAAAAATTATTGAAACATAACATAATACTTTCAAACTAAATTATATGCATGACTTTCTCAAATTTATATTAATTTACACAAACTAAACTAAGTTATATATCGTCATTCCAACATACTTTAAGGACTTATAAATCAATTTTAATTACACCTAAATATTTTTTCTTACAAAGTCACTAACTCAAAATTCAATAAACTTATAACTAAAGCTTAGAAACTAAATATTTTTTTTCACTAAATCCTTTGTAACTACAAATGAAATTTGTTAAAGATACAAGATTTATTCTCAAGAGAGAGGATATACAATAATTACAAAAGTGTTAAATTTTGTTAAACAAAATATTCTATTCTAGAATTATACATAGAAAATTTTTCAAAATATAAGCGTTTCTTTTAAAAGAGGTTTGACACTTTGACGAATGTTCTTTGACAAATGTTTATTGTTTCTCTCTAATAAATTGACTCTATATATAAGTAAAGATAAATAGTTCTTTGTGTGAAGATTGAGTCATAGAAGATAAGGTAAACAAAGTTGACTCTATTTTCGTAGTTTTCGTTTTGTTATAAGACTTTGAACGCTATTACATTATCTTATTAGGTTGCCTACTTATTGAGAGTGTAAAACTTCGAATTTGAAACATTAGAAAGTGGCAAAGATTAGAAAGAACAAAACCCTCATGTATTACTTGTTATTCGGACCCAACATTCGAAGCTAGATGAAACATGTTAGACAAGTAAAAATTTTGTAGATCTTGAATAAGTAAGGGTTTCGTAGATATTGGAGGGAGTCCTTGTATATTAATCATGTCAATATAGTAGATGTTTAAAGAACAATGTATATTAATCCATGTATATTACAACAATTGTATTATTTATCTGTCTTACATAAAAGTATATTTATTCATAATTATTTCATTTTTGCTATTATCAAAATCTTGAATTCTTTAAAGGATTAAAGGGTAGCATTGTTGACATATTAAGTTTTACCAATACTATCATTGAAAAAGAAAAAAGAAAAAGAGAGCTAAGAATGCTCATTAAAAATGGTCTTTAAATATACTTTCGTATTTATATGAGAAAACTATTCTAATTTACTTATAGAGATGAAATTCGTAAAACCTTACAAATCCTATCTGGTATTAATCCATATTTTAAACAATTATCATAAAATATTTTGTAATACCTTAATCTAGTGCCACATATTCTACTGCTAAACATAGTTTGATTTTAATGTTAGAAATAGTTTATTAAGTTAGTTTATAATATAACGTGGGTGGTTGTCATGTATAAAAGAATAATAATGAAAGGAATATTAGGAAACCAATGTATCATGAAAATTATAAGTCAACGATACCTATTGTATTTCCTTTAATTCTCATCAGATCCATAAAATTTCTTTATTTAAAGGAGGGAATTTAAAATAGAACAAAATTCTAGTTTTAAAAAACATAAATTTAGAAAGACTAAATCTAGACAAGAGGTTTTCAAGAAAAGAATTGCTTCACCCGTAGGCATCATTTTCTTAATGTCTTTTGCACCTATTTAACCTTTGATCCTCTCGCCCATATTACCGAGTTTATCATATATGTCAAAAGTAATATAAGATACATGAAAAAAATTAGCTCATAGATTTAATGATAATAATAAGAGTAAAACTACATCATACCAACATAGTGAATTAAAGGTTAACAAATCTAATGTTATGTTTGATGATATATATGGAATATATAATTGAATTTCATATAATAGTTAGAAATCTCTATTATGTGTTGGTCCCTATGTATGAATCTAGAGGGGGGGTGAATAGATTCTTGTTAAACTTTACCCCAAATTCGCGTGTTTCTAATTCCTTTTAATTTCCTATCAATTACCTTCCAATTACAGATTCAATTACTGATTCTATTTCTAAACCAATTAATGAGTTGATTATCAATACAGTTTCCAAATACAGAGCAGAATATGAACAATAACAATATAGTGAAAACTGTAAAGAGAATAAGGAAGAAGATGAGTGCACAGCGATATATACTGGTTCGGCCAACTGCCTACGTCCAGTCCCAATCCAACAACTGTTGCGATTGGCTTTCCACTATCAAATGATTCCTTTTGTATCCTTTTACATTCACTCTGCAACAAGCAATACAAACAGAAATCAAAACACCCAAATCTGTTCTCCAACCTGAAGAACAGAACTTCCAAGACCTTGGCACCTCCAAGATCAAACTTTGAGAATCACTTCTCAAATACAATGCTCTATCTAGAGAGACCTCTCTCCTAGAGCAACAACCCAAAATTGGAAATGCAAAAGATCAGTAAAGAATACACCTTATGTGTAGAATCTGATCACAAATGAGCACTATGAAATCCACCCAATCAATGGAATGAATCAAGTTTCCCCTTTGTCTTTGAAAACCTTGATGAACTCTAGATTTAGAGCATATGAAAGTGTAGGAATGGTTTTAAGAAGTTAGGTTTTTAGCAATATCATGTGCTTCATCAAGGATGTACTTATAGAATCAATTTGGAGGGAGAAAACGTGCAAATCTGATCTACAACGGTCAATGTAATTGATCCCAAATGCATGTAATCGATTACACTAGCCGTTAGAACCCTCCAATTTGATTTTTCCAGGCATGTAATCGATTACCACGAGCATGTAATCGATTACATTGAAGAGGGAAACCCAAAATAGGTGATTTTCAAACCATGTAATCGATTACACTGGGGATGTAATCGATTACACCAGAGAGCTCTCAGCATGTAATCGATTACATCACCCATGTAATCGATTACACCAGAGAGCATGATCAATGTAATCGATTACATCGGGTATGTCGATTACATCGATGAAAAATGGATTTCCAAGGTTTTTCAAACTGTTTTTCTCAAATGGAAATCAAACATTCTTCACATGATCAATCATACACAAGTTATGCACATCTCTGGGGTTTTAAACAAAGAATTCAACACACAATACATAGTTATATCCTAGTTACATTCATTTATGGAAAACCGAAAATACATTCATCAAAACCAAAACACATAAGAGAGACACAAACCGCATTCTTTTCAAGCTTCAAGTCCAACAATCTCCCCTTTTTGGTTTTGATGTACCAAATCACCTTTGAGGTTTTCTTAGAGTTAGGATATGTGTTGTTCTTTTGAAATACCTGCATATGTTAGAATTTCCAGAAAATACAAAATGCATATGCACTACTAATTAATCATTCATTCAAGTATGTATGACATGATTCAAATACAAATATAGATCAAGACATGATTCAAATACAAATATAGATCAAGACCAATGAATCATAATAGAAATTCATTATCCAAAAACAGTAACATAGTTCAATAAAACAGTAAAGACATTAAAAACCTAACAAAGCTAATTTCAACTCTCAACTCCCCCTATCTAGTTACTCTCCTTAGGATAACCTAACTATTTCTCCCCCTATTTGGTATATCAAACCAAAAAGAGAGATCACTGATCATCGCCATCATCATCATCATCTTCATTGAGGCGCTCCATGATGGTCTCCATCAAAGACCTCATGTCAAGGAAGTGCAGATTCTGATTCCTTTCCAAGTCTTTGATTTGCTTTCCTAGAAGCTCTTGGCGCTTATCCATCTCCTCTAGCCTATCTAGCACAATGGACTCAAAGCGAGACTTAGGGGTGTACTCCCCAGCCGCTGAATCTCCATCATCATCAGAAGGAGGATGTTGTGGTTGTTCTTGCTGTTGTGGTTGGTCTTGTTGCTGTTGTTGTTGTATTTCATCTCTTGATACCCAGCCCTCAGATGTCTTGGTCAATCTCATCTTCTTCAGCATCATATCACCAAGCACATGGATATCCCTAGCCAAGTCTCTCGTGCTCATTGGAGACATCCACTTGACATCTCTCAAGAACACGTGATATGAACAGACCATAAGGGCATTTGAAGTCATGGAATTTCCTTACTTTGGTCATGTTGTCCATGATAACTTGACCCCAATCAACCTGAATTCCATTCTTCAGGGCAGACATCAAAAGCATGTCTTCTTCCATGAGTTGAGCATGATTCGTGTCTCTAGCAGCCAATACCCAGCAAACAACATAATGAAGAAGACGGTCGTCAGTGTTGAGACCACCTATACCAAAGGTCTTCCTCATACCTCTTTCTTTTCTTGTTGTCATTTCAGCCTCCCAAGACTCAGGATTTTTCAACATGCTCATGTAAAAGGCATCCTTTTGTAGTTCAAAGCCTTCCTCAGCCAAATTTTCCAAAGTAGGGACTATCCCCTCATTAGTTATACCACCGAGTTCGAAAAACAAATCGTGAGTCAGAACAATACTCACTCCTTTAACTTCGGATAAAATCCTTCCAGGGTGATATTTCAGATTGGAATAAAATACCCTTACCAAATCAGGGTAAATGTGACCCCTTAGCCCAACGAATTTCTCCAAGTTCTGATCTCGGAGCATCGATTGAAAGGTAAACCCTTCATGGTCTAACCATCTGAAGTTGACAATCTTTGGGGCTACGAGTTCCCGGTTTGCAAAGTCAGTGAAGAAACGGGTTTCTTGTTCCTTCGAGGTGAACCAAGGGTTGTGACGAGCAGATTCTTCAGGAGCCTTCCTCTTCGAAGAGGTGTCCTGCCTCTTCTTGGTACGTCTTTCTTCTTGAGTATCACGGTTAGCCCTTGATTTCATCCTTTTGCTGCTTCCTTGTCCGTCCATGGTTTGAAGATGAAGAACGGTGGTGAGACAAGAGAGAAAGGTGATTTCAAAGGTGGCTCTTGGTATTCTTAGGGTTTAGAGAATGTGAATGTGAGAGCTAAAACCCTAATACAAAGACTAATATAGATCATAAAAGACTAGGTTCATTGAATGTGTGCAATGGGCTTCCAAAGCATGGATCACAAAGCCCAGAAACGAAGAACAAAGCTCTGAAAAACACTTCCAGAGCTCATGTAATCGATTACATTCGTGATGTAATCGATTACATCAGAATGAAAACACACTGTAATCGATTACATTGGACCTGTAATCGATTACACCAGAGCCTCTCACACATGTAATCGATTACATTGGTACTGTAATCGATTACACTGTAACAAAACCTATCGTAATCGATTACATACATGCCGTAATCGATTACATCCTATAGAAAATCAAAAATCAAGATGAAATAAAGCTATGAACTGCAATGTTAATGATTTTCACATATAGGATGATTGAAAAACATTTGATTCATCATGTTAATGGTCAAGATCATGTAATGTAATGAATTCATACCAAATTTAAGCACAATTGAATGATTAAACTCTCATACTTACATTACTTATGTGAGATGTTCTTCACTTAGTATACCAAGATTGGTTCTAAGTTTGAAGAACCTCTCCTCGCGAGGTTTGGTGAAGATATCCATGAGTTGATTTTCTCGTGTCAATGAATTCCACCTCAACATCTCCCTTCTCAACATGATCTCTAATGAAGTGATGACGCACCTCGATGTGCTTTGTCCTTGAGTGTAAAACTGGATTCTTCGTGATACTAATGGCACTTGTGTTGTCACACTTGATTGGAATATGATCAAGCTTAAGTCCAAAATCCTCCAGTTGTTGCTTCAACCAAATGGTCCGAAAGCACACAACACTGACTACATAGCCTATATACTCGCTTCTGCAGTTGAAAGAGCTACACAGGGCTTGTTTCTTGCTATACCACATGAGACCAAGCTCCTCCAAACAAATGACATACTCCACTAGTACTTTTCCTATCGGTTTACAACCCAAAGAAAGTCGCATCACTAAAACCAACCAATGTAGGATACGTACCTTTTGGATACCACAAACCACAGTTAGTAGTTCCTTTGAGATACTTCAATATTTTCTTCACAGCTGCCATGTGTGATTCTTTTGGTGCAGATTGGAATCTTGCACAAGCACATACACTGAACATAATGTCTGGCCTACTTGCTGTGAGGTACAAGAGTGATCCAATGATCCCTCTATATCTTGATTGGTCTACACTTTGTCCAGCTGCATCATTATCCAAGTAGAGATTAGTTGACATAGGAATGTTTGAGATCTTACAACTCTCCATGTCGAATTTCTTCAACAATTCCTTGGTGTACTTTGCTTGATGTATGAAGATTCCATCTTTCAGTTGTTTGACTTGCAGTCCTAGGAAGAATTTGAGTTCTCCCATCATAGACATGTCAAACTCCCCTTGCATGCTATTCACAAACTCTTCACACAGAGATTTATTAGTTGATCCAAAAATAATATCATCAACATAAACTAGAACCAACAAAATACAGTTTGACTTCCTCCTTATGAAAAGAGTTTTGTCAACATTACCTCCGTTAACCCTTTTGATTAAGAAATTTACTTAGCCTTTCATACCATTGTCTAGGGGCTTGTTTAAGACCATATAGGGCCTTCTTGAGTTTGTACACATGTTCAGGAAATCTGAAATCAGTGAATCCAGGAGGTTGTGAAACAAAAACTTCTTCATTGATATAGCCATTCAAGAAAGCACTTTTAACATCCATTTGAAATAACTTGAAATCATGTATGCAGGCAAAAGCAAGTAAAACTCTAACAGCTTCTAGTCTAGCAACAGGGCATATGTTTCACCAAAATCTATTCCTTCTTGTTGATTATATCCCTTAGCTACTAGTCTAGCCTTATTCCTAACCACTACTCCATTCTCATCTAACTTATTTTTAAACACCCATTTTGTTCCAATCACATTCATATCTCTTTTAAAAGGTACTAACTCCCATACGTTATTCCTTTTAAACTGATTTAATTCTTCTTGCATAGCATTCATCCAATATTCATCATTTATAGCATCATCAACACAAGAAGGTTCAAATTGAGACACAAATGCATAATCATCACAAAACATGTTATGAGTAGATCTAGTAGATACTCCCTTATGGATGTCACCAATGATGTTATCAAGAGATAAATCTCTTGGTTTCCTCCATTCTTTTGGAAGCTCATGAGAAGTAGTTGGTGGTTCTTGCTGTTCTTCTTTGCTTATGCTTTCTTCACCTACATGCTCATCATCATCAACAAATACACTTCCCTTTTGGGGATTGTTAGTTTCATCAAACTTAACATGCACAGATTCCTCAATGCACATTCTCCTTTTATTAAAGACTCTATATGCTTTACTTGATGATGAATACCCAATAAACACACCCTCATCAGCCTTGGCATCAAACTTACCAATAGGCTCTTTGCTATTATTCAAAACAAAACACTTACACCCAAATACCCGAAAATGAGAGATATTGGGTTTCTTGCCTTTATAGAGTTCATAGGGGGTTTTCTTTAAAATAGGTCGAATCACAATTCTATTTAGAACATAGCATGCAAGTTGGAAAACGCATCAGCCCAAAAATATTTAGGCAAATCACTTTCATTCAACATAGTTCTTGCTAGTTCTACTAAAGATCTGTTTTTCCTCTCAACAACCCCATTTTGTTGTGGAGTTCTTGGAGCGGAAAAGTTGTGATCGATTCCATATTTTTCACAAAACTTTTCAAAAAGTTCATTTTCAAATTCCCCTCCATGATCACTTCTAATGGACTTGATTTTCAAATCTTTTTCGTTTTGAATCTTTTTATCAAGTATTTTGAAAACTTTAAAAGTGGTGTCTTTACTTGGTATAAAAGCAACCCAAGCAAAACGAGAGTAGTCATCTACAACAACTAATCCATATAGATTTCCACCTAAACTAGCAGTTCTAGATGGACCAAAGAGATCCATGTAAAAGCAATTCAAGCGGTCTAGAAGTTGAAACAACATTTTTAGATTTGAAAGAGTTTCTAGATTGCTTGCCTTTTCGACATGCATCACATAGCCCTTCTCTTTTGAACTTTAATTCAGGTAGTCCTTCTACTAAGCTCTTAGATGATAGTTTATTAAGTTGATGAACATCAATATGTGCTATACGTCTATGCCAAAGCCAAGATAGATCATCATTAGACGTAAGACATGCATGATATGATGATGAATGATCAAGTTCAAGTGTATAGATGTTACCTCTTCTCTTACCTACCATCAATACCTCATTCGATTCGTTGTTATTGATCTTGCAGCAGCCTTTGTCGAATGAAACTTGGTAGCCTTTGTCGCATAATTGGCTAATACTCAGAAGATTAAACTTCAAACCTTCTACAAGCAGTACATCTTCAATCACGGAGTTGGATTTGTCTCCAACATCACCAATACCCAGAATTTTGCCTTTGTTATTATCTCCATAAACTATGAACCGGATTCTTTGGATTTGAAGGAGATAAAGTTACTCTTGTCACCCGTCATATGTCTTGAGCACCACTATCCAAATACCATGTTGAGTGTTTGGCTCTCAAGCACACCTACACATAGAAAGATATCATTTGGTTTTTGGTACCCAAATCTTGTTGGGTCCTTTCATGTTAGAATTGTGACTATCTTTCTTTATCCATTTAAACAATCCATTATCTAAGCCTTTCTTTCTAATCATGCAGTTATAATGATTATGTCCAGATTGCATACAATAACTACATGAGAAGTTTCTATACTTGCTGGTTTGTTTAAATGTATGGAACTTCTTGTTATTCTTTTTCAAAGGGAAAGTAAAAGATTTACACTTTGAACAGGGCAATTTCAATTTATCATTTTCATCTTTTAATTTTTGATTATCGGTTTTCAAAACAGAAATTTCATTTTCTAAATCAGCAACTCTGTTTTTCAAAACCTTACTTAGTTTTTCAAATTTTTCTGCTTCTTTAAATAACTCACAAAAAGCAGTATATAATTCATCATAATCATTATCATTTTTGGAGGAGTTAGAATCACTTACCTCATCATCCGATTCTGGTTTAGCCATAAGACAAAAGTTGGCTTCCTCATTTTCGCTTTCACTAGATGATGAGCAGTCATTTTCTTCCCAAGCAATGTAGGCCTTTTTCTTCCGATACCGGTCCTTCTTGGGTTTTTCTTCTTGCTCCACTCTTCTAGGCTCACTGCTGTTTGATTTCTTCAAGTTTGGACACTCCGATCTATAGTGTCCAGCCTTGCCACATTCATAGCATGTGACCTTCGAAGATGATCCTTTTCTAGCATTGTTGAATCTCTTCTTGTTGTTGTTCTTCCTCATAAACCTTTTGAACTTTCTGACCATGAGATTCATTTCTTGTTTCAGGTCGTTTCTGACTTGATGATGCATCACTATCACTAGCTGTGTCCTCCATTTTAAGTGCTAAACTCTTAGCCTTCTTGTCTTTTTGCTCTTCATCAGCCATACGTGACATATCCATCTCATATTCTCTCAACTTACCAAACAACTCAGCACTTGTCATTAAGGCCAAGTTCTTTGATTCTGTGATGGCTGTGACTGTTGGTTGCCATTTTCTGCTTAGAGACTTCAGCACCTTTATGTTTACCTCTTCCTCAACAAAGACCTTACCGAGTCCTTTGAGGTGATTCACAATGTGTGTGAATCGTTTCTGCATGTCCATGATAGACTCACCTTGTGCCATTCTGAACATTTCATACTCTTGGATGAGTGTGTTCTTTCTAGCTCTTCTCACCTCAAGAGTACCTTCATGAGTTACCATGATGAGATCCCATGCTTCCTTTGCTGTTGTACAAGCTGAAATTCTAAAAAATTCATCAGAGTTTAATGTAGAATGTATAATGTTTAAAGCTTTAGCATCATTTTCTGCTCTCCTAATTTCTTCTGGTTCCCACTTATCAAATGGTTTTTCTAATTCATTTCCATCAACTATATATGTGGGGACTTTAAAATCAGTTACAACAGCTTGCCAAATGTTTCTATTTATAGACTCCATAAAGATTTTCATTCTAACTTTCCAAAATGGATAGTTATCTCCACAAAACAGAGGAGGTCTATTAATAGAGGCACCTTCAGCAAAAGGTAATTGATTACTTGCCATTATGGATCAAATTCTAGAGCAACTTACTAGAAGTAGCTCTGATACCAATTGTTGGTCCCTATGTATGAATCTAGAGGGAGAGTGAATAGATTCTTGTTAAACTTTACCCCAAATTCGCGTGTTTCTAATTCCTTTTAATTTCCTATCAATTACCTTCCAATTACAGATTCAATTACTGATTCTATTTCTAAACCAATTAATGAGTTGATTATCAATACAGTTTCCAAATACAGAGCAGAATATGAACAATAACAATATAGTGAAAACTGTAAAGAGAATAAGGAAGAAGATGAGTGCACAGCGATATATACTGGTTCGGCCAACTGCCTACGTCCAGTCCCAATCCAACAACTGTTGCGATTGGCTTTCCACTATCAAATGATTCCTTTTGTATCCTTTTACATTCACTCTGCAACAAGCAATACAAACAGAAATCAAAACACCCAAATCTGTTCTCCAACCTGAAGAACAGAACTTCCAAGACCTTGGCACCTCCAAGATCAAACTTTGAGAATCACTTCTCAAATACAATGCTCTATCTAGAGAGACCTCTCTCCTAGAGCAACAACCCAAAATTGGAAATGTAAAAGATCAGTAAAGAATACACCTTATGTGTAGAATCTGATCACAAATGAGCACTATGAAATCCACCCAATCAATGGAATGAATCAAGTTTCCCCTTTGTCTTTGAAAACCTTGATGAACTCTAGATTTAGAGCATATGAAAGTGTAGGAATGGTTTTAAGAAGTTAGGTTTTTAGCAATATCATGTGCTTCATCAAGGATGTACTTATAGAATCAATTTGGAGGGAGAAAACGTGCAAATCTGATCTACAACGGTCAATGTAATTGATCCCAAATGCATGTAATCGATTACACTAGCCGTTAGAACCCTCCAATTTGATTTTTCCAGGCATGTAATCGATTACCACGAGCATGTAATCGATTACATTGAAGAGGGAAACCCAAAATAGGTGATTTTCAAACCATGTAATCGATTACAGGGATGTAATCGATTACACCGAGACTTCAAGATGTAATCGATTACATCACCCATGTAATCGATTACACTGAGAGCATGATCAATGTAATCGATTACATCAGGGCTGTAATCGATTACATCAGTGAAAAATGGATTTCCAAGGTTTTTCAAACTGTTTTTCTCAAATGGAAATCAAACATTCTTCACATGATCAATCATACACAAGTTATGCACATCTCTGGGGTTTTAAACAAAGAATTCAACACACAATACATAGTTATATCCTAGTTACATTCATTTATGGAAAACCGAAAATACATTCATCAAAACCAAAACACATAAGAGAGACACAAACTGCATTCTTCAAGCTTCAAGTCCAACATTATGTTTACTATTTGAAAAGAGAAAATTTTAGTCATAAGAAAAAATTTTAGTCATATTTTCATAATCAAATTAATTAGTTTTAAAAGAATTTAAGTTTATAATTTTCTTCTAAGTTGTTTTGTAATTTTGAGTGCCTATGATCAAGACAATTAGGCAAGAAAATTAGGGCGACCCCTACTAGGTTGGCACCCCTTGGTTGTCTATCCTTTGAAATGCCAAACAAATTTATTAAATAGAAGTTGTCACCTGTCAATTGTTCATCCTTTGAAATACCTACAATTTTTTAAAATAGTGGAAAGAAAATTCAAGTATAAGGACTTGGGGGCTAGGCCAAAACCCAAGGGAAATAAAAGCTAAATACAAAAGTTATTCTCTACTAAACTACTGTTTTTATGAAATACGTCATCACGAATGAAACTAGGTACTAGATTCTGATAGAATTTGACAATTTTTCTTCTAAAGATTAGCCTAAAGCTTCTATTGTTCGTAAAGTTGGTTTTTGGGTTGCTTATGTCAGTAAATGTGATGATTTTCTATTTTTCATTTGCTTATGTCAGTAACTGTAATGATTTTCTATTTTTCATGATTAGCGTGTATCCCAACAAAAGGGTTTTACTTTTTGTGCTTATATAAACCTCTTAGGAGGTTCATCTCTATAAACCAAGCCAATACATAGAGAAGATATAAAATTTTGAACTCTACTGATCAATTTTTCTCCCATTTGAATGTTTTTTGGTTTATGAATTTGAATACTCTTGCTTCGTTTGTCATCATCAGTCTAATAGTGCTAATTAGTCTGATAGTGTTCATTAGTCTGATAGTGCTCATTAGTCTGATAATACTCATTCATCTAATAAGAAAAAGCCTCAGTCTAATAGGTTATTTTGTTGTGTCTGCTCATGTTCCGTCCAATACCCTTCTTCATTTTATGAATCCCCGTGTTTTATAACATAGCATCTAGAGCTTTATAGACCTTTGAGGAACTTTGAAGGAGAAAAAATCCAGAGCTTTAAGTGAGAGAAAAGCACATGCAAAGCGAGAGAAAACTAGAGAGATAATACTCAAATTACCATAAACACAAAATGGCTTCAAGCAGTTCTTTACCTCTATCTCCTCTGTTTGCAAGAGAAAACTTCTATCTATAGCCTGAAAAAATGAAGACTTACCTCAGAGTATAGAATCTGTTGGAAGTCATGGTAAATGGAAGTAATCCACCTCCTTTACCAAAAAACCCAACTATGGCTCAAATACAAAGTCATAATGACGAGATGACAAAGGAAGGGAGAGCTTTTGCCATTATACATGCAACCCTACATGATGATATGTTCATCAAGATTTTTACTCTTGAGACACCTAAAGAAGCTTGAGACCAGTTAAGTGAAGAGTTCTAAGGGAGTGAAAGAACAAAGAAAATGTTAGTGTTCAACTTGAGAAGAGAATTTGAAGCACTAAAATTGAAAGAAGATGAGGGGTTTAAGTCCAAAACCTCTTCTCATGAAGAAAACATAGACTTCTTGAAGATCACACTTGTAGAGTTCATTAATGCTTTGCAAGCGACAAAACAAAGACATGCCTTAAGGTTGGAAAGCCATGTTAAAGGAGCTCTTTTTGTTAGAGGTAAAGGTTAAAACATGTGCAACTATGAGAAAAAGCCTTTAAAAAAAAAAATTGGAAAAACAAGTTTCCACCTTGCTCCCATTGCAAGAAAACAACCACACAAAAAAGTTTTGTTGGTTCAAACCTAAAATCAAATGCAATGCCTACAACCAACAAGGACATGTAGAAAGGGTTTTCAAAAACAAAGAAAACCAACAAGAACAAAAATTCCAAGTGACTGCATATGGGAAATAAGTTGTGAAATATGAAGAGCATTCATTTGGTGTTACTTAATATTTAGCGAAAAGAAATAAAAAAGCTTGGCTCATACATAATGGATGTACAAATCATATGACTCCTGACGCTAACATCTTCATAAGGTTGAGTCCAACTCTTATCTCCAAAGTCACCATAGGCAATGGACAAGGTGTAGACAGCAAAGGAATATGAGTTGCCGTTGTTGAAACTCCCCCAGGTACTAATATATTCTTGATGTTTTACTTGTGCCTGGAATAAACCAAAGTTTGTTAAGTGTGGGTCTAATGCTTGAAAAGAAATATTTTTGGATCTTCAAAGATATGAAATACATAATATTTAATCTGTGTGGGAGTGAATTGATATCTTCTCCTTGAAAGACAAAAGCTTTACTGTTGAGTGGAAGCACACTACTATGTAGGCTCTTCAATGTGCATCAAACGATCCCACTTTGTGGCACAAAAGATTTGGTAATTTTACATCTGTTAGAGACATAAATAATGGTGAAAAGGAGAATCTAAATAATGATCCTGCTATTCCAATCAAAGGAAGCAAAATCTTGAGAGATGTTTATGCCTCATGCAACCTAGCTACATTTGAGTTACTAAGTTATGATGATGTTGTTGAAGAAAGTTTGACCACATCTCTGAGCACAACACATGTGAGGAGGAGTGAAGAAAATTAAGGAAAAAAAATACTTGGTAACCTTTGAACAAACCACCCAATCAAAAGGTAATTGATATTGAATGTGTTTATAAAACAAATTTAATTCAGATGCTTTTATAAACAGAAAAGAGTAAGATCGGTGGATAAAGACTACTTTCAGCATCAAGGACATATAAAGCATACAAATATTAAAGAAGAAAAAAAACTCAAAAGAAGTAAACATGTCAACACAACTGAAAGGCTCTTTCCCAAAAGCAAAATTGAAACTCTAAGATTAAGGCTTGGAGTGTTGAAGGAGAATCTCAAGGAGGAGTTTTAGAATTTGACATTTTTCTTCTAAAGATTAGACTAAACCTTCTATTGCTTGTAAAGTTGGTCTTTAGGTTGCTTGTGTCAATAATTATGATGATTTTCTATTTTTCATGATTAGTGTGTATCCCAACAAAAGGGTTTTTTCTTTTTGTGCCTATATAAACCTCTTAGAAGGTTCATCTTTGTAAACCAAGCCAATACATAAATAAGATATAAAATTCTGAACCCTACTATTAAACTTTTCTCTCGTTTCAATGTTTTCTTCTGTTATAAATTTGAATACTCTTTCTTCATGTGTCATTATTCATTTGATAGTGTTCATTAGTTAGATAACGCTTATTAGTCTGCTCATTCATTTGATAAGCAAAAGCCTCAATCTGATAGGCTAGTGTTTGCTCACCTTCCATCTACTAATCCTTCTTCATCTTATGAACCCCACTCTTTTCTAATACATTCCATGAAGAAAGTGTTAGATCAAGATGATTAACGTCTCAAGTTTTGATTAATAACAGAATAGACGGAACATATCAGACTGAAACATTGCAAGCCAAAGTTAGACTGAACAAGCACATACAGAAGATGACCCTTCAAAAATCATTCATGATCAAGTCATTCGTTTGTCCTAAATTCATGTCATCAGACGAAAGCATAAGACAATACGCTGTAGACGAGGTCTTCAAATGAAGCTTATAGACTTTATTCAAGACTGAAGATTGGGAAGTGCATCGTCTATCAAGAAAGTGAAGTTTAGACGGAGTAAAGCGCGTCAATTTCAAAATCCAGTTGTTACTCTCACAAGTTTCCAAGATCAGTATAGTGACTCAAGATAACTTCTTCAACACGAAAAGATAACATCCTTTTTGATGACGTCTTTGTCCAAGTTAGAAAAAGGTTCTGAGCGCCACCAAATTCGTTGTGCAAAACATCACATCATTGATTGCACTCTAACACCTTTTGAAGACTTTTATTTGGAAAGCTCAACGACATTCTTCATGTTTCTAACGGATCTTTGAAGACTTGTCTATATAAGGACTTCACTTGCTCAAGATTAAGTTGGCGAACACGCTATAACTTCTATCTTATTGTGATTTCGCTCACTTATCATTTGAACTTCATTGTATACCCCTTTCTACGAAGAGGAACTCTTTTTCTGTGAAAAACCTTTTAAAATCCACTTTTGTGGTGCTTTAGCCTGAGGAGACTGTGTCTCAAAGAATACCTATGTATTAGCCTGAGGAGGCTGGTTTTTAAAGAATATCTTGTTGTTTAGTCTGGGAAGGTTGTGGCCAAAGAATATCTTGTATTAGCCAAAAGTGGTTGGGTGCAAACAATACTTGTAACCATTTCACAGTTGGCAGTGAAAACTCAGTGGTTGTTGGGTAACTAGACGTAGTCTTAGATAGACGAACCAATACAAAAATACTTGTGTTCAATTTTATTAATTGTTAACTAACGAGGATAATCAAAGTTAAACATCTGTTATTAAAATCAACTTTTGAAGAAGAACAAAGTTTCGTCTGACCGTGTTTAAACCAACAGACGAAAGAATTAAATGTTTAATTAACACAATTCAACCTCCTTCTTGTGTTTTATCTTTTACAGAAAGGTACAATGGTTCTATAAAGCATATCTCGCTAACTTGTCCGCACACTTATTACCTTCCCGAAAAATATGTAAAAATCTGATTGTCATGTGCTCCATCAAATCCATGCATCCATGCCATCTCCCACGAAGCTTCCAAGTGACACATTAAGGTTATGAAAATGCATGTATAACCAGCCTGGAATCAAACTCTAGCCAAAGGCTATGTCAACGTCTTTAATATACCTCTTGCAGCTTGAACTTTGTTGTCATGAGCTCAACATCAAACACAGTTGCACTTCCAAGGAAAGCAATAAACCCACCAACCATGGCTCTGATTGACGCAAAAAAAAGATTCAATCGCATGCTGATGGCCTTGGGGATCTGGGGACTTGTTGGCATCTCTCTCTGTGTTGCATTTTAGGTAACCTAGGATTGGGGAACGCAACACACTTGCTTGATGATTTGTGGCTTTGTAGGCGACAAATGTTGTTGTTTTTGTAGTGCAAAGGAAAAATAAACGGAGAAGTCTAAACATACAAGACACTTATTTTATTCAGATGTGAAACACATATTTATAAAACATATATGAAAAAAAAATTGCTAAAATATAAAAATCACTAACAATCATTCTTAAAAAACAGGACTGAAAATATATTCATCCTATTAGTCAGTATATTTTTATTTTAAATAAAAATCTAATCTTTTGCAGTTTGTTCAGTGTTCCAACAGTTACATCATCAACACTCCTCCTTGACTTTGGAACTACAAACTCCAAGCTTTTGTCTCAAGTATTCAAATATAGTTTTTGGAAGTTCCTTGGTCAATATGTTAGCGCTTTGATTCTTTGTTTTGCAAGTGCATTATCGATTTATCATATTTACTCTTCAAGAATTGATTCTCCTTCTTGAGTTCCTTGATTGATTTTTCCATCTTTTCCATTTCTTGTTTGAATGTTTCAAAAATCTCATTACTCTTTGATATGTTCTTGAACCAATTTTTTTCTCATATTGCTTAATTTTTAAATTAGCAAGTTGTTTGAATGTTTTCTCAGATGTCATTCTCCTTTAGTTGAGAAAGACACTCGTCCTTTTACTTTTCAAAGTTATTACTGACATCCTTGATTGCATCTTGAAACTTGATTGAAAAGTCCAGCCTTAAGTTTTTCCCTTCAGTTGATACACGTTTGTATTTTTCCATCATCACTTTATTTTGGCGTTGTAACTCTCTACACAGTGACCCAAGCTTATCTCGGACAACAAGAACTATATCTCTTTTTTCCAACACTTGTTGATACTTCAGTGTAAATTCTAATAGCTCCTCCTCCATCAGATTTAAAGTATAGCTTTTAGCTCTCATTTTCACCTTGAATATGTCTTCGCCTTTTACATCTTTGATTAAGAACCAATTATCTTCAAATATGACTTTGAAGCCCTTTTGATATGAGCTTGCTTGAGAAGAAGCTTAAATTTGGCCCAATCTTCATCTTCAATTGGAAGCTCCATGGAAATGCATCAATGGCGGAAGCATTCATGACTCAAGACTCAAGGACTTAGAAGAAAGATGAAAGTGAAAGAGGTTTAGAGAGTGGAGGCGCCATGCAAGAGCAATAAGCCTAAAGGAGAATCGCCACAAGGAAGAAGTTTCATTGATAAGATTCAAGGTTTGAGAAGAAACCTTAGGGAGAAAACACTCTCAAGAATTAGCACTTGCTAAATTCAATTCATTCCAAATTTGATCAAAAGTCCTTACATTTCAAATTTTTCACTACTTATACTAGATGTGTGGCGCCAACTAAGAGAGATCTCGAGTTAGCTTTGTTAGCCCGTGGATTAAAGGAGGATCAACGCATGGCAAGCTCTTAGGAGGCACCTCACACAGATCCTCACCTTAACCCTTGGATTAGCAAGTTAATCTAGGGTCACAGTGAAGTTGGAAGGGAGGCATGTAACTTGTGATTCAATTTTAATTCTCCACCTCCTGATTAGATCTAGATCATGTGGAGGAAATTCACTCTTGAGTGGTGGGAAACACGTGACTCAAGTTTAAATTAAGACCACATGATGAGATCTTGATCAAGAGCCAAGAATCATTCTTGAATTGGTGTCAAACATGCTTGACCGAAATTCAAACTTAAGCCCTTGATTTGGATCTAATCTAAGGGTTAAGTTTGAATTAGAGTTAGTGAAATTGCCACTAGCTTTCCCTCCAATTTCTCTCCACTCTCTCCAAGGAGAGTGACGCACACTCTCTCTTAATTTGCCTTAGGAAATGCTTCCTATGCAAGGCCATGAGCTTCAAGCTCCCAACATTGGCCAAAATGAAATTATTTAATTGTCTCAAAACAAAGAAATTACAAAATTACAAGAAAATTACAAGGTATCAAAATAAGAGACAAGTCTTCATCTAGAGTTGACTTTGACTTAGTCAACTCTCCTTGGACTTGTTCTTCAATCCTCTTGAGCATTGACCTTGTGATTCTTCTTTGACTTCTTCCATTGGCTTCTAGAAGGGATGGTCCTCCATCACCTTTTCTACAAGCTATGCAACACTAAGAAAATTTTGGTTAATATCTGGCACATATAAAACGTAGAGATAAATTTTGGTTAATATCAAGCTTTCAATAATAACAGTCCATTTTCCTTTGGCCGAGATAAAATTACCCTTTCCAATTTTACTTTGGAAATAATGTTTTTATCCAACTCTTTACAGAGTTTCTGATCGTTAGTTATATGGTTTGTCCAACCCCTGTTTATTAACCATGAATCACTAGAACTGTGGCTTATAGCAAAGCATGTTGCAACAAAGAGTTGCTCATCTTCTTGTTCCTCCACAGTCACCTTTGTCTCCAGTAGTTTGGACTTGCAGATTCGCTCTAAATGCCCCACAACATCACATTTTCTGCACTTAACATATGACCTCCACCAACATTTTCGCCGAGGATGGTTTGTGTTTTTGCAATGAGGACAAGGGGAAAAGGCTCACCTTGTTGCTTGTTGAATCTTTCTGGGTTTTTGTTCTTCCTAGAATTTTATGCTTTCGTATAAAAAGCACCTTGTATAGTCTCCTTCTGTCTCATCATTCTTCTCTGCTCTTGTACTTGTATAACATTTATCAATTCTCTCAATATAATGGTTGATAGGTCTTTTGACTCTTCCAACGCTGATAACTTCGATT
Organism: Hylodesmum podocarpum; assembly: GCA_026586105.1. Lineage (NCBI taxonomy): Eukaryota > Viridiplantae > Streptophyta > Magnoliopsida > Fabales > Fabaceae > Hylodesmum > Hylodesmum podocarpum. The sequence continues at coordinate 6,535,238 of JALJEV010001371.1, forward strand.
TATACTTTTCAGGAATAATAACCAGAATTTTTTACACTATTCTTTCATTAGGAAACCCCTTCCCAAAAATCCACACTTTATTTGCTATGCTTAACAACCGATCAACATAACCTTTAATTGTATCTGTCTCCTTCATGCTCTACACCTCGAATTCTCTACCCAAGTTGGGCACTTTCATGCCTTTGGTTTTTTCATAGCTAGCATATTCCGATTTAAGGTAATCTCAAATCTTTTGGCAGATTTGACGTTCATAATTCTTGTAAAGATAATTTTTGACATAGCAGATAAGAGAAAATTTTTGGCTTTGACCTTTTTTATCTTCCTTTCTTTGTGATACTTCATCTAAGCCACCGTTGGATTTGTAGGTAATTCAAGAATATCATAGTTTTCTTCTACTGCCTCCCGGATATCCAACGCTTCAAGATGACGGATCATTCTTGTAGCCCAGAACTTATACTCTTTACCATCAAAAATTAGTGGTAGACCTGTTGTGTAATGTGTTTCTTCCTTCATTAGTGTTTCTCTCAATTCACAAATCCCTAAGAAATAGGAACTCTGGTGCGAATTTATTGTTTTTGGAGTGCAAAGAAAAAATAAACGGAAAAATCTAAACATAAAAAACATTCATTTTATTCAGATGTGATATATATATATATATATATATATAAACAAAATTGTATAAAAACCACTATCAATTATTCCTAAAAAAAAAAAAAAAAAACTGAAAAACATATACTTCCTATTAGTCAGAATATTTTTAAATAAAAATCTAATCTTATACTGTTTGTTAACTTTTCCACCAGTCACGTGGGGACTTGTTGGCAGCTGTAAGGGTGTTGCATTTCAGGTAATATGGGATTGGGGGAACACAACACACTTGCTTGATGATTTGTGGCTTTGTGGGCGATGAATGTGAACACCCAATCGTTTCAAGATAAGGAATTTGGTCATGGAGCGTCCCATGCGAGCATTTGTCAGATTGCTGACTAACCGAATAGCCGCTAAAAGCAAAGTTTTGGTTGCAGCAGTTGAGATGAGTTAGTTTTGATGGCGTAATGCAATTCTGCAATGATGCTGAATGTGTTCAAGATTGTTTCTAACAGCATAACCTTCATGTGGTTGCTCCACGGTCTCGACATAACGTCAAGAGCTGCCTCAATAGTTGATGCGTGTTTCAAATATCTATTCCAGCCAGCACCATAAGGTTAAGGCGAATGTGCAGTGGATAGAAACGTGGTCCAGCTTTTCACTCTGGTTGCAACAGAGAATACACCTGGATGCTAAAAACCAGCCTTGGTGCCTTAAAGCCTCCTCAGTTTGCACACGTTTGTGAATTGCACACCAACATAGAAAGCTCTTGCTGGGAGTAATAGATGAGCTCCAAATATGTGCTTCGAAGCGCAATGGTTGTGGCAACGCTGCGAGGAAAGCAACAAAATTGTTCATATTTGGGGAACCGTCTTAAGCTTCAGACCAGGTTAGCTCATCAGTTTTGCTTGAGGCAAAGGACAGAGCTTCCATAATTACACCTAAGTTGGTGATGCCGGAAGTTTTCCAAGAAAATATATTTAATAAATAACTTCAATATAAGGACACTTAAGCAATTATTTATAAAATATAAAGAAAAAGATAAATAAAATTAACAAAAAAAAAATACCATTAACATATATATTTTACAAAATTAATTAACTAATTAACTGTGTAACATTACTTATTTTTTTTTTCAAGAGATTATATAGAAGATCGTGTATAATAATAATAATAATAATAATAATAATAATAATAATATACTCATTTTAAAAATATCTTTCATTTGATAATCTAGTAAGTAAATTATTTCATTGATTTTGAGATGATGAATGTTTTTACTTTTTCTTTATAAAATATCAATTATTTTAGTACTTTTAAGAACATTTTTATTGTTATTAAATAAAGTAAATTCATTTATCAACATGGTGTGATAAATAAGGTTTGCCCTTTAAGTTTGTCTTTAGTGTTGTCAGTTACTACAGCCTACACTTGCACATGGTGAAGCTAATGTGGCCATGCATGACTCTTTTTCGATGCTAACTCCTTTACCAAATTTGAGCCGAGCATGCACTTGGGAGCGGGAGGGAGCTACTGCACCCCAAAGCTTTCGACAAAAGTTTATATATATATATATATATATATATATATATATATATATATATATATATATATAAAGAGGATAGTTTATTAAAATAATTTAATATTATTTTTCTCTCAATTTATAGATTTATAAGAAAAAATAGAGGTACAATTTCTCAATTAAGAATTTTGTTATTAATTCTTAAAAGTAAAAAAGTTTTTAAAAAAATCCTTAAACTAAAATTTTACTATTTACTTTTTGTAAGAATGCCTATTATATAATTATGTGAATTTGGCTAATGTAACACATTAATTGATACCTCACATATCTAATAATGCATTAATTTATTTTTAATCTTATTTTATATTTTTTATTAGTTTTATATCAAAATTATATATCAATGTACATGATTTTATATAAAGTGAGATCACATTAACGTATCACAATAATTCACATAAATATGTAACAAATATTTAGAGAAGCATTAATGTGTGACTACTATGACCTTTCTGAAAATTTCTTTTTTTAAAAAATTAATATGAAAATGATTATTTAATTTAGGGATATAAAATTTTTTAGCAAAAAAAATAAATACTACAACATTATAATGTAAACTATATTTAACATCTTTGAATATATATATATATATATATATATAATATTTTTAAAAGTTACATATTCTTTAATTATTAATAATTTTAAGTTATTGAATAAATATAGAAAAACATTTTAATTAAAAGTAATACTTTGCAGTTTTATTTATTATTATTATTTACAACTTTCTCTTTTATTATCCTTTAAAAAAAATTTATTTAATACCAATTAATTGTATAAAAGTCAAAAATATTCAAAATTGATACATTCTATTGTTTTTAGTAGGGACCTTTACCAGATTTGTTGGCTTCATAAGTCCATCTCATTACATATGCAGAAGACATTGTCATTACAAGATATTTTCATTATGGCATTCCCAATCTAAAATAGCACCTCTCCTACTAGTTTTATACCAAAGACCTTGGTAAAGGATCAATAATTCAATATTTTCTAGGTATTGGTGTTGCTCAATCGAAAGACGATTTGGTGACTTTTATTATTAAATGAACTGACCTATTGATGTCAAAGCCAATGCACACTCTTAGTCGTAATGTCAAATTGCTACCCAAACAGGGGGGTCCTTATCAAATCTTAGGAGGTACAAGAGGTTGCTCGGAAAGCTGAACTATCTCATAGACATTCATCTAAACATTGTCTTTTCAATTAGTGGGATGTAGTAATTCGGATATTGAAACACACTAAGAGTCTTGCCAAGACCTATTGAAACATTGTCTTTGCAATAGTCTCGCCTAGACTATTGGGATGTAGTAACTTGGATATTGAAACACAGTGTTCCAAGAAAAGTCCTCGTTTATAAAGGTAAAGGACATGCTCACATAGTTATTAGTTAATCATATGTCAATTGTGTTAGGACACCTAATTATAGGCGATCCACTTCTCTCATATTACGTGCTAATCGAAGGAAATTTGATGCCTCAAAAAGTAAGAAATAAAGTGTTGTAGCATAAAGGAGAAGATTTTTCAAGAGAAAATTGTACATCTAATCTAGTCTTCCATGAGAAAATCATATATATATTGAGATACATTGTTATTTCATAAAGGAGAAGATTGTATGAAAAGATATTACCATGAGCTTTGTTAACTTTAGTGATCAATTGGCGGATCTCTATGCTAAATCCACGAGGACCAATAGATTTGGTTATATTTGCAACAAGTCTAATGTGTTGGATATCATATTCAATATTCAATATTTAATGATTTGTTAGGATTTGATATCTAATTTAGAGGAAATTGAATATCCTCCAATTATATGTAATTAATTCAATCACTCTAAAATATTGGTTTTATAGTGTTATTTGCACATAATATATATCATTTTTAACAGTATAAATAAGAATTAAAAAAAATTGATGTTATAAAGTTAAGAATTAAGTCAAATAATATCAATAGTTTAAAACACTAACATAAAAGTTTACTTAATTATAATTTAACAATGGTAAAATAAAGTTTAAAATTAAATATTTCAATAAAATTCCAATAATGAAAATGAACTATTTGACTCTAATTCATTATTAAGAATGATATTAACTTTGTAAAAGTGTTATGAAACAATAATGTTATTTTAGTATCAATATTAATTCGCACAAGTGTCAGTGACTTATACTCTCTAGCTAAGTGGTCTAAGGATCTTGTCCTGATAACCCAATTTGGATATGAAATAATTTATGTTAGAAAAAAAATACTTAATATATACACTCGGGTGTTTAGTAAAGATAATCATTATTCTTGACAATGGACAGTTGATAAATGTCATATTTTAGTTAGTAATTTAGGATATGTATTGGAGCATTTATCTTTGACAACTTAAGAAAATGATGCGTGAAGTATAGGAGCTGTGATACGTCTTGCATTTTTTTTTTTTTTGTACAAGTATACAACAGTGATAATAATCAAGTAATAAGTATTTTATTATATTACTGGTGTGTGAGATTGAAAATATAATATGACTCAATATAGTAAATTGGGAAGGAGGAGTTCATATTTAGATAAGTGATTGAAATCCTAATTTCACCACTAATTATCTTAATATTTTTCCGTTATTATTCAAATTATACTCTTGGATGGATCAGATTTCTATCATCGCAACCGTCCCTCTCAAGATCACATATGCTGCCTAAATTAACCCGATTAATTAATCTTTTAAATTAAACTAAGTTACTTAAGATTTATGTTATGTGAATGTAGTGATAACTGTTAGGTTATGTCCATACTATCGTCTACTCTTATCTCAAAAATTCTAATCAATAATGGTTATTTCTCCGATACCACCTAAGTTTCTTTTCTCAAAGTTCCCCTAGGTATACATTCAATTCATTAATGACCAATTAACAAAAAACATTAAGTTCATAAGAAATAAACTCGCAATTATATAACTAAATAACATCGAGAATCATATTAGAAATAATTAGGGTTACATCATTCTCCTAATCAAAAAGGGATTTAGTTCATGATAATCAAGAGTGCAACACAAGAGTAAAAAGGAGAAGAATACATAGACAATCGATTTCTCAAAAGGGATTAAAGAAGTCGAGTATTTCGTGCACTTAGCCTTCACTTAAGCTTGAAGTCGTACTCCGATGCTCACAGGCAAGTTCCCGAATGAGTGTGTGTTTTTGAATTCTCCAAAAAGGGGGTCTCCTGTTGATATCTTCCTCACTTGATTTATAGCCTTTCTTACTAGATTTGAGTTTTACGAATCCAACTCACGCGAGTCGAGGTTATAGAAACCAACCTTGTAGTGCAAGAAAGGTCAACTCATGCAAGCTGAGAAGCAAGTCGCGTGAGTTGAGGCTATAGAGAGCAAACTTGGGTTGTAAGATGTGTCAACTCGCGCAATTTGAGAAGCAATTTGTGCGAGTTGATGTTACAGAGACGAATTGCACCCCACTGAAGCTCTAACTCGCACGAGGTGTATTCCTCTGCACATTTTTCTTGATTTTAGCCATTTTTAATCCCTAAAACACTTAAACAAACCATCATTGTGTTCTATAACAAAGTATTGCAATTTAAGGCATTTAATATCTATTTTGGTTTGCTTGAGAGTGTTTAATGGACAATTTCTTAGTTAAAAAGCGCATGTCGATAACTCACTTTGTGAGTTATCAAACACCCCCAACTTGAAGCTTTGTTTGTCCTCGAACAAAAAGGAAATTTACTAATTCAGCAAGCATCAACAACATAACCCCAATATGACAAGAAAATCATGTCATTCTATTCATTGAATTATACTAAGCCTTACCCAAAATGAACGAAGGTTCAAGTTACTAAATTTTTCATCACGATTAATCCTTGAATTGCTTAGCTCACTATACAAGAGAGTTAGTCATGCGTGTATATTTAGATTATGACAGTGGTCATGCATGCATATTTTTCAGAAAACTACACTACCTCTTTCGCCTCATGTGTTTCCTTCTTTATCTTCCACACAAGTTAGCAGTTACCAGAATCACTAGGGCTTTTATTAAGCTTGTAATGTTCGACTTAGATGAAGGTATGATGACAAAGTCAATTTAAGCTCATTACCATACTCCTCAGCTTAAGGAACTATAGTTCCCAAATATTTTTCATATAATCTCTTAGTATTTGCAGTTGTGCTCTGTGCTCTATGTTGGCTTTGAGGGAATTTATTGATACCTCTTTATTCTCAATATTTTTGGTTGTCACAAACTGGTGGCTGGCTTTTCAATGTTCAATTTTTTTGGTGATCACAAACTAATGACACTTTCCCTGCTTTTCTGATTTTTTTTTTTTTTGTGTGTTTTCTGCATTTATTTAAAGGCTTGGTTTCTTTCACTATTGAACACATACTTTTGACAAAGAGAAGTCTCCAAGATAGAATTTGACTTTTTTGGCCTAAGGGATGGTGGGTTTTCAAGAGGGTAATCCAAAAAGTGGGATATATTAGCTCTAATATTAAGAAAAAATCTGCTTAGGCTCAAAGTGGATGACTAAGGTCATTTATTCTTTTAAGGGTTGGCCGAGAAAGATTTTTAAGGGTTCCAAACAAGGTCTAAATCCTCTCCTGGTTTATGTTTCACTTTGAGTTTTGTGGCTTCCCTATTTTCTTAGACACAAGCACAAAACAAAAAAAAGGTGTTAGTTTGATTCCCATAGCATAAAACATCAGTCATACATTACTTTCTCAGCTTGTACAAGAGTGTTTGCATCTCAAGGTAAATCATGCATTAGGTTGAGGAATAGACATATGTGTAGTTGGTTCATCTGATGGAGTTGGTTAGTTTGTCTTGACTATTTCGTCTGATCTTTGCAATTTATTTGCTAAATGATTAGACGATTGTGTCTGCATAAAATAAAATGAGTTTTTTAGGTCTAATATGTCTATATCAGCCTTAGTGTTATCATTTAATTTTACATGAATAGATTCTTCTACTATTTGAGTTCTTTAGTTATAAACTCTCCAAGTTTTAGAAGTATCAGAATCTCCAAGAAAAACATTTTTATCCACCTTATAGTCAAATTTTTTTAGATGATCTTTGGTTTTCAAAATGAAAGTAAGAAATGTACGCCATCCTTCCTCTCCACAATTCGTAGGGAGTCTTATTTATAATTGGTCTTATCAATATTCTATTTTGAATGTAACAAGAAGTGCTTACTACTTCTACCCTGATATACTTAGAAAGTGAATTTGAACACAACAAAATGATATATTATTATTTTTATCACTTTTCTAACGACTATTCATGAAATTGGAGCAAGATTAGTGGTCAATTAGTGTGTTTAAGACCATGCTTAATTGATTGGGCTAATTGGACCTTAATTGCATTAATAATCAAAATTTTCAAGACTTGCACAATTTTAGTATTTCGGCCATAAATTTTGCTATAGACCTCCTTTTACGCTGATCTTGATCTCATTTTGCAGGTAACTCAAAGCTCTACAAGTTGTATGAATGACTCAAAGTCAAATCGAACTGACGGGAAATTTTATTTATTTGTAACTTTAGGCCCAATGCAAATTAATTGGCACATTAATGTTTTCATTTTATGTCCCAATTTTCGAAAGTCACATCTTGACACTTTCAAAATATATTTTAAACTTAAATGTCTCAATTTCTTATTTCAAACATCTTTTTTATCATCTATTGAAATTAAACATGTTACATTCTGATCACTTAAGTTTGAAAAATTACCTTCATAAAGGTCATTCGTTCGTTTGGCAGTGAAGAGAATAAACTTGTCATTATTTTTTAGTATGCATTCATCCTTGTTAAAGACAACTTCATACCTACTGTCACAGATTTAACATATTCTAAGTAGGTTAAATTTTAAACCTTCAACATAAGATACATCGTGAATGGATGGTAATGGTGGCTTACCTACCATACCAATACCCTGAGTTTTGTGTCCTAGATTGCTACACTCGTAATAGACAACCTCAGAACTTTCTTCTTTGCTTGACTTCTTCTTAAGAAGTCTTTTATCTTTCTTTTGGAAAAAGTGATTGCCTCTACTTTTCATTAACATCACCTTTTCTAGTTTCTTGGCCACGAGGAATATCTCGTCATCAAACGATTTCTCCAAGCTTTTAGCAGACGAAGATTTAACTTTAACCATGAGAGCTTTGTTCTTCTTTTTATTAGACTTGAATGTTTTAAACTTTGGGCATTCTTCTTCAGCTTGTAGACGTATGGGCTCTTTCATTTTAATCTTCTCTCTATTGAACAAATGAGTTTTTTGTTGCTTGACTTCTTCTGAGGAAGTCTTTTATCCCTCTTTTTAAAAAGTGATTGCCTCTACTTTTCCTTAACCGTCATCTTTTTTAATTTCTTGGCTAAGAGGGATATCTCATCATTAGAAGATTTCTCAAAGCTTTCAGCAAACAAAGATTCAACTTTAACCTTGATAGCTTTGTTATTCTTTTTTTTAGACTTGGAAGTTTCAGACTTTGGGTATTCTTCTTCAGCTTGCAAACATTGATTCTTGCATTTTAATTTCTTGTGTCTTTTGAACAAATGAACTTCATGAACTCATAAAGCTCCAATGAGTTCATCAAGAGTTAATGTTTTATATCTCTTCCCATAGACAAAGCTATTGACATGGCTTCCCAAGTAGCTGGAAGACTGTTCAGAATTTTCATGTTATTTTGTGCTCTGGTGAAGGTTATTCCCAAAGTTGTGAACCCATTTAAGATAGTTTAGAACCTTCCAAACATGTTTTCAATAGACTCACATTTCTTCATTGAGAACATCTGATATTCTCTTTGGAGAGTGGTAATTTTCCTTAGTCTGACACCTTCTCATGTGCAATAGCTTGTTATAGAACTTGTTGACGGTTTGTTTAAGTGCTTCATGGATTAAAGATAGCCATAAATAGAAGAAAATGTATAGAGGAACACACCTCGCGCGAGTTAGGACTTAACCCACGCACGTTAGAGCTCCAATTGGGTGGAATTCATATATGTAACATCAACTCGCGCGACTTGCTTTTAAGCTCGTGCGAGTTGACATTTCTTACGACCCAAGTTTCCTCTCTATAACATCAACTCGTGCGACTTTCTACTCAGCTTGTGCGAGTTGCACTTACTTGTACATCATGTTTGCTCTCTGTAAGCGAGTTGACCTTGCTTGCACTACAAGGTTGCTCTCTGTAATCTCAACTCCCGCGAGTTGCTCTTTAGCTCGCGCGAGTTGGGTTTGTGAAGCCCAAATCATTAAGAAAGGTTATAAATCAATCAAACAGCTATCAGAAAATCATCAAACGATCACAGGACTTAGAACAATTTCTGCGGGTACGACTTCAAGCTTAAGCAGAGGAGAAGTGCACGACATAGTCATCTTCTTCAACCCTTTTGAGAATTCGATTGTTTATGTATTCTTCTTCTTTTTATTCTTCTATTGCACTATCGACTATCATGAACTAATTCCCTTTTTGATTTGGAGAACGATGTAATCCTAATTATTTCTAATATAATTCTCGATGTTATTCAGTATATAATTGCGAGTTTATTTCTTCCAAACTTAATGCTTTTTGTTAACTAGTCAATGAATGAATTAATCGTAAACCTATGAGAACTATGAGAAAAGAAACCTAGGTAGTATTGGAGAAATATTCATTACTGAACTAGAATTTTAAAGATAGGAGTAGACGATAGTGTGGATATAACCTAACAGTTATCACTAGATTCACAGAACATAAACTCTAATTAACTTAGTTTAATTTAAGAGATTAATTAATCGGGTCAATTTAGACGTCATAGGTGATCCTAATAGGGACGTTTACGAGGGTAGGAGTCTGATCCATCCAAGAGTACAAATTGAATAACAAAGAGGAGGGTATTAGGATAATTAGTGGTGAAATTGGGATCCCAATCGCTTCTTAAATTCCGAATTTCTCTATCCCAATTTACTCTATGAAGTTATATTATCGCTTAAATCTCACATACCCAAATAATATAATTAATACAAAATTTGATCGCCTGTCCTCGTGGGATCGACAACCCTATTCTAAAAATACTTATTACTTGATGGTTGTGGTATATTTGTCAAGGGGGGCAAGAGGTATGACAACTCATGTACCTCACGCATCAGTAGTCTTCCTCAGTCTAATACCTTCTCTGCCTTCATGAAATATTTTAAGAGTGTCCCAAAGCTCTTTAGCTACCTTGTAGGAGTAGAATCTATTATATTTTGTTTTAGATAATGCATATGTACATATGGTATACTAGCTTTGTTATTTAGCTCCAAGATAGCAAATTTTTCATTACCCCCGCTCACTTTGTGATTTAGTGAAGGGCATATCTCCTTCTATGATGATCTTTCAAAGCTTGTATTGAACGAATTTGATATAAATTTCCATTCTATCAGCCTAGTAGAGGTAGTTATTCCTAGAAAAGGTAGAAGGCTGATCCATGGAGGATTCTTCTGTGATGAACATTGTTGATGAGCTTACCATAACCAATATTTTCCACTAGCGGTTTGTTAGGTGTTCAATCCTTAAAGGTTTGGCTCTGATACCAAGCTACAAAAACAAAGAATGCAAAAAAGATGTTGAATTGTTTTTTTCAAAACTTTTTTCGCAAGCTTTTTCGTGATAAACAAATTCATCATTTGATCAATCGCACTTAATTTTTGAAAACTAAGATTTTAGTCAATTTTCACAAAAGGCAAAAAGAAAGCAACTCCTTTAAGGTTAGTTAAAAAACAATTAAACGAAACAGAAAGAACAGACATATTTTTTTACTGGTTCGTCTTAATACAAGATTACATCCAGTTCTTTAACAACAACTAAGGTTCCAGTATATCAGAAAATAATACAAATATTCTTTAACCACAACATCTTCAGGCTATACAAGTATTCCTTAAACACAGTCTCTTCAAGCTAAACAAAATAAGTATTCTTTGAACACAGACTCTTCAAGCTAATACCTACACTAAGGATAAAAGATTTACAGAAAGGTTTTTGTCTAATAAAATCTGCATATAGAAGGATTTACAATTAAGGACAACAGAAGCTTAGTGAAAGATTGAGAATTCAAACTTCAAGAGTTCCATTTTATGTAAAGTTATCTTTGTCTTCAATCTTTAACTACTAGCCTTTATATAGATGACGGACTTGAGGTCATTTTTAGACTCAGCAATTTTAAATCTTCAATCAACTATAAGAATTGTGTTGCATGTCCATCTGCATTAAATATTTCTAAATGGACTGTCTCATCAGAGTTGACAACTTTATACTTTAACAATTGAGAAATACTAAAAAGAGTAACTGTTTTTCTACTACAAATATTCTTGTCAAAGAAGTCTCCTTCCTGTTTGATTTTCTAGGCCTTTTGATAAACGAGTAGGTAGATTCTTCGTACTTGAATTGTACATGCTAAGTTAATCTCTATAAAACAAAATAAATTGACAAGTATCTCAGATTAATAGGCAAAAACTTATCTTTTGATTCGAAGAGTTTTCTTAATCATTAATATGTTACATCAAACTCTTCATTAATCTGTTTAATCAGAAAATATTATCATTCATTTGATTATCAGACGAAAGTTGAGTCTAATACATCAAAATAAATAAATGATTAATTTTATTAATTTATAAAATTAGTTATACTTATTAAAATTAAGCATTATAATTTATCTTTAATAATTTCAAACTTAATAAAATAGATTAAATTAATATTACTATTTATGTATATTTATTTTAATTAATTTTTGGATCGTGCGAAAATATTCACTACGGTAACAACTAATTTATTACAATTTATTAATTTTGTATATTTTTTATTATTATAGGACACTTGTCGTTTGTTATATTAAATGCTAATAAGATAGGTACTTTTCTCCAAATGTGTTTTGTAACTATTTTTCGATTATATTATATATTGTCATATTTCTAACTTTATGCATTAAAAGGAGTACTATTTTTCTACAAAGTTTAATATGAGATTGATGTTCCCAAGCAATATAAATGGGATTCCTTCTTTAAGTTGTACACGATGTCAATCCGACCACTAAGCTTCTTGTACTCTTTTTTCAGTCAATTTTTTAATATGATATCGAAGTCAGCCGCATGAATATTTATTTCAGCCGTAATATTATATAAAAGAGTAGCTATTATTATTTTTAGATGTTTTTCATTTCACAATTACTTCTTAAAATTTGGATATTGTGATTTAATATAGCGTCTAGGAAGTTATTACATATATTCTTAAAAGTCCACTTTAAGTCATTCTAATGCATAACATTACACCAACGAGCTAGGTTCAATATAGTGTGAAATAATTAAGCTTGAGATTTGATTTTTTACTACCTGAATGGAAAAGTGTGAAATAATTTCTACTTGAGATTTGTTTAATAAAAAAACTAAAATTTATTTCAATAATCGCTATCAAAATCGATTCGAAAAAATTATTCTACGATTATTGAATAATGTCAAGCAACATCTGTGGGTGTGAAATTCTGTAAAATCACTAACGAAGCATACAACTTTTTATGCTATAACATTATAAATATTTGTATATGCAGCTAAAAGGTTGAGTTTTTGTTTTTGAAACTAATCGTGTATATGCAATTAAATATGTCATTATTAACATCAAATGTTATCTTTCTTTTTCACGAGAATGTTATCTACTACGCTATACATATGTATTATTTGACTGAAATGGGGGTGTAGATCATCATTGACAACATTTAAACAATTTAATTTTTCATAAAAGATAAGCAATAACTATTTTTATATGCACTAACATTCGAAATTCCAAGCAGTTGTTAACACTCCTTAGAAAATGAGGTGCCGATTTGCCACACGTTTCAACCTTTATGTAGAACGACGGTTTCCTCGCAATATATTCAAATTCGAGTTTAAAAACTATAATATGCAAATATTTTACATCATTAGAGCATGAATTTTTTCTCTCGTTGATTGGTTTCTTTTACAGTGTTTAGTTAGAGGATTTTTAGTGGGTTATTGACTAAAATCTTAAAGTTTAAGATTTTCTGTATTTAAGATTTTTCATTTTCACTCAATTTATAATAAACTTTTTCAAGTTGAAGATTAGAATCTTGTATAAATCTTTTAAAATTTATTTTTTTAATTAAATATAGAACCCACAAAAATTAACCTTTGAAAATTTAAAATGCAGGATATAAATCTATAAAAAATCATCATAAAATTTCAAAATACAATCTACTAGTATAGTAAAATATTAAATAAAATCTCATAATATTATGTAACATATAGAATTTATAAGATTTTAAAATAAATCTACTACTAAAATTCTCTCAGTATCATGGATAAAATATACAATTCTACAATCATTTTTCTCAGAAATTTTGATATCCAAAATTAATTAATTCTTGAATAGAAGGATTAAACCAATCGGACGCTAATCCTTTTTATTGACCTCACCTACCTCTCATTGATTAATTTTCATCATTATAGATAAGTATTGAGACTTTTTTATACATATTTATAAAGGTTGAACAGTTATTATTATTATTCAGGAAAAATTTAAATTTTTCACTCTAGTGAAATTACTTGAGCCAAACACGTTATGTCAGCTAAATTCATAAAAGTTATCATCACTCTTTTAAAAATGATGCGAGGATTTGCCACGTCTCATGGTTTCTGAGAAAAACGACAAACACCGAGCGCTGCGTATCATTTGTAAGAATAAAATAAGATGGCTTTCTCTGACAACTTCTGGTACATCAAATGACAATGCTGCAACTACCATCACACTCCGTTTGATTCTTGCCACGTCACCTGCACGAAACGTGAGGTACACAAATCAAACGGTGCATAAATTATTCAGTGAACTTGGATATGATGTGCACATGCTTGACCCGTGATGTGTACGTTCCCTTTGGTGTTATGCGTTTCATGTCAATTCCACTAGTGAAGCCACGTGGTTGTGGAGTGAGGCATGTCGTTTTTAAGTTGTCGTTTTCGGATTTCCTATATAGTCTAAACTGTGTAGAGCATCTTTTTGTAACACGAAGTGGACTCTGATTCGATGATCTTTCTATGATTGGGTTGCGTTATGTATTAGTAAAATTCCAGAAGTAAAGGATTTCACGACTCTTAGCAATCCCATGTGAAAGAAATCCACATCCACATGTATATAATGTTGGAGAGAAAGTTATCATTTGAACTACATAGATGAATCCACTTGGTTCCCTATAAAATTATATTCAAATGAATGGATATAGATAATTTTAATAATTATCGAATTGATGCGTCATATTTATAGTATTAATTTATTTCGTTATAGATATTCTTTTTTAACCTAATCTAATATTCTATATTTAATTAATTAAATGATATAAGTCATTAGTATTTATATTAGCATTTGTTGATATAGGGTCACTAGATAGCAACCAATTCAAATGTATTATAACGAAATAATCACTGAAAATATAGCAAATTATGTCACGAATTTTTATTAAAAAATATTTAATAAATAACTTAATATATAAATAACTAAATATGTTCTGGTTAATTTGTATTAGAGTTGATTTTGAAGTAAAATTATTCTTTTATTTTTCAATTCAGTTTCATAACTAATAATCTTGAATTTAGATTCTAGATTTACAAGTATGTTAAATATTTAGAATGAAAATGTTGCTATTTATGATCCTATTAACTGCAATGAGATCATCTGTCTAAAAACGCTTGAATGAGATCGATTATCTCCTGTAAAAGATATGTTTGGGCCCTGGTCTATACCCCAGAAATGTCATATAACATCTACGTGTCAACTCCTTGTTAGCTGTGATAAGAAAATTTTGATCTTACAAGTTATAACTAATTATATCACTATTTATTTAATTGCGTGTTGATGTTTTTATTATGAAATAGTTAAAATAACTATCCTACTAAATTTACTTCATTGCAAAATAAATGCATGTTATTATATACAACTTCTTTTAAATTTTTTACATTACATGTCTGTTATTATATACATTTTATAACTATTCTGTCAACTTTTAAAGATGTCATATATAATATATTTCTTATTATAAACAACTTCTTTTAATGATATACGGGAAAACTATTTTAAACAGAAAATATTTTTGAGAAATAAAAATAAATTTTGTTCATCTAAACATTTTTATTTCAAAAATTATTTTTGAGATATAATCATGTATAAAAGATAAAAAGAAAAGCTAAATATATAATATTTAACTAATAAAATTCTTTAACTGTACTAGCATACTTCAACAATGTATTTTTTATATATTTTAACCATAAGTATTTAATCCTGAATAAATAAAATTCAGCATGCAAATAACAACATTCTCCCCATATGAGTCTTTGCCAAGTGGTTTTTAATCATGGTCCAAAATTAGGTGCATTTATATCCACTAGAGATATGAGATTTTGTAATATTCACGAAACAAACAAAATAGGCGAAAAAATAGAGCATGAAAGAAGCTAGCAAAATAATGTGATTATCTCAAATGTAACCGCCATTTTAGAATTTCTCGTTAGAATTTATTTACTTCCAGTGTATGTAGGTATAGACTCATTTTCAATGTCTTTGACTCTTTGTGGGGAAGGAGTTATTTTCCTCCACAAGTCTATTGTGCCAATTATCCTTATGTTTTTTCATTGCAAATACTCAATTTGAAGTTTCAAATTTAATTTGACAATGAAATTATTCTTTTTTAAAACAAGTTGTTTTAGAAAATTTAATCGTTAAACTAATTCTTTTAAATATTGAATTTTAAAAAATTAATTAATAATAAAATATTTACAAGAATAAAAAGTTATTTTTTATATGAAATATTCAGGTGAGTTGGGTTTCGTGACAGACAAGAAAGAACATGTTTGGATGTATGGAGTAGGATAAGATGATAACTTTACCTTTTTGGCGGATGTGAAACCAAACATTCATAGTTTGATATATTTTTAAGAATAAGTTTAATCTTCTTATTATTAAAATAAACAAGTTTTGTAAACAATTTTCTGCCTAGCTAGTTAATTTGCATGTTTGACATAAACTGTGGCATAAAATTATATAAATTTTAAATTATTTATATATTTAATGATATCTTGTCATCTTTTATATAAAAGATAATAAAATCAATTGATTGGTTTTAGATATTTGTTCACGCAAAATTAATACAATAAGTAACTAATTTACCCACCTAGTTGAACGATTTTAGTTAGAAAGCTATTTATTTTAAAAGAAATATAATATTATTAAGGAATTATAATCATTAATCTATTAATACCAAAAAAAAAAAATTCATGGTCAAAAATACAAAAAAAAAGTATAATGAATTTTTTTAAATGATTATAATATATTTGATTAGATACAAATATTTATTTATTTTTAGTAAGTAATAAAAAAGATAATATTCAAAATAATATTTCCCAGAAAATATATACTTTTCAATTGAAAATTAGTTATTTGGAATTCACATTCTCAAGCTCTTAAATTTACATTCTTATTAATACATTTCCTTTAAAAGCTCATGAATATGATTTTAAAACTTTTTGTTACATTTTTAAACCTCAAAGGAAACATGAATTTTATTGTGCGAAAATACTAATTTTAGTAATTCTTATCCATGCACACAGTGGGGAGCACGATTGAAGGGTGGGAGGTGCTAAATTTTTTTTTTTTTTTTTTAATTATATTTTTTTATTTAATTTTTTTTAGTAAAAGTGGACGCAAGTCTATTAGGTATACAATAAAACTTTTGGATTTAAGATTAAAATAAATTTAGGAGGGATTAAAATTTATTATTATTATTATTAATATATATTTATAAATTTATATATATTAATAATATATATTAATCAATATATAAATATTTATATAAATTAATATATATATATATAAATTAATTAATTAATTAATATATATATATATATATATTTATAGTTAATATATATAAATTTATAAATATATATAAATTAATGTATGTAAATATATATATATATATATATATATAAATTTATTATTAATATATATTAATAAAAAATTTATATATATATATATATATATTAATTTATTATTAATATATATTAATAAAATATATATATATATATATATATTAATTTATATAGATATATATATATATATATAAATTTATTATTAATAAATATATATATATATATATATATATTTATTATTAATATATATATATATATATTATAATGAACTTGCCTAGTGCAGAGTATATTACATTTGCTCTTGAGAGTAAAATTACCTAATGCAGAATCTTATCAATGAAATATTTCCTTGTGGCGTTTTTACCTTAAGCTTATTGGATTCATCCGTGGTGGTCCTCCATTTCTTCCTCCTCCACTTTTCGTTTTCTTTTTCCTTTTGGTCACTATCTAGAGTTCATTGAAGTTCTTGAGAGAATCTTGTTCAAGAATTAAATATTAAGGCAAAATCCTTGCAAGTAGGCGTTGAATCTTGTTCTTCTATGAAGCTTGCATCACACATGTATTGCAAAATTTGTACAGAAGAGAACAAATATAAAATGGTTAACAAAATCTGTTGATGGCTCATAACATAAATTTAAAATCACATACCACAAATTCAAATTGAATTTTATAGGTTCAAATATGTAAAAAAAAAAAAAAAGTTTAAAATAACCATATTCCCATAATTTTATTTCATATTGTCTTGGTAAATCTCACTTTAACTATGAAAAACATATGTTTAATAATATTTGTTATGATAAACTAATCACTTTCCTTTAATCATACTAAAAATAATGACTAATCTTTGGGATTGTGTAATACAACAAGACTAATCATTACAAAGATGGATAATATGTTACGAAGTTTTGAGTCATGTAAGAAAGTAAAATTGGCTTGAAAGTGTTTATATCTAAAAGAATTTCATTCAAATTTAAATGAAGATAGCTTCCTTTAACTATTTATATTGCAATGACCATTAACAAAAATAAAGGTAAATTCTTAAAACATGTCAAAGAATATTTTTTTTAAGAAATTTTCTCACATAAGTGCCCACATTTTGCTATTTTATATAAGGGAAGGTTTAGAGATTATAATAAAAAAGAAATGATGACCGTAATATCCTTAATATTAGAGTAGGGGTAAAATGGTCATTTTGCTACTTTTTCTATGAATTAGGATTATGGACGTGCCATAATATTCTACGTGATACTGAGAAGTTAGTTTAGTGCAAATGTTTAGTAGTTAATGAAAATACACATGTGCAATGCATTGTTTTACTTTCTGTGAAGTAAAGGCAGAACAATCATTTTTCACTTATTGTGTAACCTTGGGTATGAGGAGCCCAATAACCTCAGATACAATGTCTAACATTGTTTTAAAAATAATTATAAGTGAAAGATAAATTAATAATAATTAAGATGAGAAAGTCAAATATCAGACAAAAGTCAACTCATTAATGATAAAGATGTAAATACTGTCGTTTTCCTTATTGGTAAACAAATTTAAGTTGAGATTTAAAATGGATGGAGAATTAAAGTAAAGACCCACCACTAAGAAGAGGTAAATTAATAGAGACTTAGAGAAACAAAAACGAAGATAATCGGAGACCCTAGGAACCTAATAAGCCTCACATGTGCATTGTGGACCCATATGAGTGTTTAATCTAATTTTAGGGTTTTGTGGGTCCCACACTCACTCAAAAATCTGAATTGCAAAGGTCCTAAGAGGAGTGCCACGATCACTTACTCTCATCTCCTTATCATTTTGCATTTTCTTCGTCTTCATCCTTGTCTCCTTCACGACACACGCACAAACACTTTTTCTCCTTTCTCTTTCCTTCTCCTCATTCCTTTCTTCTCATCCTTCACTCACGTCAACCACCACGTGTAGCAGCTACACGGTCAGCCACCACTAGAGCTTTTTTGCCACCACCCAAGGAGAAAGTTTAATCTTGTCTTTTCCCAAGTTTACCCATGAGCTTCATTCAAGGTATGAGGGGTTGTTGTCTCAATAGTGGATTCTATTGTTTGTTCCTTTGCTATTTCTTCTTCCTTTGCTCTATTTTGGGTGTGCAACCGAAATCGTAGAGTAGTGACTGGAGTTTTGAACTTGATTTCTCTATAAGACAACCTTAATGGAAGTTTAACAACTAAAATACTAAGAGAATGACTCGGTGCAAGAGAAACCTGAACTTGGATGCTGGAAAAGAATGAACTTGAGTAAAAAGGAATGAACTCTAAGTTAAGATATGAGTGCTCTAATAATAAAATGTAATTACAAGTCTAAAAGGGAAAATTAGAACTTGTAGAATATGTGAGTTTGTGAAGTTGATGATTAGTAGTGTAAATTGGGATTGTCTTGATGTTATGTGAAAATGTGTAGTGTGGGTGAGTTATGGACTGTTGGATGATTTCATTTAAGCAAGTTGAAGCATGTTGTGAATACGTCGGATGGTGATTGTAATGCCTATTTTATGGGTGGAATATGTAATCATAGATATATGAATTGTCATGATTGGTGTCATTATCATATGATGAGAGTGATCTAACTTGATTATTGCGTGAAAAGAATGTGCTTTGTTTTCTATGTTTTTAAGAGGTTATGTTAAGGTCAAAGTGATTTAAAATGAAAGCCTAAAGAATGTTTAACTCAGAGAACTTGGTTTCATGAAATTAGGAGTTATAGTGATTGAATTCTAATTGAGATGAATTAAGTGAACTCAAAATGTGCTACTTGTGGTGTAAAACAATTATGTACTAAGAGATTGCTTTGTTTATGTTAGATCAAGATGATTAGTGTCTCAAGTTTTGATTAATTACAGAACAGACGAAACTTATCAGACTGAAGCATTGCAAGCCAAAGTCAGACGAAATAAGCACAAACGAAAGATGACCCATCAAAGTTCATCATATTTCAAGTCATTCATCTATCATCAACCATGCCTTAAGACGAAAGCATAAGACGATATGCTTAAAACGAAGTTTTCTGTTCAAGCTCACGAAGACTGATCAAGACGAAGTATCAGACTGAAGCTCATGAAGACCAAATCGTCTATGAAAATTGAAGAAGTTCAAGTCTTTTCATCTAAGTAACGCGCGCCAAATTCAAATGCTTACATTACTCAAGAAGCTTCCAAAGTCAGAATGAGAACTCGTGCTTAACCTCTGCAACACGAAAAGTAAATATACTTTTTGTTGTTATCTCTGCTAAGTCAGAGAAAGGTTATGAATCCGTTGTGCAACCTGTCAAATCCATGATTATACTCTGACACAGTTGAAGACTTCAAGGAAGGAAAGGACAACGGTTAGATTTATGGGTCTAACAGATCTATCAAATCACTGCCTATATAAAGGACTTCTCTTGCAACTTTTCAAGTTGGCGAACACGCTCCAAAAGCTATTCATTTGTGATTTCGCTCACTTGCTCTGTACTTAATTTCTATACCCCTCTCTGCGAAGAGGAACTTGTTTCTTAGAAACTTTCTTTAAATACACTTTTGTGGTGCCTTAGCCTGAGGAGGCTGCGTTCCAAAGAATACTTGTATTAGCCTGGGGAGGTTGCGTTCCAAAGAATACCTAGTGGTTTAGCCTAGGAAGGTTGTGGACAAAGAATATCTTGTTTAGCCAGAAGTGACTGGGTTCAAAGAATACTTGTAACCTTTTCATGGTTTGTAATGAAAACTCAGTAGTTGCTGGATAACTGAACGTAGTCTTGAATAGACGAACCAATATAAAAATATTTGTGTTTAATTTTATTCTTCTTGATTGACTAACAGGGATAATCAAAGTTAAATGTCTGTTATTAAAATCAACATTTAAAGAAGAATAATGTTTCGTCTGACCCTTTTTAAACCAATAGACGAAAGGACAAAATTTTTGAATTAACAAAATTCAACCCCTTCTTGTGTTTGTCTTTTACAGTTTACATGACTTATAGTTGGTTATCCCATTATGCATCATTTTGTATGCCTAATGCAATTAATTGATTTTCTTTGTTATTTCTTGCAACCTTGGACTATTGAAGCATTACAACGTGTAATTCCATTAATCAAACATCACACAAGGGACAATAAGGATCATAAGACACTTAGGAATAGAGTGAGGCTAGTGAGGAGTGAAATGGCCAAACAAAATATGTCACAAAATGATAGTTATGCTACAAAACTCATGTTCTGGTAGTAAACTTGAGCGAGTTGACAGTACAACTTGTGCGAGTCACAACAGCAACTCTGAGCAACGATTTTTAAATGCTTCCCTTAAACTCATTAATTGTTGGATGATTGTGACATTTTGACATCAACTTTCTAACACATGGATCTTAACATCCAAGGTGGGTATTGTGAAATAGCACATGTAGCTAGAGATATAAAGATAGAATGAAAGAAGCGTGAGATGAGTCCAACTCGCGTAAGTTAAGGGCAGGTCACGCGAGTTAAGGTGATCGAGACGTTTTTGTGGTCTTTGGAGCTCCAACTCGCGCGAGTCACCTCCAAAACCATCTTTTTGCTTCTTTCTTTACTTCTTTGGATGTTTGAAGTGTTTGAATGCATATATCTTTTCTTTATGAATGTGTAAATCTTCTTAGGTTGTCTAAACAACCATTATGGAGCTAAATTGTGATTCAATTAAGAAGTTGCAACTTCTACAAGTTGTGTAATGAATGATAATAGGTAGAGACCTACCAATGAACGTCAGCAAGACATGTGGTTCCGCTTGACACATGGATACGCGGACCAGAAACATATGAGGAACTATAAGACGCGATGATGTCCATAGTAAACATGATTGTTTGATTTATGAAAACTCCATATTCTCCTCTTTGAATGATGATGATTATGATGTGATTAATGAAAAATGAAAAATATGATGGAAGAAAGAAGATGTGGAGATTCCGCAACAGATTTTATTTTGAATGATACCCAAGGGCATGACGATGCTCCGAGGGGTTTATTTATGTTGAGTAGGCATTTTATGGCAAGGTGTTTAAATGATTATTGATACCCCAGACGAACTTGGGATGAAAGCCCTCGAAGCACTTGTCGGTACCATGAAAATTTGCACGCGGAACAATGTTAATGATGAAACCATCTAGTAAGGAATGATGGCGAGATGAACCCTAGCCTATGATGGAAGAAGGGTGACATTATGTAGGTACGCAATGGAATATGAGAGCGCGTGTAAGTCGCTAGGGGAACAATTTTGTTGGGTTTTGATACTCTAAGGGTGGAGGATTTATGTAACCGGCTCAGCATCCCCGATAAAGCTCCATATTTGCCAAACTAATGGAACACTTCCAGTCTTGTACCACCCGAAATGTTTTTGCTTCAGACGTCACCCAGCAGTTTGAAGTATAAAGACCTTGAGATAGTGAATTTGAGGCACGAGCCCGCAAATGAAAATTGAGTGATAGATTGGAAGTTGTAGGATGAGTTTTAAGTGGCTATTAGAGCAACGCTTATTTGTCGGGTTTTAGGCCCGGTGTTTGTATTCGCTTCTTGTTGTAGGATCTCACCCAATACTCATGACAAATGACAGACACTAACCGAGCTAGCGGACCCAACGTTAAGGTTAGTGACAATTTCAGATATGGGTCGTTGAACCCACAGTAAGCTCTTTGAGGAAGCTTTTGTTGTTCCATCGACAACTCGATAGATTGCAGATGTTGAGGATAATACGTTAGTGTAAAGTGATTCGCCTGAGGATATTCACCAGTTCAGGGACAGAGTTGATGAGTAATACATATATACTACTAGTTGGGTAGTGATTAGAATTGCTCTGATGTATGCCTTATTCCCTTTGTTTTTATATTTGTAGGATGGGTAGCCTACTTTCGTTGGTTCTATATAGATGTAATTAACTTTCTATTTTTATCTACTATTCTTTTGTATACAGGTTGTATATCTTTTGATGGTTCTTATATCATGTACATAATGTTTTAACTGGAGGCAACTGAGATAAATTTAACTAATCAAAGCTTTTATCACTCTATTTATTTCACAATGTTCTTATTACTGTGATTATAATTTTATTCTAATTATTACCTCTTAAATGATAACTTAATTTTATTATCGTGGTTATAAAGTTTTAAATTAATAAACGACATAGCCTTGTTTGTAAATTGTCAGGTTAGGTTAAGACCTTTTGTTCAATGGTTTACATTGGAAACATTTGTGAACATGCGCTATTTTGATAACATCGCTAAAAGAAAGTATTGGGTTTCACCCGATTGGTTTTACGAACTCAATTTATTCGATTTACTCTTTTGGCCATGTCTTAAAAATAAATTTACTGCGCGAATGATCGAAATTGATTTCAAAATTTATTTCTACAAGTTATTTCAAAAACAAAATATAGTAAATGAATTATGTCTCGAAATCTTGCACTTCTTTTAGTTAATAGAAAGAGGTATTATAATGATGAATGTTCAAACATTACTTCTAATGATATTTTTAGAAATAGTTTTCACAACTTGTAATGTTATTAGAGAATTCAATAATTTATTCTTTATCTCTTTTTGGCATATTTAATCAATAAAGACTTAATTTATTGTTATATATCATTTAATTTGAATATTTTATTACATTTATATTAAGTATGAACTGTTTAAAAACAAATCATGACCGTTAATTTTGATGATTACAACTAATAATATAATGTATTAAAAAATGATCATTTTTAAGTGTATCAATCGCAAATTTTATATGATAAACTTCGTCTGATGAACCAATGTGATGTAAGTCAAACCTCTTGACTTAACTAGTTTGTGTTTATCGTCATTCTTTAAAGGAAACCCCCAAAGCTTCAATGGTGATTGTCGACAAAAATGAACAAAGGAAGAAGAAAATGTATAAAATGAGAATATTAGAAATGGAAAGCACCATAGAAAATTTCAATAAGCACATGTAGAACTGCCACTATGAAACTAGAAGTCATTGATAAGATCCAAAGGTTCTTCACTAGAAACTAAAGAGAGAAACCCCTCAAGAAGAATATTAATTCTTATTAAAATTTTACCAAAAGATGATACAATACTTTCAGCTACGTTTATATAGGCTAGAATTACTTGAAGAGGAAGCCTAGATTAAACTAAAGTACTTTACAAGAAAATGAATAAGAGTCACAAGTTCAAAGGCTCAAGTTATATGTCACTTTCAAGAGTGTTACATGTCACTCTCACAGGTTACATGTCACTTTACGCTTGATTCTTATCCAAGGGATGAGTGAAACAAATCTAGCGTGAGATTTGCTCTTGGATTAGGCACACATCTTAATCAAAGTGAAAATCTTACTTGTGTTAAATTTACTTAGATTCACAATTTAAAAATTCAAACTTAATTCAAGTTAACTTTAAATTTCAAATGTAAATATAATGATAAACTTAAGTTTAAATTCATTCACACCTACTAAACTTCATTCTTTGAGCTTAATAACCTTGAAGAACAAGTTCAAACATTCAAACAAGTGTTACAAATACTTGGTTCAGAGCTCCAAAGGCATCTCATGACTTGCCCAAAACAATCCAATTACAATTTACTAGTTATTTTCAACAATTAGAAGATTACAAGGCTTTAAATCATTATAAGGAAGAAGTTGAGCACTTAAGCTTAGTTTAAACATTTTCTTCTCAACTTCTTCCTATATTCTTCTAGTCATAACTCTTGTAATCCTTCTTGCTTGAGATGATTGAGATGGACCTCCATCAAGATGAGTATTGGTTAGTATGAAGAAACAAACTAACGCATAGTCTAATAGAGCATATTAATGAAAGTACAATGTAACACCTTGAATTTTGGCCATCAAAATAACCTATAGTTGATTTGTATGTATGTATGCATGTTCTAAGAGTGTGATTGTATGTGTATGTGTTTGGATACTAGATGATGATGATGATCTAGTTTAATCCTTCATTTAATTTTAGGGTTTTTTCTACGTTATAAAATTTCATGATGTAAGTATATGAATGTATAAAAACTCATGATGCCAAGGAAGTGAATAAAGTAAGATGTTATGTGTTAGAGTTGGCCTTGATTGCCAATAATATATAAAGCAAAAATGTTGTAAAACCACCAAATACAGAAACTCAAGGTTAAAGCTAACTAGTCGAATGAATACACGTGGATTGAGAAGCAAGAGTTTATCAAGTGTGATTGGTAAAAGTATCAAGTAAAGACACTTAGGAATTATTTGTTTACTTTATGCATGTGTGTATGAGTTTACGACGATGCATGAAGGGATTGACCCTTATTGTTCTTGCAAATGTTGAGCATGGACCCAAAGACTCTAATGTTCATACGGCATGAGTGCCTTGAAGGCACTTAGACTCTTATGTTGGACATGGGAGATGATCACTTTGTAGGGTGAGGATAAGATTGCAACAAGAAAGAAGGTGTGATGGAGGTTCATCTTATAAACTGCACTCAAGTAGAAGAATAACAAGGAGCGTGCTCAAAAAGATCAAAAAGGAGGTTAGAAAGAAGATCTTAAAGTTAGAAGCTCAAATTCAAGACCTTTCATGTTAGATATTCCTTGTAATCTTCTATTGAGTGTAATGGCGGCTCAATTCTATTGATTTGATTAACTTGTGGTCAAGCTCATTCACTTGTTTTCCCTTTTTTTATCTTTTAGAATTCTCTTATTTTATGAATTATCTTATCTTTTAGATTTTCTTATATTTTAGGATTTTATCTTAACATTTAGGATTTTATCTTATCTTTTAGAAATGCTTCTTCTACAAGCTTCTCTAAACTATTAAAACATCTCAAAGAAACCTTGTAAAAGACTTTTTGCCGAAATTAATAAAAAGCATGAAATTAATAAAAAAGCATTGCTTTGTTGAGAGAGTTTCTCTTAGTCTTCTTAGAAAGAAACCTTAGATCTTATCAATGATTTCCATAATGATTTTGGTGGTTGCTCATGGACTTATTGCATCATACACAACGTCTTCTTTCATCCTTTAGTCTTAATCCATTTTCTTGTTTCTTTTTTCTTCATACAATTTTCATCTAGGCCGAAAACCTTAATTGGCTTCTGTGGATGATCTTTGGAGAATTGAAGGTTGAGGCAACTTCCAAGCATCAAAGTGGATCTCTTTCATGGTGCTTGTATCACTGAGCCAACCCTTACTCTTCTGGAGGATGCAACATCAATATTTCCTTATGTAGATGCCTCCATTCCAAATATCATTGTGTTAGACTCATCTAGTGACAAAGATGATCATCTTTTTGTCATATTCTTTGGCGAAGGTCTTAAAATGGTTAGTTAGAGGTTCTCTTTTTCCTTAGTTATGCTTTGAGTCTAGGTCTTGATTGTATATATGTTTTGACAACTTAGGTCTCAGTTTACGATTTCTAGTCATATGTGTATACATTATTTATAGTAGAAAGATTTAGGTGCTAGCCTCACCTTTTGGTGTATATATTTGTATATTTTGATAGGCATTTACATTATATGTATCCAAAACTTTAATACGTGTTATATATATATATATATATATATATATATATATATGAAAACTACGGGTGAATCTAGAGAGCGGGTAAATAGATTCTAGTTCCAAGATAGCCGGATTTTCGTGCGTTTCTACTTTCTTTTAATTCAAACGAAACTATTCTTGATTAACTATCTAGTCTTAAGACAAAGAAACAAGATATATCAAAGATGCACAACAGATAGCACAAAAGAAAGATCAAGAAACACGTTAGTGATCAATAGGCATGCGTAATCAATAGCAGTATCTAACTGTTCCAATTTTAATTGATTACTGAGTCAATTACCGAACGTATACCAGAAATTAATCGATGATAATGAACAATGTAAGGCAAAAGATAAAGAGAAGAAGGGAGAAGAAGAGTGCACAGTGATTTATACTGGTTTATCCCACTGCCTACATCCAGTCCCAACCCAACAATTGTTGTGATCGGTTTTCCACTATAATGATCCCTTTTGCGTTCTTTACATTCACTCTGTAACAAGCAACACAAAAACGAAATCAAAACACCCAAAACAACCAGTTCTGTAACAAGAACCTTGGCACCTCCAAGATCAACCCTTTGAGAAAACCCTTCTCAAAGAACCTTACTCTATCTAGAGACCTCTCTCCTAGAGTAATCAACCCAAATCCAAATGGGAAACAAAAGATCAGTTAGAAAACACTTGTGTGTGTAGATCTGATCACCTATGAAGACTATGAATGTCAACCAATCAGAATGTTCAATCAAGATTGCCTTTTGAAAACAAGTTCTTGAAGAACCTTGAAGTTCTTGATGAATTTCTAGGAGAAAAGAATAAAAAGAATATGAAAGTGTTTGAGCAATCCAAAAGATGTATTTCCAAGAATTATAATTATGTTCTAAAAGATTTTCAAAAAAAGGCTATTTATAGTTTCATTTAAAAACCCAATTTAAGTAATTTCATGAATTTCTGATGATGGTAATCGACTGTCAGAAACTGGTAATTGATTGAACCAGAGAAGCAAAACATTTCAAGGTGATTTTGCTCATAGTAATCAATTAACCCGAGGGGGTAATCGATTACTCTAGAGCCAAATGTAGTTCCCCACTTTATTACCCACAGATGGCAGTTGATTACCTTCTGTTGGTAATCTATTACCTCAGTTTGTTACCAAGACCTTTTTCAAAATATTTTAAGAGAGAAAACCAAACATTTGAATCAAGAGAAATCACACAAGATTTGCTTAGCTCTCTAGGGCATTCCAACCAAGAAAAACCATATGCAAGCCTAAACTAAATAATCAATACATAGGAAACACCCGGTTACATATCATCTAAGAAAACCAAAATTACATTGCATCAAAATTAAAACAACAAGAGAGACACCCAAGCATCTTCAAGCTTTAAGTCCAACAATATATATATATATATATATATATATATATATATATATATATATATATATATATATATATATACCTAAAAATTATAGTTTGTAGATTTTCTTTTGCCCATTCATCTTCATATTAAATTCCTTCATTGTTGATATATCATTCTTTAAGAATAAATAAAACAATACTATATTTTTTCCTAAAAATAAATTAAAAAATGAATAGAATTTAGGACGTCACACACATACGAAAGCTTTTTAAAGCAAAAGATAAGTTCTCGTCCTAATGGATACATTAAAATGTTAAAATAATTATCAGTTCATTTCATCTTGTAGAGGTTGACTTGACTTGCATAGTTCAAGTACGATGAATCTACCTAATCCTCTCTAAAAAAGATGATCCAAGTCAAACAAAAAAAACTTCTCAAACTAGAAGATTTGCAGCAGAAAAGCAAGTACTCTTTTTAGCATTCTTCAACTGTCAAAGAATAAAATTGTATACTCTAATGAGATAGTTTGTGCAAAAGCATTTAATGCAAATGGACGTGTAACACACTTTCAACGAATGAATGAAGATTTGAAACTGTCGAGTTTAACAACTACTTTAAGATCATCATTTATATGTAGGACAGAGTTTAAAGATTGAAGTTAAAGATTACTATATATAAGTTGAAACTCTTAAATTTGAATTTTCAATCTCTCATCAAACCTTTTGTATTCATTCATTGTAAATACATCTCCGTACAGAGGTTAATCTCATTTAAAGAAAAACCTTTTTGTAAAATCTTTTATCTTTAATGGTAGATGTTTAACTTGAAAAAGTTGTGCCCAGAGGATATTTGTTACATTAGCTTGAAGATATTGTATTCAAATAATACTTTATGTTTAACTTGAAGAGAGGTTGTGTCAAAGAATATTTATATAAGCTGAAAATGTTAAAGTCAAAGATTACTTGTATCAAATTTTAATATAGTGAAACTTTAATTATTTCTAAGAAACTAGATATAATTTTAAATTAAGATGAACAAATAAAAAAAAATAGGAATTGTTTGATGCCATGAACCTTTTATGAAGACTTTTTAAAATTAATTTTTTCTAAAAAAAAAAAAACTAAGTCTATAATTTAATTTTACTTTTATAATTATTGTATGTAAAAAGATATTATCTTATATTTTAATACATTATTATATTACTATATTTCAGTACACGAATAAATTATTTTATGTTACATTATTGTAAATTCATATTTATATTATGGTAATAAAATTATATTACCTTTTAGTATAAAAATAATTAAAATTAGGTTTTACAATGAATGAAATAGTTAATGAAAACTAAAAAAAAAAAATCCGTGTATGCTTGAAATGCGTTTGAATGTAAACTTCAAGCTTAAAGGTGATATCTAAACTACAAAAATAAAAACATAAAATTGTAAAAAAAAAAAAAAAAAAAGAGCAAAAGATACATTTTTTTATCCGTTAGATTTTTACCCAATGGCATACCTTTGCATATTAGAAATACATTTTATTGCCATTAGATTAGCTGATTTAAAAATTAATTCTTAAGATTATTTTTTCTTCCCTTCATTCCCAATTTGTTCCATCCGCTGCCCATGCCACTAAATCGAAAAATGTTCAATATATTATTCTAATACACATTACTTATAAAACGTGAAAAGAAAAAAAAAATAATAAGAGAAATACATAAAATTTTTAAATAATTAACTAAGCATTACATAACATTACTTTGACTCTCAACCACTCATCTTCGACTCTACATGACCATCGACAATCATAACGTGGCTGCATCACGCTCTAATACGTGTCCAACATTATAATGTACATCATTCACATGCACTGTTGCGTAGGAAAAGAGTAAGGAACAAAATTACTTCAATCATTTTAATGGTTGGGGTGCTAACTCAATTTATATTTTGCAACACTAACCTTCTCAAACCATTTTAGGGTTTGTTTGATATAAAATTTAAGGGGATAGAGGTGATATAGAAAACAAGTATTCCTCTCATTTTTGGAAGGAAAAAAAAAATGCTTTTGTTGTGTTCTCTCGACAAGATACGAAAGAAATGAACGTAAAGACAAGATGTAACTTTCAAGTTAAAAAATATCCTGCTTCTTTGTTGAACTCATATTATCCTCACATGCTTTAGAGGCAATCACAAATATCGTAAGGAACTTACATCTTCTAATAATTTTTTTTCATAAATTTGGAAAACAAATAAAAAACATGTGCTACTAGCTTAATAATGGGCTCTAGTGTAATAAAACAATGTTATTAGTGGGCTCGAATT
This sequence comes from Hylodesmum podocarpum, assembly GCA_026586105.1. Classification (NCBI taxonomy): domain Eukaryota; kingdom Viridiplantae; phylum Streptophyta; class Magnoliopsida; order Fabales; family Fabaceae; genus Hylodesmum; species Hylodesmum podocarpum. The sequence continues at coordinate 6,565,507 of JALJEV010001371.1, forward strand.
TAAGTTTATAAAGTTAGATTAAGTATTTCTTTTAAAAAAAAAAATTATGTTCTCGTAATAATCTCAATATACTATTGCCTTCTGAAGTGTTCTATGAAAAAAGTGTCCTACTAGTGGACATGAGTTATGACGCTTTGTTTTTTCTTTGGCAGCGTGATAGGCCCTGTTAGAACATTTTCTTCACTTTTTTAAAAAAAAAAATTATTTAAAGAATAAAAATAATTAATAAATTAATATTTATTTAATATATATGTGTGTGTGTATAATTTAATTTTTAATAATATTAATTTGTTATTTTTTAAATTCTATTTAATAAAAAGTTTATTACATGATACTTTATTTTATATAAAGATATAAATATATTATATCCAGATATATAAATTTTTGAATTTGGTATTCATTCAATCAAGTAAAGAGATGTGCTTTTTTCTTTCCCTTTTTACATTTTTCTTTCAATCTAAATATCTCAAACAATCTATTTTGTTTAAACTTTTTTTATTCTGCTTTTTCTTTTCAGTACTTTCTGTCAACATTCAAACAAAGATTTAGGAAATATTAACATGGAAAAATAAGGACAACAATATATTTTGAACATGGACTTTGGCAAACGTATTTCTTGTATGATTGTATCCCAAATTTAAGATAATGCCAAACAACTTTTAGCAAAAACAACAATGACCCACTCACCCACCACAAATTTTATTAGTGTGTTTGGCTATGGTCCTATGGAGTCGCAGGTGGCATCTGATAAGTCAAAAGAATCACATCGGTCCAAATAGCTGTGCAAGCAGTGAGTGGCAACAATAGAAGTGGCGCAAACATAGATTAATGTGTTTGAAAATGACACCACCATCAATAGTGACAACAACTCCTAAATAATAATAGTGACAAAATTTAGATGAATATTTTTTTATTGTATAATTAAAATTGGAAAATTATTTTAATAATTTGCATGATTAAAATATCTTAAAAATTAATCTGAATTATTAAAATAGAATTTATTTTTATTAAAAACTAACAATGAACATAAGTAGAAAATATATTTAATAATGATAACATGTTTTCAAAAAAATGAATAATAATAATAATAAAATGTTAAAAGTGTCAAATGAGTACAATCTAAGAATTGTCAAGCTATTAAAACTGCCCCAAATTATGTTATACACTTTACTCATGAAGCTTTAATATTTTGTATAAATAAGTGAGGTTTATTGATTACTTTTCTACTTCTTAAAATTGTTATGTAAGAAGTACAATTCCAATTCGTAAAGGATTTAATCCAACAACCCGAGATTTGAAATCAGAATTGAAGATCGAGTTCTTTGAATTCAAAAGATTCTTAAAAGTGGTACAAATTGAGAACTGATAATTTATTCGGTAGATATTCATCATATGGTGGTCGGAAATTGTGGGTGATAGTTTTAACTCAATCCTACAAATTGGCTTGTATGATAAGAATTGTTTGGAAATTGTGGGTGATGGTCCTAACTCAATCCTATAAATTGGCTTGTATGATAAGAATTGTTCCTCACTTGTATACATACAACATGTCTTATCTCTAGGCGATAACTCAACCCTACAAATCAATGTGAGATTTCCACCACACCCCCCTCACACGTGAAGAGGGTGTTCCAATATCTCAACAATCAATTCCAACAATGGGGTGTAAAGGTCTCGACAATAAATTGGCTTGTATGGTAAGGATTGTTCCTCACTTGTATACATACAACATTGTTCCAATATCTCAACAACCAATTCAAACAATGGGGTGTACAGGGTCCCGACAACGGGATACAGAGGGAAGAATCCCGACAATAGGGTGCAGAGGATCTTAGGATAGACTTTAATACCATGTTAGAAATTGCGGGTGAGTGGCCTAACTCAATCCTACAAACCGACTTATACAGTAAGGAATACTCCTCACTTATATACATATAATAGGTCTTATATTTAGGCAATGTGAGATTTCCAATAATTATGATATATAAATGTGCAAATTAAGAAAAATCCATTTTCAGATTCTACCTATCACCAACAATACAATGTAAAGATAAGGAATATGAAGATGGCCTAAAGAAACTAAGATATTATATACCCTTAAAAATATATTGGATGAGGTTAAAATATTCGGTAACTATTTTCATTTTAAAAAGTATGATGGTACAACGATATAATCTTTTAAAAGATTGAAAATAATAAATTAATTATTAAAAATATTTATTATTATTTTGATTTCTTTATTTATTATTTATCACCATTTACTTCATTGAATTTAATCACTTACTCTCGTCTTAATTTCTAGATTTCTAGATTACAAAATAAATGACAATAAGTAATAAAATTTATAGAAAAAAAAAATAAAGTAGATATCTTTCATGAACTATTTTATTAATTTTTTATCTTTTCATAATGAAATTGTGATTTACTCTAAAATACAAGATTATTTAGTGCTTCTAAGTTTTTTTAAAAATTTGTAACTCTTTTTATTTTAAGTCCTTATAATTTCTAAACTTTTCATGTTTAATTTTTCTATTTTTCTTATCCATGTAATTTCTATCATATTTAATCCTGATAAATTATTATTTTTATTTTAATCCGAATAAAAAATAACTTACAAGGAGTAAAAATAAAATAAAAAACTGCAAGTAATAAATATGAAAAAAAATTATACGAACAAAAATGAAAAAAATTAATAATAAAAATACTAAAAGAGTATAAAGGATATTCCTTCTTACCAGACTTAATTATTATCCAAAATATAAGATGCAGTTATTCTTCTTTCTAAATTTTATTTTAGTTAAATTAGTAATATCTGATTTGAAAAAAAATTAAGAGTTCTAATTGGTTGTCACAGTGACATATCCTTTTTACTCAATACTAAAAATGAAATATTTGGAAAAGTGAAAGGACTGGAAATGAAAAAAAAAAAAAAAACTTAAAATGACCAAAAAAAAATTTTAAAAAAAGCGGTAAATTACAAATACTAAAAGGTATATTGATCATTCAAAATTTAATACATCAATTGAAAAATTAATATTATTTAACTGATTATTATAAATTTATACATATATAGTAAAGCATGCAGTATTCTTTAGTATTATAAGTTTCTTTCAAACAATTATTTTTTTTACATAAAGTTAAATCTTGTTACACTAAAAACTTAAAGATAAAATTAAGCCAACATTATTAAGCATAAACCCACTAATTTTCTTAAACTAGTTCACCGTGAATTCAATTCTAATTTATAATACAGTAGAGAATCTTAGTCGATAAATTTACAAATAAGATATCAAAAAAGGTTTGGTACTTTGCATGGGATTCACTTGCAACCTTTTAGGTGCTCTATATCCATCATAATGCTTCGGGCTTTCTAAGTACGACCCAAAAGCATATCACACTTTTTTCTCTTTTTCTCTACACACTCCATCTTTTATGAACATAAAAGAATTAGTTTGTTTAAACTTATATATTCAAAAATGTATACTTTTTACAGAAGCCTCATAGTTTTTTAAAGTATTTGTTTAAAACGTTTTAAAAAAAAGTAGAAAATTTCACTTTATTATAAACAACCACTTATATGATTAGAATTAAACATTACCCACCTCTGCTTTTAACAACCCACGAGTAAATCACCGATAACAAATAATTTAATCCTTAAAAAATAAAAATAAAAACCAGCAAATTTAAATACCAAAATGGCAAAAAATAATTAAATTCAAAAATTAAAATAGAAATAAAAACTTTATAAAAATTATTTTACTATTTCTCATTTTATTAAGAACTAAACTGTCTAATTCTTACACTTTAAGAAACAGTATATTGGCAAAATATAAATAAAACAAAACCTAACACATGGATACAAGTGATTGACCCAAGTGGTAAATTAAAAAAAAAAAAAAAAAGGGCAAACAGAACCCCCTGTGGCTTAATCAGAGGGTGTGGAGAGAAAAAAAGGGTTTGCAAATTTAAGATGGTTGCCAGTTTTCACGTTGGGAGTCTCAAAACAACGTAATTCAAAGAACACTTATGTAACCCAAAAGGGTGCCACTGATGAAACGATATTGAATTTCAGCGTCCATCCGAAAAGATAAACACAAATTTGGGTCTCAAAATTGTAAGATATGGCACCCAAAAAATATGTATCCGGTGAAAGGGGTATTTCATGCATCTGTATCTGTACCAAAGCTTCGGTCCCCAGCATCTCCAAGCCCAGGAATAATGAACCTATCGAAACAAATTAAATAAAATGCATTACATTAAATAAATAAAGACTTAATGTACATTTTCATCACTGTAATTTAAAACTTTTACTGTTAGGCTTTCAAAGTTTTTCTTTTTCAATATTTTATCCTTCATTTTTCATATTTTATTTTTAGTTTTTATATTCCATTTTTTCATGTTTTGTTTGCGAAATTAGATTTTCTTTTTTATGTTTGGTCCTTGTAAAAATAATTTTCACGGGCTAAATGTATTTTTCTTATAAAAACTAAATATTAAAAAATTATAGGGGTGAAAAATCAAAAAAAAAATATAAGGGCTAAATAATAAATGTTCAGAAAAAACTAATGACTAAAACTTAAAAAAAAAAAAAAAAAAACTTATACGAACTAAAATGGAAAAAAAAAAAACTTATAAGAACTAAAAAGGAAGAAAAAAAAACTAAGAGAAATAAAAAAGAAAACGCTAAAGCACAAGAACCAAATGAAAATGCATATTAAACCATAAATAAATGATAATATTGTGGGGGCACCAACCCTTTGTCATTAACTTCGGGGTCAATTGTTCCAGTATACACATGAAGCCTGCAAAATTTCTCAAAATCAGAAACTATTGCTTTAAAATGATGAAATTTGATGGTGTTGTTTTTTATTACCCTGGGAACTGCTCGCTCAGCTTTTGAAGAGCAGGAGGGGAAGACACAGCAGATATCTGCAATGTCATAAATCCACTCTATAATTAAATTGAATTTATCAAAAATTACAAAATAAAAAAGGGAATCATTTGATAATAAGTTGGACCAACTAAAATATCAAATCAAATTTCGTATGATTTACGAGAATCGTTATAAAAGTCAACAAACCCATTATATATGGTCAGTTGTAATTAGTTGATTATATAAAACTCTTTACAAGCATGCACTATTTTTGCTGAAATATATTTATATTAAAAGTTTATTGGTACTATGACCAATTGGGTTTTTAGAACATAAGTTAAAGAACTTCATCCACAATATTGTAAATGTTTACCTAATATCTTATCATGCATAATGTTGGTGGCATAATGAATAAAAGACAAACTTCAGTTATGTAAACCAGACTTGACTAACTAATTAACCACACCAATAGAAATATGTTGGCTTAAAATTAAAAGAATTTTGGTTATTAAAAAAATCTAGCTTCTGAATATACACATTATTAATGCTCACCACTTTGATCTGCTTGTTGCCAACTCCACGTTCCTTTAAGAGACTCACGGCTGCCACTATAGTGCCACCTGCAATTTATACAAAATAATATGATACACATAATTGATGCACACATGTCATGGCATTTCCTTTGCTATTAATGTGGCACACCCATTATATACTATTTCACATAATTTTAGATGCAAGATTCCCCTTTATCTTGTCAATCAAAATAATCAACTTTTGAAAATTAAAATATTACAGTTAATACACACACACATGCATCCTTGTAAATGATGGCAACTCATACTTGTGTAACCATGAAAGGGATGACACATAGTTAAGTTCAAAGTTCAATATAAGAAATAAAACCCAACATTGAGATCCTAGACAAGCAATTATGACAGTACTACGTATATAAGAGCTAAAACATGAGACTATACATACCTGTTGCCAACATAGGATCAACCACAAAAACTTTAGATCCTTCTGGAAATTTTTCGGGTAACCTGGAAATCAAAAAATAGAAAGATATATGTAAGGTGCTCTAGCATTTAGCAGAACAACCTAAAGGCAAGAGAAGCTGGGGCACTCTTTATGGAACTCGCAACTATCTTCGACTAGCCATACTACTAGAATTAGAAAAAAAGGACAAAAATGCATATTTCTCTTGCAAATATAAATTTCTTACTTGTTCAAATATATAGATGGCTGGAGAGTTTCCTCATCTCTGCTAATTCCTTTTCCAAAGAAGCATAAAAATATAATTACTAATCAATTTAAGGAACAGACAAGAAATGTACTCTAGTTTTAGAAAAGTGCATCCCAGAATTTACAATCATTAAACAAATAATTATCTTATTAACATGAACTATGACATGACTACATACAAATATGTGAAACCAGATTTTTTTTCTCCATAAAATATGTTTGTTGGATGTGTGGTTCACAATTCTTGGCAGTACAAAATAAAAAACTGTAAAGCATCTGAATACTCTTGTTTTCATATATAAGAATCATTACCTAGATGATATGTTTTTGTTGCAGGCAAGATTGATGAGGCATGCTCAGCAAGAGCAAGACCTGCTCTCAAGATTGGAACTACCTGCAAAACTAGTAAATGATTCAGGCAATAGCTTGGAGAAAGACAATGCATAACATAACCACAGCATTAACACCACAAAGGATTTAGCTTTGAAAGACAAGGACCAATGTTAACAGCACCAAAGGAATACCACAACATGATCATGGTTTTGGCTAACATGTTCAAAATGTAGTGCATGTAAAAAGGAAAAAAAAACCTCCTGCAATATGCAGTTATAAGTCCACAAGTATTCCCACAAATACTCAATTCTAACCAAAGATATTGAAAGTAATATGCTACATACAGCCACAGGCTCCCTTGGATCAATGAACTCCACAGAGGCTACACCCAATGGTGATTGAATCTCTCCAGAAACAGTGGGCTAAAAACACCAAAAGCAAAACAGAAAAGAGAAAAGTAAGCATGAATGTGACTGGGAGGTGAACAAAATTATCAGATAAGAATAAGAAATAACATCAAATCTTTCAAATGTTAATCAGTGACAGGTTCCAGATTCAGAAACTAGCTTTAAAAGAAAATTCTTAGGTTCAAGAACCAAAATACCTTCAACAATAAGTTGTATCACACAATGAAGCTAGAAAAACTAGCTGATCCCAAAATTAACTCAAGACAATAAACAACCATTTTATTCTAGTATTTATTTGCAAATTAATACGCCAAAGAACCGAAAATTAAGAATGCCAAATCCTTGTTGCATCTTACCTAGATCAAAATCCTCTATGACTAAATACATGATGTTATCATAAGCTAGAGGAGTTGCAACTTGGCAGATCTGATTCTCCCATATATTTTTATGCAGGTGTTGATCACTAGTATTATTTTAATGCCAAAATTTCCCTTAAATACTTAGTGGTAATGTGGTATTAAGCAGTGCTACAAGAACTAGACAGGTGATCGATTTGGTTAGCATACTGGGTCAATGATTGAACTAGTGGATCACCAATTGAACCACATGAACCGGTAAATAAACTTTGTAATCTATATATTAGATGCTTCAGCATGGTGATTATATTTGATTTTACCAAGCAGGGAAATAGTGTTACAATCTCACCCGATGCACATATTTCACTTTCCAATTCTAGGATCGGAAACTTATAATTCCTGCCTCTTGTGCAAGCAAGGCTCATGATTGAGAGCATGCAGAACCACATGATTGGTAGCCTTCTGAGCACAGCTTTTCTAGCGCTTGCCAAAAAAGCTTGATGTGATTGAACAGTGTGTAATATGGTGTGTCTGTCCTTGTGACTCCAAATGGAGCTTAATTGCAGATTCTAATCAATTTAGAGATAAGTCAACAGGTTAAAACAAGTTGAATGCAATTCTGATTTGAAAGCAAGACTGAACCAGCTACAGGTCCGGTTTCCAATTAAACCATTCGAACTGTTGACTAGTTCAATGCATAGTTAGGATTCCATTCCCAAAGCTTGTAAAGCAATATACTGTAGGATATCTATCTAAATGCTGAAATATTCAAGAGGAGTTCCCAGCTGAATAAAATATTGCAGCAAGATTACTTCCTCTAGATCTTTTTGTTCTGCTCAAAACCTATCTACGATACTGTTAGGATATAAGGATAAGGGAGTTAATTACGACAGTTAGAATATTAGTTAATGAGTTTGAGGGGTTTATTACATATAAATAGGGGAAGAAGGATAGAAGGAAGGGACTTAATCATTTTGAAAATTGAGTAGCTCTTAGTGAAAGGAGAAATCCTTTGTGAAGGGGAAACCCTTGGAGGAGAGTTTTCTCTCCTATTTTTCTTGTTCTTTTTATCCTATTCAATAAATTTCTCTCTTCTCTATCTCCTTTCAACTGTTGGTTCCCAACAGATACTTAAGTTAAACTACTTCTGCTGTCTTACACACCTCTATTGACCTCCTTAATTAATCCAGTCAACTGTTTTATGTGGCTGTGTTTTAAATCCCAGATAGCAGAGCGTAATGTTATCAATGGTTATAGCAGCATATGGCGGAAGGCCAGATTTCCACCATATAAACATTCCATTGCGGCCATTGGCGCCGCCATAACAGGCATCCCTTCACAAATTGCCTATGGTGGAGGGGTCAAAAAATGCCACATTATAGTGTTACAGCAGCACTACAACGTTTAATTAATAACACTGGCAAAGTGGAGTGGCCGTCCCCAAAAAGGCTATACCAGCATAAGTATATAGGGACAATCGCTTTTTTTTTAATATAGTTTAGTTAGTATAAACTATATACATAATATATTCATAAATAACAGCAACTATTTGGTGTCTTTTGGCCCTTGTAATCCCCCCACTAGTTGTTTTTAAACAAAAGTCACACCTTACATAATTCCTATCTTTAGGATCTTTCAAACAGTGATGAAAATAACGCGCTATAGCGCCACTTGGCCGTGACAGGGACCACCATAGTAGAGCATTCAATATCGCGGCTGTAGCTGTAGCTGGTGCAATCGCCGCTGTAGCCGCCAGGATAGTGGTGCTACATTTTTTCCAAGTGCCCTCTGAAAAATGGCCGCTTGCGTGTGTTGTTAATTGTTATATTTATTTTAGTATATTTAAGAAAGCTGCTGCTACCTGGTTTAGCTTTTCATAGGCAATCATTTCTTTTTCTGAATATGCTTTTTCATCCCCTTTTTAGAATAAGCTTTTTATACCACTGTAGCACCACCATCCCGGCCACTACAGTCACTATTCTGACCACAATTACACCCGCACATTGAAATGTTCTGTTATGGAGGTCCCTGTCATCTGTCAAGTGCCGCTCCACACTGCTACAGCGCTATAGTGCACTATTTTCATCACCGAATTGACTTCCTAAAATATACATTGACTTCCTAAAATATACTTCAACAAAAAGAAAATTGCAACAATATCAAATTATAGTATAGGAACAAGAAAATTCCCAGTAAAAAACATGAGAATTATTGCAGGGATGTAAACTATGAAATAGCAACTAACCAACCAATCCCTTGATGCTTCATACATTAGTAGCCTTCCCAACTCAGCCATTGCATTTCCTACAGCATTAGGGATTTGAAGAGTCAGTTCAACCTTTGTAAACATTGGGGTTATAAAAATAAAAAACTAAAAAGAAAAAAATGAAGCAGAATAAGGGGAAATTGGGAAACTTGCTGTGCATTTGGTATGTTTTCATTTCATTTCTCATTTTCAAGAAAGTACATGATGAAAGCAATAATTTTGTTGATTTTACCATTTTCTTCGTAAATTCAGGAAAAAAATGAAAATAGAGATGACATTTTGCAATTCATAGTGAAAATATATCCATCAACTGAAAAATGCAAACAAAAACACAAACCAAATGTTCTATTTGAAGTTGAACATTTCAATAAATGCAAAATTGATGAAGCAGCAAACTAGTAAAATTAAGTTTCCTTACTTCTAAGTTACCATCTAATAGGAACCCAGAATTTAAGTGAGAAGAAAAGAGAGATTTTACAGAATAGAATGAAAAAGAACAAGGAATAGGAGAGAAACTCTACTCTTTTCCCTTCACAAAGGATTTCTCCTTTCACAAAGAGCTAATGCTCAATTTGCAAAATGATAAAACTAACCACTTTCTACTAATCTTCCCTGTTTATATCAGTTGAACTCATCTAACTAACTAACTAATATTCTAAACCCCCTTATATCCTAACACTTGTCCTCAAGGTTGGAATCTGAAAACTGGAAATACTGACATAACAAAACTGTTAGAAACCCCGCAACTGATGTGGAATCAGCAGCAACCAAAAAAAGGAAAGAAAACAACCCCTTTACCTTATTATTATTCAAGAAGAAACAAAAAAGGAAAGAGCAGAACAATAGAAAATAATAACTGATTTGGTATCGACAGATCAGGGATTGAGAGAATGCAGGAAATAAATGATTTGTTAGAAACAAATCAGGAGGCGCGAAACTGAATGCATAATTTTAGGGATGCAGTTAATAACGGCTTTGGTTAGGAAAAGAATAAAAGGAGGAGAACAGACTAAGAGAAGCAGGAAAAATCTGGGAAGGCCTAGGCTAGGAGAGAAGAGGACTCTTGAAATTCCTCAATAATCTATCTGTTCTTGCATTACTTCATTATCAATAAAACCTTGTTGCAATACTGTTATTCACAGTTCTCTATTATTCAGTTTTGAACCTGTGTGATTGCTGTTCTGAAAGTATACCAGTGTAACAACTGGTATCAGAGCATCAATCCTAAGTGTTCTGTGCATGGTTTCTACACGAGCTGCAATGGAGTCCCGATTGGAAGCATTGGAGAAAAGAATGGAGATTAGTGAGGCTCAGAGTCGAGCGTTGGATGCCCAAACCCGATCATTTGAATTATTTTCCGCTGACCTGTTGAGACAAGTGAGGGAGACGCTGCAGCAGCCAAATAATAACTTACAAGGAGAAGGCGCTGCTGGAGGAGGGGCACCGGAGAAGGAGGAAATTCTGAAGGCCACACGGCCAGAATCAACCCCACGCTCCCACACGCGCCGCTTCATTCCCGCGCCAGTTTCGGCGCGTGACACCCATGCGCCGCCCTCCGATGATCGAAATATCACCAGACCTGTCTTGGACGCTTCGTCGGCTCCTTCTGGGCACGTTTCTGCCCTTGTTTTCTAGTTTTGGCACCTTGGCGTTGTGAGCTCCGGTTCTCTTCCATTAGGACTTCTCCTTCTCCTAAGTCTCCATCTCTTTTTCTGTTCAAAAATGGCATCTGCTGGCCCTGTGTCGTCCTTCTCTGGAACTCCCACCATTTCCACTGCAAAACTCTACTGGAAAAACCACTTGTCTTGGTCTGCCCCGGTAGAGTTGTGGTTCCTTGACCCGAGATATCATGACCACTTGGAGAAGACAGTTAGTGCTGTTCACTGGACTTCCAACTGTGTTTGTACTGTGGCAATTTGTAGAGCCGGATGTTTTGGAAATTCTTAGATCATTTAAAACATTTTTTCCTTTTGGAAGAAGGCCCAAGATATATTTGCCAATGACATTCAACGGCTTTTTGATGCTACCCAAAAGGTAATTGATCTTAAACAAACCAATCATGATATGATTGCACATGTAGGTAACGCTCGGGCAGCAGTGGAAGAGTTGAAAAGATTTCTTGTAGCTAATTCGTTGGAGGAGGTAAATAGGAAGCTGGATAAATTCTATATGGTCCTTATTTTGAGAAGTTTACATTCAGATTTTGATCATGTGCGTGATCAAATCCTTGCTGGTGATCGGGTCCTCCAATGGACACTCTTGTTACTAGGCTTCTTCGTGTACCCAACTTGTTGAAAGAAGAAAACCCAACAAAAGTCATAGAAATATCGGCCATGATAGCACCTCATGGAAAAGGAGGTAGTAAAATAGTGCAGCCCGTGGTGGAAGGAGTGGACGATCTCAGTGCACCTATTGCAAGAGGATGGGTCATACCCAAAAAAAATTGTTATTCCTTACATGGTTTTCCCGACAAAACATGTGCCTGAATCTGAAAAATCGAAGTCAAAATTTTTTGATGAGGAGTACGAGGAATATTTGAAGCTTAAACAAGAAAAATCCAGCTACCAGATCCAATCTCCTTCTATGTCAAGTATTTCAACAGCATGTATTTCTCAATCTATGGGCAATTTTCTTGAGTATGACCCATCCTCTTGCAATAGGTGCATAAAGGACGTCCACTTCTTCCACCACGGGTTGGTCTGTTATTACAACCTCCTCCTCTTCCAAGAGGTGCTATCATAGCCAATGTTTCCATGACTTCATTTAAGTTTTCATCTTTCAACAAGTTGGGTACACGAAGAAGTCTAGTAACAAGAATGTCCATTGATGGGACCCGACCACCAGCAAGGATTTGATCGTGCACATGATCAAAACCTGAATGCAAACTTCTCGAGATAAGGACCATGTAGAAATTATCCAATTTTCTATTTACTTCCTTCAATGAATCAGCCACAAGAAATCTATTTGACTTTTCCACTACAACTCAAGCTCTACCTACCTGTGCAATCATATCATGGTTGGTTGGTCTAAGAGCAGCAACTTTTTGGGTTGCATCAAAAAGATGTTGAATGTCATTGGCAAATATATCTTAGGCCTTCTTCCAAAAATAAAAACATGTTTTAAATGATCTAAGAATTTGCAAACATCCGGCTCAATAGATTGCTATAGTATAGCACATAGTTGAAAGTCAAGTTTCTCCTACTCAGGTTTCTTGTCATTTGGAACAACACTAGCTGCCTTTTCCAAGTGGTCATGATATCCCTAGCCAATGAACCAAAACTCCACCGAGGCATGCCAAGACAAGTAGTTCTAGTTGAGTTTTGCAATGGAAATGGTGGGAGTTTGGAGATGCCATTATGGAATTGAAAAAAAAATGGAGTCTTTGGAGAAAGAGAACTAATAGAAAAGAATCAGGGTTCACTATGTTAAGGTGTCAAAACTAGAAAACAAAGGCAAAAACATGCCTAAAAGGAGCCGACGAAGCTTCGGGAATAGGTCTGTGAGATTCCAATCACCGAAGGGTGGTGCGTTAGCGTCACGTGCCAGATCTAAGGCAGAACCGGAGTGGTCGCGAGGGTGCGTGGCAATGATCCAAGCCACATGACTTCCAGGGGTGGATCGTGCTCTTCAAGTCACACCTAAACCTGGGTTCACCAGAGGGTGGGCCGAACGGTGGCAGGAGGTGGTAACCGAAGACAACGACGGTGGCGGCTGAAGACAACATAAGTGATCGAGAATGTGGCAGACAAAGATGAAGACAATTAGAGCAAGATCATACCTGCACTAATACCAACTTGAGATTTAAAATTTTTGGTAATGTTCTTCAGCCAACTTACCTGTTCTTATGCTCATTACATAATGTAGAAGATACAAGGAAAAGAGAGGTTTGAGTGACAGTACAAAGAGTACATGAAAAGCAAAAATCTCCTAACAAATCTAATCTCTCTGCTAAGTACAAACAGACAGTTTTTCGTACCTACACAGTAAACAACTATTTTAACGGACCACGTTGCTCACCCATTAATCGAGATGTTAAAAAAACGGAATTTCAAGTGGGCAGATGCTACCAAGGCTTTCACACAGCTGCAGCAAGCCATCACCACTAGACAACTTGTGTTAGCACTTACCATTTAGACACTTTACCATTTAGGCCGGTGATTTACTATGTTTACTGAACAAAAGAGCCTAGGACACCTCATGGAGCATAGGATTCAAACGCAAAATCAACAAAATTGGTTGACTAAACTGTTGCAATATCAATGTGATATTGTTCATAAAGTAAGGGCCATGAATAAAGTGATTGATGCTCTCTCCAAAAGGGATGAAGACAAAAAGCCACAATGTATTACAAGATATTTTTGGCTAGATATTTTACAAATTGATAAAGAAGTAAGGAAGGACCTAACTTTGGCTAAAATTCTAAAGGATTTTCAAGTGGACCCAAATTCACATCCCCAATACACCTTGGAACAAGGTAGGTTATACTTTAAAGGAAGGTTAGTCCTATCGGCCGATTTAGTTTAGATTCCAAAATTACTACAAGAGTTTCACTCCTCGCTTGTAGGATGACATTTTGGCATTTACGGAACTTCTAGGAGAATGGCTCAGTCCCATTTCTGGCTAGGTATGAATGGGAAAGCTACGAAATTTGTGGCAGCCTATCATGTATGTCAAAGGAGTAAATATCAAGCTTTGTCTCCAACTGGTTTACTGCAGCCATACCTATCCGAAATGCTATTTGGGAAGAGATCAGCATGGATTTTATTGTGGGTCTGTAAAGATTTTTGAGAGAGAGATAGAAGCATTAGAGAGAGACTTTGAGAAAGAAATTGATATTATTAACCTGATGATAAACAGTGTACAGAGATGACTTATGCAAAGATAAGTCTGGGCTTGCAAGAAAAAGCAACAGAGAGTACAGTTTTCTTGAAAACAAAAAGAAAAAGTAATAGAAAGTACAAGCAACAGAATGTACAGCTTTCTTGAAAAAGAAAACAGAAAAAGAATGCTGACTAAAGCTAACTAAGTACTACACTATTTCACTAGTAAAGCTAACTAAGTATTACACTGTTTCACTAGTAAACTAAACTAATGTAGTAAAGTATTTACTCCTTATAGGGTCTTCCAAAATCAAAAGGATTTGATGTTGTCCAAGATTTTAGTGGATAGGTTAAGCAAGTATGGCCACTTTGCTTTTGATCAAACACCTGCATTCTACTAGATCAACTGTTGAGGTTTTCATTAAAGCAATCATACTACTACATGTGGTGCCCATTTACATTATCAATGATAAAGATCCCATTTTCATGAGTGATTTTTGGAAGGAAATTTTCAAATTGCAAGGCACTATCTTAAAAATGAGTACCGCCTATCACCTTGAATCTGATGGCCAAAGGGAGGATCTAAATAGAACCTTGGAGGCCTATCTAAGGTGCTTTAGTTCAGAACAACCTAAGTGTTGAGCCGAATACTGGTATCATACCAATTTCCAAAATATTGCTCACTGCACACCCTTTGAGGAAGTTTATGAGAGACCCCACCTTCTTCGGCTAGATTTGTACCAGGGGAAACATTAGTGAAAGTTGTGGCTCAAGATAAATGGATAGAGATGAGGCTCTATAAAAATTAAAATTTCATTAGCAAAGGGCACAAAACCAAATGCCTCACTATGCTAATGCGCACAGGACAACATCACAGATTCAGCCAGGAGATTGGGTTTACCTAAAGATTAGACCTCATAGACAAACTTTCATACGAACTAAACTCCGTCCAAAACTATCAACTAGGTACTATGGACCTTATTTGGTTTCACAGTAAGTTGGAGCGCCGGCCTTCAAATTACAACTATCAGAAAAGGCCTGCATACACCCAGTTTTCAATGTCGCCCAACTAAGTAAGCTACAGGGGACCATCCTGTTGAACCAGACATTCCAGTAGAGTTGCAAGGAACTGCAGAAAACTATCAACCTCCAGAAATCCTGGGCACTAGAATAGTGGATCAGATTGCTATTGCAACTCCTCAAGTTCTGGTGCATTGGCAAGGCAAGCTCCCAAAAGAAGCTACTTGGGAAGACACCATCTCCATTAGAAGTCACTTTCTAGATTTCAACCTTGAGGACAAGGTTGTATCTAAGGGAGGAAATATTGTTAGGAATGATTTTGGGGAGCATAAAAAAGGTGGGAACATCTACATAGATATCCAGAAATCTGCCAAATACTTGACCTCTATTGTAGCCATCGAGTTCAACTATGCATTCAGGGGCAAGTGGGTATCTCCCAGCTAAGCTGATACGAGTGCAGGTCTTTCAACAATCAGAGAAGAAAACTAACGAAGAGTTCTTTTTCAGTGAGCCATTTCCAGCTTTCAGATTCCAACCTTGAGGACAAGGTTGTTTTTTAGGAGGGGTGTATTGTTGGGATGTAAGGAGAAGGGGAGTTCAGTATATAGTTAGTTAGTTAGAAGATTTTAATTGATATGAATATGGAAGGTTAGTAGGAGGGAAGTCAGTTTATCATTTTGTAGATTGAGCATTAGCTCTTTATGAAAGGAGAAATCTTTTGTGAAGGGGAAACCCTCGGAGGAGAGCTCCCCTCATATTCCTTGATCTTTTTCTTAACATTCAATGAAATCTTTGTTTCTTTCTCACATATATTCTGGGTTCCTATCATTATCAAACTAAAAGACCAAATGACAATTAAAAAACAACACTACCAGCTGCATTTTTTACCGAGAAGCAAAAAATACTATTAGGCATAAACAGGAAAGTAACTATTGAAGTAACCAAAGTGATGAAGCTGCTAGTATGTCAATCGTAGTGAACAAAGTCAGGTCAATGTCAACTCAAATTACGAAATATTGCTCAAAATTAAATTGCCACTCACTAAATATGGGACTAGGAGTTTGATCATTCCTCAAAACCGAAACCCAGTGCTTGATCAACTGATGAGGAGGGACATACACCTTCAAATCCAACAAAGACAGAAATCAAACAAAGAAGCCACCTCAGAGAAATCACCAATACACAAACAACACATCAATTCCTTCCATTATTTACCCTCAGCAACCAACCAGAGCAAAAACCTTTAAACCGAGAACCCAAAACCACTAAAGGAACCCAAATCCCAATACACAGATAATTTGACCAATTAAAGCTATCTTTGGATTCCCATTCAGGACGCTTAAAACTCAATTTGAGTAGTGAGCTCAATTTTGTGACATGTTCGGGTATCCACAGAAGTACTTTTGCACACTTATATGTTGCTTCAAAACTGGCTTTCTCGGAGACAAACTAGGATTCCTTTTGGCAAACTCAGTTTACCAAATGAAAAATACTCCAAAATTAACTTCGCAAACATTAACCCAAACAGGCACTAAGCAGCGATATAAATCATCAAAAAAGAAGAAAATAGCTCCTTTCCTACATCTTTTTCTCATGAAACAAACACACCAAAAGTGCATAAACCCAGAAACCAAAACCGTAAGAGGATTAATATAATTTAAAAAAAATAAAATCTTCACAACTGATCAGTTAACTAATTAAGCCACCATAGATAAAGCTCCAATCAAACAAAAAAGGAAAAACTTGACTCCCTTCCCTCGATTTTCTTTTCTCAGAAACCAAACAAACCTACAGTCCAAAACCCCATACACCCACAAGCCAAAGCCAAAAGAGAAAATAAAAAATCCTATAGATCCCAACAAACAGAAAAACAACCAAAACCCAATAAACCCAGAAGCCAAAACCAAATGAGAAATTAAAAAAAGTAAACAAACCCCAGCAAATAGATAAACCAAAAAACCAAAACTTCTCACTCTTTGCCTCCATTTTATATTCTGAGACCCAAAACCATAAACCCACTAAGCAAAAGCACATGCAAAAGGAAAGGAGAAGAAAAAACTAACGAGCATTCGGTTCTCAGAGAGAGGTTTCTCCTCCATGGTCATCTGAGAGCACACCATACCACACGTGCGCCGCGAAACACTGGAACAAACGATCTGAGCGCAACAACGACACAACGAAGAATAAAAAGGGTGTGTATGTATGCAGGGAAATCGAGAATCGAATCTAAAATAATATATGGCAATAAAGCAAAGAAATCCATAAATAAAACAAAAGTAATAGTAAAAATAATATTAAATGGGAAATTAAAAAGTGGAAAGAAAGAAATATTTAATTTAATTTAATAATATTGGTGGTGTTGCCTTTCTTGTTGTGAAGAGAGAGGAATGGGGGAGCGAAAGAGAGTGACAGGTGTACGGAATTTGAGGCACATCGGGCGAGAAAGAGAGAAGACTAAGTTTGAAGTGGATGCGGGAAGAAGCCATGCATGTGTGTAGGGAGGGTAATCTAAGTGTCTGTGACTATTGAAGAGGATGATACAAATGGTATTACTAGATAAATGCTTTAGATTGGATAAACAGATCATTTATGGGTATGGGACACGGGCATTGCCTTTGTACTAGTGCTACCTACTATCAGACTCGTCCAATGCAAAGGACTTGATTTTTATTTTTTTTATTTTCAGTTTATATATTTAAAAAAAACATGAAGGATACCATGATGCAACAGGTGGCAGAGTCAGGATTTAAACTAGGGACGGGAGAAATTTTTTAAAAATTTTTTTTATTTTCATTTTAAATTTTTTATTCTTTTTATTTTCAGTAAATTTTCATTTTTTATTATTATATTATATTTTTTTCTTTACTTAAAGAATGAACGTAGTATTTTTTAAAAAAAAATTATTATGTTTTGAAAAAGTCTTATTTCTATTATTTATCGTTTAATTAAAAGGTCAAAATTACATAAAATTATACCGGAAAGAATTAACTTCGGAAGGAATTAAACACTTGTATGACTATAAATTTTGTATTAAGAAATTTTAAAATTAAAATTTATTATTATTATTATTATTATTAAAACTTTATTATTATTATTTTTATTATTGAAACTTTATTATTATTATCAGAATTTTATTAATATTATTATTATTAAAACTTTATTGTTATTACTATTATTATTATACAAAAAATTTGGGGAGACACGCTCTCTTTTAAGTGACACCGCTCTTAGATTTAATGATATCCATTATTTGTAATCAGGAAGTTAAGGTATATATTTTATTTGGACATTGTATTATATGTATTTTTTATTATTTATTATCTTAAAAATTGGTAAATAAATAGTTATTTATTTGTAAATAAGATTTTAATTAATGGGTTATGATTAAATTTTTATTAATATTATATAAAATTTTAGTGATATTATATTTTAATCATTCTAAACTTAAATTCTTAATTGATGATTATCATCTTTGACACTTTAGTTTAAGAGATATTTAACTCCTCTCACATTTCTTCTTAATCCAAACTTATCAAGCTTCTTTCATTCACTCTCTAGATTACGTACATGGGGAGAACAGAGAGAAGAGTGAAACAAAGAGAGAAAGAGAGATTTAAAAAAGAGGAATATGTGAGATTGAGAAAGAAAGAGAGTTATAGCATTTGTTATTGTTGTTGCTAAACTTGTTTGCTTTTATAATCCTTTAGACTTTATGTTAAAAAAAAAACTCTTTAATCAGTTTGATTTTCAAAATAAAAGTTCTCACTATTTATAGGAAAATTAAGATCAAGATGGACAAAACTCCTTTTTCATTAAAAATAGGTAACTTACACCCTTAGGAGTACAAACACATTTCTAGATTTCACAAAATAACTTAAAACATCTTTATCTAGTTTTTTACTACTTAGTCTCTAATCTTGGCAATGTTCATTTGCTCCCACAAAAAGCATTTTTGTGATCATCACATGCATTAACCACTAATGCAAAAAGGTAAGGGTTAATCTAAATATAAACACAATTGAAATTCTTGCTCTACATTTACAAAGTTGTTATTCTAAAATTCAAATCATTAAAAATTTAATAAGGTTCAGTAACATAAGTAACAGATTATCCAATCAAGTGATTATACACCAAACTCCACTTATCAACTAGTATGATGTATGAATTTTCACATTCTCAACTCAAGATGTAATGGGGTACCATAAAACATAGTAGGAAACAGCTTAGGAGGCCAAGTCCTCATAACAGCTCACCAGCTATCAGGAAACAGCTCACCAGAAAGGAATCTCCTTGCAGTGTCTATCAGAGGATATCAACGGTGATGAGTTATTATTTTGATCACTTTCTCTGCATATTTTATATTCTTATAAAGCATGATTAATGGTCAATTAGCATGATTTAATGCTTTTATGAGTTTGGGCTCATTTGAGCTTTAAGTGTTTAATTTGTTCTAATTTGCTATATTTTTCCATATTTGATCACTTTCACTAAAACAGGTATATCTCCCTCCACAGACCTTCGTTTGAGCTCAGGTTTTTTCTGTTTTAAAGAGGATTGACAAAGATACAAAAGTCATGAAGAATGAAGAGTCAATTCGAACTGCATCTAGGGTGAATTTTGCCTTGAAGTTGACGCACGGACCAATGGCAGGAATTTGATGCATTTTGGGCTCTTTTTAAATCATGTAATTGTTATTTTATAAAAATGTTGTAAGTAGGATTTGACGTGGGAACCCTTGGAACTTAAGTGACATGTGCAAGACACATGGGGACAACCAATTTGAATGAAAAATCTAATTGTGAATTGGGCATTGCGGGACAACACTCATTTTCAGCATTTTGACATTTTTTCTCTCATAGGGTTAGGGGTTCTCTTAGGGATTAGCCTTGTTCTTCAATTTCTAGCTTCTTCTTCTTCTTTTTCGTTTTTGATTGGCTGTTGTAATTCAAATTGTGATTGGATTCTTCTTACTCAATATGGCTGTTTTGATGATTCTTCAATTAAATTCCAGTTTTGGGTTTGTTTTCTTCATCTCTTTACTGCAATTTCGTTTTTCCATGCTTCATCTCTTTACTGTAATTTCAATTTATTTTTTATTCAATTTTCTTAGGTTCAATTAGTTGTGGATCAATTGTTGTTATCATTTCGCTTTAATGGAATGCTAGATAGTTAGGGTTAACCTCTTGATTAAGGAATGCAAGAATGATTTAAGATTTTGTGTGTTTTGTTTCTGCTGTAATTACTGTTTGTTCTCCATCATTCATTCTAGCTCTTTATGATTCGATTCATGCTTAATGTTCCAACTTAATTTCAAATTAAATTTCTGTTTCATACTTTAATGGAGTGAAGTGTAATTTGTTGTAATTGGAGTGAATGAGGTATGTTATTGCTTAAATTACATAAGGAAGACCTATAGTTAATTCGTGCTTAATTAATTAAATTTGGGTTTTGATTAAGAATATCAGTAAATTGAGCATAAATTCTTGTAACCGAGGATAAGAAATTTGCAATTCAATCAAGAGGCTAACCTATTTTGGATTATTGTTTCAGACTTGTGTTAATTGTTTTGTTTAGTAGTTCTATTCTGATAATCAAACAACCCCCCTTTTCGTGTCTTTATTTGATAGAAATCAATTAATGGTCCTCTAGGAGACAACCTAGGAGTCACTTCCTAGACTACATTTTAGTTGTATTATTTTGACCAAGTACGATCTCGATCTTGCTCTGCATTTACAAAGTTGTTATTCCAAAATTCAAATCATTAAAGATTTAATAAGGTTCAGTAACATAAGTAGCAGATTATTCAATCAAGTGATTATACACCAAACTCCACCTATCAACTAGTATGATGTATGAATTTTTCACATTCTTAACTCAAGATGTAATGTGGTACCATAAAACATAGTAGGAAATAGCTTTGGAGGCCAAGTCCTCATGACATGCTCACTAGAAAGGAATCTCCTTATAATATCTATCAGAGGATATCAACGGCGCATAGGATTACACCATACCCATGTGCTTAGTATGCAGTAGGATGGTCCCTACTAATACTCGTACCAAAGCTTGACCTTGTCTGGCCTGTTACGAACTTACCATCCAAGTTTTGTAACACCCTGAAATAATTAGAATTTGTGGCAATTAGCTGACTAGATAAAAAATACAATGCACATAAACAAAAGCTAGGAGAATAAATTACATCCTTATAATGGTCAAAAACTTAGACTTTGACCATAAAGTCTAAGAAAATCAACTATCAATTAATATAGTTGACTCTTTTCAAAGACAAAGGATTTAAGTTGACTTTAGTCAATTCTAAGATAGTTAAGAACAAATTAGACATATAGGATTTTGATTAAAAAATGTAAGTATCTTAGAATTATTAATTGTAAACTTAATAAAAATAAGTTTGAATATCATCATTTCTAGAATAAAAGGTAAAACAAATAGAGCGTACACTTCATCAATAAATCAATATGTGTAAAAGATAAACACAAGAAGGGGGTTGAATTGTGTTAATAAAAAAAAATTATTCCTTTCGTCTGTTGGTTTTAAATCTGTTCAGACGAAACAATGTTTGTATTGAAATATTTATTTTAATAAATAAATGTTATATTATAATTATCCCCTGTTAGTTGAGCAGACGAAACAAATAAACACAGATATTTTTATACTGGTTCGTCTATTCTAGACTACGTCCAGTTACTCAGCAACCATTGAGTTTTCGCTACAAACCGTGAAAAGGTTACAAGTATTATTTGAACTCAGCTACTTCTGGCTATTACAAGATATTCTTTGCTCCCAGCCTTCTCAGGCTAAACTAATAAGGTATTCTTTGAACCCAACCTCCACAGGCTAATACAAGAGGTATTCTTTGGAACACAGCCTCCTCAGGCTAAAATGCCACACAAGTGGACTTTGAAAGATGTTTTAAAAACAAAGATTTTTCCTCTTCGCAGAGAGGGTTTTACAATGAAGTTCTAATATCAGACTTGAGCGAATTCTTAGATGAAGGACAGAAATAAGCGTATTCGTCAACTGATTCTTGAAGCTGTGAAGTCCTTTTATAGGCATCTTCTTCAAATAGTTGTTAGACTCATTTGAATGTCGTTGAGAGTCGTTGAGAGATCTTCTAGAGAGCTTTCCAAAAAGATTGTCAGTCGTACTTGATTGATTGATAAGAGTCGCAGCGGATATAGTGGACTAGGTTGTGTGCAGTACTACTTCTGACTTGTACAGAGATGTGACAAAAAGGTGAAGACCTTTTTGACTTTGGTGTGTAAGCTCGAATCCCTATACTGATCTTGGATGCTTCTCATGAGTACATCTTTAGATTTCAAAACTTGGCGCGAAAGACTCAACTTGACTTCAGCTTTTGGATAGACGATATGATTCTTCAGTCTTCAGTTTTTGTTTGTTTCGTGTTTCGTCTCATCCTATCGTCTTAGACTTCACTCTTTGGACAGACGAAGGACTTAAGCTTGAGTAGTCCTCTTCCGTCTGTGCATGTATCGTTTGATGACTTGGCTTTTTAACAGACGCAAAAATTCTTCTTTGAAGGGTCTCGTTCCGTCTGTGCTGGTTTCGTCTTAGCAAGTCTTGGGTAGCTTGGTTTCGTCTGTCTTGTAATTAATCAAAATCTTGAGACGTTAATCATCCTTGATCTAACAATCTCCCCCTTTTTGATGATTACAGACCATACCACGAAAATCTGCACAAGACATGGTTAGACAGAAACAAACAATCTTAAAAAGCCAGATTGACATCAAGACGATGTTTTCTGAATAATACCTCTTTATAATAGATTGTTACATCAATGCGATGTAATCTTTATACATTATTGCATTGGTATAAACAGAAGACCAATAAAAAAAAATTACAATAGTAAGCTATACTAAAGAATTGCAAGTAAAAAAAAATGACTCCCCCTCAGACGATGCATGCTCTTTGAATGCTCGCTCCGCCTCAGACGATGCTTGCTCTTTGAATGCTCGCTCCCCCTCAGACGAATGCTTTCCCCTTGTACCATTCTTCTTTCCCTTGGGCGAACTTCTTTTCCCTTGTACCATTCTTCTTTCCCTTGGGCTATCTTCTTTTTCTCTCCCCCTTGGGCTGTAAATCATCAAAAGATGATCAAGAAGAGGGCTTTGGCTTTTTGTTGAGCAGGGTCATCACAATGTCTTGTAGCTGTTGCACTTTAGACGATAGAGAAGCTTGATTTTCTTCAAGTTCTCTGTTCTTCGCTTTCAAGAGGCCGCAATCCTCTTCCAAGGCATCATACTTACGCTTCAGAGTCTTATACTCCTCAGCTTCTTAAATATCAGCCTCAGCACCCTCAACTCTGTCATCAACCTCCACCGTATCATCAAATTGTACTATTGGTGTTTGAGGTTCTTCCACTATGGGAGTAGTGTCATCAATGATGAGCACTGTTGGAGTCTTCTTTAGACGCAATGTGAAGAGTGGAAGGACAAGGTCAGTCGTGAAGTTCTGTTCCCATTGCCATATGTAGAACTTTGTTGGAACAGAAACTTCCAGATCCGGATGCTCCTGGGATGGGTGAGTGTATGCAAAAGCTTCACCAGGAAACACCCTGCCACACACGGTAGAATCTTCATCAAATGAAGTTGCAGAGCAAAACTGTGAAGTGGCTTCATGATCTTCTATCATCCGTTGTATCTTTGGATTGATAGGGCTTGAGGCTTGAGCTTGGATTGCTTTGAGGTGCGCATAGACAGCAGACGGAAGGAGTTTGGAGATATGCCTTGCGAATTTGAAGGTTCTGGGTACAGATGGTACTTTCTTCTCTTTGCCTTTAGCCAAAAACTTGACCAAGCATGGTCGTTTTCGGTCTAAGACGATAGTGTACTTCGTTTCGTCTGACACCAGCGAAGAGAACTGTGATCCCACTATGAAGGGGCAGTATCTCTTGTCCTTCTTAACATGACGATCAATATGAAAGAAAGAGGTTTCTCTTACCTTAACTTCCCTTTTGTAGGCATCAGCTATCATCCTGAAAGTTATGTTGTAGTCTTCTAGGAGGACGTGAGCAAATTCTTCAGGGTCTTCATACTCGTTGAGGAGGATGGAGTAACGAGGGTTGATACCGGAGCAGTGGGGCCTCGTCCATGGAAGCACAATTCCTAGAGAATGTCCTAGACCGACATACTCTGTTTTGTTGAGTGGAATTGTGAAAGGCATAGGATCATGGCGATCTATGGCGTCAAGATGCCAATGAGTGCATTCTTTAGGCTCATAGATGGTAGAGTGTGCGTCTCCATATCTACAGTGGTGGAAGACATGCGCATTCACCTCATACCGAACCTTCCATTTTGGATTTTCTCTGTGTGGAATGTGAGGTTCATAGCCAAATGCTAGTCCTTCAATCACCGACGCAGCAATATGATCCTTGTAGGCTTGAATATCTTCTAACCCTTTGATATCTAGGTTGGCCAGTGTATCCCAGGGCAGACGCTTCAACCAATCGCGTTGCTCTTTTGGGGTGTAGACGATGTTTTCATTGAAATCTACTGGCTTCAAGGGTTTGTTGTAGATGATGGGATTGACAAATCTCCCTAATTGAAAACCCTTCTTGCCTCTGTACTCGTATGTGTTCTTCAATTCAATGTATGGAGTGTTCTTGATATAGCGGTCTTCATAAATGCATTAAGATATCATTTTGGCTTGACTAAGACGGTTCACCATCAGTGGAGAATTCTTCATACTTCTCTCCAAAGGTCCAATCAGGTTTGATTAGTCTTTCAGCACAGCTACTCTCAGCAAATCGCCTCATGACTAATTCATTTAGGAATGAATAGTCCACCTTGTGTTTTGAGGGTAAGTCTTCTGGATTAATCACTTCAGCATGTGACCTTCCCCATGTAGCATCCACCTTGATTATTTCAAGTTGTTCTTCATCAGACGAAGAATCAACTTCTTCAATAAGTACACAGTCTTCAGACGGAATGTCCTTTGTCTGTTGGTGGGGTGCTTCTTTAGACACACCAGATATCGTCTGTGCTAAGACAGCATTCAGAGGAGACGCAACAATAGGCTCAGACGCAGTAGTCCTATGTTGGTCTTGGAGAGTTGATGATGACATCTCCATAGTTGAGACTTCTTCACTTAACATTGTCTTCAACTCCTCTGCAAGCTGGGCATTGTCTTTTTGAATCGGGCGCTTTTTCTTCATCGTTCATGCCCTTCGAAGTAGCTTGAGCGGATGCTCCTTCGGACGATCCAATGCCTTTAAGCTTTCAAGAAAGATCCTTTCTCTTTCAGCATGAAGCAAAATAGAGACCCTCTTAGCCTCTTTCAGCGCTTTCTCATCGTCTGTCTCACCAATAATCACAGACGCAAGTTTTTGCTTCATCTTTTCTTTGCCCTTAGCAGCCTTTTCAAGAGCAATCTTTCTGGCTCTTGCTTTTTCTTCTGCTTCTTTCTTATTTTTGTCTTCGTCTGTAAGTATCTTCACAGACGCAGCACCCTTAGACGATACCTTGGCCCATTCATCTTCACTAGGGGATATCGTCTGTTCTTTTGATTTAGCACCAATGTGCTTGATTCTGACAGTCCTTTTCTTCTTTTTGAGGGGTTCCTCAGAAACATCCTCAAAAGAAATTTCAGAGATGATCACAGAAGGAGGGGGTTGAGGTAGGTTTAGTGTTTGGGCTTGTGTTTGGGATTCTGTTTGGGATTATGTTTCAGCTTGTGTTTCGGACAGTGTTTGGGTTTGTGTTTGTGGTTTAGCACGCTTGATGCGAGCTTTGTGTGGAGGATCTTTGGTGATGGGTGAGAGAGGTACATCATCTTTTTGTGAATGAAGAAAGTCTGGTGCTAGATGCATAAGGTGCTGGCTTTAACTTCCTTTCCCTCAGGGTGCCAAACAATACCACTGGCATCAAACCCCTGGTTGATGATGATCTTCGAGAAAAGGGTGGCGTAGGGAATGCTGCTCTTCTTACGGATGTTGCGATTCTTCAGAGCATTTATCCAATGGTCAAGGATAAGGTGAGGAAGACTCATTCTTGCTTTCCTCAGACAGTAGAAAATACAGAACCTGTCTCGAGTATTCACATTATCCCTCGAGCCAGTCCTCGGAGTGAAGACATTGTAGAGGAGATTATGGATGATTCTCGCGGTTGGAAAGAGATTTCCTGACCGGAAGAGCTTGTAGTCTTCAGCGTCAGGGATCTTTGAGTAGAGGATTTTATTAACATGTTCCTCTGACTCAATCTTCATCCAGTTAGGGCTATAGAATCGCCCTTCGCCATGAGCTTGCCGATTCTTGGAAACTTGACAGAATAGAGTCCACCGTGATGATATACTCTTTGTTGTCTATGGTTCCAACGATACCATCATCAAACTCCTTGGCATCGCTCCAGAACTCGACGTATGCCTCCATCAGCCATGGACCTCTCAGTTTAGCGAAACCCATCCATCCAGTGTGGGTTAGCATTTTAGCAACTCTTTCAGAGACATTTTCGATTGTTTCTCTTGATATCCACTTGCTCGGCAAGAACAAGTCTTGAGCGAAGAAAATGGTTTCATCAACTTTGGTAGCTTTGGTGTTCTTGGCGGCCATTGATATTTTGAAAATAGAGAATAAGCACTTAGTGAGTTTTAAGGTTTGGAAAGTTCAAACAGTTGCAAATAGCAGTAAAGAATAAAAGAGTGAACTTTCAAGAGTATTTATAGACAAAAAAGAATAAAAACGGTTGTGATTCATCAGACGAAAGAGATTTCGAAAACTGCCCCTGATATGACGTGTCCACATCATTGCCTTTTTAATGATTGATTTGACCTCTACAATTCACAGCGCGTGCCTATCAATGTCCTAGAATAGTGCAATAAATGACAGACACATTTATTGCTTCTTTTAATTTGTCCCTGCACACTTGAGATAAACTTATTAAACAAGATAATTGATTAAATGGTCTGTTGAATTTTACCACAGTAACTATTCAACTTGATCAGACGCAATGTTTCGTCTTAACACGAAATAATGTACAGATGGAACAAATAGCTTAGACGGAACAATTTTCAATCATTTAAAGAAATAATTCCAAGATTTTCCTTAATGAAATTGAAACGTGTTATATCTGCCCATTGAAAATCTGTTTTCACAAACTGTATATTGAAAATACCTTTTTGGACATAGTCTCTTATAAAATGAAAACGGATTTCAATATGTTTTGCTTTTGAATGCTGAATAGGATTTTTGCTAAGATTGATTGCACTTGTATTATCACAAAATACTGGTATATGATTTTCAAACCTGGAGTAATCTTCAAGTTGATGTTTTATCCACAGTAATTGTGAGCAACACCCTGCCGCAGCAATATACTCTGCTTCAGTTGTTGAGAGTGCAATGAAGTTTTGTTTCTTGCTTGACCAAGATATTAGTGATGATCCAAGAAATTGACATCTACCACTTGTGCTCTTTCTCTCCACTTTGTCTCCAGCATAATCAGCATCACAAAAGCCTCTCAAACTAAAATCATCATTTTTCTTATAAAATAGAGAGAGATCAGTTGTTCCAACAAGATATCTAAGAATTCTCTTTACAGCTTGTAAGTGAGATTCTTTAGGTCAGATTGAAATCTAGCACATAGACAGACACTAAACATAATGTCAGGTCTGCTTGCAGTTAAATAAAGGAGTGAGCCAATCATACCTCTGTATAATGTCTGATCAACAGACTTACCTGACTCATCCTTGTTGAGATTTGCTCCAGACGAATGCATTGGGGTCTTCATAGGCTTGGCATTCTCCATCTTGAACTTCTTAATAAGCTCCTTTGTGTATTTCTGTTGATGGATGTAGATTCCTTCTTTCGTCTGCTTGATTTGAAGTCCTAGAAAGAAATTCAATTCTCCCATCATGTTCATTTCAAACTCATCTTGCATTATCTTTGAAAAATCCTTGCACAGAGAATCATTAATAGCTCCAAAGACTATATCGTCTACATAAATCTGGACTATAATAAAGTCTTTTGAAACACTTTTCTTGAAGAGAGTTGTATCAACCTTTCCTCTTGAAAAACCATTTTTAAGAAGAAAAGAACTGAGTCTATCGTACCAAGCTCTAGGAGCTTGTTTAAGACCATACAGTGCTTTCTTGAGTTTAAAAACATGATCTGGTTGAGACAAACTTTCAAAACCAGGAGGTTGTTTTACATACACTTCTTCTTCAATAAAACCATTTAGAAAAGCACTTTTTACATCCATTTGATATAGGACGATATTCTTGTGAGCAGCAAAAGCAAGTAATATTCTAATAGCTTCTAATCTAGC
Organism: Hylodesmum podocarpum; assembly: GCA_026586105.1. Taxonomy (NCBI): domain Eukaryota; kingdom Viridiplantae; phylum Streptophyta; class Magnoliopsida; order Fabales; family Fabaceae; genus Hylodesmum; species Hylodesmum podocarpum. The sequence goes on from JALJEV010001371.1 coordinate 6,594,116, forward strand.
TACAAGAGCAAAGGTTTCTGTAAAATCAATACCTTCTTGTTGATTATACCCTTGTGCTACTAACCTTGCTTTGTTTCTTACTACTTTTCCAGCTTCATCAAGCTTATTTCTGAACACCCATCTGGTTCCAATGATGCTTTTGTTCTTTGGTCTTTCAACTAGGGTCCACACATCATTTCTTGTGAACTGATTAAGTTCTTCTTCCATAGCCAAGATCCAATCGTTGTCTTGAAGAGCATCTTCAACATTCTTTGGTTCTATGCTTGATACAAAAACATATCCAGACGATTCCTTTAGCCTTGATCTAGTTACAACACCTTGATTCCTATCTCCAATGATGAGATCTTCAGTGTGGTTAGATGCAAACTTCCATGATCTTGTAGGTGCTTCATCACTTTGTTGATGAGACTCGGCGAAGAGGTTTCGTCCCAAGGCGTCTATCGTCATTCTTGTTTCGTCTGACCTTTGTTTATCATTTTGACCAGAAGGGTTAACCTGCAAATTTTCAAACAAGTTTTCTAGGTCTAATATTTCTTTATCAGCCTTTGAGTTATCTTGGAACTTTACATGAATTGATTCCTCTACAACTTGCGTCTTAGAGTTAAAAACTCTATAAGCTTTAGATGTGTTGGAATATCCAAGAAAGATTCTTTTTACCACCTTTGAATCAAACTTGCCAAGTTGATCTTTGGTATTCAAGATAAAGCATTCACATCCAAAAGGATGGAAATAAGAGATGTTGGGTCTTCTTCCTAGTTCATATGGAGTCTTATTCAATATTGGTCTTATCAATATTCTATTTTGAATATAACAGGAAGTATTAACTGCTTCTGCCCAATAATATTTAGGGAGAGAGCTTTCATGCAACATTGTTCTAACCATTTCTTGTAAAGTACGATTTTTCCTTTCCACAACTCCATTTTGTTGAGGAGTTCTTGGAGACGAAAAATTGTGAAATATACCATTTTCAAAACAAAAGGCTTTGAACTCAGAATTTTCAAATTCTGTTCCATGATCGTTCCTTACAGACGCAATACATATTCCTTTTTCTTTTTGAACACGTTTACAGAATATTTCAAAGACTTTGAATGACTCATGTTTATGGGCTAGGAAGTATACCCATGTGAATCTAGTATAATCATCTACAATGACAAATCCATATCTCTTCCCTCCAAGACTTTTAGTCTGAGTGGGTCCAAAGAGATCAATGTGTAACAGTTCTAACGGTCTTGTCGTGGAAACAACATTTTTTGATTTGAAAGAAGCTTTGAGTTGTTTCCCATGCTGACAAGATTCACACAGACGATTGGTTTTCCAAGATATTTTTGACAAACCTTTTACGAGATTCTTTTTAGAAATTTTTGAAATATACTTGAGACTTAAATGTCCAAGCTTTTTGTGTCAAATATCTCGTTCATCGTCTGCTGAAATCAAACATGTTACATTCTGATCACTCAGGTCAGAAAGGCAAACCTCATAAAGGTTATTCTTTCTTTTCCCAATAAAAAGAATGGTTTTATCTTTGTTTCTGACTATACACTCATCAGAGTTACTTCATACCCACTGTCACAAAATTGACTTATACTAAGTAGATTGAAGTTAAGACCTTTAACATATGAAACGTTCTGGATAAGAGTATTGGGTGTCTTACCGACAGTCCCAATGCCAAGAATTTTACCTTTTCCAGAACCGTATGAGACAGACCCTTTACTTGGTCTGAGGTCTTGGAACATAGACAGGTCTCCCGTCATGTGTCGTGAGCAACCACCGTCCAGTACCACTTGAAGTCTTGTCTCTTCCCATTAAGGATATCGCAACAGAACAAAAAGTGACTTTGGTACCCAAATCTTTTTGGGTCCTTTCTTGTTAGTTACAAAAGGCTTCTTTTTGTTTTTAGCCTTTTTGTAGATATTAGGAACCTTGTTGTGATTCCTCTTCTTTTGATCAGACGAAACAAGTTTGTTTTTCTTTTCGTCTGTGTCCTTAACATAACCAAGTCCACTTTTATCATTAGGTGATCTCCTATATTTTAAAATATTTTCAAGAATGGAGGATCCCTTTGTAAACTTGGTTAAGTCATTGAGTAGGGACTCATTTTCTTTCTTTAATTTTTTGATTTCAATAATGAAACTGTCCTTTTCAGATTCAGACGAAACATCATTTGATATTTTCTTGTCTAGCAACTCAATTTCAGATTTCAAAACTGCATTTTCTTCCAAGGTTTGTCTTAGCTTGGTTTTGCAAGTTTTGTATTCTTTGAGCAATAAAGTGGGAGTGAGCTAGAAGAGTATCATATGACATTTCTTCGATTCGACTCGACTGAAGAAGAGGAGGATGAAGAAGTTTCATTTTAATTTACCTCTGTTGAGACATGGTCTCCAAACCATGAGCGGATGTTTTTTGTTTCTTCTCCTTCGGAGGATTCCTCGAGCTTTTTCACCGTCAAGGTCTTCCCAAGTCAAGTAAGCTCTTCTTTCCTTTATCTCTTCTAGAGCTCCACTTCTTTTTCAGTCTGGGACATTCTGACCTCATATGTCCCGGTTTCCTGCATTCATAGCACACAATCTTTGTGCTTTCTTCTTTGGTTGATGATTTCTCAGGGAGCTTCTTCTCCTTTTTCCTGAAGAAGCATTGGCCTCTGCCTTTCTTCATCATCATTCTTTTGAATCGTCTTGCCATGAGGGAGACTTCATCTTCAGACGCACCATCAGACGATTCTGATTCGGTTGAATCAGCCTTCAAAATCTTTACTTTCTTTTTACTGTCCTTCTTGACAGAATCTTCTTTAGGGATGTCATTGACAGATGGAAGAGCTATAGGTTCTTGAACCTTGATCTTCTCCCTTTTACATAAGAGTACCTCATGTACCCTTAAAGCTCCAATTAACTCGTCTAGAGTTAATGTCTTCATATCTCTTCCAACAGAGATAGCTGTGGACATGACTTCCCAAGGTCCAAGATCTTCATATTGTTCTGGGCCTTTGTGAAGGTGATTCCTAGAGCAGTGAGTCCATTTAATATTGTTTGGAATCTTCCAAACATCATATCGATAGACTCTCTTTTCTTCATAGAGAACATTTCATATTCTTTTTGAAGAGTGGCGGTCTTCCTCATTCTGACATCTTCAGTGCGTTCATATGAGATTTTAAGAGCATCCCATAGTTCTTTAGCTGTTTTGTAGGCACAGAATCTGTTGTACTCAGTTCTGGAGAGAGCACACATTAGAGCATATCTTGCTTTGTTGTTCAGCTCCATCATCGAGTATTCTTCGTTTCCCCACTCTCCTTCAGGCTTTGCAATGGGGATATCTCCTGTGGTGATTATGTTCCATAATCTATATTGGGTTGACTTGATGTACATCTCCATCCTGTCAGCCCAGTATGGATAATCATCTCCAGAGAAAGATGGAGGTTTGTTCATAGAAGCTCCTCCGGATAGAAACGATGGCCCTTGAGAGTTCATGTTGGATCTTTTCCTCTAGCAGCTGTCAAGCGCTCAACCCTTAGAGGCTGAGCTCTGATACCAAACTGTAAAAGATAAACACAAGAAGGGGGGTTGAATTGTGTTAATAAAAAAAAATTATTCCTTTCGTCTGTTGGTTTTAAATCTGTCAGACGAAACAATGTTTGTATTGAAATATTTATTTTAATAAATAAATGTTATATTATAATTATCCCTTGTTAGTTGAGCAGACAAAACAAATAAACACAGATATTTTTATACTGGTTCGTCTATTCTAGACTACGTCCAGTTACTCAGCAACCACTGAGTTTTCACTACAAACCGTGAAAAGGTTACAAGTATTATTTGAACCCAAACCACTTCGCTATTACAAGATATTTTTGCTCCCAAATTTCTCGGGCTAAACTAACAAGGTATTCTTTGAACCCAGTCTCCACAGGCTAATACAAGAGGTATTCTTTGGAACACAGCCTCCTCAGGCTAAAATGCCACACAAGTGGACTTTGAAAGATGTTTTAAAAACAAAGATTTTTCCTCTACGCAGAGAGGGTTTTACAATGAAGTTCTAATATCAGACTTGAGCGAATTCTTAGATGAAGGATAGAGATAAGCGTATTTGCCAACTGATTCTTGAAGCTGTGAAGTCCTTTTATAGGCATCTTCTTCAAATAGCCGTTAGACTCATTTGAATGCCGTTGAGAGTCGTTGAGAGATCTTCTAGAGAGCTTTCCAAAAAGGTTGTCAGTTGTACTTGATTGATTGATAAGAGTCGCAGCGGATATAGCGGACTAGGTTGTGCGCAGTACTATTTCTGACTTATACAGAGATGTGACAAAAAGGTGAAGACCTTTTTGACTTTGGTGTGTAAGCTCGAATCCCTGTACTGATCTTGGATGCTTCTCATGAGTACATCTTTAGATTTCAAAACTTGGCGCGAAAGACTCAACTTGGCTTCAGCTTTTGGATAGACGATATAATTCTTCAGTCTTCAGTTTTTGTTTGTTTCGTCTCATCCTATCGTCTTAGACTTCACTCTTTAGACATACGAATGACTTAAGCTTGAGTAGTCCTCTTCCGTCTGTGCATGTATCGTCTGATGACTTGGCTTTTTAACAGACGCAGAAATTCTTCTTTGAAGGGTTTCGTTCCGTCTGTGCTGGTTTCGTCTTAGCAAGTCTTGGGTAGCTTGGTTTCGTCTGTCTTGTAATTAATCAAAATCTTGAGACGTTAATCATCCTTGATCTAACAATATGGTTCTCCAAAAGGACCGAACAAAGCTTCATTTTCAATATCTTTAAAGTCACAGACTCCAACAAAACCAACTTTTACCTTAGCAAAACTAGTAAAGTCTCCTTATGCAACACCAAACCCTTTAATAACATCCAATATGTATACTCCATTACATTATCAAAATATTTTGATTGGACCTAGGGATTTTTACAAAACCCCTGCTTCGCAAGAATCCCCAAAAATAACCTTTCCACAAGAAAATCCAAAATCTCCAACAACAGAAGAATATCTAGAAAAACCAGACGTTATACCTATCATCACCTTAGAGAAAGCGTAGATAACTCCAAAACCCAAGACAAATAGCTGAAAACATCTTTACTCAAAGACTTTAATTATCCTTCAATAGGCATCAATAAAACAAGAATTTTCTATGAGTTCATATTAAGGGATACTGTTTCAGTTGAAATATTTCACAACAAAGATCCAAAGGAAACATCCAATTTTCAAAAATAAAGATTTTATAGGTACTCGCCCCAAAGCAATAAAGTCAATCACTCTATACAAAAAAGTCTTTTTCAAGAATTTTTTATCCTCCAAGCTTTTCTTATTATGATTACATGGAAGCATAGGGAACATATTATTTGTAAAATCTGATAAACATTCTTGGTTTAAGAAAGATATATCTTTAAAATTTTCAAAATGGTTCATTAAATAGTTTGCGGACTAGGGACCTCTATCAACAATATTCCTATTAGAAATAAATGAAATGTATGAGTAGTTTAGACAGAATTCAATATTTGTATTAGGACACCGACTCATATCATTTATAACTTCATAATCAATAACTTAGATTGTAGCATGGAATTATAAGGTGATATCTCCATATAAAGGTATGAAAATCAAGATGTTAGCAAGAACCGTAAAGATCAAGTGGTGAAAGAAATTCAATAATAAATTAGTTTGCAAAAGTAGAATTTAAGAATGATTAAAGAATAACTCCAACAATCAAGAAACACATAATCTCAAAAAAGACTCTTTATTTTTTTTTAGCAGAAAAGCAATAATTAATAACAATTTTAGGATAACAACATTCGAAGAGCTTAAAAAATTACTTAAAAAACAACATCATTTAAAGGATATAATACTGATAAAAAATATCACAAGATAATCCTTATCTCTAAAATCAAGATATATTTAACTAAATAACTTGATAATTTCAAAAGTTTATCATTAAAAAAATATGATAGTTAAAAAGTGTGTCAGCCCACAAGAATTTACTTTATTTCTATACTGGACACATTTTTATAAATTTTTAACAAAATGGGCCAGAATGGTCCTTTTCCCAATTAATTATGCCCTGTTTCGCATAGAGCAACGTTGCTTCCTAGTTCCTCCCTAACCATTTGCTTGTTTCGCATTGCGTTCTTCGTATATGGACGCCTAGCTAACGCATCCAAGTGGAGTTTCTTATTTTTCCTCATATTATATTAAAATTAAAATAATTTAACCCTTTTTATTAAAATTGATTTGGTAACAAAAACAAATCCTACTTAATCTATTAATATAAAAAATAAAGTATCCTAACTCCAAATAAATATTTCTATGACTGTATTATTTATTACTTTACTACAAATAATAATTGATTAAACCTTCAAAAGTAAAACATAAATCGTCGTCTCATCGGTAACCATAACTCTAAATCTTGTTTACTCAGACAAAGTAAAGTTTCTCAATTCAAAACCACCCTCGAATTCTTCAAAACAAATTAAAACAATTTTCTGACGCCAATCTGTCATCTTCTTCTTCTCAAAACCCGTGGCCTTCTCACAGAGGATCCGTTTTCGGAGTCTAGGGTTTCGAATTCAACGACGGCGGCAGCGATGGCGCAGGCGGCGGGGCGGAGCAGGGTGGTCGGAGATTACGTGGTGGGGAAGCAAATCGGCGCGGGTTCGTTTTCGGTGGTGTGGCACGGACGCCACAAGGTGCACGGCACCGAAGTGGCGATAAAAGAGATCGCCACGCTTCGCCTCAATAAAAAGTTGCAGGAGAGTCTTATGTCCGAGATTTTTATCTTGAAGCGGATTAACCACCCTAACATCATTTCTTTGCACGATATCATTCAGGTTAGGTTTCCAATTTTTTTTTGTTTATTTAATTTTTTAATTTTTGGCTGTAGAGTGTGAATTTTTTTTTTTTTTGTTTTTCTGGTAATCACTGTAATTTGAGGCTTTGTAGACTCTTGAGGTATCTTCACATGTTTTGCTTATATGAGTTTACTATAAGACTAATCCTTGATTTGAGGTTTAGTGACACTTAAAGGTTCTCGTCCCTCACCAAGGTTGTATTAGTGGTGGAACAAACCTAGGTCTTTTCCGGTAAGCTTAACTTGCGTTGCCAACTGAGTCTCGTTCTTTGGTTTTTGTCTTCGGTGTTGATCGTTGAAGTTTTATTTGTTAGTGTTGTCTAATATGGTTCGGTTGTGTCCTTATTATAAGTTAGAGTCTTGTTAATACTGGTTAACAAGGGAGGCATGCCGTGGTGGTGCCACAGCCACAATGGTGTGTTTAAATGGCAGAATTTTTGGCATTCTGCCGTGTTCTGCCATTGATAACACTTGATATATGTCACTATCTGCGAGTTTGGATGCCTGTTTAGATGAGTATATGTGCAATAATAATATTGAGGCATGCATTCCTAGTTTTTTTGTCTTTTTCTTATGTTGACGTGAATTTAAGGCTTCAATGCATGTATTTGATGCTTTATTGCTAATCTGAACTCACCATATATATAGGAAACTTTTTTGCTTTGCTGTTAGTTGAATTGGGGGTATTTGTGATCATAAAGCATGCTGAGGCTAAACTTGGTTTAGTATAGAAATAAAGAGCTTCATATGGAAAATGAAGGAGCAATAATGACCAGTTGAATGTAAAATCACATTAGTGGTTTAAAATCTATTTATATGCTTCTGGATATTGTGTCTGCAAAATGGTGCTGCCATAGGTAAATGATAAGTGGAGCACCATGACATCACATCGGGGGCTGGATTTATTTTGTGCTGATGGCTGATGCAATATGGTTGTCTTGAAGGGTATGACTTGTGGTTTAAGCATTAGGTTTGGCCTATCTTATTCCAAACCAAAAATATGAGGTTTGAATTAGAACTTTAGCAATTAATATTCTATGAATAGATTAGTTGGTCTGGGTGAAATCATTTTGTTGTGGTAAGTGTAATGCCAAATGATGTATGCATTCACTGGTGCATCTACAAAGTCCCTTCTTAGAAGTATCATTCACTTTATGTAGGTTCCTGGGAAGATACATCTTGTGTTAGAGTACTGTAAAGGGGGAGATCTCTCCATGTACATTCAACGCCATGGAAGGGTACCAGAGGCAACTGCAAAACATTTTATGCAGCAGCTGGGTATGTTTCAGCAGCATACAGTTGTGTTTTTCTTAAATGTTCTACTAATAAAGGACATCTCTTTGTGTTTCAGCTGCTGGTCTACAAGTTCTTCGGGATAATAACCTTATTCATCGAGACCTGAAACCACAGGTTTTCATTTTGATTCTAATCCATACAGCATAAATTTAATCTTTGTATGAAGGTTGGGTTGTTATTTTATCTAAGTATATTAATCCCTATCATCCTTGCAACAGAACCTTCTTCTCTCTCGGAATGATGAGAAGTCAGTGCTGAAGATTGCTGACTTTGGATTTGCAAGGTAGCCTAATTATTTCTACCTGATTCATTTGGATTATTTAAGGCCCAAAAATGATTTAGACGTCATAAAGTCTCAATTTTTTTTTTCTAAAGTATACCTCTTTATGCATGTATCTCAATATTTGACTTGAGATAATCAGTGAAAGTATGTTTTTAATAAGTTCAATGTTTCATCATAATAGTACAAATAAGTTTGGGTTTAAACTGAATCTCCCACGATTTTCTAAGCCTTTACATTGTTATCGTACAAAGTACACCACCTTGCTTGCTTTGACAGTTTGTGTTAGGATATAAGGAGAGTTTAGTATATTGGTTAGTTTGTTAGAGGAGGTCAATTGATATAAATAGGGAAGGTTAGTGGGCTGGGTGTCAGTTTATCATTTGTAAATTGAGCATTAGCTCTCTATGAAAGGAGAAATCCTTTGTGAAGGAGAAACCTTTGGAGGAGAGCTTCTCTCCTATTCCCTATTCTTTTTCATCCTATTCAATAAAATCTCTCTTTCCTTTCTTAAATTCTGGGTTGCTATCAATTGGTGTTTGACCTGCCGGATCTTCAAGGGACAGCCAGTGTTAGCCGGCTAGAGATGGACAAAGCGCAAATTTGGGTCAAGTAAGGGTAAACTTTGGATGCGAGTCGCGCGATCGAGAGTAGACTTAGCACTTACGGAGAAATTTGCCAGCGATCATGGGAAGATTCTTACACAATTTAGAGCAAACATGGAACCCATGAAAGAGAATTGTACAGATATGAAAGAAATGAAAGAACTGCTTCTTGAAATCAAGAAAGGTAAAGTACCTTCGAACAGTGGAGAAAATTCAGTCAATGGGGACAAGAAACTGGAGGAGCGAACACTAATGGTAATGGTTAGGCAAGGACAGTGGGGAACCACTTTGTTATTGGAAAAACAAACTGGAGTCACCCACCTTTGATGGAAGAACAGAACAGAAAATCAAATTGTAAGGGTAGCAGTTTGGAATGTGACAGAGAGACCCACTGCAGTTAGGATATCAGTTGGTTAGTTAAGGCAGTTAGGATATTAATTAGTTAGAGGGGTTTATTAGATATAAATAGGGGTAGAAGGGTAGAAGGGAGGTATTCTATTTTCATTTGTAAATTGATCTTTAGCTCTTTGTGAAAGGAAATCCTTGGTGTAGTAGAAACCCCTGGAGGAGAGTGATCTCTTGTATTCCTTGTTATTTTCATCTTATTTAATATAATTTAATTTTTCTTTCTCACTTCAATTTTGGGTTCCAAACAAATTGTGGCCAAGAAGGTGGGTTTGTAGGGGCAGATCCAATTGGTTGGGATTTCTAGAGCTGAAAATTCTCAAGGTACAACAAATTCATTCATTCCATCGACTGCAATATGCCTTCATAAGCATGGAGGATGTGGTGATACCTTGGTTCTATTCTTGGAGCCAAGAGAATCCTTATTCAAAAATTGGGATTCTTTTTCCACAGCTTTGATGAAAAGAATCAGAGATAGTTATGGAAGTCGTGTCTTTGAAAGATTGACTTCCTTGAAGCAAGAACAAATTTAGAAGGAAATCCACGTCGAAGAAATGAGACTTCCACCAATTGTTCTCGAAAGAGAGGAACATAATTTCAGAGCTGAAACACATGCAGCACAATATATTTAATGAAAACTCTGATACCCATTCAGGTGAGCAAGACAAAAAGAATATGGAGGGAAGTGGATCTGAATGCAGTTAAACATACACTGGTTCTTGGAAAAAGAAAGGGGATTACCCACCTTTGATGGAAGAATAGTACAAAAACTTAACATGAAGGATAGCAGATTTGAATGTGATGGAGATCCACTGCAATTCTTGAAGTCAGAAAACAGAATAAAAGAAGGTTCAATAATCAAGAACCACATCTTTTGTTGTGAAGTATAAGGAGAGTATATTTTACTCCATACTGAAGTTTACTAAGATAGTTTCCTTTAGTTACATAAAAATAGTTAACTGGAGTGTGTTTTCCTAACTAGAGTTAGTTTCTAATTAGCTTTGCTTAGTTTTTAGCTTCCGCAGGAAGCTTCTTTTGTAACAGGGTATATATTACCCACTCTGTACACTTTTCTGTTTGGGCAATATATAAACATCCTTCTCTTTCTCTTTCTTCGCTCTTTCTCTCTCTGTTTTCTGTTTATGTCACTGCATTTTCTCAACATGGCAGTTTATTAACATGGTATCACACAGCTATTTGATCCTCTTCTTCTTCTTCTTCTTCTCTTAATCCTAATCTCCCTCCCAAATCACAAACTCCAGCTTTGTCTTCATCCATGGCTGCACCTGCAGTTGCCGTTCACACTGAATCGCAAGGTTCTTCCTCTCCACCTCTGCGCTCACCACCTCCGCCGTCGCATCCTCCGCCATTCCATGCCGTGCTGAAAACCACCGTTCTGTCGACGGCGATGACTATATACACTCACACTATGTCGGTGAAACTCACTTTGTGTAATTTTCTTCTCTGGTTGCAATAAGTTGAGCCCTTCATCAAAGGTCACCCGTCTTCGCAGGTACCTTGCGAACCCTAACATTCCACTGTAGTTCCTCTTTGATGAAGATCAACGCATCAGGCTTCAGTCACCGACTTTTCTTGATTGGGAGCGACGGGATCAGTTCTTGCTTTTGTGGCTCCAATCGACTATGTTGTTAGAACTGCTGATGACATGTTAAGAAAGCTGAGGCACCAAAAAAAAGAAAAAAAAAAAAAGAAGGATTCCAGCAAGCTGCATCACCACGGAGATCTAGATTATTCTGAATCTGCTTTCTTTCTGACCTCTATTGGAGCCCTCCAGTTCAACTTTGCATTCAGGGGCAAGTGGGTATCTCCCAGCTAAGCTGCTCCCGGTGCAGTTGTCTTCCAGCAATCACAGAAGAAAATTAAGATAGTGTTTCATTTCAGTGGGTCAATTCCAGTTTTCAGATTCCAACCTTGAGGACAAGGTTAATTTTTAGGAGGGGTGTATTGTTAGGATATAAGGAGAAGGGGAGTTTAGTATATCAGTTAGTTATTTAGAGTAGTTTAATTGATATGAATAGGGAAGGTTAGTTGGAGGGGAGTCAATTTATCATTTATAAATTGAAAAGGAGAAATCCTTTGTGAAGGAGAAACCCTTGTAGGAGAGCTTCTCTTCTATTCCTTGTTCTTTTTCATCCTATTCAATAAAAGTCTCTCTTTTCTTTCTCACTTAAATTCGGGGTTCCAATCAGTTTTTAATTCGTATGTTCTGTTTTGTCTGTTTTTCTCTGTCTGATTTTCAAATTTCTGGGTATTCTTCATGGGAAAAGTTATTCTCTATATACTCCTTTCTGTAATCTAGTCATTAAAGCACATGTTATTTCTTGAACAGATCTCTGCAACCTAGGGGGCTTGCTGAAACCTTGTGTGGTTCACCACTCTACATGGCTCCAGAAATAATGCAGCTACAGAAGTATGATGCTAAGGTGATTTAAGTTTTAATATCTTAATAACACCGAAGCATTCATGGTTAGTTTCCTTCCTATTTATCTCGAATTAAACACGCAGGCAGATCTCTGGAGTGTTGGTGCAATCTTATTTCAGCTTGTTACAGGAAGAACACCTTTCAGTGGAAACAATCAAATTCAGGTATCGAATTTTGATATTGGTGCCCCTTTTTGTTGTCTATTGACTGTTGAGTCTCTATGCAAAAAAATTAGTTCTTTCCAAACAAATTTTTATTGTTCGGTGCTATCATCTGTAGTGTTGTCATCCAAATGGGCACGAGTCTTTTGTCCTTCTTAATTGATTTCATGTTACTTATAATCATGAACTCTGCAGTTACTACAGAATATTATGAAATCAACAGAATTGCAGTTTCTGTCTGATAACCTAAGTCTGAGTTCTGATTGCAAAGATTTGTGCCAGAAATTGCTGCGCCGGAATCCAGGTATGATTTGATTTTGTTGAGGATTAAAATCTGAGACATAAATGGAGGGTGAATCTGTTTCCTGTTTGAGATATTTAGTAGTATCATTGGTAATTAACTAAGTATTTAATCATTGTTATCTGTTTAATATGGTTCGAGAATTTCTTGGTCACTTGGTGTTGTTTATGATTAATTCCGGGGAAACTAGTTCCAGTTGAGAGGGTGGGAGAGTGCATTGTATTTCAGACCTGCCTATGTGAAATCATATTCGCTGTGGTTAGCATCAACAGGATATCCTTCATAACAAAATTGCACTGACAAATCTGGGTTTCCTTGATGTTTCAGGCTTTTAGATAACTGAAATCTTCTTCCTGCTAACCAATGCCATACTAACAAGAATCAAGGGGTATTTTGATTTTGTTCTTTTTGCTAATGTAGATCAGACCACTTGATAGGCAAATGGTTATTTTGGCTTTCTACGTAAGATTTAGATACATAACTACTGGATACAAGGGTACTGTTGCAAGGGAAGTTAATGCTCACTGGAAGGAGCATAGGCAAGGCAACTTTCAGAGAGCACCTTATGAATTAATGAAGGGATAGCTAATTTGGGGATTGATAATAGATGATTAGTTGGAGCTTGGTTTAGTGATGAAATATGCTTGGACTAATCCCTAGTTTTAAATATAAAACATAAATTGACAGAAATTTATTCATTGTGCTGCAACCTACATGTTCTACTTTTTTTAACAGTTTTGTGTGTGAGAAACACGGAAAAGGGGATGATATGAGAAGTTGATTGGTGCTTGTCATAATTTTCACTATACTCCTTATCTTATATTTCTGATACATTGTTCTGTATCTTTTTTACTTCAGTGGAACGTCTAACTTTTGAAGAATTCTTTAACCATCCATTTCTTTCTCAGAAGCAAACAGAACAGGTTGAGCCATTGAGGTAGAAACAAAGGCTCTTAGATTTATGGTTTACAAGGTTTTTCAGTTTGCAAAAATAAATAATTTGTAGTTTGCAGGAATAGAAGTTCTTCAAGGCTGGTTGGTGGGTTTTGTTCTACAGTGTCTGACCCTTTGAGAAGAACTGAGGAAAATAATCAAGAAGATTGTTTGCCTTTCATTTTAGATGATGACTCTAGTGGTCCTGAGGGGAGTCCATCCTTTTCAAGGAAGAAGTCCTCAATGAAGTCTACCTATGGATTTGATCTGAATGCTAAACTTGATAAAGCAGAGTCGTCATCTCCTATTTCTAATAATATAAATAGTATTTCTGGATTTGGTAATATAAGACAAAGATCTGAAAGCACTACTAAAAGATTGGACAACCATAACATTTCTAGAACTCTCACCAATCCTCTAGAATCTCCAGAACAGATATTCACAAGTCCTTGTCCTAAAGGTAATACCAAACTAAAATATCTTTTTTAAATGTACTTCAATTGTTAGATTTAGGACTTGTTCACCGAATTATTCATAATGCTTCTTATATTTGTGGAATGTGGCAGTTACAGATTCACTGGATAATATTGATCAAGAATATGTTCTGGTGTCTGGCCCCCCTATGGATGTTTCATCCTCTTCAGTGGGTGCTTCGAGGCCTAGCCATACCCCATATAGGTCAGGTAGTTTGCCCCAAGAGTCTTCTAGTACAATTACTAGACTAAGTGCTCCAATGCCAATAGTTGGTGTACCTACCAATAGCATATGCCAAATTGGAAGTTCAGGAAGTCAGGACTCTGCTCCTGGGACCTCACTTGGATCAATGGATACAGGTGATGAACAGCCTTCAACGCACTGCTTGACAAGGATAAAATCATTGCAACAGTGTGCATCTTCGATCACGGAATTAGTTAATGAAAAGGTAAATGTTGCTAAAAGTTTGCTTGCTACTGTGATTTTATACAGTGACTTGTAGTTATGTTTATAAATTTTCCCACCGAAGTTGAGGAATGCACATGCTTGTGGAAATCATGAACTAGTTTTTTACTTGTCTCTTGTTCAGCTTATTAAATGATGTTTAGAACTAATCAGGATTCAGACAGTCTATTTACGCAATAGGTTAGCTAGGTATTTTTATCAACAGGTTATGGCCTGTTCAATGTTGATAAGGTAGTACAGGATACTGGTCTTAAATTACTTTGTAGAAAGCTGCAGATGCGAGTTAATGCTTAACACAACATGTTCGTTACCACCTCCCTGGTCATTGCTCTAGAAACACATCATTGTTATTACTTATAATAAATATAAATACAATGATTGTAATAAAACAATAAAGTAGTTTAGTTGTTCCTTTTGTATGTAATTATGCACTGTCTTCCTGCCAATTGAGATCTTTCCGTTAGGCACAAAATGGAAATGATTGAAACCCATTTCCCTTTCATATCTCCCTTGGCATTTCTTGTGCTTCTGCATTAGGCATTACATAAAGCTCTATGGCAATTATACTTGTGTAAATGTTAAATTTTCTTTGTGTGGTAATATTAATGATATTCATCCATTGGATTGTTCCATCTCCCTCTCTTCTCTTCAAAAAATGTTAAAGATGGAGGCAGGTAAGCATCTAGAAGCATTTTCTATTCAGCTTGTAATTCTTGCAATCTGGAAGCAAGCACTGCACATATGCCATACTCAAGCTGCCTCAGCCATGGAGGGAAGTCCAAATCAAGAACCCTCAAGATATAGGAGGAGCACCAGCAGGAAACATGGTAGTCCTGATTCGGAAGAATGCCTAGATGGAAACACCCTAGTTCCAAAGGATATATTATCTCAAATTGAAAGTGAATTTTTGAGGGAATTTGAGCATGCTGAAGTACTTGCCAAGACCATTGAGCCTGGTATGGCCTCTGTATTTTAATTTATTAGCTGAATGGCTAATTAACTTCCCAATGTTTGAGTACTTATCTTTAGTGACATAGAATTTAAGTTTTCATATAAAATGTCTGGATTTTCCTGCTTCCTATGTAAGAAAGAGTTTTCGTATGTTTAAATTTCTGGATTTTACTAGCTGATGTGGTATTTATTGGAGATGAAATAAAATCATTGTTAGCTGTGGATGATGATATATTGATTTATTCTAGCCAATATTTGCTAGGTTGTTAAACATGTGTACGAGAGTCTCATGAACTTGTAAAACTTAAATAAACTTGACTCAGATTTAATTTGTACACTCTTCAAGAGTTTACCTAGTATAAAAATATTTAAAAATCTGGTAATATTCAAAGCTTTAAATGTGAGGTAGAAACTTATCACAGCTCATAATAGACACAACATGGACGACCTCCATCCCGTACACTTATCATTCAATTTGTTTCCAAAACTACTATAGTAAAAAGGATGTCTAATGTTATTAAAATGCCACGAGCTTTAGTTATATTAGGTTTGGCAACATGATACATTAGATGGATATAATGGTTAGTCTAGAAAGCCAATAAATTTACATGTCTCCTGTGTGTGTGTGAGAGAGAGAGAAAGAGATTCTTATATTTTCATTCCATAATATATGAAATGTGAAATTTTTAACAATAGAGACTATTTTTGTTCTGGCTGCAGGAAACACAGAGATGCCAGATGCAATGGAGACAATTTTTCAATCTGCCCTTGCTTTTGGAAGACATGGTGGTGTGAGTATTTCTTTCTGCTTCTCATTTCTATTTTGGTCTGGTTAATTAAAATTGAGGAGTCTATCATGAGAATACAATTTTAAACATCTATGTAACTAAATAGAAACATAAAGGATGCCACATCATTGATTATACTTACAGAAAATTAAGGTTTTCTTAGACATTTTATGGATGCTAAATTGAACAAGCATGAGGATTTAATTGGTGATCCAAGCTGAAGATGTTTGTCACATGCCGTTGGCAGGTAGAAGAGCTCATGGGTGATATGGAAAGTGCAGCTGCATTGTATACAAAAGCTGTCCGGCTATTGGTTTTCCTTCTAGTTGAGGGACCATCCCTGATTCTTAATCCTCCATTTTCACTGACAAACTCTGACCGGTACAGGCTTCGGAATTACATTGATATTCTGAATAACAGGCAAGGTTATTCAAGGTCTCAGCGAATGACGCAACTGAAATGTGATGACAGTCAAGGTATCCTTAAGGAAAAGTTTTAGAAATGGTTATTTATCTCCCGTTTGACACAATTATTTATTTGTACAGTTATTCTTTGAGGGAGGGAAAATTGGGGATGCTGATGGGCGTAAACCAGCACGATAGGTTGTAAATTTCAACGTTTCTGTGATTAGAATGATGATCAAATGTGTATTTGATTCTGTATGCCGTGTCGTTTTTCTCATGAATACTGTTATGCTGAGCTCATGTGTAGGATCAAGTCTGTATATATTAAAAATATATAGTTTGGTCTCATTTTCTAATTTACTATTCGATACTAATTTGATCTATTTAAAAATCTAAGCCTAGGAATCTAACTAATTTATATTTTAATCATAATAAAGTAAAAGGCGTAAAAAATAGTATAAATATGATATAATATAATATTTAAAATTCTTTTAATGTTATTTAGATAAACTTTAAGGCAACAGAGTATAAATTACAAATTAGTTAGAGTATAATATTTAAATAAATTTGAAGTTTACTGTTAACTAGATACGGTTAAAGTGTTGAAATGTAATTTATCCTTGATTTAAATATATTTTAAGAGTCTATTTATAGAACATTTTTATAAGTGAGACATATTTATTTTTATTAACTATCCTTTGTCGGTAGAAGATAATTGGCAACCGATCAGGATAATTGGAGTTATTTATTTGACAATTTGGATACGTGTTTATTATAATTTATTTTCTCATTAATCTTATTAAATTATCTATTAAAGACGTGATCTTTATTTGAATATATATATATATATATATATATATATATATAACACTTACATTATTTTAAAGTATTATTACACAAATATTTATAAAATATCGTCTCATTTTTACAAACTTAAAAAGTGAAGAATTATTTATTATTAAAAATAACACAAGTTTAAAAATATCTAAATAATTCAAAAATTAAAATTTTTTATTACAAAATATTGAAAATAAAAAATTACTATTCACTATCAATCGGTTTTTAGTTTGAAAAATTAAAAATTTACATTTCATTTTCATATGGTTATAGGAAAAGTATATCTTTGTGATATTTGTTTTTGAAATTGAAGTCGAATATTATATAAAAATTATTTATAGCTAAACATGATATTATATCAAATATGTCTTTATTATAATCTTAAAGTATAATTTATATGATAAAAAATTTGTTTAATATTTTTTTGTAATTAAATAGTTATATTATAATTTATACATTCCAAGATATTTATCTATTATGAATTTTGGTTATATAAAAGATTTATTTTATACATTGAATAGATGAAAATGCCAGCTATAAAACCATGATTAAATTTAGCAATTGTAAATATAAAAAATAGATTTACTGCTGTTTGGAAGCATTGACCCCGTAATTGCTAATGAAATGATGCATTAGCGTAGAATAACGAAAGCATAGTGATTAAAATTAAATGAAAAAAAATTTAGGGATTGAAATTCAAAAATCATCAAAACTTAAGTATAAAAAATATAGTTAAGTAGAAGATCCTGAGAATAGAAATATAAGAGTAAATTTTTATTTTTCTTCTGAGAGAGTAAGAATTTCAGTTTCAAAAATAAAAAATAATTAAAGAAATATTTATTTTCATTTGAATATCTGAATTCAATTATTTACTATTATTTTATTTTCTAAATTTAATCATTTATTTTTATTCTAATATTTTATGTTAGAGAATAAAATGATATATAACTCAAAAATAAAAAAGCCTACAGCAATTTAAACTCATAATTAAGAAGGTCAAAATTATGTGGTCAAGTAATGAACGACAATAGTAAAAACTAATTTTTAATTTGTTTTTGTCTTGAGAGAGTAAAAAAAATTAGAAATTATGTATGCTTGACATTGGAGATACAGGACCCGACCCATTCTGAGAAATCACGGCTATAAGCTAATAGAATAATTCGGCATAAGCTACATTGGACAGCTCAAAATAATAAGTTCATTTAGAATCCTTTTATAAGTTTTTCTAAATATAATTTCATAAATTTATGAGAAAGAGACTTACACATTAACACAATTTTGGTTTATTTTTATATGAATTGATAATTCCAAATGACAATGGTTTGTTTAGAATCGAAGTATAATTGCTAAACAAACAATGATGTCTTCTTTGTAGCCGATGTCGAATTCGTTAAAAATACTAGAACGCAGACGGGTTCTTTAGAACGATCATCAAATTTGAGTGAAAAATCATGCCACCACATCCGTTTTTATGATGGTTGCGCTGTTATCATAGTTAATTGCGTGTCATTGAAATCATTATTTTCAATAGTATTCTTTTTAAGAAAAAATATTGGTATATAATTATAATACGCAGACAACTAATTATAAAATGTGAAAGAAAAAAAAATAAATACATATAAAGTGTGAAAAAAATAATATGCAGATATTTTATGAGTGAGTTGACTGATTACCTGCGTAATACTATTATTAGCATAATAAAATTATTTTTTTAAATGTTAGTAAAACTATCACTTTGCACCCCTGGCTCCCATAATCATTTATAGTTTAATGGTAGTGACTTTGTCACTCTGATAGCTGATTAGGCTACATAGAGAGGGAACGGTTTGATCAATGAGTAGGTTATGAAAGATAATGTGTGGTTGTGGTGAAGCATCCATTCTTGACTTTGGGGGAACTCTAACCAGAATTTTAAAAGGTTATATACAATAAAATTTAATTATAATTTCTGGGTAAAATAATAAAAAATACATTATCAATATTATGATTAAAAATTTATTTAATGATTAAAAATTTCTTAAATAAATATATAAGATAATAGTAAAATTTTAAAATTAAAGATGAATATTAAATTTTAAAACTAGAAATCATTTTGATGGCATTCTAAAATTAAAAGATGAATATTAAAAATTTTAAAATTAAAAATCAAAAACAGAAAATTATCAAAAATTAAAATTTATTATTATTATTATTATATATAATATATTATTTATATATATAATTATTATTTAACATAATTATTTTAAAAATATTATAATTATTTATTTAAAATTATAAAATTAAAATTAAAATTTATTTAAAATTATAAAACTAAAATCATAATTATTTATTTAAAATAATTATATATATATGGCCTCCTAATATTAGACATAGCTCGCCACCGCCATAATGTATCATCTTTACAGTGATTCATTCACGAGTAATTTTCTTATAAATTATAAGAATTTTATTATTAAAAATTAATAATTTCATTATACTTAATGAATTATAATTAATCGATCATATAAAATATTCTATATTGAACATTTTCTTGTTCAAAAATTTTCAAAGAATAATTGGAAGATGTAATTACATTTACTATCAATAGTTGTAAAAACTCATCCATACTTCTTATATGTTATGATTTTATTTTGTTGTTTTTTTTTTATGTAGAACTTAATTGTACTTATTTCCGTTATGTGATAAGCTAATGGATGATCACTCATATATGCAGGTTGAAGAATAAAATATACAACTATTGAGAAATTTAAGAATAAAATGTTAGTGCCAACATTGGATTCTATAGGCTTCAATTCATCAGAGATTCTCTAATCCCAAGGATTAAGTTGATGAATGATTCAAGTATACTGGTTATAGAGTAAAATAACGCGACTATTGAGAAACTTAAGAAGGGTAGAATGTTGGTGTTAACATTGGATTTAAGAGACTTCGTTAAGGATTCTCTAATCCCAAGGATTAATGCCACTTATTTTTGTATAAATTATATATGATAAATCATTACAAAAACACATAAGAAGGGAGGTTGAATTGTGTAGACTGTTTTTTTAAAAAAATTTCTCTAAGACGATGCGTTTGCGTCTATTGTTTTCAAAGCTTGATCAGACGCAAGATTGTTTTCTTCTTTAAGATTGATTTTATTATCAAACTGTTCAAGTTATTATCCTCTGTTAGTTAATAAATAAATCAATAGAGAAGACAACAATATTTTTATACTGGTTCGTCTGATCAAGACTACATCCAGTTCCCCAGCAACACGCTAAGGTTCCACTATGAGTATTCTTTGAACCCAGTCACTCTTGGCTAAATACAGATATTATTTGGGCACAGCCTTCTCAGGCTAAACAGATATTCTTTGAACCCAGCCTCCACAGGCTAAACAAGGTTTTCTTTGAACACAACCTCCACAGGCTAAAACAGAGGTATTCTTTGAAACAGCCTCCTCAGGCTAAGAGCACTACAACAGTGGATTTAGGAAGATGAAAGAATAAGTTTATCCTTTACACAGAGAGGGGTTTTACAATGAGATCTATTCTAAGTTCAGGGCGAGTGAACTTTGCTTGAGAGCTTGAAGCTTGAATATGATTTCTTTGTTGTGCAGTTCGCCAGCCTTCTCTTGAAGTAATGAAGTCCTTTTATAGAGAGCTCCTTGAAGTATCCGTTAGACTAAAGATTTAAACGTTAGTCCTTTGTCTTGGGGTCTTCAAACGTGTGACAGAGATCAATCAGAATAATTAATGTTTGCACAGGCTTTTTCTGACTTGATCAGAGACATTAATAAAAAGCATGTTTGCTTTTCGTGTTGCAGGGGTTTTGCACAGATCTCTATTCTGTATTTGGAAGCTTCTTGAGTAACGGCTAGATTTGAATTGGGGCGCGAGTTACTCCGTCTGAACTTGATTAAACAAGGTAGACGAATGAATAAATAAATGAGTTGTGTGTTGAATTCATTCGTCTGTCTCCTTCCGTCTGTTCCTTCGGTTTGTGCTCTTCAGTCTGTTCCTTCAGTCTGTGCTCTTCCGTTTGATGCTTCAGTTTGAGGCTCTTTCGTCTGATGCTTCAGTCTAGGCTCTTCAGTCTGATGCTTCAGTCTGAGGCTCTTCCGTCTGATGCTTCAGTCTGAGGCTCTTCCGTCTGATGCTTCAGTCTGAGGCTCTTCCGTCTGATGCTTTTTCTTTCGTCTACAGACACAACAGACTGTTCTGTAATTATCAAAACTAAGATTCTAAATCATCTTGACTTAACAAAACTGATATTTAACGCCAGCTTTAGAACATCGGTTAAACATATAACCAACATTATAATTAATTTAATGTAGGTTTCTTTCGGAATCGACGTTCTGAGGTAAATTCACGTCGATTTTAGTAACAACTAACGTGAAATAATCCCTATTCCATGTGTTCATTTCTTCGCACACTTCCCTTTCTTTTTCGCTTTTCGTTCCTCCTTTCTCTTTCACCCTCGCCTTCCTTCGTTTCTCCTTTCTCCTTATCCTTTATTTCTTCATCGTGCTGTCGCCTTCATTATTGAAGGTTCTCGATGCCACCGTAGCTCCTACCTTGTGGTCATTCTCTCTCTCACCCTAGTTTTCCCTTTTGCCTCAACTTTGTCATGATTTTAGTGGAAAATGTGAAGTTGCTACCTCACCCGCTTTAAAGGTAACGAGTTCTTGCACAACTTCAATTTCATTTCAATGTTTTCACTTTACCTTTTTTTTTCTTTGATTGATGTTGTTTTTGTGAGTTGTCATGAGTTGTTGTTGTTTTTGTGGGTTGTGAATTTTGACAGAGAAAGTGAATTTATTATCATTTTGGGTGAAAAGAGTTATTCTCAATTCTTTTATCCATTGTTTAAGGGATGATTAATATCATTGGTTCTAGGTTTATCACATGGGCGGAGCCACCTTATGGGCAATTGCCCCGCCCCAAATTTTTGTTCTTATTTTTTTAATATTAATAATTATATATATATTAAAAATAAATTTAATATTAATATATATAAATTAATAATAATTATATATATTAGTAATAAATTTATATATATATTAGTAATAAATTTAATATTAATATATATAATTTATATATATATATTAATAATAAATTTATATATTAATAATAAATTTATTATTAATAAATATATATTAATTAGTAATAAATTTAATATTAATATATATATATATATATATATATATATATTAATAATAAATTTATATATATATATATGTAATTTTTTAATATATATATATATATATATTAATAATAAATTATATATATTAATATTAAATATATATTAATAATAAATATATATATATAAATCAATAATAAATTTATATATATTAATTTATACATAAAAATTTATTTATACTAATAATAAATTTCTATATATATTAATAATAAATTTTAATCTCTCCCAAATTTATTTTAATCTCTCTTAAATTTATTTTTATCTCCGACAAAAAAATATTGTGTAATTAATAGGTTGTGTCCAACCAATTCTAAAAAATTAAAATTAAAATTAAAAAAATTATAAAATAAAATTATAAATATTTTTTTAAAATTTTAAAAAAATTTCGCCCCTCCCACCCTAATTTTCTGGCTCCACCCCTGTTTACCAGCATTTTGGAACATGTATGGATGGGTGAGTGTAAAATACAAATACACAAAAAGGATGGTTGAATTATGTTTTTTTCAATTAAAACTTTTTTCAGATGATGCGTTTTGCGTCTGTATTTAAACGTTTAGATCAGACGCGAACTTAAACTTATATTTCAAAGATTGATTTTAAATAAGAATGCGGTTTAAGTTATTATCCCCAATTAGTAAGTAGATAAAAAATAATCAAAACAATAATAATTTTATACTGGTTCGTCTATTCAAGACTACATTCAGTTACCCAACAACTTGTTGAAGTTCCACTAAGAGTATTCTTTGAACCCAACTACTCATGGTTAAAATACAAATATTCTTTGAATACAGCCTTCTCAGACTAAAGCGATATTCTTTGACCCCAGCCTCCGCAGACTAAACCCAAGTATTCTTTGAACACAGCCTCCACAGGCTAACCAAGGTATTCTTTCAACACTTAGCCTCCTGATGGAGGACCATCTCCAAAAGCTCAACAAACTCTTCAACCTTACTTTTTAATAAATTGAGCTTCTAATAAAATTCGCTATGTTTTTGACTGTCTAACCAGGTTTAGTATTCGGAGCATAACTTGGGCTACACAACTCCAATTTAGCTGTTCTTAATGTCTTTGTAAAGCTAACTTACAGGGCTACAAAAACTATGAGACACAAAAGCCCAGTTCTTGCTGCATCTAGGAGGAAATTGGGCTTGAAAGTAACGTTTGGATACTAGTAGGATGTTCCAGCGGGCTGCTGACCAGGTTCAGTATTTTGAGCATAATGTGGGCTACAAAACTCCAATCAATTTCATCTTGGTGGCATTTGAAAGCTGACTTAAAGGGTTACAAAATATATGAAGGCATCAAAGCCCAGTTCTGATTGAATCTAGGAGGAAATGGAGCTTGAAGTTAACGTTGGAATGCTACCTGGATTTTCCAGCAAGTTGTTTAATTGTTTAGGCCTATTAGTTTCTTTCAATTATGTATTTGTTTTAAGACTTGGATTTGGGCCTTGTAATTGTGAAGTGTGCTCAGCCTAGGGTGTCTCTCATCTCACCATTGATCACTCATTTCATCCTAGGGTGGAGAACATTTCAGATTTCTAACCTTAGGCTCATTGCACTTTCATTTAAGTTGGTCAACATTTCTATTGTACTCACTTTGGTCATTTATGAAAATAGAATTTCTAAGACTAAAGTCTTGAGAAAAGGAAAGAGCTCTCCTAGGGTTTCTTCCAAGAACCTTGAATCTTATCATGGATCCATGATCCAAGTGGCGATTCTCCAACCAAGCTTATTGGGTGTTTCATCCATGGCGCTTACCACACTTTTTCCTTCTTCCATCTTTATTTCTTTCTTCCCCCTTTTGTGTTGACCATGAGCTATCATTGCTATATATTGAGTTATTCCGCTGTTTAAGAGTGATTGAACATTGGTGAATGAAGATTGGGACACCCCTTTGCTTATTCATGAAGATCTCTTACAAGTTCCTCATGGGTTTGCATCACCTCCTCAGGCTAAAACAGGTATTCTTTGGACCTCAGCCTTCTCAGGCTAAACTCAAGGTATTCTTTAAACACTTAGCCTCTTCAGACTACAAATTACCACAACAATGGTTTACAATTAAGACCAAATAGAAAATATCCTTTACGTAGAGAGGGATTTTACAATGAATTCTATTCTAAGTTTGTGGTGAGCAAACTTGTATGTTGAGAGCTTGAACGAGTATAAAATTATAGTCTTAATCAGAGTAGTTCGCCAAGTTGAACTCGCAGAGATGAAATCCTTTTATAGGCATTCTTGTGAAGTATTCGTTAGACTGTAGATGTTAGTGTTAGTCCTTTGTCTTAGGTACTTTCACATCTGGTAGAGTGAGCATTTAATGAAAAGTCAGCGGATGTCAACGTGAGATCTGCCTTTGACTTGATATGCTCAGAGATTTCACTAAAACGTACAACTGCTTTTCGTGTTGCAGAGGTTTATTTTGAAATCTCTTTCCACCTATAGAAGCTTCTGAGTAACAGTTTGATTTGAAGCGAATGCACGTTTTACTCAGCGTCTTGAACTTCATTAAATAGATAGACGAATGAAAGAAATAGATGAGTTGTGCGTTAAATTCATTCGTCTGTCTTCTTTCTTCATCTTCAACTTCAGTATTTAAACCTTCACTCTTGAGCACATGACTTGAAGTTGGGACTAGCTCTCTGTTTGGTCTATGAAGGTTCTTCGTCTGATGAGGTTACCTTGAAGCATGATGACTTGAACCTTTGGTCTGGTACATCTTATGTTTTGAGGGTGCATTTTTCGTCTATGCTGATAATGATCTGTTTGATCATTGTTCCCTTTGCGTCTGTTGATACATCCGTCTCTTGTAATTATCAAAATTAAGATGTTAAGTCATTTTGACTTAACAATCTCCCCCTTTTTGATGATAACAGACTATACGAGCAAAACCATCTTCTTCTAGGATCATAGCTTCAAGGATGTATCAGAGCTTGAAAGATGTAGACGATTCAGCTTGGGCTTTATCAGACTGAACTCGTTAGCAGATATCTTCACTTGAGCCTGAGTTCTTGAGACTAATATGATCTTACTTGATATATTGTGTAGATATCATATCAAAATCTGCATAAGACATGTTAGTTAAAAATACACAGAATATATCAGAGCATAGTAAAAACACATCGAGATGATGTTCTTAGTCATTCTTCTTTCATATAAGAGTATTACATCAATGAGATGTAATTTTGTACAAAATTCAGAGCAAAAAAAATGTAGAGCCACATACTCTAAAGTACAAAAAAGACTTAAAAATAAATTAGCTCCCCCTAAGCTTGATCTTGTTCTTCTTTTCACTTTTTCTTCATTTGGCTCCCCTCAGACTGATAATACATTTTTTAATTTATACTCCCCCTCAAATTGATCTTTTTCTTCTTCTTCTCTTTTCCTCTTCGTCTGATCCTCCCTTTCTTCTTCCTTCGTCTCCTCTTTTTCATTTTTCATCTTCTCCCCCTTGGGCTGCAATCATCAAAACATCAAAATGAATTCATCATTTAAGTTCCAGGTGAAGACGATGCCCCTCGATTCCTTTGTGCTAGAACTGCCCTCTTCAATTCTTCTAAAGATTCAATTCTGCTCACAAGAATACTTTGTGTGGTCTTGAACTCCAAATTTTCTTGTTCTAGAGTAGAACAATTGTGTTTGAGAGAATTGTAAGCTTCAACATAAGGAACTTCAGCTTCCAAGAAGTGAATATTTATGAATGGGAGAACTGCTATAATAGCCCGAGGTTCATCCCATCTCCAACTAAATTCACGGATAAGTGGGGAAATCTGAAGAGAATGAAGAGACTCAACATTCCCATATGCAAACCCATCTCCAGGGTAGACACTTCCACAAACAACAACGTCTTGCATTCCAAGCTTCTTGTCAGAAGAATTAGCTAACGCGGCTTCATGAGCATGAATCTTGGCAAGGGTCCTACTATCAAACAGACCATGTTAGAGTAGATGATCATATTCTGACAGAGACAACAACTTAGGGATGTGGCGTGCCCATAAAAATTTCTTGGATTCTGAATATACTTTCTTTTCTTTTTCCTTAGCTAAGAACTTGATTCTGCACGGACGATGTCTGACCAATTGAATGAAGAACTTAGTTGGCAGAGAAAAGATAGATGAAAATTGAGTGCCAAGAAATTGAGGCAGAGGCCTTTATTCTTTTATGGCGTTGCGTTTGATATGATTTAGAGAGCTAGCTTGAGCTCGTCCTTCTTTGCTATATGCAGTGGCCATATATGTGAAAGGCATTGTAAAAGATAAACACAAGAAGGGGGGTTGAATTGTGTTAATTAAAAAAAAATTTATCCCTTTCGTCTGTGGGTTTCAAAACGGTTCAGACGAAACAACGTTTATATTGAAAGATTGATTTTAATAAACAAACGTTAGATTATGATTATCCCCAGTTAGTCAATCAGACGAAACAAATAAACACAAGTATTTTTATACTGGTTCGTCTATTCAAGACTACGTCCAGTTACCCAGCAACAACTGAGTTTTCACTACAAACCGTGAAAAGGTTTACAAGTATTGTTTGAACCAAGCCACTTCTGGCTATTACAAGATATTCTTTGCTCCCAGCCTTCTCAGGCTAAACAACCAAGGTATTCTTTGAACCCAACCTCCACAGGCTAATACAAAAGGTATTCTTTGAAACACAGTCTCCTCAGGCTAAAGTACCACACAAGTGGATTTGAAAAGATGTTTGAAAACAAAGATTTTCCTCTTTGCAAAGAGGGTTTTACAATAAATTTCTTAGCACAGAATTGAGCGAATTCTCAGAAGATGGGATAAGAGAAGTGTATTCGCCAACTGATTCTTGATGCTTTGAAGTCCTTTTATAGGCATCTTCTTCAAATAGCCGTTAGACTCATTTGAATGCCGTTGAGAGTCGTTGAGAAATCTTCTTG
This sequence comes from Hylodesmum podocarpum, assembly GCA_026586105.1. Taxonomy (NCBI): domain Eukaryota; kingdom Viridiplantae; phylum Streptophyta; class Magnoliopsida; order Fabales; family Fabaceae; genus Hylodesmum; species Hylodesmum podocarpum. The sequence continues at coordinate 6,621,379 of JALJEV010001371.1, forward strand.
AGAGCTTTCCAAAAGTTTGTCAGTTATACTTGATTGATTGATGAAGAGTCGCAGCGGATATAGCAGACTAAATTGTGCGCAATACTTTTTCTGACTTGTACAAAGATGTGACAAAAGGTGAAGACCTTTTTGACTTTGGTGTGTAAGCTCGAATCCCTATACTGATCTTGGATGCTTCTCATGAGTACTTCTTCAGATTTGAAATCTTGGCGCGAATGACTCAACTTGACTTCACTTTTGAATAGACGATGTATTTCTTCAGTCTTCAGTTGTTGTTGTTTCGTCTCATCCTATCGTCTTAAGACTTCACTCTTTGGACAGACGAAAGGCTTTAGCTTGAGTAGTCTTCTTCCGTCTGTGCATGTATCGTCTGATGGCTTGGCGTTTGGACAGACGCAGAACTTCACTTTTGAAGGGTCATGTTTCGTCTGTGCTGGTATCGTCTTAGCAAGTCTTGGGTAGCTTGGTTTCGTCTGTCTTGTAATTAATCAAAATCTTGAGACGTTAATCATCCTTGATCTAACAATCTCCCCCTTTTTGATGATTACAGACCATACCAAGAAAATCTGCACAAGACATGGTTAGACAGAAACAAACAGTCTAAAAAAAAAGCCAAATTGACATTAAGACGATGTTTTCTGAATAATACCTCTTTATAAAAGATTGTTACATCAATGCGATGTAATCTTTGTACATTATTACACTGGTATAGACAGAAAACCAATAAAGAATTACAATGTATTTTCTATACTAAAAAGAATAAATAAAAAAAAAATTGATACAAGTATAATACATGGCTCCCTTATTGTTTAAGACTCCCCCTCAGACGATGCTCCTTGCTTGCTTGCTCTTGGTCGCTCCCCCTCAGACGAAGCTTTATTTGTTTACTTCCCCTCAGACAATGCTTTCCCCTTGTACCTTTCTCCTTTCCCTTGGGATATCTCTTTTCTCTTTGTCTCCCCCTTGGGCTGTGAATCATCAAAACATGATCACAAAGAAGGCTTTGGCTTCTTGTTAAGCAGGGTCATCACAATGTCTTTCAATTGCTGCACTTCAGACGATAGAGAAGCTTGATTTTCTTCAAGTTCTCTGTTCTTTAACATCAAGTGCTCACAATTCTCCTCCAAGGCATCATATTTACGCTTCAGAGTCTTATACTCCTCAGCTTCTTGAATATCAGCCTCAGCAACCTCAACTGCCTCAACAACCTCCACCACATCATTAACTTGCACTTGTGGTGTTTGAGGTTCTTCCACTATAGGTACAGTGTCATCAATAATGAGCACTGATGGAGTCTTCTTCAGATGCAGTGTGAAGAGTGGAAAGATAAGGTCAGCTGTGAAGTTCTGTTCCCATTGCCATGAGTACATCTTTGTTGGAACAGAGACTTCAAGATCCGGATGCTCCTGAGATGGGTGTGTATAAGCAAAAGCTCCACCAGGAAACACCCTGCCATATACGGTAGAATCCTCATCAAATGAGGTTCCAGAGCAAAACTTTGAAGTGACTTCATGATCTTCTATCATCCGTTGTATCTTTGGATTGATAGGGCTTGAGGCTTGTGATTGTATTGCCTTGAGGTGCGCATAAGCAGCAGATGAAAGAAGTTTGGAGATGTGCCTTGCATATTTGAAGGTTCTGGGGACAGACGATACTTTCTTCTCTTTACCCTTAGCCAAAAACTTGACCAAGCATGGTCGTTTTCTGTCTAAGACGATTGTGTACTTAGTTTCGTCTGACACCAGCGAAGAGAACTGTGAACCCACCATGAAGGGGCAGTATCTCTTATCCTTCTTAGCTTGACGATTAATGTGATAGAAGGAAACTTCTCTTTCCTTGGCTTCCCTTCTATAGGCACCAGCTATCAACTTGAAGGTCAAGTTGTAGTCTTCCGGTAGGGCGTGAGCGAATTCCTTAGGGTCTTCATATTCGTTGAGGAGGATGGAGTAACGAGGGTTGATCCCGGAGCAGTGGGGTCTCGTCCATGGAAGCACAATTCCTAGAGAGTGTCCTAGACCGACATACTCTGTTTTATTGAGTGGAATTGTGAAAGGCATTGGATCATGGCGATCTATGGCGTCGAGATGCCAATGTGTGCAACCTTTCGGCTCATAATTGGTAGAGTTTGCGTCTCCATATCTACAATGATGGAATACAGGTGCATTTACCTCATACTGAACCTTCCACTTTGTGTTTTCTCTGTGTGAGATGTGAGGTTCATAGCCAAGTGCTGGTCCTTCAATCACAGACGCAGCAAGATGATCCTTGTATGTTTTCTAAGCCCTTGATGTCTAGGTTGGCCAGTGTGTCGCAGGGCAGACGCTTCAGCCAATTGCGTTGCTCCTCTGGGGTGTAGATTGTGTCTTCATTGAAGTCCACTAGCTTCAAAGGTTTGTTGTATAGAATGGGATTTACAAATCTCTCTAGTTGAAAACCCTTCTTCCCTCTGTACTGGTATGGGGTCTTCAACTCTATGTAAGGAGTATCCCTTATGTACAGGTCTTCATTGTCTGCCAAGATGTCTGTTGCAGACTTAGACGATTCAGCTTCAGTGGAGAATTCTTCAATCTTCTCTCCAATGATCCAGTCAGGTTTGATCGGTTTCTCAGCACAGGTGCTCTCTGCGAAGCTCCTCATGACTAATTCGTTTAGAAACGAATAGTCCACCTTGTGCTTTGGGGGTAAGTCTTCTGGATTGATCACCTCAGCATGTAATCTTCCCCATGTAGCATCCACCTTTATAACTTCAAGTTGTTCTTCATCAGACAAAGAACTAACTTCTTCAATAAGCACATAGTCTTCAGACGGAATCTCCTTCGTCTGGTGGTGGGATGCTTCCTCAGACGCAGCAGGTAGCGTTTGTGCAAGGAATGCGTTCAGCGGAGACGCAACAATAGGGGTAGCCCTATGTTCGTCTTGGAGTGATGGAGAGACCTCCATTGTGGAGACTTCTTCACATAGAATTGTTTCCAACTCCTCTACAAGCTTGGCATTGTCTTTCTGGATCTGGGCCGTTTCTTCACTGTTCATGCCCTCTGAGGTTGCTGGAGCAGAAGCAGCCTCAGACGATCCAATGCCACGAACGCTATCAAGAAAGATCCTTTCTCTCTCAGCATGAAGCAATATGGAGACCCTTTTGGCCTCTTTTAGCGCTATTTCTTCGTCTGTCTCACAAACTACGACATACGCAAGTTTTTGCTTCATCTTCTCCTTGCCTTTTGCAGCCTTTTCAAGAGCAATCTTTCTGGCTCTTGCTTTTTCCTCTGCTGCTTTCTTCTGCTTTTCTTCGTCTGTGAGAATCTTCACAGACGGAACACCTTCAAACGATATGTTGACCCCTTCATCTTCACCAGGGGATATCGTCTGACCCTTTGGCTTGGCACCAATGTGCTTAATTCTGATGGTCCTTTTCTTCTTCTTGAGAGGTTCTTCAAGAACGTCTTCAAAAGGAACCTCAGAAATAATCACGGGAGGAAGAGGCTGGGGTTGGTTTAGTGTTTGGGATGTTGTTTGGGATGGTGTTTCGGTTTGTGTTTGGGGTTGTGTTTTGGTTTGTGTTTGGGGTTTAGCACGCTTGATGCGGGCTCTGTGTGGGGGGTCCTTGGTTATAGGTGAAAGTGGTTCTTCTTCCCTTGGTGAATGAAGGAGGAAGCTAGGTGCCAGGTGCATCTTCGCAAATGTGCTACCTTTGACTTCCTTCTCTTCTTTGTGCCACACTACTCTGGTGACATCAAAGCCCTGATTGATGATGATCTTGGTGAAGAGGGTGGCGTAGGGAATGCTGCTATTCCTACGAATGTTTCTATTCTTCAACGCACTTACCCAGTGGTCGAGAATAATGTGAGGCAGGCTCATCCTTGCTTTCCTCAGACAGTAGAAGATACAAAATCTGTCTCGTGTACTCACGTTGTCGCGAGAGCCTGTACGAGGAGTGAAGATGTTGTAGAGCAAGTTGTGGATGATTCTTGCGGTGGGGCAGAGATTCCCTGATCTGAAGAATTTGGGGTCTTCAGTGTTACGGATCTTTGCGTAGATGATTTTGTCCACGTGCTCCTCGAATTCAATCTTCATCCAATCGGCGCTATAGAAGCGTCCTTCGGCTTTGCAGTTACCAGCTTCAACAATGGTGTCCACCGTGATGATGTATTCCTTGTTATCAATGGTACCAACGATACTATCTTCGAACTCTTTAGCATCGCTCCAAAATTCGGCGTATGCCTCCATCAGCCATTCCCCTCTCATAGCAGCAAAATCCATCCAGCCAGTGTGAGTTAGAAGCTTGGCGACTCTGTCAGATACGCTCTCTATAGTCTCTCTTGAGATCCACTTGCTGGGCAAGAACAGGTCTTGAGCAAAGAAAGTGGCTTCCGCAGCTTTGGTGTTCTTGGCGGCCATTGTTGATATTTGAAAAAGAGAGAATAAGAGCTTAGTGAGTAATAGGTTTAGAGAGTTCAAAAACTTGAATGCGAGAAAAGTAAAAGAGTGAACTTTCAAGAGTATTTATAGGCATAGATAAAAACGGTTGTGATTCATCAGACGAAAGAGATTTCGAAAACCGCCCCTGATTTGACGTGTCCACATCATTGTCTTTTCAATGATTGATTTGACCTCTGCAATTCACGGCGCATGCCTATCAATGTCCTAGAATAGTGTAATAAATGACAGACACATTTATTGCTTCTTTTAATTTGTCCCTGCACACTTGAGATAAACTTGTTAAAAAGATACTTGATTCGTCATTGAATTTTACACAAGTAACTATTCAACTTGATCAGACGCAATGTTTAGTCTTAACACGAAATAATGTACAGATGGAACAAATTTAACAAATAGCTCAGACGAAACAATTTTCAATCATTTAAAGAGATAATTCCAAGATTTTCCTTAATGAAATTGAAACGTGTTTCGTCTAATGCTTTAGTAAATATATCTGCCCATTGAAAATCAGTTTGCACAAACTGTATATTGAAAATACATTTTTGGACATAGTCTCTTATAAAATGAAAACGGATTTCAATGTGTATGGCTTTCGAATGTTGAATAGGATTTTTGCTAAGATTAATTGCACTTGTATTATCACAAAATACTGGTATATGATTTTCAAACCTGGAGTAATCTTCAAGTTGATGTTTTATCCACAGTAATTGTGAGCAACACCCTACCGCAGCAATATACTCTGCTTCAGTTGTTGAGAGTGCAATGGAGTTTTGTTTCTTGTTTAACCAAGATATTAGTGATGATCCAAGAAATTGGCATCCACCACTTGTGCTTTTTCTCTCCACTTTGTGTCCAACATAATCCACATCACAAAAGCCTCTTAGACTGAAATCACTATTTTTCTTATAAAACAAAGAGAGATTAGTTGTTCCAACAAGATATCTAAGAATTCTCTTTACAGCTTGTAAGTGAGATTCTTTAGGGTCAGATTGAAATCTAGCACATAGACATACACTAAACATAATGTCAGGTCTGCTCACAGTTAAATAAAGGAGTGAGCCAATCATACCTCTATATACCGTCTGATCAACGGACTTACCTGACTCATCCTTGTTGAGATTTGCTCTAGATGAATGCATTGGGGTCTTCATAGGCTTGGCATTCTCCATCTTGAACTTCTTGATAAGTTCTTTTGTGTATTTCTGTTGATGGATGTAGATTCCTTCTTTCGTCTGCTTGATTTGAAGTCCTAGAAAGAACTTCAATTCTCCTATCATGTTCATTTCAAACTCATCCTGCATTAGCTTTGAAAAATCCTTGCACAGAGAATCATTAGTAGCTCCAAAGACTATATCGTCTACATAAATCTGGACTATAATAAAGTCTTTTGAAACGCTTTTCTTGAAGAGAGTTGTATCAACCTTTCCTCTTAAGAAACCATTTTTAAGAAGGAAAGAACTGAGTCTATCATACCAAGCTCTGGGAGCTTGTTTAAGACCAAACAGTACTTTCTTAAGTTTGAAAACATGATCAGGTTGAGATAAACTTTCAAAACCAGGAGGTTGTTTTACATACACTTCTTCTTCAATGAAACCATTTAGAAAAACACTTTTCACATCCATTTGATATAGGACGATATTCTTGTGAGCAGCAAAAGCAAGTAATATTCTGATTGCTTCTAATCTAGCTACGAGGTGCAAAAGTTTTCGTAAAATCAATACCTTCTTGTTGATTATACCCTTGTGCTACTAACCTCGCTTTGTTTCTTACCACTTTTCCAGCTTCATCAAGCTTGTTTCTGAACACCCATCTGGTCCCGATGATGCTTTTGTTCTTTGGTCTTTCAACTAGGGTCCATACATCATTCCTTGTGAACTGATTAAGTTCTTCTTCCATAGCCAAGATCCAATTGTTATCTTGAAGAGCATCTTCAACATTCTTTGGCTCTATGTTTGATACAAGAGCATATCCAGACGATTCCTTTAGCTTCGATCTAGTTAGAACACCTTGATTCCTATCTCCAATGATAAGATCTTCAGTGTGGTTAGACGCAAACTTCCATGATCTTGCAGGGGCTTGATCTCTTTGTTGATGAGTATCGGGCGAAGAGGGTTCGTCTCGTGCTTCTATCGTCTGCTTCTTGTTTCGTCCGACCCTTGTTTATCATTTTGACCGAGAAGGGTTAATCTCGCAAATTATCAAACAAGTTTTCTAGGTCCGATATTTCTTTATCAGCCTTTGAGTTATCTTGGAACTTTACATGAATTGATTCCTCTACAACTTGCGTCTTAGAGTTAAAAACTCTATAGGCCTTAGATGTGTTGGAATATCCAAGAAAGATTCCTTTTACCACCTTTGAATCAAACTTGCCAAGTTGATCTTTGGTGTTTAAGATAAAGCATTCGTATCCAAAAGGATGGAAATAAGAAATGTCGGGTCTTCTTTCTTTCCATAGTTCATATGGAGTCTTATTCAATATTGGTCTTATCAATATTCTGTTTTGAATATAACAGGAAGTATTAACTGCTTCTGCCCAATAATATTTAGGGAGAGAGCTTTCATGCAACATAGTTCTAGCCATTTCTTGTAAAGTACGATTTTTCCTTTCCACAACTCCATTTTGTTGAGGAGTTCTTGGAGACGAAAAATTGTGAAATATACCATTTTCAAAACAAAAGGCTTTGAACTCAGAATTTTCAAATTCGGTTCCATGATCGCTCCTTACAGACGCAATACATATTCCTTTTTCTTTTTGAACACGTTTACAGAATATTTCAAAAACCTTGAATGACTCATGTTTATGGGCTAGGAAGTATACCCATGTGAATCTAGTATAGTCATTTACAATGACAAGTCCATATCTCTTCCCTCCAAGACTTTCAGTTTGAGTAGGTCCAAAGAGATCAATGTGTAATAGTTCTAGCGGTCTTGTCGTGGAAACAACATTTTTTGATTTGAAAGAAGCTTTGAGTTGTTTCCCATGCTGACAAGATTCACACATACGATTGGTTTTCCAAGATATTTTTGGAAAACCTTTTACGAGATCCTTTTTAGAAATTTTTGAAATATACTTGAGACTTAAATGTCCAAGCTTTTTGTGCCAAATATCTCGTTCATCGTCTGCTGAAATCAAACATGTTACATTCTGATCACTCAGGTCAGAAAGACAAATCTCATAAAGGTTATTCTTTCTTTTCCCAATAAAAAGAATAGATTTATCTTTGTTTCTGACTATACACTCATCAGAGTTAAAAGCTACTTCATATCCACTATCACAAAATTGACTTATGCTAAGTAGATTGAAGTTAAGGCCTTTAACATATGATACGTTCTGGATAAGTGTATTGGGTGTCTTACCAACAGTCCCAATGCCAAGAATTTTACCTTTTCCAGAACCGTGAGATTTTGAGAGCATCCCATAGTTCTTTAGCAGTTTTGTAGGCACAGAATCTGTTGTACTCAGTTCTGGAGAGAGCACACATAAGAGCATATCTTGCTTTGTTGTTCAGCTCCATCATAGAGTATTTTTCGTTTCCCCATTCTCCTTCAGGCTTTACAATGAGGATATCTCCTATGGTAATTATATTCCATAATTTGTATTGGGTTGACTTGATGTACATCTCCATCCTGTCAGCCCAGTATGGATAATCATCTCCAGAGAATGCTGGAGGCTTGTTCATTGAAGCTCCTCCGGATAGAAAAGATGGTCCTTGTGAGTCCATGTTGGATCTTTTCCTCTAGCAGTTGTTAAGCGCTCAACCCTTAGAGGCTGAGCTCTGATACCAAACTGTAAAAGATAAACACAAGAAGGGGGGTTGAATTGTGTTAATTAAAAAAATTTTATCCCTTTCGTCTGTGGGTTTCAAAACGGTTCAGACGAAACAACGTTTATATTGAAAGATTGATTTTAATAAACAAACGTTAGATTATGATTATCCCAAGTTAGTCAATCAGACGAAACAAATAAACACAAGTATTTTTATACTGGTTCGTCTATTCAAGACTACGTCCAGCTACCCAGCAACAACTGAGTTTTCACTACAAACCGTGGAAAGGTTTACAAGTATTGTTTGAACCCAGCCACTTCTGGCTATTACAAGATATTCTTTGCTCCCAGCCTTCTTAGGCTAAACAACCAAGGTATTCTTTGAACCTAACCTCCACAGGCTAGTACAAAAGGTATTCTTTGAAACACAGCCTCCTCAGGCTAAAGTACCACACAAGTGGATTTGAAAAGATGTTTGAAAACAAAGATTTTCCTCTTCGCAGAGAGGGTTTTACAATAAAGTTCTTAGCACAGAATTGAGCGAATTCTCAGAAGATGGGATAAGAGAAGCGTATTTGCCAACTGATTCTTGATATTGTGAAGTCCTTTTATAGGCATCTTCTTCAAATAGCCGTTAGACTCATTTGAATGTCGTTGAGAGTCGTTGAGAAATCTTCTTGAGAGCTTTCCAAAAGTTTGTCAGTTATACTTGATTGATTGATGAAGAGTCACAGCGGATATAGCGGACTAGATTGTGCGCAATACTTTTTCTGACTTGTACAAAGATGTGACAAAAGGTGAAGACCTTTTTGACTTTGGTGTGTAAGCTCGAATCCCTATACTGATCTTGGATGCTTCTCATGAGTACTTCTTCAGATTTGAAATCTTGGCGCGAATGACTCAACTTGACTTCACTTTTGAACAGACGATGTATTTCTTCAGTCTTCAGTTGTTGTTGTTTCGTCTCATCCTATCGTCTTAAGACTTCACTCTTTGGACAGACGAAGGGCTTTAGCTTGAGTAGTCTTCTTCCGTCTGTGCATGTATCGTCTGATGGCTTGGCTTTTGGACAGACGCAGAACTTCACTTTTGAAGGGTCATGTTTCGTCTGTGCTGGTATCGTCTTAGCAAGTCTTGGGTAGCTTGGTTTCGTCTGTCTTGTAATTAATCAAAATCTTGAGACATTAATCATCCTTGATCTAACAGGCATGATCATGATCAACTGGCAAAACATGTGGGAGATCTTCAGGAGACTCAAAGTTTGTAAGAACTAGCTCTTGAGTAATGGGAACTCCTGAACAATGTGGTCTTGTCCAGGGAAGAGTAATTCCAAGTGAATATCCAAGTCCTAGATATTCAGTTTTGTTCATGGGAATAGAGAAAGTGATTAGGTCATGTTCATCAATAGCATCCAGTGACCACCATTTGCAGTAGTTTGGCATAGAAGGACTCCATTCACTAGGATCAAACGACGAATGAAAGAAGACAGTTGAACCATGCTTCTTTGGAGTTTCCCACGAACGAGCTTCTCTTATTCTAATGAAGGGCTCATAACTGAGAGCGGGACCTTCAATTAGAGAGTCTTCAAGGTACTCCTCGTATGCGTAAGCTTCTTCTAGACTTTTAATGTTGGCCTTTATCAATCCATCCCAATCAAGATTCTTCAGTCATGTTCTTTGTTGTTCAACAGAATATATCTTTTGGGTATCAAACTAAACTGGCTTGAGAGGATGGTGGAGGAGAAAAGGATTTGGGCTTCTCTTCTTAAAGAATCCTTTTTTTCCTCTGTAGACATAAGGGCCAGCAATTTCAAAGAAAGGAGATGATTCTATGAAAGCTGATTCATTTTCTATGTCAGCTATTGAAGAAGTGGAAGGTTGAGGTGATCGATCACTAAGAATCCAATCAGGCTTGATTGGTCTTTCTTCTTCACTTCCATGATGAAAGAATTTCTTCATAAAAAGTTCGTCTAGAAAGGAATAATCCATCTTCCTTGGAGGTGTGAGCATAACAATCTCTGAGTACAACAACGACTCTGTTGGAGTGTATGCTGTTATTGTCGGCACATAAGATGTTGATGCATCAATGGATGCAGACCGTACACCACAATGAACTTCATCCATTTGTATTGATTTAATGTGTTCAGACGCAGATACTTCCGTTTGAGCATAAGCAGGTTCAACAGACGCAACATTTTCCTTCTGTTGAAGAGATGGAGAGACAGATACAAAGGGTACAACAATGGGTTCTGCTTTTGTGTCTTCTCTGTTCTCCCTTTTGTTTATATCAACGTCCAAATGCATAGATGTGTGTAAATTATCATCTAGCATTATAGAGAGCTGTTCTGACAACATTTAATTATCTTTTAAAATCTGAGTAGATTTAACTGTTTCTAGCTAAGTCTGTTTGGGTTCAGGTACTGTTGCAGATGGTGCATCTTCCATTTCTACAGAAGGTTGAGCAACTTCAACTGCGTCAGTCATAATGACATTGTCTATTTCAGCTTTCTTTCTTACAACCACAGATTTATCAGCCTTCCTCTTTACTCTTCGTTCAGATTGTGCATCTGATCTCTTCTTCTTTTTGGTTTCGTCTTTGCGAGATACAAATGATTGATTTGGGTTAATGATAAGAGAGCGAAGATGTTTTGGTGCTGGTGGTTGTTCTGGTAAATGATCAGTGAGTGATTCATTTACTTGGTCCTGTATTTGGGTTTGTGTTTGGGATGATTTGGTGAGTTTGATGGATAAATGAGATTTTCTTTTTGGAGAGGAAGGAGGTGGTTGTTTTGTTTAGGCTTTTTTGACAGTGAGTTTTATTCTTTTGGTTTGTTTGGATGGTGAGGGATTTTGTTCAAATGCACTCTTCTTTAAAAGAGATTCAGATGGCAAACGCATCTTAGAGAAAGTGTTTTGCTTGACCTCTTGGCCATAAGGATACCATTTCTCGTCATTAACCTTGAACCCTAGGTTAATGATGATATTGGAGAAAAGAGCAGGATATGAAACACTTGATCTTCTTTTCAAGTTCCTGCTTCTTAAAGCACTCAGCCAATGATCCAAGATGATGTGAGGAAGACTTACCTTCTCCTTCTTCAACAGATGATAGAGACAAAATCTGTCTCTGTTGCTCACATTATCCCTAGACCCATTCCTAGGAGTGAAGACGTTGAAGAGAAGGTTGTGCAATATTCTACACTCAAGAATCAAGTTTCCAGCTCTTATAAACTTGCTATCTTCAGAAACACGAACCCTTCCATACATAGCTCTATCTATGTCTTCTTCGTCCAACTCCGCATTCCAGTTGGCGTGAAAGATAACTCCTTCCGTCTTGCATCTTCCTCCTATGGCGATGACATCAGGATTTATCAGAAACTCTTTTTCTGACATAAAGCCACATATAGTGTCATTGACGTCCTGAGCTTCACTCCAGAATTCAACATACGACTCAACAGCCAAGCTCCTTGCCATTCAACATAATCCATCCATCCTGCTACTTCAAGCATCTCAAGAATATTCTCAGAGATATCCTTGAGAGTTTCTCTTCTGATCCATTTACAAGACAAAAACATTTCTTCAGCGCAGAAGGTTTCTGTGCTTTCAATGGTCTTCACATTTTTGGCGGCCATTTTTGGATTTGAAAAATATGAGAATGTAGAGAGTATGAGAATTTTTTGTTAAGCAGTTAAGATTTTTGAGAGTAGAAAGTATTGAGAAGAGTTGGAAGTTTCTTGTATTTATATGAAGATGAAACAATTTTTAGGTTAAAGAGTAGACGAAAGAAAAGTAACCGTCCCTGATTTGACGTTTCCCATCATTGCCTCTCTAATAATTGAGTTGACTTTGTAAATCCTGCGCGTGTCTTGTTCTTTTAAAAAAATTTGCCATAAATGCTAGACACATTAAATGTTGCATTAAATATTACGTCCTGCACACTTGATTAAAATATTAGTGGATAATATAACGTTACATCTGTTAAAGAGTCAGACGGACTAATTCAACTTTTGATCAAACGCAGAGTTTCGTCTTAATACGAAATAATATAGATGAAATATATGCAGACAAAAGCAATAATCAGACTGAAAATTTTAACAGACGAAAGAACTTATTGATGCAAGGGAATAATTCCCAAATTCTCTTTTATCTATTGTTCCAAATTTGCATATCTAAGCCAATTAGGTAGGCACATCAAACTTTACTTTAACAGCGACGTCAAGAACATGTTCATTCGAAAGGATGTTTGCTCCCGAGTCAGAATAATCCAACATTATAAAAAGATAAGAAGAAAAGAAAAAAAATGAAATTTAATTCTCAAAAAATTAAGATAAGCTTTTCATTAAAAAATTGGTAGGAAGTCCCACGTCTTCTAGGAAAGAGTCAAAAGAGCTAACTTTTACAAACTAGCTAATAAAAAATTAATTTTAACTTTTGCAAAATAGTTTCATCTTTATCTCCTCCCAGAGGTTCTTTTGGAGAAGCTTACCCATCTTAAATGATAGTTGAATACTTATTTTTTATGTATGATTTTTTTTTTATATGATAGTTGAATACATATTTTTTATGTATGATTTTTTTTTATATGATAGTTGAATACTTATTTTTTATGTATGAATTTTTTTTATTATTATTTTTACTTGTTGCATAGTTATGATGAAATATTTGTTTTTCTTCATTGTTCTTGATATTTCATTGGTGGTATAATTTGTTTGGATTGTTCAACTTGTTTTGAGACGTCAATGTGTATGCTACTATCATGATTGCATATCTAAACTCTGAGGATTAAGGTTGTTGTGTTCATCATGCAACATAGGAATGAGATATTTCATAAACTAAGCGAATTTGTTGTATTGTATTGCTATGTCATAAGAAGAGTCCCACAAGAACAAATAGGAGAAGGGTCAGAGTTAGTTATACTTATATAGTTGGAAGTTGGAACTCTGTTTAGTTAGTTACAGTTAGAATTGCAGGAGTGTGATAGAAAGAAGGCATTTAGATTTGAAAACTTGAAAACCGAGTACAGGCTCTATTGTAAAAGGGGAAACCTCTACGTAGAATCTTGATTTCTTGAGATGAATCTAAACAATGTTTTTATGAATGACATTCAATTTCAACTTATAGATGAAACTTCTGATCTTGTGAGTAACACAGGGTATGTTTTTTTTGGGTGAAATTCTCCATAAGCACTTATAGGAGCAGAAAATTGGAAGGAAAAATAAAATATACTTCTCCATAACCTAATTTATTGAAGCTATCTCTTATTATGTTCTTCAAAAGTTAAGTTTTAACTTCTGAATAAGCTCATTTTAACTTTTGGAGAAACTTATTCATTTTTCCTTATTTTCTTCTCCTATGAGTGCCTATGGAGAGAGGTTCACCCAAACATATATCTTGTGCGATACAAAATAAAAATAGATCATTAAAGAAATAAAAATTATCTCAGCTTCAGCTTTGGGGACTAGTTAATGTCTATTAGATCATGTGAAATATGTCTCCTTTTCGTAGATATGGACTTAGAAAGTGATGTTAAGGACATAGTCCCTTGGGATGGGACCCTCTCTTCAAGTGACTTTTCCCTTTCTGCCCGTACATTTTCTGAGAAGTGGAAAAGGTTCAATCCTTCCTTTCCTCCATGGTATTGGATCCCATCTTCAAAACATCATTTAATTTCTTCTCATAAGGTGGGGCTTCGTCATTAGATTTCTTAGTCCTTTGCAACATTGCTCTATGCTTAGAAGCTTTCTTGATTTGTGTCTGTCAGGAGGAAGGATACTTATCACTGGAGAACATGTGCCATATCAAATCAAGTGAGGTCTGCAAGCAATTTAGTTTACTACTACGTCCTTAATGGAGTAGATACAGGTCATTGAATTGTAATTGTCAATTTGTCATTACAGGAAGAAGAGAGTAATAGAAGTTGGACATGGAAGGAAGGTAGCAGCATCTCACAGAGAGAAGAGCCTTTCGATCATGCAACTTTAGTATGTATGGCCTTTTGTTATTCATAATCTAGGTTATATTTTATCCCATACCATAAACTTGGTTACTGTCATTCGTGGAAGTTCTCAGCACTCTTCCCTAATTCCCACTACTTAAAATAATGTATTTTTTCCTCTTTACTAGGTCCTGAGCATGAAGTAACCCACTGTGATTTTCACATTGTCTACAGTCCTTCATATAGAGTTCCAGTTCAGTATTTTCGTTCATACCGAAGTGGTATGTTTACTTTTTTATCTGTGGAGTGTGTATGATAAAAATCTCATTGGACGCATCATTATTAATCGTGCTTTTCATTATAAGACCATCTTATGGTTGTTTTGTTAGAAAACTTGTTACTTGAAGTGATCCAGTGGTCCTATCAATGTTTATGTTGATAGATGTGGAAACTAGAAACTCACCAAAAAATAGATATATTAAAGATGTGGAAACTAGAAATTCACCAAAAAATAGATAAATTAAAGATGTGGAAACTATCAATAATCCTGCACAGTTTGTATCTTTCAGTTTCGATGGCTTAAGGTTATACCACAATGCTAGTGTGATTCAAGTGGTGGTTGGAATTGAAACTTTTTATATTCTATCACTTAGTTAGATGATGTTGACTTGAATATTGTTGATTTCAAAATCAGGTCTTTTAATTTTAAGTTTTCTGTTTTTTTCATCAATTCACCGTGAAGAATAAACTGTTTCTGTATCCTGACTTGTACTGTGGCTATCATATTTATCTACATCTGCATTCTTATATGGTAGCATATAATGTCAATTATTTATTGAAATAAATAATGTTCACTATATATTTGATACAATCGTATTGTTTGATTATGCAGATGGACAACTTTTGCCGTTCAATGAAATTGAAAAGGACCTTCCTGGTCACTCTGCAAAGTTACGATCAGAATCCCAATGGACATTTATAACTCAAGAGGTGAATCACGTGTTTAAATGAATAATTATTTTACAACTCAATTGGTTATGGTGCTAAAATTTTGCTTCTGTTGAAAATACACCAAAAGTTATTTTAATATTTGCTCCACCTACCCTCTGCTTGTGATCATTTCTTTAATTAAATGAGTTTTATTAATAGATGTGGAAGGAAATGCAGAAAGCAAGGATAAGGCATGCCTTTAAGATTTTCATCAGAAAGGCACCATGGCATAAACTTCTGCTTTTATAAGCTGCATATTACTTTTAAAACACACTAGAGATTGAAGGAATACTTCCGGATAGGTTGATGTTTGCAAAATTATTTTAATTTTTAACTACATCTTAAATTAAAAGTAACCATAATTCATCTGCAAGGCCTTATCACCAGTTTTATTCAGTGTTGTCAAATGGCGGTGCCATGGCTGCTATGGCAGAATGGCATGGCGGATTTTCTGCCAATTGCTATATGCAATTTGTGAAGGGAGGCCCGCGGCCGACTATAGCAGTGCCATAAACAGCAATGTCATGTTTATATGACAGAATTTTGGCCTTCTGCCATAGGCTGCCATCCACTGTTGATAACACTGGTTTTATTCATAACCCCATTACTATACATTAAATGATTTCAGGGTTGTTTTATAGGAACATCCATATTTGAATAGGCCATGGTACAAATTACATCCATGTGGGACGAGTGAATGGATGAAGCTCCTCTTCCATGGTGATTCATCCTTGAACAAAAATGATTTTGTTATTGAACAATATCTGGTTTCCTGGTTCTCGGTCATTGGACAAGTGATTGGTCTTAAATTTCCTTTGGAGATGCTGGATACTATAGTTTCTGACGAGTCTTAGACTATATACTTAACACAAAGAAATAAATGAAAAGGAGAAAGCTTCTGCATTCCAAATATGATAGCTGTTGCAATTGTCATTTGTATATTACTCAACTGAATCATAATATATCTTTTACATGCTTTTATTGGTAAATGAAGCATGCAATGGTGAGTGCTGAATGGTGAATTGCGGTTGGTTAAAACTGATATGGTATAACTCCAATTCACAGTCTACCCACATCTACATCAACTTAGAATTTGCAGAAAGGATTGTAGCTACAATGTGCTGTAAATTTTGTTAATAGTTGAATATTAGTTTAAATTAAATTAATGTCTAACTATGTACTGGTTAACCACGAATTCTTGCTGGGGGCGTATTTGCTATTACTATTAATCATTCATAACCTTTCCTAAGTAATTTTAATTCAATTCAAACCTTTAGGGATGTATGTACACATTGTAATTTGAATGTGTACTTATAAATAATTTTTTGAGTGAAGATAATTTATTTTTATATAAGAATATTAGAATTATTTTATTTTTGATGTGTTATTGACTTGTTTGTTAGAAAATAAATGAATTTTCGATATAATTTTAGTGTGAAGTTTTACCAATTTTTGTTTTAATCTCTAAAAAAGAATTGACCATGTCCCTAAAAAAAAATTGTATAAATTTTAGGGTTAAATTTTTAGTCCTTTAAATTTCTAGGGTTTTGCATTATAGTCTTTAATAACTTTTTATTTATTTTATATTAATATTTTTAGTTTTTAACTTGGAAGTGTTTTGTTGCTCTAATGACTACAAAATTTATTAAGGATTAAAATATCTTAGAAACTTGTAGGAATAAATACTTAATTAACCTTAAATTTTTTCCGTCTTACCTCTCCACTGTTAATGTCAAATAAGTTATAGTGAGAAAATCATTGTGAATTTATAAAATTTTATAAAAAAACATTGACTCATCAATGTCCCTCGTAAAAAACATTGCTTATTGCTAACATTTTATTGACAATTTACAACTTCCTCTGGATCATGTGTTAATATTCATCTTGATTTAGAAGAACCAAGACGGCCAGAAAGGGTAAGCAGCTCCTCACCATGACCATGTGCCACAACAAGTAATGATAAAAAGGAAATGCATGTTCAACAAATATGCAAATAAGCAACTTTACCATGAATTCATTTCCATGCTCAAAATACCATGTTCATATTTTTAATCATCGGTCATTTCTTTCAATGGTGCATACAAAATTTTACCACTATCATTCAATGGCAAAACAACTCATCAATGTACAAGAATAAAACACCCACATATTACATCTTTGAAATTGGCAATCTTCTCCTAAAATGATTGAATAAATGCGATAAGTATGAATTCTATAATTTACTCCAGATCTTCTGGAACTTTTATTGGGTTTCTGTTGAAGTGTACAAGGAATTCTGTATTACCCTCGGCACCTTTCAAAGGAGACTCAATCCAACCTTTGCAACAGAAACCGAAACTCTCAACTCCCTTTATAATCTTCTCAAGGACTTGAATTGCAGAAAGCAACCACTTTCAAATTTTCTTGGATTGATTACAAATTTGCAATCTATTTTAAAAATTACAAATTTCGGATAGAGAGCTGAATACAAAGGAGCTATGCTAAACATACATCAAGTTATACAACAATTTGTACAACAATGTTTTATGTGCCTAACTCTCTCCATCATTATGAGGTGTAATAAAGGATACATATAGGAGACATATAAACACAAAAAAGTGTTCTTGTGTATATTGTTGTTGGAGATGTTATAAAAATAGTATTTCTCAATGAGCTATAGTACATATACAAGTTGTATAACAAGTTGTACAACAATACTTTATGCATCTATCTCTCTCCACTATTATGAAGTGTAATAAATGATACGTAGGAGATAGATAGACACAAAAAAGTATTGTTTTATAAATTATTGTACAAATAATATTTCACAATATAAAGCATCGTGTTTGTGCATGTGATTTCACACTTGCGTTCAAATAGTACTATTTCTACTGATTAGATTTTTAGCAATGTTGAGAACAAACAATTTGATTAGATAGCAAAAAATCACACACCTCTTTGTAGACAGCAGGATCTTTCACTATTCCTCCTTTTCCCACCTGAACAGAATGACATCCAAAATTAAGAAATAATATTTTATTTCGTTATTTACAAAAAACTGGGAAAACAATGATGATTATTTAACACAAAATCATAACCCCACTTGCATACGATGATACACCGGTAATATTATTTCATTGACACATGTATATTGGGAAAAAAATTGTTTTTCATGGATTCTACATTGACTGACACAATCTATGAAGCAATATTAGCAATTCAACGTCACATTGGCAGTATGTTTTGAATAGATTATATGTTAGCAATTGTTTGGATATAATATCATCGGATATAATAGGCCACCCTATAACAATATTGGGAGAAACAAGTGGCAAAATAATATAATAGGAGATTGTAATCGTTACTTGAGATCTCCGAGCTTCAAATTGTGGTTTAACCAACGTCACTAACGCTGCATTTTCCTTCATGACATTGACCACAGCGGGCATGACCTATTAAAAAATTAAAGAACATATAGTGGATCAAGAAGGCTATCATACTGCTAATTTTCTTAGATCAGTGAAAATCATCTCAAGTGTCTCCCCTCCTTATCCTTCTTTGGCTGCTTATGAAGAATGGTCGACCACTTAATAATCAATATAATAAGGAAACACCATCAAGATGATACTGAAATATTTTCCTTGTAATAGTATAAGCCTATGTTTGACCTGATTTCAGAGCTTACCAAGAGAATAGAGATGAATGAGAGGTCTAAAGTTACCAAATCAACATTTCGAGGAAGTTCAGCAAGATATCTTAAATTTGTCCGTTCTATCACTGATACACGTTCGTCTCTTCGAATTTTGTCAGCAACCTAAATAGGTTAACAATCACTACCAATAGAGAATCACCATGTGTGATTGATATGGAATAAAATGAAGTAATGTAGTAGGAATTAAGAAGGGTACATAAAATCTTCTGAAGGAAATATAAATAAGACAGACACCAAAGACAATATTTCCACATTCATAGATATAAGTATACTGGATTTGCACAAAAGTTCTCAAACTATTAAATTTAGATTTTTCTATAAATGTTCAAAGAGAAGTTCCTCACAAATGAAATTCCAGAAGTATATGTTCAATGCTTATGCTGCCCATATAGGAAGGATATATACATGCTTTATTTTATGCAAAAGTAACATCTAGAAAATTACATTTCAAAAAATAAAACCCTGGTAAGTTTTACCCAAAATACTATATTGGTTCAGCAGCAAACATATAGCAACAATTCTTTCCCTTTGAAAAAGCAACCATGCTTTTTGTTGATGTCTCTGATCATGTCAATGTGTAAATATTAATTATTCTGATTGATCTCTGCCACACGTTCAAAGACACCAAGACAGAGGACTAACGTTCAAATCTTCAGTCTAACGGATACTTCACAAAGCTCTCTATAAAAGGACTTTATTCCTTCAAGAGAAGGTTGGCGAACTGCATAACAAAGAAATTATATCCAAGCTTCAAGCTCTCAAGCAAAGTTCACTCGCCCTGAACTTAGAATAGATCTCATTGTAAAACTCCTCTCTCGTAGAAGATAAATTTATTCTTTTATTTTCCTAAATCCATTGTTGTGGTGCTTTTAGCCTGAGGAGACTGTGTTTCAAAGAATACCTTTGTACTAGCCTGTGGAGGCTGTGTTCAAAGAATACCTTGTTTAGCCTGTGGAGGCTGGGTTCAAAGAATACCTGTGTTTAGCCTGAGAAGGTTGTGCCCAAATAATATCTGTTTTTAGCCACCAGGAGTTGCTGGGTTCAAAGAATACTCATAGTGGAACTTTAACGTGTTGTTGGGAACTTGATGTAGTCTTGATCAGACGAACCAGTATAAAAATATTGTTGTGTTCTTTATTGATTTATCTGTTAACTAATAGGGGATAATAACTTGAACAGTTTGATAATAAAATCAATCTTATAGAAGAAAACAATCTTGCGTCTGATCAAGCTTTGAAAACAACAAACGCAAACGCATCGTCTTAGAAATTTTTTTTTTTAAACAGTCTACACAATTCAACCCCTTCTTGTGTGTTTTTATACTTTACAGGTTTATTAATATAAATAGGGGAAGAAAGATAGAAGAAAGAGGAGAATTAGTCATTTTGTAAATTGAGCCTTAGCTCTTTGTTAAAGGAGAAATTCTTTGTGAAGCAGAAATCCTTGGAGGAGAGCTTTCTCTTCTGTTTTTCTTTGTTCTTTTGTCCTAATCAATAAAAATCTCTCTTTTCTATCATATCTCCACTGTGGGTTCCTAACAAATTGGTCTGACCTGCCGGATCCAAATCTGGGTCAAGAAGAAGGGGATGTCGGATTCTGATCGCGATGGAAAACAAAATGATAACAATAGAGAAGACGACCAACGAGTTGCAGAGGATGGCCAGCGAGCTACAGAGGACGACTGGCGGGTTGCAGAAGGATGTGGCTTACATCAAGGCACACATGCCAGATTTGTAGCAACTCAAAGAGCTAGTGATGAAATGTCTGAACAAGAAGAGAAAAGAAGACAATAATCAAGAAGAGGGGTTATCACGTTTTTGGTTGGAAAGAGCATCCAATTCTTGGGGACTGCCTTATCATTCTTGCAAGAGCATAGACATAGGAACCAGAAAAAAGTCTGGAAATCATTCCTGAAGTGAAAGGCGAAAAGGTCACCATTTCAGAGCAGAAACAAGAACCAGAAATAGGTCCGAAAATCATTCTTGAAGTGAAAGGGGAAGAGGAAAGGATGGGAGCACAACCGTCTGAAATCAAGATCAAGAAGAAGGTTGACGGGCTTAAAGAAAACGTGGAACCCAACATAGAGGAGCTGGATAGGGATGACCCAGATCCAGATAAAGTGGTTGAGGCAGAGAAGAGGATTGGGGTCATAGAGATGGGGAAAGACCCATGTACAGGGATCAAGCATGGGTTAAAGGACCCTCCCATGGCCGAAAAAGCTTGGTTCTTAATTAACTGGTTGAACCTATCATTTCCAACATTAAAATTGCAGAATCCAAATCTCTGTACAACACTAGTTGGATCAAACTACACCATGGGTATTGCAAAACTTGGTCATGTGAGCTACTCACTGATGAATGCCTTAGAACAAGATGTGGCGGACAAAGTATGAGTTTCAGGATATCTGGTCAACTCGTCAATGCAGTTAAAGCAGTAGGGACGAAATATTGAAACAGTATCAATGGAGAATGAAGTGATACAGAATCCAACTCTCCCTTCACCACCACCAAAGCCACCTGATGCAAGCAGCAAAGGTGGAGACAGAAGGTTTTTTTTCTAACAGTTGAACAGCCATGGGTGCTTTTATGTTCTTGTAATTGGGAGAAAAAAAAGAGGAAAAGAAAACAACTTAGTAAATTTGTTACAAATTTTTTTCATTGTTAGATTTCAACATTGAGGACAAGGTTGTTTTGAGGTGGGGTGTAATTTTAAGATATTAGAATAAGGGAGTTAGTTAGGACAGTTAAGATATTAGTTAAAGAGTTGGAGGGGTTTATTAATATAAATAGGGGAAGAAGGATAGAAGAAAGAGGAGAATTAGTCATTTTGTAAATTGAGCCTTAACTCTTTGTAAAAGAAGAAATTCTTTATAAAAGAAGAAATTCTTTGTGAAGGAAAAACCTTTGGAGGAGAGTTTTCTCTCCAATTTTTCTTTGTTCTTTTGTCGTAATCAATAAAAATCTATTTTTTCTATCACGTCTCCACTGTGGGATCCTAACAAATGTGGGATCCTAACAAATATATACATAAATATTCAGGCAACAATGATATCACAGCTACCATCCTCTCTTTCTGGAATGCATGTTTATGCTTAAGATTCTATGTAAAGGAATGAAACCAAAATCAGCTCTGTGGACTATGCAAAGTACTAAATCCTAGACAATGGTGCAGAGCAACTGACCCCAAAAGCAGTAGTGGTGTAGCATAAGGTCACTATTCCAAAGATACAGATATAATGGGAAGAATTTATGATAGACACTAAATGGAAGTTCAAAACTCATAAGGTAATCAAAACTAGAGAAATATTCATCATTAGTATTCGAAAGTCATATGTTAAAGACACAACCATCACAAATCTAAGGCATAACATAACTAATAACAAGAAGTCAAAAATAACAAAAAGCATAACAAAATAAAAGTGTAGCAGTAAATAAGCATATATGGAATAACTGCATGAGCTAAAAGTTAAACACAAACAATAAATAAAAGAAACCTTTGCCACAGAACTAGGAGTTCACCTACAAACATATAGGAGTTCAGCTACAACCGGCCTACATATAGGAATTCACCTACATACATATTTGGGAACATCAGCTATTATCTCCACAACAGCCTTTTCAGGAACAGGAGTACCAGCTTTATTTATCACTTTCCCGCCAACATATACTTTTCCTGTATCCATATGTTGACATTATTGTTTAATAATATAGTCTTTTCTTATAATAAGCAAGCATAAAAAAATCTAGATGACAAATTACTCTTGATTGCAGAAATAAACATAAAAACTAACATACATTTGAGTGTATTGAAGACATTAAGAGAAAGAAAGAGAAAGGAACAAGGTTTTGAACTATATTTGTTGCAGTACTCTGTTTTTGAGGTGCATTATATTTGACCTGAAGTTTTAAAGAAGTTGAAACTTGCGAAATCCATATTAACTGCTTGACTGAGCATCTACATATACCACATGAAATAAAAACTGAAATAAGTTACCTTGCAAAATCCATGACTGGATGACAGATCTACTATATTGCTCATATTTTTCAAGACATTTCATCCAGCCGCTATTTCCTATAAGGTAAAGGTAAAATACATACAAAGCATTTCAGTGTCATCAGTATAATATTAAAAATCATATATAGCTACAATGGTTGAAAAGACCCTCACAATGATACCAAAGGCATAACATGAAGCAAGCAAAGTAGTCCCACCATAAATCTTGAAAAATTATAATCTAGATGCTGTCCTTACTTGAAAAATTTCTTATATTTCACTAAATAGTAACATGATGGAAATCGTTTTACATTTTAAGACTACTAACCAGTGGAAATGCTTTTGTTGTACATTTAAGAATACTAATCTACAGCATCCATGATTGTTTGAGGCATCACCATTTAGTCAAATAACATGGCTAAAGGATCGTCAAGACTCGAGGATACCAGTGGATGCCATTGATAAGTTTGGCCCTCATATTTCCATAAAGAAAAAAACAAACCAGTTCACCATTTATAAAATTGAATGACCTTCTTGACAGTGTAATTCACCTCTTAATTGTATCCAAACTGACCTCTGTTTAAAGAAAATGCTCTTTAACCAATTAAGTTGAACAGACAAAGTTGTTGTAATACACATCACAAATAAGTCTTATTTTATTAGTCTCCAGCTCCTATACAACTCATTTGAATAGGTTTGCTCAAGGAACCAGAGGTAAAAGAATGTTTAGAATCTATATTCTATAGTGGTCTCATAACCTTCCACTTTCCACATCAACTAGCATGTCCTTAATGTGAGTGGTATCACCATCATCCTAGCCAAAAGCACAAGTACCATGACATTTTATTACTACCACCAAGGTCATAATTTTTTCTTAAAAAAAACAAAAATGATAGCTTCACCACCAAGCACTACAACTTCAAGTGTGCATATTATACAATAAGCCTAGCTTCACTTATGAAACAATACATGACACTAAAATAATTAGCTTTATTTGCTCTTTGAAGTTGATTTGAACATCATTGGGGTCAGGCAATACTTTGTTCTCAAATAATACAACAAATAAACAAACTGTGTAAGAATGAATGTATTGAACTATGAGATGCAAAAGTTTACTTCTTCACTTGTAAAACCTTTTCTGATTTTGCAGTTGCATAGCTCTTAAAGGAAGTTGGAATCTGAGCATTGTCCCATCTCACTAGAGCTAATTTGGGAAAAACAACAGTAAAAGATCAGTGCACCACACATTTTTCACTACACATTATTATTATTAAGAGGGAATTCTCTTCAAATTTGTCCACGACTTGTGTGAACAAATAAGTGTCCTATTTATCTATAACAATATATAAAGGGGATAAAAACTTTAGGTGTAATTTTTTTGCCTACTTTCACCCTTCATTTGCTATTGTCATATTTTATGCATTGTAATTTTAGTATTTTACACTTTTCAATATCATTTTCCTTTTCGAAGTAGTGTTATGCTATAGATTAATTGCTTTGCTCTCATGATCCTCATCATACTATCAAATAAGAGAAAATTCAGTCAAATAGAAGCAATTTGTCTTTCTTTCTGTTGCTAAATTTTTCTTAACAATATGTAAAAGTAATACCAACTTTCAGTATACACATTTCATGGCCTATTTTACTATTTAACCACTATTAATATACTATAGATGTACACTCTAATTTCAATTTCTCTTTTTAAGTAGTTATATACAATAAAGGATTTGTTTGAATAAACTTATCCAAAATATTTATTTCTAATACATTAGGGTTCGTTTGGAAGAGAAAAAATGGGAGGAATTGAAGGGAATTTATGTTTAAAAAAATTAGTCTCGATCTCACCATTTTACACTATACTTTTACTCAAAAAATTTCTTCTTTCGTCCATTCCATTCCATTCTCTTTCACTCTACCAAACATATAACAAATACTTATATAATTTCATTTCTTTATGGATAATTAAAGAGAGGCTAGTTGATACTTTAAAACCAGCTTTTGAAGAAACAAATATGAGACTACAAATTAGCTTATAAAGAAACTTATTTTATTTTTTCTTTTTATTCCCTTCTCTTACGAATAAATTTATCAAAAACACACCCCAAATATAAATCAATTAGTTTCGTTATCCTCATGTTACCAAAACAAAAAAGAAGAAAAAATCCAAACAAATAGACAAACAGTGTGTGTTTTACTACTAGTAACAACAATAATAATACTTTTGAGAATTAATTGGAAAGAAAAGTAGGCATTAATTAAATGAAGAGAAGACAACAGAGTTTGGAAAGAAAACGAACATGTGAATGGGAGCTTGGAATTTCGTAGCCGAGAAAGAAAAATGAAGGTTGTCTCATTGTGCAATCCTCCTCAATTAATTTTTTTTTTTTCTTTTCTAAAGTTCATGGGTTTGGGTAGTCTTTACCTTCAGTTAAATTTTGTTGTCTGAAATTTATGGAGTTTACGTAGTCTTTTTAACCCAATTAATTTTTTATTTATCTAAAATTTAAGTAATTTTAACCCAATCTTTTAATTTGGTTAATTTTTTTTTTTTTTTTTTTTTGAAGTTCATTATATGAATGTCTGTAATGTTATTTCTCATAAATCAAATCAAGTTTTCACAGACACCAATCAATTGTTATTGCGCTTCAAGTGTTTCAGTTGAGTTGGGTTTAGTTCTCCAATGATAAAACATGGACAAGGTAGATTTGGGCCAATTCCAATATTGGGCCTCTTTGTCTTTCAAATGTATTTCTTCTGAATTGCTACGTTCACACCTTACTTTTACAAACATCATCCCAAATTCTCTATGCATGTGTCTTTAATTCACTTTACCTTTTTTATTACCCAAAATTTAATGGAAAATACTTTTTATTTTGAATTTGAAATAAGATACAAAATCAAAAGGATTTTGGACCCAAAAAAAAAGGGTTAACAAAGTACTGGTGACCATTTCTGTTTCCATTTCTAGAAAAAAAATGAAAAATAACAATAAAAACATATTCGGTCAAATTTTTAGAAATACTTTTAAAATGTAGCTGAAAATAAGAAAAGAAAAAGACTTATTTAATATTTTCTACTCAAAATAATGAAACTAGATGTAATTTTAAACATTTCCTAATATTTTTTTCAATTTTCAAAATTTAGAAATAAAAACAAGTTTTGAAAAATGAAAACAGTAATTATTTTTTAAAATATTACCTTAACAACCTTATTTCTAATTAACACATTTTTCTTTTAAAATCTTTCATCTATCCTTATTTTTATATTTTTGAAATCAATATAAAGAGTATAGAAAAAAATATTATAAGAAAATCAAAATCAAAGCAAATAGTTAAATTGAACATATATATATATATATATATATGAAAAAGAATGATACCCTAGTCAAATAATTAAAAATAAAATATTTTCTTAGAAAGTATAATATTTTAATGTTATTAATGTATTTCTTTATTATATTTATATTTATTATTTAATGATCATGCATAAAATATTTGTTCAGTTTATGTTTTACATTTTTTTTATAAGCATGTTATTAGACCCAATGGAAAGTTATTTTAAAACATACTAACTATTAAGGGTCCGTTTATTTAAGGTATAATTGAAATTGAATTTGGTGGAATTGTTTCTAAGTAGAATTAGTTCAGGTAAAAACTACTTTTTATTGCTTCTAATAGAATAAATTTTTACAAAATGAAAATTTATTTATTGTAGGAAAACATAGGAGATAAACATGAATTCATTTATAAAGAATTAATTTTTGTTGACCAAACAAAATATATATTGCGGATCCAGAAAATTTAGCCAAACACACTCTAACTTTTACTCTCACATTTTTTTTCCTGTACCATCTCTTTTAATCATTTGGCTTCTTTTCAAAGAAGAAATCCTTTAACTTTTTCTCAAGCAAACAAAATTTAAAATCATATTTAAAACATTAAAATCTGATCAAATATAGTTCAATTTCACAAAAAAACATTTTATATTTAATATTCCTAAGGATAAATTTAATTAAAATACGCTAACATTATAAAAAAAAATTAACTATTTCTTTTTATTTTAATATAAAATGTCCACTTTTATAATAATCTATTAGAATGTTAGAAGTCACGTCAAAGTAATTTTTAGCAGGTTAGAAAGTATATTACAGAAAAGTATCATTCTTTAAAATGTAATTTTTGACTATGTTAAATATTTAAAAAGAAAGTTTCACTTATATTAAACGATTTAATCTGTGCTTATAATTCCACAAATATTATTCTAAGTTTCTCAGCATATTCCATTCTATTTTGAAAAACTGGTTGGAGTTGGCAAAAATTAAGGCCAGATAGAGATTTGGTGGAGTAAGGACCAGAAAATCCCTATCCCTTCACAAATTATTAATGGAGAAAACAAAATAAAACAAAACATGTTTCATTTTTATATGTTGGCATCATCAAAAGTCAAAACTATAACGGTCTTGTCTTTCAGTTAAGTTGCTGCTATTGATATGGCCATTCTAGCTTTTTCATGGCTCTGCATGCTGTTTCCATTCACAATTTCTTCACTGTTCTTCTTCTAACTCTGCATCTCCATCATTCCTTGCTTCAAGGAGGTTCCAGTCATGCCCTTCAACAAGAAAATCTCTCAAATTGAACTGTAGTTCAAGTGGCAACAATAATGGTGACCAAGTAAGCTTTTTGTGTTAATGGGGTCTCTCAACTTTGTTTCATGAAACTTTCTTTCAAACTGTTTGTTGGTTCTAGTGCAGGATTATCTTCTTGATGCTCCGGTTTCTGTTGGAGATGGATTCTCTTTCAGTGGAGGTAGTTTTTCCTAAAAAGGGTGGATCATGGTCCATGAGTGTGTTTGAATATTGTGAGGATATTCAACAAGATCACATGTTACATCACAGGCATATACTTTTTGTGATGACTATGAAATATTTGTTTGAATCTTGGGGTTTCATGTATTTGACAGGAAAATATTCAGATGGGCCTAGTCCAAGTGACGAATGGTTTAAGCAAGGGAAAAAGGTAACAATTAATTACTTTTCACCATTTTCTTTTTTTATTTTCCAATTGCTGTTAAAAGGGGGTTAAGAAATATTCTATAGTAATGTCATGCCTTTTATAGTTTATTGTGAATTGGTACCTTAAAAGAGTTATTATTTTGTTTATGGAAAAAAAATTGTTATCTATTCGTTCCTTTATGTAAAGTGTCATTATTTTGTCACTCTTTGCTGGACTGAAAGAAATGAGTGTAATGAAATCCTGATTTAGTAATTGATCAGACGACATTTTCATTGCTTTGGGATTAAATTGATGATGTGATCTTTAGAGAACGGAAGTGATGACATTTTGTTTAAGGGAGAGACTAATTGACGACAAAATCTTTTGAAGATCTAAGTGATTTGTATTTTTGAGTAATGAAAATAAGGGTTTAATCTTTGAATTAAAATATTGAAGTAATCTGTTGATTGCATGTGATATTCTGATATGAAGAAAATTATCAGTTTACCATTTCATCTTCATTTTCTTGAGGTTGCAATGTTGTACTTTTCAAGCCTTTTATGATTTTATTTATCCACTAGTTTTCTGATATATTACCAGGTTAAAGCCTATTCCATTTCTGGTGCTGGTGAAAAGGCTAAAGACCCAATTTTCGGACTTGCCGTGGGTGCTAGTTCTCAAGCTACTGGCGATCGTTTCAGGTAAACTAGATTTATCTTACATGTCCGATGATTTTTGGTTGTTTTGTTGAAGAATACAAGAGAATTTAAAAAAAGAAATGGGAAAACGATTAGCTGATATGTGACATGAATATGTGCTACATAAATAAGTAATGCTAATAAAAATATTTTAATTGTTAGGACTTGGGTTCAAGTAGAAATGAGAAATGGTATTATTCAAGGGATACTTAATAATATTTTGTGAATATGATTTTACATAATAGATGGTTTTGTGTTGAAAGCGGAAGTGCTGACAATCCTCCAGTGATACTAATCCATGGTTTCCCTTCACAGGTAAGTATTATTTATCAACAGTGTAAGTGGGGACCTCTAGAAATGTGTTATTGTATGAAAATTTACTGTTTTTCTTAGTTTTAAATCATAATGATATAAATGAATGACATTAGTTTTCTTATTTTTCATAATTTATTTTTTGTCCTATAGTTGTAATCCACGAGAAGCTTGTGTTCACAAACAATGATCTGATTTGAAATCTTTAAGAAATTGAATGGATGTTCATGACTGTATAGGCAAGTGAGTAAATTGTGACAGTTTTCAAAATTGTATGACTATGACATGGAATTTAAACATTGAAGTTTAGTTGTCGTTGCCGTAAAGCTGGCTTCAAAGGATCTGTAGCAAATACAGTGGCTATCTCAGGATGTTGAGCAGCAGATGAGGTAATTGTGATACTTACTGCAATTTGCTGTAATGGGATCAAACAGGGGTGTTGAAAAGCAAAAACCATCATGCCTTCTCCATCTTTTTCTTTCTTTTCTGGTCTAGTTCAGAGAGATAAAGCTATAGCTTAGGTCATCATAGAGTGATCTTGAAGGTGATTGTGGCAGGTTGATTGATTTCATCACTGGTTGATATCATGGGTTTTACAACATCATGTATATCTTAATTGATTACTTAGAGAATAAAAGATCTATTCTAATAAGAGTAATATAAAGCAAGAAAATGAAAACAGGGAAAAAATTACCTAAGGAAACTAATGACCTAGCTAAACTATGTAGGGAAGGTACTGAATACAGAATATTTACAGTGTGAACTGAACTGCTGAGCTATTTTTGGATAACTTACAAAATACTGAATCAGATTTAATTCAATAAATGTGACACAACAAGCATCACCAATGGAGTCAGCTTGAAAATATGACTGACAAGTAATATGGATACATTGACCTAAAGTAGCTGGTTGATTTAAAGATGATGTTTTGGGCTTTGGGTGATCAACATTCTGCTGTCAATGAATTTGGGGATAAAAAGACTTCAAACTCTTGTAAAGGGCTTTCTTTTTGTGCGTCACTGGGTAGTATAAGAGTGTTGTTAAGACCAGCTTAGAGAAATAGGGGTTGAGTGGACTGCTGATAAGAAAGGGTTGAGACTGAAACTCGCGCGTGATGTACTTGGATGTATGATGAAGAGAAGTTGGAAGTAAGTCACAGTTAGGGCGAAAGGTTGATATGCCTGAAAGTGGTGTTTCAAGTGAAATGACTAGTTGCCAGAGTTCTTTGTTTGCAACTTTACTTCGTTAATAACTATAATACATATTTAATCAGCTAACTTATTAACAGAGAATATATACATATTTCTTTCTCTTCGATTTTATATATATACATATTTCTCTCTTTTATATTTTATAATTAATTATCTAATTATCTGTGTATTATAATTGACTACTAAATATTTTTCTTTTGCTCGAGACAGGAAATATATGTTTTTAGGTCTTGATGTTCTTTGGCTTGTATATGTGTTTTTGTGTCACAACCTTTTTTATGGTCATGTCATGGGTTTTCCCCTAGCCCACTGGATTAGAGATTAAGATGACCACTGACCTGATCCAATGGGCTTGAGACCAATCTTGCTTAGGTTAAAGACAAATCTTACTTTTTACACTAGGGTGGGAATTGAACACATGTTTTCCACTAAATAGATTGTCTTCACCATGCGTAAATGTTAGAATAATAGTCTGATTCTTAGCTAAGTATTTTGGATTTACTAACATATTTTAGAATATTAATAGTTATAGCTGTTGATTAACGCGCAATTAGTCCTTAATTAGATCTTGTGCTTGAAGAACTCACAACATACAAAAAATGGACTGCATAAACATAAGGACAGTGTGTTTCAACAATAATCAATGTGTTTTTTTGACTTACATATAGTTGGAGATGTTAATATTAAAATCTGTTATTATCTATTTTTATTTTTTATTTTTTATATATATCTTTAAGGTTCAAAGATTTAAAAATGAATTTATTGGGTCATTTTTCAAATAAAAAGAGAAGAGATTATTGAAATCTAATTGTTAACCATGTTATTATTTTTTCCTACAAGAGATAATGTACTAATTGTTAGTGTTTTTTGTTTTTATTTTAACTTTTTTGGTATCAAGTTTAAATATTCATCAAATGAATATAATTATATATTCATTTATTTTTTTAAAAAAAAATTAACTATATATTAAATTTATTATATATACAATATACCTAAAATATTTTTAATTTTGCCCTCCTAAACAAAGTTTCGCCTTAGTGAATAGGAATGATTTTAAAGAACAATATTTACTGAGCCCACGACAAAAGGAATTTGAAAGAGTATTAAAGACAATTTTATTCGAATTAAATAAAATTATTATAAACATCAAATATAGGTCAATGAAATAATAAAACAAGCAAATATGATCTTTGTACTTGATGCAATCAGGGTCCACATTCCTTAAGATGATAGTGAATCTCTAAGTAGGGAATAGTGCTTCTAGGTGACACTTATAATGACAAACTAATACGAATATTTAAATGCACAAATAATGAATACGCAAGACAAGAACCCTATTTTATATAGGACGTCAATTATATGAAATTGAAAGAAATTAAATAACACAAGGAAAAAAGGTAAGATGATTATCAAGATGCAGATAAATTGAAGATTATAAAGATGCAGATAAATTGAAGATTATAACGCCACATTAAGCTAATGGAGAAGATTGTAAGTTACACACATGCACTGTGATGCAACAAACAGCACATTATTTTATCGAATAATTGGTTATTTGTTATCATGGAACTGTGTAGAAATATTTGGAAGCATAATCCGTAAAGATACCATAGATGCCACACTTAACCCTACCCTGTGTGAGCATTAAAAATAACCTAGTCAAAGTATATCTGATGGATTTTAAATTACAGTCCCGTGAAATGTGACCAAAGTTGCTTTCCATGTTATAGTTGCTTTCCATGTTTAACAAGCAGTAGATAACATTATATACATTCTGGCGGTGAAAATTTGGCATAGTATGTATTAAGCATTGGAATTGACCCTTGTTACTATCATTGTACAGTAACAAAAAAACAAAAAAAAACACATTATATACATCCACATGGAACCAGCGCAAGGAGAATATCTTGACTACAATAAGGAACATTACAGAATCATGTCCAACCCTTACATTAAACGAGAATCTATATCTAGACTGAGAGGCGTGGCCATCATAGTCAAGAAGGGACCAACAGGGAAAATTTCACTCACATGTCAAGGCAAGTATTGATACAACAAAATTTACAAGAGTTATCAAAGATTACTGTGATACCTATGGTTGGTCTTGTGTCTAGCATTGGAAATAAGTCAAGCTAGACAGAGGCCAAGATCCAAAACATCACATGCGATGACATTGCTGTAAGAACCCAGGTCATAAAAGCCATGGCTACAGAAATCTGGTACCTGTTGCAATCAAGATGCTTAACTTTCACGCACATATTCAGGTCTCTTGCGTATAATACTACAATTCCTGCTGATGAGCATGCAGCTGCCAGTGATAAAGCGGCTGTTACCTGCATTTCTTCAGAATATAAAAGACTTGCCATAGAAGAAAAAGGAGATATTCATTCCAATCCCATAATTATTATAAAATAAAATTCAGAAATTGAAACTCAGACTTGTCAATACTTGACCAGAGTTTTTAAATTTCACCAAGTACCAATAAAAAGATAAACCAAATAGAGAAGTACTATCCTGCATTAGTACATGGTTAAGGAGCAACAGTTGTTCAACTTTAAAATTTGACATTTTCCTTTCCAAGAAAATTATGCTTACATACCCAACAGTAACACAAAGTTGTAATTGGTATGTATTCATTAGTTTATTAGTTGCTGTTTGAAAATAGAAGCTCATAGAAAAAATTAGGATGCATAGACATTCAAACTTTGGAAGTTGCTCTAACTGCATGTTTTTGTGGGTATCTCAATTATTTAGTAAGTAATAACTACCAGCCATAAAATTGAATTCATGTAAGTGATGATTATGTTTAAGCATGTTTTTGTCTGAATTTATTTTTCCATGCCAAAATGGAAAAGATATAAAAAAAAAAAAAAAAAAAAAGATAAGGAAAGTGTTATGATTATTACCCAATCACCTACAACAAACAGGCTGACAAGAATTGGATTTTGTAAGTCTCTCTTTCTCCTCAATGCATAAATATCAAGACATGCAAGTCCAAAGCTCCAGAGCACTTGAAGTCCCATTGATGCAATTAAATAGCTGAAAGTGAAAAGTGCCAGATTTATGTTCACAAGAAAAAAGATCAATATATTTAAGCCAAAAAATAAAGAAAGGAGACACAAAATGCCCATGACAGACACAGAAAAAGAACATTAGCATCTTGCTCGACAAAGTAGTCCTTTTGCTAAATGTAACCAAACTATTCTGGAAGGACTGGAGGAGAAAGGTATCAATTCATCTTATTCCCCTTAGACCAGAAGAGCTGTTTGAATTCTTGAATCTCAAGGGTTAAGGCTAGAGTTTTACACCCATTCATGGCCAAATTTCAAAAATAATCAACTAAGCATATAAATGTAATAAATCATCTGTGACACACCCCAACAGCCAAGAGATGCAGGGGCAGTATAGAGAAATGAACCCTTTCAAATATACATATAGGAGGAGAGGAAAGAAAAATAATTGAATAAAGAGTGAGAGCACCATGAATCTAGGGGTTGGTTACAGGAGAGAGATATAAATAGAAAGTAAGTAGCATTTATTGAGAGGAGGAAAAAAGTAGTGGAGTGAAATTGGAGGAGAGAATTGGCCTCTAGAAAGCCAAGTACTCATGCTGTACTCTTTTTTCACACACCTTGGTTAATCAATACACATTTGTTTATATTCACTACTCTACATTGTTTGGTTCTGTTACATGATACGGTTAAGAACCTTACATCATCACCATACCATTAGCATTTGGAACAAAACAAAACAATGTATTGAACATCTAGAGCAAATAAGAATGTAGACATTTTCAAGGGTATACCTATATTTGGTGAGAACAACACTGTACCAATTGAAATAAAAAAGCACATCATGCATAATCTAATCATGATCAAGATCAGATTTAAAGATGACAATGAGAGTCAGTCCCAGTTCACCACAGCCCTCCCTGGTGGAGTGGAACTTCAAGGGACTAAAAAGCTCTCTTGGTTACATGTTAAACAGATTTAAAAATTTTATCCAGCCCACCCTGTTTACTGTGTTCAATGAGCTGGTCCATTAGCTGATTCATGAAGAGCCGACATTTTGATAAAAATGCGCAGCAGCCTGAACTCATGTCCCATTGTTCAAAAATGTCATGCATGATCAAATTGAATCAGTTCATATTTTTCAAAACTCCAAATCAAGAATTGAATACCAGTTTTAATGTTTCAAAAACACACTAAATGAAGATAAGATTCACGAGACTTAAAACTGCAAAAAACCAACACACGGAAATAGTGAATTTAAAAAATCTTACACTCTTTTTGTGTGTTTTGAAACATTAAAACAGGTATTCAATTTATTTCAAAAAATATGAATTGATTAATTGGTCAAATGCCATGGATTTTATTGATTTTAATGTACAAATCCTATCAAATTGGTAGGAATGGTAACTATCAAATTGATTTGATTTCATTTAAATAAACTATTTTACCCATATTAAGGGAAAAAAGAGTTTTTCCACGTCCAAGTCCAAGAGGGCATCTCCACATCTTTCAATTGAAAATTTCATTTTCACTCACTCCTCTATTTGTCTGCTACCACCACTTAGGCCCTTACATCCAAGTGGGGCACCATAGTCACTATCTGATTTCCAGATACTAAAGACCAAAGTTCCAAAACGCAGTTCAAATCATAAATATTTTTGAAGTATATTCGACTGTGACTGTATGTATCCGCCATATTTATCCACAGTCTTTTGCAATATCAATTATTATGAAAAGACTACAACTTATGACATGTTTACATGAACTTCTCCATGGACACTAATAGGAGAAAAAATAAGAAAGAAAATTAAAAAATCCATTTTTTCATAAGTTAAAATTAGTTTATGAACAAGTAAAAAATCAATTTTTGAGAGCTTCTGAAAATTAACTTATTTCAATAAGCTAATTTTAGATTATCAAATTTCTTTTTTCCTTTTAATTTTCAAGTCCTCACAAAGAAATTTTCCGAAATAGACCATCAGCATTTTCTGGAAACAAACCCCCAAAAAATAGATTCACAGGTAACCTTCCCCCAAAGCCTTTTTCCAATGAAATACCAATCTTCCTCTCCATCCAAAAACGCCCTAAATTAGAAACCCCAGACAACAACAAAAAAAAAAATAAAATAAACAAAAAAGTATCAAAATTGATTAAACTTAATCAATAAAAAAGAGAGATTAACAGGTGACCTTCTCCCAAAGGTCCCTTATTTTCATTTTTCCAAATATCCCTCAATCTAGAAGTGAAACATGCAACCTTCCCCCCTATAAAAAAAAAAAATCCTAAAAAGCGAAACCTTGAAAAAAGACAGCATAAAAAATAATTAACTTAATTAATTTATTTAGTGAAAAAAGAAATTACCAGAAAGC
Source organism: Hylodesmum podocarpum (assembly GCA_026586105.1). Taxonomy (NCBI): domain Eukaryota; kingdom Viridiplantae; phylum Streptophyta; class Magnoliopsida; order Fabales; family Fabaceae; genus Hylodesmum; species Hylodesmum podocarpum. The sequence goes on from JALJEV010001371.1 coordinate 6,656,779, forward strand.
GGTGTAGCTGGAGAAGCCTAAAGCTGTGACCATAAGGGCAATTGAAGCGGCACCGAATGCGCATTGCCCAAACCTCAACAGAAAACCGCTAATCGTACCGGGCCCACCCAACAGTCGTCTCATCATCCCCCTTCTTCTGTTCCTTTAAAAAAAAAATAGAAAGGAAACCTAAACCCTAATTTTCAGCAGGTTTTCATTTGAGGAGATTTGTTCTGTTCCCTGCTGGATTGGGTAATGTGAAAGTGAAAACAAATTTGAGACAGAGAAAAAGAATGTTAATAGAAAGGGTAGAGTTTGAGGAAGATCACTTTTGGGTAGTGGCAGTGGCAATAGCTAATGAAATTCTTTGGGTAAAGTTGGTGAGATGATGTTTGATGCTTGGTCACTGTTTTTTTATAAATCTTAAAAAGATAACACTTTTAATTTATAAAGTCTAAAAAAAAAAATTATGGAATTTTAGTTATTAAATGAATAATTAAAAAAATACTAAGTAAATAGTTGTAACTTGTAATGATAAACAGGACTAAACTGTGATTTATAAACATTTTTGCAAGCTCCTTTGTTATGATGAAAAAGACTGTATTGAAGAAATTTTTAAAAGAATATTTTTTATAACAAAAATATTCTCAAAAGAATCCTAAAATGCAAATTTAATTATAAGGAACGGAATGAGTGAATTATATTTAAATAAAATTATAAAAGAAAAATTGAAAATCAAGTTAAAGATACAATGAACCGCAATTTGTTACGAATGTTTATTGAGAGAGTTGAAAGATCCTAGGTGTAAAACCAAGAATTTTTTTATCATCCGGAAAAACATAATAAAACGTAATATAATATAATTTTTATTTAATAAAATTTATCATTATTCAAATTAAATATTTTTCTTATTAAATGTCATTTATCATGGATATTAAAATTTATTAATTAAATATTATCTTTTATTAAATTATTTTTGTCTTTTATAATAAAATGAAGTTTTTGTGTTAACTAGATAACTAATCAATTAAAGGATGTACAAAATGATTTGTAACTATTATATTTAAAATAATTTTGTTTGAAATAAAGATTTTGTTTAGTACTTAAGAATTTTTGAAAAATGTTATTTATTTATTTCTTTCGAGTTTTTTAATTCTCTTTAATATTTAATAAGTATGAATAGTTATTTTTGGAATTAGAGTTGTTATGAGATAATATTAATAGAAAAAACTTTTTAAAGAGTGATATTTTTTTTTTTCAGTTTTAAAAATTATTGTATTTTTTTTTTTAATTTTGCTTCAAAGAATGTCATGGCATTTTTAGTATTAGTTTTCTAATCACAACAAATCTAATATTTTATAAAGGATTAAATGTAGATATTACTGAAAGATAAATTTCTTTATCAAAATATTTATCAAGAGTTTGAATTTTATTTTTTTGCACTTGAATACTAGATAAATATGTTAAAAGTAAGAGTACTTCTTTTGAATAAATATTTCAAAATATAGCTAGCTCATATTTCTTTTGGATAAAGATATATATTCATGTATTTTCTTTAAATGAATATATCTAATAGAACACGTTGACGTTGTTTCTCTTATTAGATGATTCATGAGTTTTAAATGAATATATAATTCTTTTATTTATTGGGTGATGGTTTGGTTTATATGACATTGAATGTTAAGTAATTAGAACTTAATCATAATTACTTATGTCTTTGTTATTATCTAAACTTTTCGTTTATTGTCGAATTGAAGAGTTAATGACTTAATATTTTAAGTTCCAACAATAAAAAAGATGACAAAACTCTCAATAATTTTGATTAAGAGTTAAAAATCACAGTACATAATAATAGCTTAAAACATTGATTAAAAATGTATTTGACATTGGACACTAAGAAATGTATCATAAAGAAAATTCACACATAAACTAGGCTTCCCCAATACTCATATATCATTAGAGCAAAAATATGAGGTTATCAAAGTAGAGAATAATCAAAAGTAGAGCATTATGTGATTGTTCAGAAAAACTAATAAAGAGTAATATTAGAGCAAACAATTAAAGAGAATAGTATTAGAGCAATTTTAAACACACAAAAAAAATGTTTTAGAGTATACTCACAAATACATATGCTCATAATCAAAATGCTTTCATCCCTCTTTCTGTCACCAACAAAAGGAAAAATGACCTCATCACTTAGAGTTATCTTGAGACTTGCCATCAGTGGAATGTCTCGGAGAAGGGTGCAATGGCAGCTATAATGGTGGTGGTGGTTGTGGTTAAGGTGGAGGTAGAAGCAACAAAATTGAGGCAATCAACTAAGAGAGTTCATGCTTTGGAGGACAAGAACAACCTTCTTGATTAGTTGTTCTTCTAATTTGGCTTCAAAGCGAGCCTCAAATCTAGTTTCCATCCTTGCCTCAAGTCTAGCTCCAAAGCTTGAGCAAAATCTTCCAAATTGAACAGTCAAAAGATTGCAGAAACAAAAGAAGCTAAATGTAGAGAGAGGATTGGATTAGATTAAGATGTGGAGTAAGCCTCATGGATACAATAATGTGTTAGATTGAAGAAGATGGATCAAGCTTGACGAGCATCTCTGCCTGGAATTTCCACATGTGTTAAAATTAAGTCTTTAATCTCTTGTAATTACTTAAATCAAAGTGTCCATATGTGTCTTAACTAGAGAATTAGATTGATAAACAACCTAGCTTGCATAAATGAATTTTGCATAAGTAACCTTAAAAATTGTTTCAGCATGTAAGTTAGAACTCATATATGACATACTAAAGCTTAAACACTTAAAAAAAAAACATAACTAGCTGAATTAGTTGATTACATTAGTTGGTAATCGATTATAATTACTTAGGTCATATAATTGAATTTTAAAGCTTTTGGAGTAATTAATTATGAGAAACATGTAATTAATTATTGTAGGGAAAAACTTAATTCGAGTCTATTGGAATAATTACCGTAGTGTGTTTTATGTATAAGGAAGTTTGAGTTTGAGTTTTCTCTATTATCTTTTAAAATAATAGTGTTTCCCCTTTTATAGAACACAAATTTAATTACTAGTAATCGATTATCTTACCCTAATAATCAATTATTTCGATCAAGTAATTGATTACAGTATTCATGTAATCAATTAAATTGTTGTTAAGCTTCATGTATTTTAAACAACAATCAATGTAATCGATTACACCAAGCTTGTAATTTCAAAGAAGTGAAAGGACAATATATTTAACAATCTGCATATGATGATCAAATCACTTACTCAAGTATAAGATTTCAAAAGAACTTTTATTATTCTTGTGCCTTGATCATTTATTGAATCATTGTTTACAAGACGTCTTTGTAATATGAAGATAACATATCATTCACTGCATCTTTCATATGGTCAGGCTGTTATCTCTCTAATTCTTTAATAATCTTTTGTTTGCTTTTTTTATTCTATAGAAAACATAGTTTAGTGTTATTCATACAATACTAGGATAGGTTTTCCTAGTCTAAAAAGTTAAGGGAATTGTAGATTTCTTATAACTTGGGCCATTAGAGGATTTATAGTGTTTAGAAGTCTTTCATCTTTTTTGGGTTTGAGTGGAGTGACTGAAAATTATATGTAAAACTTTTGTTTCTATGGTTGGATCCATTACCTTGTTGGGTAATTGGAAAAGTGGATGTTGATAGGTGAACCACTATAAATCTTTTACATTTTCTCTTACTTCATTACACTCTCCTTTATTAGTTGATTTAATGATCATTAATTTTGTTATTACTAATAAGTTTGTTGAGTGTATCTTATTCAATTTGTGCTTTGAAGATTGTAAATGTTCAAGTTCAAAATCATATAAACTTTAATACAATTTTGAAAATCCAAGGAAGTAAAAAACATATTTTTTCAAAATTGATTTGAAAAGATCCAAATTCTAATAATTGCTAAATCTTTTAAGACACCAATTCAACCCCTTTCCATTCTCGGTGTGTTTGTAATCATATTAACATTACATAATTGGTATAAAGAGTACATTTTTATAAGTTATTCAAGATCAAATCACAAAGTGTGTCAAAATGAATGCAAAATATATCACTAAGGAAGGGACTTCCTTGAATAGGTCACCACTATTTGAAAGTGAAAAGTTTAGATTTTGGCAAAGTAGAATGCAAATCTTTATTCAAATAGTTGACCTTGGAGCTTGGAATGTTTACTAAATGGACCTTACATCCCCATGAAGATTGTAGATGACAAGGAAGTTGAAATTGAGTGGGATAACATGATAGAGAATCAAAGAAGAAGGGTACAGTATAATCTAAAGGCCAAGAACATGATAACATTCAACTTATCTTCTGACAAGTTCTTATGAAATGTAAGATGTAAGAGTGTCAAGACATACAAGACATGCTTGAAGTAACTCGTGAGGAAATAGAAGATGTAGGAAGATCATGCGAGCATGCTCTTGTCCATGAGTATGAGATGATCAAGACAGGTCAAGGAAAGAACATTTCTCAATTTCAAATAAGATTCACACATACCATAAATCATTTGCTTAGATTAGGAAGACATTTGATGTTGATGAGTTGAATATGAAGTCCTAAATTCTATCTAATTTTAATTTATTTAAATGAAAAATAGGGCCATATTTTATTTTTTCTTAGAAGGTGCATTGATGAAATAGGAATTAAATATAAGGATAATCACATAAAGGAAGATATAGGTAAAAAGTCCAAAATATGCCATTTCAGTTGACTTTTTACTGAAATGAACCAAGTTACAAATTATTTACAAAAATGATGTTGTCTGGGTCACGTGACACTTTCGACATTGGTTTTGAGCTAACCGATGTAAAATATCAAACTTTTGATATCGGTTGTTCATTTAAACTATGTAAAAAACGTTCTTTTTCATTCATTTACATCGGTTAGATGAACAACCGATGAAGAAAATTTCATATTTTACATCAGTTAGTTCAGAAACCGATATAGGAAATGTCACATGGACCAAACAACACTATTTTTGTAAATATTTTGTAACTAGGTCCATTTCAGTAAAAAGTTAACCAAAATGACCTATTTTGGACATTTTGCCGAAGATATATAATTAGTAAATTGACATAAGCGTATATATAAGTATTTATATCTAAAAATGGTCAGGTGGCACAATTTTAGATACATATTATGTGAAATCCCTTCAAAATATACAAATATATGCATCAAAAGGCGAGGCTAGCACCTAAACCTCCCTACTATTAAAATGTCTATACATGAGCCTAGAAAACATAAACTATGTTGTAGGCTACCTAGAATATATAAACACTTATAACCTAGGCTCAAAGCACGTCTATCTTAATAAGTCCTACAATAGCCATAAATATCTACAACTATCAAAATAACTCCTTGGAAGAGATATCTGACAACACAATCACATAACTATTCTCACTCAGACCATCATCATCAATTGAAGAATCTAGAACTATGACCTCTGAAACTGGCACTTCTGGTGCATGAGGAACTGGTGCATTTGGTTTTAGGTTTGCTAGTGGGTTTGACATAAGCTCAAGGAATGGTGATAATGATAACCTAAGAGACTAACTTCCTAAACACTCCTTCACTTGGATTCTTTTCCACGTCATTTTAAATTCTTTATTAAAATATTAGACGATAATAGAAAGCTAACATTAGATTTGCATGACTTCATCATTGGCCACACTCTCCTTCCATAAAGGATACATGTAACCCGTATAATAAAATTTCTAGAATATATATAAAATTAAACTTATAAATAAATGACTGTATAAAATTTTTACGCTCTCAAAATTTAAACTTTGAATTCTATACATTAAGAGATAAATTATTAACAAAATAAATTTTTTGTCCTATAAATTATAAATATCATACGAGAAATAATTAATTTTCGTTGATTAAAATTACTATAGTAAAATTATATATGTAAGTGTTTAACATAAATGCACACTCAAGTCAAACTATCGTTTAATTAATTTCAAAAACTAAAATAATCTCATATGTAAAGATTAAGGTTTTACTTAAAGTAGTAATTTTTAAATTCTTGATATTATTGGGAAAACTCATAAAATTAAGATTTACTAATTGATTATTTTTCAATTTCTTTTCAATAATATTATTCAAAATTATTTAAATTAAAATATATAAATTTAAAACAAATAAAATAATGTAATAAACATTTTAATCATGCACAAGTTATTTTAAATATTGATAAAAATTACCATGGTCTGTTCCGTATCAAATGTAGCATACTAGTTAAGTAAAAAACGGAAAATTTCGTTTTCAAGGCTGCGGTGCTGGATACTGGATAGAGACAATGACTCAAACACAGACCAGATCTTATCTTCTTTGTATTTTTTATCAACTTCATTTTTTGGAACTAAACAAAGTTATTGCATCGTTCATCCCAATTATAAAATACATTACCAGTAATGTAAAAAATATTTTATTTATAACATCAAATATAAAAAGATACACGCATCACCAGCAGTAAAAAAAAATAAAAAAAATAAAAAACTCCTGTGGCATAATCATTGGTAGAACAACTCGTAGCTTAGTTTCTGTACATGTATTTTGCAACATGTGCTTGTTTTCTTTTTCTGATTAATAAACGTGGCTAGCTTACTAAGTGTCAATCTAGTTCTAAGTCACGTGATTGTTCCTCTAGCTTTATGAAAAAAATTTATTAAAAATAAATATTTATCACGAGAATCATATTATTTTAGTAAATTTATTTATATAAGTAATATTTATGTTACCATTAACATGGATAAGGAGAGTATTATTGTATCTTTCCATAAATGCACTGCACATAGCAAAGTTCGAAACTTTGGTACTTGTTGACATACCCAACTTACCTTTCAGAAGTTGAAGTGAGAAGAGAAGGGTTTGATCAAATTCAAGTTCAAATTTGTTTTGGGGTGTTATTGTTTCTCACATAATCATTAAACATGGTAACAAAGTTTGGAAGATTGGTCTCTATGGTTTCCAAGAGGGGATTTTCAACCAGCATTCAAAAGGGTGCTTCTGAAGAAGGTGTCAAATCTGTAAACCTTTGTTCTGCAATTAATCAGGCTCTCCAAATTGCCTTGGACTCTGATCCCCGGTTAGTCTTTCAATTTTATCAATGAGATATATGTAAAGAGAGCGTGAGAGGTGAAAGGAGTAAATCTTTGATCATATGATTTTTATGATTGTTTTTATTGGTTTCAATATTAATCATTCATTTCAATTTATATACCTGAAATTTTAATTGGTTTTAATTCTCTTATGATTTGAATTTTTCCTTGTCTGCTGGATTTTTATGTTTTTTTCTTTAAAGTTAATGTAACTTATAAATCATATCAGGTGATGAAATGGTTTTGAAAAATGTCTTTAAGTTTTAAGAACCTTCATTCATATTGTTTGTATCATTAGCATTGTTTCCCTTTTGGACTGAAAGGTGATTTGGAAGTTCCAATTGTGAAATTAGAGAAAAAGATAAGTTAAAGTGGGAGACTGCGGGAAAGAAACATCGGCTTGTAAATCTAACAGCATTTCTAGAAACGTTCAATTCCCTGAGTTATTTATTTTTTTTTCCCGTAAAACTTAATATTTACTTCAGATTATGGCCTTCTGTTAAGGAAGTGACTATCTAGGTTCTGTGTAGGATTCAGTAGTGAAGGCTATAAGTAGTTGGTGGTAACTCCCAAGTCTCAAATCCCTTTTGTGGAATACTATTTTGAGACTTAATAGAAATCATGAATTGAGAAATGTAATATAAGTATAAACCAAACTTTGTTCACAAAGGTTGCTGGTCAAAGCTTTGTATTTCAGCACCAAAGTAAATAAACACTATTAAAGTATTATTCATAAACTCTATCAAAGTAAATAAGCTCTGTATGATTCTATTTCTTTATTTTCAATTCAATTGACAAACTGACATTGACATAAAGTTTGTGTTACCTGCCCTACTTTAAATTTCTATCAGTGGCACTCTGTTTCAGCACCTGAATGAGCAAACTCTATTCAAGAATTGTTCATATATTATATATCGCAATGGAGCATTGTCATGTTTGAAATATTGACAAATTGAGTTTCATTGTAACATGTCACACCTTGAATTTCTATCAGTTGTATTGTAATATTGTGAGTTGTTTGTATAACGTAACCATCCTGTGTACATCTTCTCTTGCACTACACCGCAGATCTTATGTTTTTGGAGAGGATGTAAGCTTTGGTGGTGTCTTCCGTTGCACAACTGGATTAGCAGACCAATTTGGTAAAAAGAGGGTTTTCAACACTCCTCTCTGTGAGCAGGTATTTATTTTTATGTATTTCAAATTGCCTCCGTGCATTCTCTTTTCCTTCTGTCTTCCCATTCTCCCTTGTAAATATAATAGTTAAGAAGCGTGGTGGAAACATGATTCTAAAATCTCGCAAATCAGAAGTAAATTCTAGGAAGGACATCCAAGAGAAGGCATAAGATCTTTTTTGACACAAGAAGGGGGGAGAGAATCATAAAAGAGGATTTTCTAGAACATGTTTTGATGGAATCTTTCTCTGAAATTGTACCTCAAGAATTTCATTGTGATTTTACGTATTGCTTCTTTTTATGCAAAGGATCTTTTCTAATTATTTCTGTAACCTGTATATCCTAAGAATTGACATAAAATTTTTACACTGAAATGCTACTCACAGGGTATTGTCGGTTTTGGCATTGGTCTAGCAGCTATGGTGAGTCTGAGGTTAAAATAACTCATTTCTTGTTTTATGATCAAACCTTACTACAGTCAGAAACATTTAAGCTATTATATTTTACCTGGCAGGGAAACCGAGCCATAGCAGAAATCCAGTTTGCAGATTACATTTTCCCTGCTTTTGACCAGGCAAGCTCCCTTCCCATAGCTTGGTTTTGTCAAAGCCTTGGTTTACCACTTAGTTACCAGTTTTGGTTTGCAGATTGTCAATGAAGCTGCTAAATTCAGGTACCGGAGTGGAAACCAATTTAATTGTGGTGGTAAATATCTTTCACTGCTTCATTATTGAAGTTTGGCTTATCTATATTTTCACATGTTGCATCAAAAGTGTTTATAAATTTGTTTAGGTCTAACAATTCGAACACCTTATGGAGCTGTGGGTCATGGTGGGCATTACCACTCTCAATCCCCTGAGGCTTTCTTCTGTCATGTTCCTGGTATCAAAGTATGGTGCTTTCATATGGACTTCAGTATGTTCATTAGAACCTTATTATTTTTATAATGGTTAGAGGGACTGTAATGATATTAAATCATTGCAAAAGAGCTGAAGACTAAGTTCTTAGATCGCTGTAATATCTAAAAGGGAAGGTGGAAGTTGTTGATGGATAATTTATAGAAATGACAAAATATATCAATCAAAACTGTTTTCTTATTATAGAAAAAGTGATTGAGTTGTTTTGTGACTAGCTGCATCAATACCAATGACCAGCTACCTAAAATTCTACCCTAGTTCCTTAGGGGTACGCATATTGGGTTCATTTGTATCAAGACAGGTGCATATATTTTGTGTACTCTACCTTAAGGAGGAGGTTTAATGTATATAATTCTACCAGGTTTTCTAGAATTTTGTTAGTTGAACTTGAAGCAGAATAGAACACTTTATCCACTCTGGCCTGATAGAACCACATTCCGTGGTGCATATATGTCTTGTACTCTTCATTATTTGATAAAAGCATATCTCTCACTATTTTTAGGAAAACCAATTTTCTTTTAATGTTCATTCTCTCTCTCTCTCTCTCTCTCTCCCTGTCTGTTTTTTTCTTTTTTTAACATTATTACATCTTCCCCAAATGTCTCAATAATGTTTCTACTATAGGTGGTCATCCCTCGAAGTCCACGACAAGCAAAAGGATTACTGCTATCTTCCATACGAGATCCAAACCCTGTAGTATTTTTCGAACCAAAGGTTGTATTCTACCATAATAACCTTGTTCAGCTATGTGCCTAGTATGCAACTTTTGCAATTTTAATCATGTGACTCTTGGCTTCAGTGGCTTTATCGTTTGGCTGTTGAAGAAGTACCGGAGAATGATTACATGCTGCCTTTATCTGAGGCTGAGGTACACCATATGTCACACTAAATAAAAGAAGGATCAGAAGTTTGCATAACATTATTGACACATTATTCTGCAAAACATTTAGTCTGATGAATATTAAAATGTGTGTATTCAGGTAATTCGGCAAGGAAGTGATATAACACTTGTTGGATGGGGAGCTCAATTATCTGCAATGGAACAAGCTTGTCTTGATGCTGAAAATGTAAGTGGCTGTTACATTGCAACTGAAACCTCTTAAAACATGTATTCTGCATCACACTACTTTTATTAACTTTTGGTTTTGGTGGAAAGTCATGGATGGAGTATTTCTCGTCATGCAACCATATACACTTAATAGGTAGAGTCAGTTTTACCACAAAGGAATGGTTCAAATTCAGTGATTAATAGGCCAGAACCTGATTGTGTTAGATATGGAAGGGAAACCAATTTGGTTCCATGTTCGATGTAAGATATTAGGACAAAAGTAGGATTGGGAATTGTGATCAAATTGCATAAAAAAATTAATTAGTTTATCATATTTAAATTATGTGTAATGGTTTATGATGTAATTTAGGCAGAATTTCATAACTGCAAATAAATTAGTTATACTTATCCAAAACATTTCGAAATAATGAACCATGAAAAATGAGGAGAAAATATGCAACAAATGATGAATGTATTATTTTATCTCATGTCAATGAACATAATTGCAAGTTTAATGAAGCTGAGTAGAATGCCAATTTGGATTAGGGGTATTCTATATTTTTCACAAATACACTGAAGGCAAGCAGGAAAATTATTAATTCAGTTCCACATTGCATGGAATCCATCCTTTGTTCAGGATTAAATTGAAGTTTTGAGTAATGTCGCTTGGATTAGAATCATCATTTTTTCTACCCTACCAAATAAAAGAAATAAAGAATCATCATTTCCATTAGAGGAACCCAGAATGTAGCTGTTTTCATATCACATATAGTAGTTATTGGTAGGCCCTTAGACAGTAGGAGGGCCCAAAAAGATAGGCCTAATGTGTGGAGAGTGTACTTGAGGAGGAATAGGAAATCTGTTAGGAATGATGAGATGGAGTAGAAAGGAAATGTGGGAAAGAGGACACAAGAGAATTCTATTGTAGGAGAGATTAGGGAGAGAGTAGGGCATAGAGGGATATCAGTTTGTCAGGAGGCCAGAGAAAATATCTTTCTCTGAGTGAGGAGCTGTGCGCTATGGGTAGTAGAGGAGTCTCTACTGCATTTTTACTGTTTTAACATCAATTATACTTGTTAGCCACTCATTCTCATTTACTTTACTGTTGTATTTGTGTATTTGTTATTTCTGGTTTGCATCAGTTATGATGAGATTTATGTTAGTAATTATTGTACTGTGTGATAAGGAGAAAGGGAGTTTAATATATTGATTAGTTAGTTAAAGGAGTTTAACTGATATAAATAGAGAAGGTTAGTAGGAGGCAAGTCAGTTTATCATTTGTAAATTGAGCATTAGCTCTCTGTGAAAGGATAAATGCTTTGTGATGGGGAAACCATTGGAGAAGAGCTTCTCTCCTGTTGCTTGTTCTTTTTCATCCCATTCAATAACATCTCTCTTTTCTTTTTTATTTAAATTCTGGGTTCCTATCATACTAACTCTTGTCTCATATGTAAGATCCTTTCAACCACGTCAAAAGTATTAAGAAATGTAGTTATTAAGTTACTGTTATTAAATTTATTAATAACTTCTGTACTTTTGTTTCTCCAAAATTACTCTTTAAAGTGTTAGAATTTTATTCTCTGAATTTCTTTCTACTCAATTAATTAATACTTCTCTACTTAAGGGCCGTTTTGTTAAAAAAACAAAAGTCAATGCATTAGACAATTTGAAGAGAACCTTATAAAAAAAACCAACACAAGTTTCTGAAAAAGTTCCAATAAAAAGGATCTAAGCAATATTATACTTGGACATGATTTTATTCATCTATATAACTACATAAATAGGGAGTCTAACAAAAACTAGTAAGAGCATCCCATTCATTGGCTCTCCTCTCTTTTTTCTACTCAGTATCAATTCATAAATTATGTGTTCACTCTAGATCAAAGGTCAAAGTCAGTCTTAAAAGGTTTGAATTACAATTTATCATTTATATGACAATATATTACCTGTATTTAATGAACTCAATTCATAACTAGAAATTATCTATATTTTATGTCTATTGAAATTTTAATGCTATTATGATTCTGCAGGAGGGAATTTCTTGTGAATTGATTGATCTGAAGACACTAATTCCTTGGGATAAGGAAACAGTAGAAGCCTCAGTTAAGAAGACGGGAAGATTGCTTGTGAGTTTACTGTTTATAGATAGAATAATAGTGTAACTTGTTTGGTATCACCTCACATGATTCATTATTTGTACTTTGTAGGTTAGTCATGAAGCTCCCATAACTGGAGGCTTTGGTGCTGAAATCTCCGCTTCCATTGTTGAGCGTTGCTTCTCAAGGGTATGCCTTAGTTGTTTCATCTTAACTTCCATATACAAATTAAGTATTTGGTATATAGGGCATAGTTTCGAACAAATTAACTTCCATATACAAATTATATATATTGCCTTCAAAATTAACTAATCCAACTGGGACATGTCTCACAAGTCACGCCCGTGTCTTTCTTTTGTGGCACAGTTAGAGGCACCTGTAGCAAGAATCTGTGGTCTGGACACTCCTTTTCCTTTGGTTTTTGAACCTTTCTACATGCCAACCAAAAATAAGGTAACTTGTTGGTTTAACTATTGTGCATGTGTAAAACTCTTAAAATAAGAACTTTCAATCATGATCATTGGATTAACAAACCTGGTGGGTTTTGATTGATTGATTATATAAGAGATGATTTAGCTTTTAAAATTAAAAAGAGATAATAAATTCAATCTTAACTGCAATTTTTTTTTTATTATTATAACTCAACTATTATGATTATATATATACACACACACGCACGCACCCTTCATGTTTAAGAACTACCTTTGACACACACAATCCTGTGACTCATTCATTGCAGATACTGGATGCAATTAAGTCAACTGTGAACTACTAATAGCTTAGTCACTGTATTTTCGGCCATGTATATGATCTTGATGTCGTCATTGAAATGATCGTGTTCATGACAAGTGTGATGTAGTATACTACTGGATGGAGTTATGAGATTATCCAAATATGAAATAAAAGATTAACAAATGAAGAATGGCGATGCAAATGTAATACTTCTTACTTTCTTTTGCGATGTGGTGTGTGCTTAGAAATGCAAAATATTTGAAGGGATTAACGGATGAGTAAATCTCCTATAATAACTGAGCGTTTTAACTGTAAAGTTTTTAGTTTTTTAATTTCTGACTACACGTCCTAAAATTCAAATTAGTTCTAATTTATATTTTAAATAATTCTCATGAAATGATTTATTTGTAAGTTCCAAATGGAAAATTTTTAAAATTTTTTCTCTAAACATGTAATTATATGATGAGTTTTAAAATTTCTATAGTTTTCTAAAAGACTTTTGTTAATATCAAAACATCTCTATAATAATTAATTTCAAGACTAATAACTTCATGCACACTTATTACATAAAAAAATTCAATTAAAATTAAATATAACCTTAATAACTATGGAAGTAATTAGTTAATAAATTAAGATTTTAGGAGGGTAGATAATTTGTTGCCCAATCTCACCTATCATAGGTTCAATCCACCTAATGTTAGATCAAATTTTAGATCAAATTTTTATATTTATTATAAAATGTAAAATAATTTTTTACTCGACCTAATTAAACCTATGGTGAGTTGAGCTAGCCCTTGAATTGTGACATGTTATGATAGTTGTAAATACAAATCCATAATATATATATATATATATATATATATATATATATATATATGTGTGTGTGTGTGTGTGAAAAAGCTATAAAGATCACTTAACAAAGATAAAAAGGGTTAAGTTATCAAAATTTAAGTCTACTCAAAAACCTATATAGAAGGGATAGAGGTCTATCTAGAAAATAGAAGGATTATAAGAACTATGACAAAAAAAAATTCAAAAGATGTAAAAGATCAATTGCTTATGATGGATTCAAGTCTTCAACTTCATCTACAAAATGACGTGCAGGAGCATGTGTAGTTTCTGGCCTCTTTGTGTATAGCAATTTTTCTTTGTAAACTTAGCTTACTTTTTGGGCTTATTAGCTTTAAACAGTGAGTGTTACAAAAGAAAGCAAAAGAGAAACAAAAACAAAAAAAAAAAAGGCAAAACAAAACAAAATACAAAAGGAAAGAAAAGATATAGAAAAATAGAAGAAAAAAAGTAGGAAATAGGTGCAAGTAGGCATTTAGAACAAGGTTGATGGAGTTTAAACTTTGAAACTAAAGATTGGGAAGACAAGTATAAGTGGTCTTTGTATTTCTCTCATTCAAGCCAGAGAATCATGCTTGAGCTAGAGAAAAGTAGTGCTTGTAGAATATTTTTCGATTATTTTCTTGCTTGAATGAAGTGTTCTCGTTACTTTGCTCAAGCGAGGACTCCCTTGATTTTCAAAAAAGTGTTCATTCGCTCGGGCAAAAAATGTAGGAAACAAAATATGATATTTTTGTCTAAGTAAGGACAAACTCACCTAAGCAAGAGCCAATTTTTAACATTTTTCTTAGCAAAAATCTTTTGTGGGTAATGAGATGTAAAATTTGAAATTAAAAAGTGGTGAATCATATTCACCCTATTTTGCACAAACACATTTCCTGTTCTCCTCTCCCATGAAACACATAGCCTAGGTGAAAAAGGCAAATCCACTTTAGAGTCTCATTGCTACAACTCTCATTCGTCTCTTTCCTTACATAACCACTTTTCTCGATTCCAGATCCCTCTTGCACATTCCTTTCCTTTCATGCTCAGAGTTAGTTATTTTGTTCTACATCTTCTTTTTCTTTCATGATTTGTTGTGGTCATTGATTATTTTCCATGAATTTGTACTGCTATTGTTTGCCCTGTCATGACGATTTGGGCACTAGATCTACTACCACCCTAATGTCACAGTGAAGAATTCCATAGTGACCAGAAAGAACTTGATGAGGTTTTGTTGTGAGAGTCAGTCTCCTGAGTTATGATGACTACAGAGTAATACCTGGTGAATTGTCTTTGTACGAACTAAGTCATTGGAGGGGTAACTAGGTAAGGAAATGTAGCCTTGATCGAGCTCAACTAGTCTTGACATACTACGGGGCATTATCTAGTTGGTGAGAGCTCATGTAGTGTCACAGCTCTACTCCCAACTCATTATCATGGACTCAAAAGTGTTGTAAGACCACCAAGTGATGGAAACTCAAAATAGCAATTGGTTAGTAGAATGAATAGACTAACTAGAGAGTAAATATTAAGATCAAGTGAGATCGATAGATAAGTTTCTGGAAGGACTTGTAGGTTTGAGATAAATGTTTTGAGATGTGATGTGCTTATATTTGATGTGTGCTAATGCTAGGATATTGTTTGTGTTCTTTTAGTGCTGCAAGAAGAAGGATTGTCCAACATCTTTTAGTTCTTTTATTGTAGTTTTGTGTAAACTAGAGTGAGGATAATCCAACTCCTTTTCTGACTATCAAATGAACTTACAAGTTTTCATCAGTTGCATGAAATGAAATGATTTTTGAATTTCATGCATTCTAAGTGTCAATGCATTCTAGGTGACACTTAGAAGTTTATAATTGGTTGAAGATTTAGATTTGGAAAAAAATAATTTCTTGTAATTTTCAGATTAAGAAATATTTTTTTTTTATAAAAATATTTAAAATGTGAATTAAACTAATTCGAGTTTTTATAGTATTATACTTTATTCTATAAAAATTAAATAATAAAATATAATAAAATCTAGGATCTATTATTTATATTATATTAATCTAGGATCTATTGAATAGAAACAATAAATTTATATATATATATATATATATATAATTTTAATACAACTTTTCCTTATAATTATTTCTAACACTCGAGAATTTGGGCGTTGCATTTATATTATGTTTTTATTTCTTTCAAATATGTTTCTTTATCTTAATTTCAAATATCATATACGACGATTATTAATTATTTTAAGTCTCAACTTTTAAAATGTATAAGCTTTTGTTTTCCAATAAAATCAATAGTAAAATACATTGTTTTGGCATCATGTCTAAATCAAATAAACAATTATACAGCTGACAAAGGAAATACTTTTTTTTGTGTGTGTTATTGATGATTGTATATGGTGTCATTGATCTATATTCTAAAATGGTGATAATTACGTAAAAATAATTTGAATATTGATTTCTCAATAGGAAAGAAAGATCGACAGCATAGGAGTAAATAGTTTCCAATCATCCAATAAGCAAAACCAAGAGGAAACTAACTATCACAAGCAAAAATTTCAAGTGGAATTAGGTTTGCACGTTGAAACTTGAGAATGCATGCAATATATACAGTAGACAACTGGAGTAGGCAATTTCCCTGTATATACGCCATCATTTAGCAAACCTGATTTAATTAAATAGTTGAAACATTTCTTTATGCAAATCTTTGTTAGATGATAATGACTAGAAATGTTTGACAAAAAAGTATTAGCTTATTGACATGATAGCTTCAATATTCCGCTTCTCATTTTGCCTCTTTATGACGTGCAGAGAAATTTAGTCTAATTGATATTTTAATTTTTTATGAACAATTCCCAGAAAACCATACTTTAAATGCCAATAGAATCTAATAAACATCCACCAAAAAACGGAGAATAAAAATAAAAATCCAAAATTGTACGAACAAATGATTACACTCTTAATTATATATTCTACATAGTTTCAATGACCTCTTAGGCCAATGAACACATTCATTTTCACTTGACATTTTCCCCCACACACCACAAATTATAAATGACCCTTTGGCCATGAAACACATACATTTTCATAAGAATAAGAACCAATATTTACAATTTCACATAACATACATGCAAGCCTAGGACTTCTTTTTTTATCCACAAGCTTGCTAGTCCAAACTACAATCCAAACTTCAATCATTTGAAACGACAAACTTGAACAATTAACAATACAAGTAGTGATCACATTCATGTACCGGAACATGTTGATCTTGATGTCATGTTGAAACTCTAGGTGACTTCAAGCAACGTTTTGGCGATTGAATCTCAGATGTAATATTGATTTGGGTTGAAGAAGATTCTGGCTTGGAAGATAGTGAAGAGAACCCATTATCTGAGCCAAACAGAGAAGAAGCAGAGATTTGAAACCGACCCGAGTCACCGGGAAGTTTCATGTATGAGTAAGAAGGTGACTCACAAAGCCATGAACCTATAGGCCCTTGTTTACCATTCTTGTATTGCATTATAGCCTTGTACACAAATGGAATGAGACCCTCCATTTTTATGTGTGATAATGAGAGAAAAAACAGAGAAGAAACAGAGGAAACAGAGCCAAAACAGAGAAAGTGAAAGATATTTGGTGAGGTGGTGGTTTGTGAATTGGATTGAAGGTGAGAGGAGAATAGAGAGGTTCTTGGGTTTAAAGATGTGGGATGGTATGATTACGTGGAGTAATAGCATGTATTGGAGTCCAACTCTTCACGCTAAGCCAGCAAGAATTCAACGCAAACCTAAGCACAGATCATGAAATTGAAAGATATGTGCCAAGAGCAACATTATTCTAATTGGAAGCATTTTGTGTTCATCCCACTTTTTTATTATTATTTTCATGATTTGGTTTGATGCGGTTGAGCTTCGAGAACAAGATTGGTTGGTTTGATATGATTTTTAAATTTATCCACCACTTGGTTTGGATTTCATCTGAATGACTAGTAACAACTGATTTTATGTATTTGGCTTTTTATTTCCAGGGAAAAAAGAACTAATGTATCAATAGTGTAAAATTTTTAATACAACTCCCATTATATATGTGTATTGTTCAATTACAACTCCCTTTATAAACATGCTAAGTTCGTTGACTTACGTAATAATACTCTTACAAATCTTATTAAACCTAATTTTTTATTAATTAAAGCATATAAAATAATCTTATTATGTCAATAAATTATCATTAAATACTTATTTTCAATGTTTTTAGGGACTATATGGTCATTCCACTAACGTTTTAGTCACTATTTGTTGGTTCAGATGTTGTTTTAAAGTACGGTACTTGAAATAAAGTAATATTTTTTCAATTGATAAGGCCAGTTGTATCTTTGGAGGATTTGGGGTATAAGATTATATCTATTTATGAATCATGTTTTGCACATTGCCGACACCTGAACAATATAGCTCAATGTATCAAGATCCAATTTGTGTGAGATAATTATTTTAGTAATGTTCTTCTCTCAACTAACGCCTTAAATCAAAAGTTTCTTATGCTTGATCGAATCCAACAAATACCCAATATATCTATTTATTTTTTTCTTCAATGACTTAACAAGGGCTCTCGACTTCAGTTTTATTATTAACAAGTAGATTGTATTGCTTACTTAGAAATTGAAAAAGAAAAATATACAGTAGATAACTGACAATTAGTTATAAAATGTAAAGAGAGAGAAATATGTATACGTATAAAAACAACTAGTTATAAAATGTGAAGAGAGAGAAATACATATACGTATAAAGTGTGAATAGAGAAAAATACACAAATATTCTGTAAGTAGGTTGGCTATTACAGTTATTAGCGTAGTAAAGTTGATTGAAAAAACGTATAAAACCTTGAGATTTGTGACAAGTGTGCATTACAACTAATGCATTCGAAGTTTAACTTTTTACTCAAATGATTTATAATACACATATAATAATTTGTATGATAATTTATGTAAAAATAAACTTTGTTCTACCTTTTTCTTCCGTCTTATTATTTATTATAATTTAAATTATAATTATTCTTCCTTTTCCTCTTTCTTTTTTATAATTATATATTTTACTATAAAATTTGTTGAACAAATATCATTTTATCTTATTTTTAAATATCTTTTTATTTATACATTTATAATAATATTTATTAATTTTTGATTATTTTATTTTTATTTATTCATTGAAACAATCACAGAATTCGTGATATCATAGAAATTAAAAAAAAATTAGATAAATTTTAAAATAATATTTCATTAAATAACAAGATAAATACAAATAAATAAAAACAAATAGTAAATAACTATTATATGTACCTACCTTAATTGTCATCACTTCCAATGTATCTGATTTAGAAGTACATCATATTATTATCAATGTATGATTGTATAGTTGTATGATTGTATAGTTGTATGATTGTATATCGAGTCGAGCATTATCAAATTTTCAAGTCAATTTATATATTTTGATGAGTTTGAGAGTTTACTCCGATTCAATAAATAACTCTAGGAGTAAACTTGTTTTTTCTTGTAAACTCACAATAAAAAAAGAAAAGATTTTATGAGTCTATTGATTGAATCAGGCATATTTCTCGTGTGTCTATATACATTCTTGAAATTATAACCTTAACATGCATTTTTCCAAATTTTATAAAATTAATTAAAAAATTAACTTTTATTTGCCATAGTACTTTTTGTTTGTCATTTACTTTTTATTTGCAATAGTAATTTTTATTTGCCATTTAAAAAAAGTTTGATTTTCCCCTTTTCATTACAAAATTCAATGGTTTGATTTTTTTTTTTTAAAAATAATATCGCATAATCTTTTATATATTCCAAAGTAGTATAGATCTGATACACGAAGACACGATAAAAATAAGTATTCGGATCTACGTGATAAAACTTTTCATAAGATTTTATAAATAAAAAAATAAAAAGGAATTGTCTACTTAAATAAATAAAAATTTCTCCTAAATAAGGAGATTTTTATTGGTCCAATTGTTTTCTTTTTTCAATAAAACTTTACATAAAAAATCTTCTTAAATAGAATTTTAATATAATCACAATTTTCGAATTCGAATTCGAATTCCAACTCAGTAATTACACCAATACCACCACGTGTTAATTAATCTTCAGGCGAAATGTTGTATTATATAACCTTTAATAAACTATACATTTTTTAAAATTTTTCTTGATATTTTTAAGACTTCGTGGATATAAATATCACACATATTCACTTTATTTATGTCCAACCGAATAGA
This sequence comes from Hylodesmum podocarpum, assembly GCA_026586105.1. Lineage (NCBI taxonomy): Eukaryota > Viridiplantae > Streptophyta > Magnoliopsida > Fabales > Fabaceae > Hylodesmum > Hylodesmum podocarpum. Next base: position 6,676,962 of record JALJEV010001371.1, read on the forward strand.
GAATTAAAATAATATTTTTTATTTAATTTATTTTCTAATTAGAATTAGAATTTAAAGATTAGCATTTTATATAATAAATTAATCATAAATTTATTATATATGATAAATTGATCATATAAAAAGTATTAAATGATATTTTTCTCGCAGTATTTGAATAAGGAGGCTTGACAAAGTTTTATTAATGGCTAGCATCACCCAATTACCAACTCCACTATCTCTCAAAATAAAATCATTGATAGCAGCATGAGGAAGATCGTGGGCATATAAAATTTAAGAGTAATGAGACAATTAATTATGTCATTTTCTTGACGCAATTAAACTTTTAGCTTCTAACAAGAGATCATTTCCATTAAGATTATTAAGCAAATTAATTAAAGCCACAAACTGTGTATGAGTTTTGTGGGATGAGTTAGGTGAAGTGGAAGAATAGGGCTTCGTGGTGTTAAAGTCTAGTCTAAGGTTGAGTTAATTTTGCTTTTTAACTTGCCTCGCAAAACAACAAATTGAACGACGTGCAGGCACATCAACTTTTACACTGCATATATCTTTCGCCTAAATCAACGTTCATGTACCGCACAACTTTTTTCTCTTTCAGTCAGTTTCCTCACCAACAAAGAAAAGGATGTTGATTATATCCACGCAATTTCCTTCAAGATATTCTCAACCTTTACTTTTCTTGACCCACCATGGTTTAGACGGAGTTAGGTGAATTTTTTTTTACAGTTTATGACTGTCCATAAAATTTGGCCGTTCCACATGTTAATCCTCGGGGTGATTGACACAAGGATCTAGTTAGAATTCAATTTATAGATTTAGAAACAATTCCTTAAAATTAGGTTGTTTTTGGTAAAGTCACTGGATTGACCTACGACTTCACAGAAACGGAGAAGTTTATCATTCAAATGACTTCAGATGGTAAAACCCACGTGACAGTACGTGATTGGGGATGTTCTGCGTCCAAGTGAAGTTGTTGCAATACTGAACGACTTCACTAGAGTCATCCTAATTTCAAATGACTTCAAACGTGATTGGGCCATGTGGTAAAATTTGGGTGGCCAAATTCAAAAATAAATTGGAGCTGTCTCAGGGTTGAACAACTTCCCTCTAACACAGTTGAAGTCATCACGAGTGTAACGACTTCAACCACGGGGATTGCTATTTAACCCCAACACGAGCAGATTGATTTTTTTTTTACTCTTCCCTTCTCACTACTCCAATTTTTTATTGAATCTTCACTCTTCTGTTTTTACCGATAAAATGGCGTCATCATCTTCAAGTGGTTTATAGATAGGGTCTGGGCCCTCAAAAATTGACGTTTTATGGTTACAAAAATCACATATATCGGAGCATGTTTGGAACACAAGGAAGATTAGAAGATTTCAACTTAGACGTGCGATACCTATATACTTGGGAGAGCATGTGATTCCAGAGGCTATTGTCGATTTTCTGCATAAGACCGGATTTTATTTGGTATGTAAACCTACATACATGAAGATACATCATGGGCTACTGAATGCCTTTATTGAGAGGTGGAGGCCAAAGACACTCAACTTTTGTATTCAGTGTGGGGAGATTACTATTACACTAGAGGATGTGGGTGTATTAATTGGTTTACCTGTTGACGGTAAACCATTGGTTGGTGATACACACAGACTTTGGGTCGACCTTGCAGAGGCATAGTTGAGTGTTAGGCCGACAACAACAAACGTGAAGGGATCGATAGTGAAGTTGAGTTGGCTTGCCAACACATTTGATAACATCACACCTTTTCTTGGGGATGTTGAGGCTTTGAGAAGATACATACAGACATGGATATTGTTGTTTATCGACGGTGTGATGTTCGTGGATAAGAGCGATTCCCAGGTGTTGATGAAGTGATTTCAATTTTTGGTTGACTTGAGGGAGACATGGACGTATGCTTAGGGAGTTCAATGCTAGGGAATCCTTATAGGGAATTATGCAACGCCACAAGCATTGACGTGGTGTCCATTGGGGGTATGCTTGTATTGATTCAGTTATAGGCGTGGGAGAGATTTATGTGCATAACCCCACACATCATTGTTCCTCGGCTTGAGCAGACACCATTCAGTCATAGGTACATAAAATTTTTATTATGTGTTATTAATTTAAAAATATTATATTATGTGGTTATTATTAATAATTGTGAATGATGTGTTGATTAGTCATAATTTTGAATATTATACATTATTTATAAATATCAATTAATTGTGTTGGTTAATAATGAATTTGTATTATGCGTTAATTATTTACAATTTTGGAAATTGTGTTATTGTTTATAAATTTTAATGTTGTGTTGATTATTTATAATTTTTAATATTATGCTATTATTTATAATTTTGAATATTATGGATTTTTTATAATTTGCAATTTTATGTTGATTATTATGTGGATTTTATATTTTGTAGGTGGCTCGCTATCCAAAGTAATATATCCTATGACATTGGCATTGATATGTATTGACATAAGTTAGATATGCTAAAAACCAGTGAGGTATATAAATTATTTTAAATTTTTTAAATAGTTAGAGAATATTAATAGATAAATTATCATAGTCTAATATTATTAATTATTAATTTTTTCAGGTAGTGTGATAACCATACAGTGGTGCCATTATTCGGTTGCTACCTCCGATTTGTGTAGTTGGCAGTGTCGTCTGGCGAGTTTTGGTGCCACTGCTTTGCTTTCAGATTGTAGAGTGATACTAGCCAGATAGGGTGATAAGACAATTTGGTCTCAGACAATATATATCTTCTGAGCCATCTCAACTTCAGAGTTTGCATCAACTTACACTGAAAGGCAAGGGAGAGAGACATTAGGTCACTTTGTTAGAATTAGCAGTGCAGATTTAGGAGAATCGTCTGTAGTACATGCTTGGTGGGATACTAGCCGACGAAGATATGAGCTATAATGATGATTGCTTAGTCTGGTATCACAGAAAACCAAAGTTGTTTATTGACCCAAAGCATGCGTAGGCAACAACTATGGTATGAGTTTAGAGTTTATATAAGTTAATTTTTTATTAGATTATTATTAATTACTTTTATCTATTAAATTATGAATGTTTGTTTTTCAGGCTAAGCTGAGTGAGAACCTTTTTTTTATGTCATCAAATGAGGGATGGCCGACTATTACATAGGATCAACTTGGAGATATAGCCAAGAGGATGGCCATGTTGAGTAGTGAGGCTAAGCGTGTGATCCAGCCTGCCACCACTAGCGCACCACTTGGAGCGATAAGGATTCCGGTGGAGGACACACATATCCCATTCAGCAACGTAGAGACGCGTGGTCTTTCACGCAACCGTCCTGTAATGGAGCCTCGATTGCATATTATTACTCTGATGTTAGAGAGGGGTCATGGGATGTATTATACTCCTACTCAGTTCACTTAGCGGCCGAAACAGATGGCCCTATGTATAGCTACCCTGGCACATCTCAGCTGACACCATATCTGGAGCATTCGCACAGTGGGAGCCCATTTTCATAGCAATGGGCAATTGATCATTTGTTTGGGATGTCCTTGATGGGCACACCTAGCACCCTAGTTGGACCACCATTCGCCATTCTGCCAGACATGCCACCTCTAGAAATCTACTGGCTGGTGACTTGTGACCCCAGTTTGACGAGGCGATGAGTAGTCGGGGATGTTAGTCGTGACGTAATCCAGATCGACATGCACGGAGATGTGATCGACTATGTGGCACAGATGATGGACATGACCACCAGTAGAATTTTTTATATAGTTTTTGTATATTTATGATTATTGTATATATGTGTTTTTTATTTTGTATATTTCTGACTTTATGCATATTTATGAATGCACCATTTATTTGGGTTTACATAGTTTATTTCCCATATTTATTTGTGGTTATTTTATCGCTATAATTAATAGTGCAATAATTAAAAATTGGAAGGACAAACATAATTGAATAACACAAATAATTGAATTTGTACATTTTATTGATTTCTATCATGTTGGGTATTTGAAGGACAAAGTCTTCTATTTTGAACTTCTTGACCACATATTTTACATTTTTGCCTTGTTTGAGAAGAATCAACTCAGTCACTATAAACCATGGTCATTTCTTTTTGTTTCCTTAACCATGCATTCCTGTAAGATAATTTATAACTGAAAATACTTGCAACTTATACCAATCCAATTTTTCTTGAACAATTTTCTCTGATCATTCCTGTTAATGTGTAAACATGTCAAGCAAGTTTAATATATAAATTAAGTAAGAAATAAGTATGGGTTAATTGATAGCAAAAAATCTCATACCCAAAATGCATGAACAAATCAAATCTGAATCTATATTTTTATGGTTATGGGTCAAACTAGCGTTTAGACAAGTGTGTGATCCTCCTCATTGTGTGACTTTCTATCTATTTATCTGATGCAATCCTCAAGGAGAATAGCACAGAAGTCACGGATCTTCATGCTTCAATGGAGACTTAGGTGTTTAGGAAGAAGAAGCTTGCGCCTCAAGGAGAAAAGAAATGGAGAAAACGGATTAGAAGAGAAATGGAAGCGCCATGGCAAGTGTCAATAAGCTTGAGGTGGAACCGCCACAATGGAGCAAGGAAGCCATTGATGAGATTCAAGGTTCTTCACAAGAACACAAGAGAGAAAACACTCTCAATTTTCTGAATTCAATTCTCAATTAATCAAAAAGTGTTTGAATTACAAAGGAAATCCTATTTATACTACTAAGATGTGGAGCTAGCTTGCTATGCAAGGAACTAATGTCCACCCTTGGATTAGATTCTAATCTAATGGCTATGAAGGGAAGCTTGTGGTGAAAGCTTGATTAGCTTGGAGGACAAGGATCAATCCTCCACCCTTGGATGTAGATCCTCATCCAACGGTTGTGGCATCAAGCTTGCACTCCAAGCTTCTAAGCTTAGCCCTTGGATTAGTATCCTCATCTAATAGTCATGGTGCCAAGCTTGCACTCCAAGCTTCTAAGCTTAACCCTTGGATTAGAATCCTATCTAAGGGTCACTAATTATTTGTTTATTACAAGTTTAGGCTCAAATTAAATCCTTAAAACAATTACATAATTGAAAGAAAACTACTAATAAGCCTAAACATTAAAACATTTCGCTGAAAATTCCTGGAAGCATTCCAACGCTAACTTCAAGCTCATTTTCAAACTAGTTGCAGTTCGAAATGGGTTTTGGTGTCTCATAGCTTTTGTAGCCCTTGAAGTCTTCTTTAATTTGGCACCAAGAACGCCTCAATTGGACTTGTGTAGCTCAAGTTATGATTGAAATACTGAAACAGGTCAGATGCAAAAATCAGCAGCGAATTTTATTAGAAGCCCAAAATTGAAAAGTAAGGTTGGAGAGTTTGGTTGAGCTTTTGGAGATGGTCCTCGATTCTTGATTGAATAGCTAGCATATAAAATGGATAAGAAAATCAGTACTACTTTGAACGCATCGAAAAACATATTTGTTTGATATGGATTCAACCACTCTCACTGTGAAGAACATTCATCAAATAATGTTTAAGAGAAGTTTGCACTTCAACCTTATCTTCAAATTTCAAATTAACAAAAAGTTTTTGTCCAAGTTTCAAGTTTGAAGGAACACTTACACCCCACAACTTTTTTTGATCAGGGTGGTCCCAATTTATATTTGTATAATGTGGCGTATTTTGTCAAAATGGTTGTTGGCTTCCACCTGCATCATAATCAAATATTTTCATCTTTTCCTTCTATTTAATAAATTTAAATTCATACTAACCTGCTTCTGTTTGAGCAACGACTTAAGCTATTATTATCATCATTTCTTTCATCATCATCTAATTTAGGTAAATTGTCTTCCAAATCTTTGGACCCAGATGGTGAATCAACATATGAATCTAAAACGATAAAATCTTCATCATCTTTACTAGAATTTAATCTCGTACAACCTTTCCTGTAAGGGCTAACAACATTTGAGTCAAGTGCACCACCAACATTATATGAAGACACAACATCTGCATTATATGAAGACACACCACCTGCAATAAATACTTTTATACATAGTTCTATAGGGAGCATGCCCTGTTGTTCAAAATTAGTAATTATAACCTGACATCATCATTGTTAACTATTTATACTGTCGCATATTTATTTCCTGTAAAATATTTAGTTGTAATAGATCATATAATTTGATTAGAATGTAACGTAAATCTATTATGTATTTTTTTCAACCGATTAAAACTTATCCCTTGCTTGATTTGTAAAGTCCTTCTAGATTCTTCGAACATTATTCCTTCGTCACTGTCAGTAATTCTACTATCAACATATATAAAAATAAACACGGTTGACGCCATTTCTTTTCAATTAATCTACAAGAAATAAATAATTTCTTTACAATAACATATTGCATAAATCAAATACTATAAAATATTAATAATTCAAATATCACTAAATTATAATTACTTTATTATTCCAATTACCGTAAATATTCTTATCTCATCATGTATATCCTACAAAAATAATCGCCCTAAATATTTTTTTCAACATAAATAAATTAAAAAAAAAATCCTATCAATTAGCAATGAGGTATCAACCAAAGTGAAATAGGAACAATTTCAAGAGAATTATAAAGGCCAAGGAAATGAAAACTCCAAACCAAAACCAAAGAAAACAAACAATAAAAGTTTAAATGAATTGAAAGCTAAACTCAAAGAGGAATTCATTGAAGGAAAACAAACCAAAACACGAGCAATAGAACAAGGAACAAGACACTGTAATTTTTTCTTTGATATTATTCTCTCTCTTTTTTCTTTTGCTCTTTCTTTCACTTGTTTCTTTCTTTTTCTTTTCTTTCAATCTCTTCTTTCTTTTTCTTTTCTTTCAATCTCTTCTTTCTTTTGTTGTTTCTTTCACCTGTATCATTCTTTTTCTTTTTAACCCACCATGGAAATTGAAACAAGGCTTTAAGAGAAACACACCCATCGAGACACAAAGCAACATGTAAGTGCTCAAATCAAGAAGAAAATGATGTTTGGATGCATTATGAGTATATGTGCAACAAGAAACAATCAACAACACTAATTCTTAAGAATCAAAGGATCAAGAGCTCAAGAAGATAAGAAGAACATGGAAGAACATCTAGAAATTTTTATGGGTAAGCACAAATCAACAAAAGAAACACAAGAATTAATAGAACTAAGAAGGAAAAGGATGTGACAACTTAAGGAACTCAAAAGTTGGCACACTCTATAAAAAAAATCAACACGAAACATGAATCTCAAGCATGAACACAATGTTGCAACAAGGAACAATGAAGATGAGGAAGCTACAACACAAAAAATAAAATGAAACCAATACGGAAAACTAACTAGACTAGAAAAGAAGACAACCTAATGAAGAACCAAGGCTCTTCATATCACTTGATGTGATCTTTATGAAAGGATTCATGTTAGCCAAACTTTATAAGAAAAACCAAGATCTCGGTTAGGGTTTGAATTGCAAGGAAGAAAAAGAATTAAACTTCAAAGAGGAATAGGAAGAAGATAGTTGTAGAAAGAAAAAATACCATGAAGAAGGATCTTTAATAAGTGTTGAAAAATCCAAATGGTTCTACCTTCATTGATAAGATTTGAAGTTTTCTAAGAAGCTTTTCAAAGAATCCTCTCTTAGAAAAATTAGGTCAATTTTATTAATCTTGGCAAAAATTTATAAAAGATACAAAGTTAAGGCTTACATAGATGATGGGTTAGTGAAGTACAAGGCAAACTAATGAGGCTTAGGCCTCTTAATGATCATTCACAACCATATGCACCTATTTTATGTAAACTTTCAAGTTCCACTACATAAAAAGGTACACAAGTATGTTGCAAGCCTAAATGGCTGAGACCTAATATCAATATAGAATTTTAAGGTGATGATACAATTTGATCTCCAAGTCTTCATTGGTCTTCAAGACTAAGAAAAAAAGAAAAGTTCTTTTGTTGCTCCAATCCCTTGGTCATGCTTCTAGTGATCCTCTTAGTGTCTTCTTCCTTGAAGTCTATATCCTCATTACCCTTCCATTTAGAAAGACTGAGTGCCTTGAAAGTATGTGGACTCCCCGTAATGATCTTGGAGGGGATCACTTTGTTGAACTTGAATGCATTACATTGTACTTCCCTAGACTTTGGGGTTTAGCAAGCAGGCTTTAATGACAAAGTTGGTGGCACAACCACGACCACCTTACCTTGCTATTACTTTACCGCTAGAGTTTATCAAGGTCTCTTCTGACTCGTCCATGGTAGAGAGCTCATCATTATATCATCCAACAAAGACATCGACCTCTACCACGAGTGTAGTCCTTTACTCCCTAATGGAGATAGAGCACATGACAAAGTTGATCGCTCTAGACTCTTCAAGGAATAATGGGGATCTTGAGGAAGAAGATGCTTTGGATGAGGATTAATAGCATAAAACTTGTATCTTCGGGAGGGTCATTTGGTAGCACCTGCTCTGAGATAGACTATATATGATAGTTTTGAATAACTTAGATCTCAGTTATTGTTATAGAATTTTAGTGTATAGGTGCTTTTAGATTACATATGTATTTCTTTTATTTATTAGTCATTGTACATATATATATATATATATATATATTACCTTTACGTGCATATTTATATTTACAATTATTATTATTTATTATTTTAAAAAAATGGCTATAACTTTGATGATACAGTAAAAACATTTTAAAAAACTACACATTAAAATCAATTAGAATTTAGGATTTTACATTAGTGATATCAGAAAAATTAGGTCAATTTTCCTTTTTTGGGTTGGGTAGCCAAATAGACATTGTGTAACATAGAAAAATAATGAGTTATGTGGATATGCTAACTTTTGCATTGATGTTTGGATGATTAAGTGTGGTATTATTTATGTGAATGATTCTACAATATTGTTGTTATATAATTTGGTAAAACCCAAGTTGATTGAATTTGTGATGTTTTCTAAAATCATTGCTTGAAAATCAAGTCATTGTCAACAAACTCTATATCGTGTCACCGAGATTCTAGGACACTTAGTCCAAGAAAGAGAAAAAGGAAGAGAAGTTGAGTATGCTAAATATCGTGGCTTAGCCACATTTTAAAAAAACCAACCACCGAAGTTTTGGGAGGTTATGATTCCAAAAGGGGCCAAGATTTGGATAGTCTCCTTGTTTATCCATTAGCCATGTAGCACATCCCCCTTAAATTCTCACATCATAAATTTCGCAAAGATAATGCAAGGTATAAAAAAATCTTCAAAATATAAGCTTATAAGATTTTTATTCATGAAAACTTCTAGTTACCATAACTTTATTTACATACCTTTTATCTATAGATTTTACTTCATACTACTTCATGCAAGGCTACATGACTTATGTAAGACAAAACTAGCTTGAAAACAAATTTTACACAATTGCAATTTAAAAATTACATATTCTTGAAATTTCATAATAAATTAAAAATATAATTTTTATGCTTATTTTATGGTCTTGAACCTAAACTTAAAATGATACCAAATTCATCTTCATATTTTCTTGTAATCTACACCATTCATTTCTAGATAGGATTAATTTTATCTGTAGATTTTGAAGATGTCTTTGAACTCTTCAACCTAGAATTTATGTAGAAAAATAATCTAATTACTATGTTATGTTTTTTTTTTAATGAAAGTAACTATATCATAATTAAGATAAAATTCCAAGGATTCTAATGATCATTTTTCCATGATTTTTTGGTCTACAGGTTTTTTAAATAAATTTTCATATTTGATTTTGAATTTAATTCCTATAAAATTCATTATACAACATTTTATTCTTAACTATATATTTTTCTATTATAAACTTAATTTTGTATCTTATGAGTTCTAATTCTTTTGTTTTTTTGCTATTTTTGAATTTCTTAACTCATGTTGGGTATATAAATGAGGAAACAATTGACTTTTTTAAAAGACTATGTATTTTATTAATCTAAAATTAAATCTTTACCACATATATTTTATTTATCTTATTCTATATCTTTTGAACAATTCAACATATATTATGTAAAAATTCATTGTCCTTAAAATAATCAATTTTTTTAGAAAAGATATGCTTTTAAAATAAGAAAATTTTACTATTTAACATTATATATTTGTCACATAGTAATTCATAATAACTTTCACTCGGTAATATAGGAAGAATTTTATGACGTTATATACACAATAGTACAATTTAAACAGAGATCAGACAAATAACCAATAAATGTATATACAACACTTATATATAGTAAACAATAATTAGAAGTATGAAATGTTGTCAAACAACAACAATTACTCTAAGTTTTAGATTTAATAAAACGTAACAACAAACTATTTTTAACTACATTTTCAGTTTAACTAAATTTAACAACAAACAAATTATTAGCTGGAGGTTTATTTATTGAAGCTCCTTCGGATAGGAAAGATGGTCCTTGTGAGTCCATGTTGAATCTTTTCGTCTAGCAGCTGTTAAGCGTTCAACCCTTAGAGGCTGAGCTCTGATACCAAACTGTAAAAGATAAACACAAGAAGGGGGGTTGAATTGTGTTAATTAAAATTTTTATCCCTTTCGTCTGTGGGTTTCAAATGGGTTCAGACGAAACAACGTTTATATTTAAAGATTGATTTTAATAAGCAAACGTTAGATTATGATTATCCCCAGTTAGTCAATCAGACGAAACAAATAAACACAAGTATTTTTATACTGGTTTGTCTATTCAAGACTACGTCTAGTTACCCAGCAACAACTGAGTTTTCACTACAAACTGTGAAAAGGTTTACAAGTATTATTTGAACCCAGCCACTTCTGGCTATTACAAGATATTCTTTGCTCCCAGCCTTCTCAGGTTAAACAACCAAGGTATTCTTTGAAACACAGCCTCCTCAGGCTAAAGTACCACACAAGTGGATTTGAAAGGATGTTTGAAAAACAAAGATCTTCCTCTTCGCAGAGAGGGTTTTACAATAAAGTTCGTAGTTCAGAATTGAGCGAATTCTCAGAAGATGGAATAAGATAAGCGTTTTCGCCAACTGATTCTTGATGCTGTGAAGTCCTTTTGTAGGCATCTTCTTCAAATAACCGTTAGACTTATTTGAATGCCGTTGAGAGTCGTTGAGAAATCTTCTTGAGAGCTTTCCAAAAGTTTGTCAGTTGTACTTGATTGATTGATGAAAAGTCGCAACGGATATAGCGGACTAGGTTGTGCGCAGTACTTTTTCTGACTTGTACAGAGATGTGACAAAAGGTGAAGACCTTTTTGACTTTGGTGTGTAAGCTCGAATCCCTATACTGATCTTGGATGCTTCTCATGAGTACTTCTTCAGATTTGAAATCTTGGCGCGAAAGACTCAACTTGACTTCAGCTTTTGGATAGACGATATGTTTCTTCAGTCTTCAGTTGTTGTTGTTTCGTCTCATCCTATCATCTTAAGACTCCACTCTTTGGACAGACGAAGGGCTTTAGCTTGAGTAGTCCTCTTCCGTCTGTGTATGTATCGTCTGATGACTTGGCTTTTGGACAGACGCAGAATTTCATCTTTGAAGGGTCACGTTTCGTCTGTGCTGGTTTCGTCTTAGCAAGTCTTGGGTAGCTTGGTTTCGTCTGTCTTAATCAAAATCTTGAGACGTTAATCATCATTGATCTAACAATCTCCCCTTTTTTGATGATTACAGATCATACCATGAAAATCTGCACAAGACATGGTTAGACAGAAACAAACAGTCTCAATAAAGCCAGATTGACATCAAGACGATGTTTTCTGAATAATACCTCTTTATGAAAGATTGTTACATCAATGCGATGTAATCTTTGTACATTATTACATTGGATAGACAGAAAATCAATATAGAATAACCAATAAAGAATTACAATGTATTTTTTATACTAAAAAGAATACATGAAAAGAAATACATTGATACAAGTATAATACATGGCTCCCCCTCAGACGATGGTCCTTGCTTGCTCACCCTTAGACGAAGCTTGTTCACTCCCTCTCAGACAGTGCTTTCCCCTTGTACCTTTCTTCTTTCCTTTGGGCTATCTTCTTCTTCTTTTTCTCTTTGTCTTTGTCTCCCCCTTGGGCTGTGAATCATCAAAACATGATCACGAAGAAGGCTTTGGCTTCTTGTTAAGCAGGGTCATCACAATGTCCTTCAACTGCTGCACTTCAGATGATAGAGAAGCTTGATTTTCTTCAAGTTCTCTGTTCTTTGCCTTCAAGTGCCCGCAATCCTCTTCCAAGGCATCATACTTTCGCTTCAGAGTCTTATACTCCTCAGCTTCTTGAATATCAGCCTCAGCAACCTTAACTGCCTTAGCAACCTCCACCACATCATCAACTTGTACTTGTGATGTTTGAGGTTCTTCCACTAAAGGTACAGTGTCATCAATAATGAGCACTGATGGGGTCTTATTCAGACATAGTGTGAACAGTGGAAGACAGAGGTAAACCGTGAAGTTTCGTTCCCATTGCCATGTGTAGTTCTTTGTTGGAATAGAGACTTCAAGATCTGGATGTTCCTCAGAAGGAAGTGTATAAGCGAAAGCACCACCAGGAAACACCCTGCCACAGACGGAGGAATCCTCATCAAAAGAGGTTCCAGAACAAAACTGGGATGTGGCTTCATGATCTTCTATCATCCTTTGTATCTTAGGATTGATAGGGATTGAGGCTTGAGTTTGTATTTCCTCTTGAGGTGCGCATAAGCAGCAGACGGAAGAAGTTTGGAGATGTGTCTTGCATATCTGAAGGTTCTGGAGACAGACGGTACTTTCTTCTCTTTACCCTTAGCCAAAAACTTGACCAAGCATGGTGTTTTCGGTCTAAGACGATTGCGTACTTTGTTTTGTCTGACACTAGTGAAGAGAACTGTGAACCCACTATAAAGGGGCAGTATCTCTTATCCTTCTTAGCTTGACGGTCAATATGATAGAAGGAAACCTCTCTTTCCTTGGCTTCCCTTCTATAGGCACCAGCTATCAACTTGAAGGTCAAGTTGTAGTCTTCCGGTAGGGCGTGAGCGAACTCTTCAGGGTCTTCATATTCGTTGAGAAGGATGGAGTAGCGAGGGTTGATCCCGGAGCAGTGGGGTCTCGTCCAAGGGAGCACAATTCCTAGAGAGTGTCCTAGACCGACATACTCTGTTTTATTGAGTGGAATTGTGAAAGGCATTGGATCATGGCGATCTATGGCGTCGAGATGCCAGTGTGTGCAATCTTTCGGCTCATAGTTGGTAGAGTTTGCGTCTCCATATCTACAATGATGGAATATAGGCGCATTTATCTCATACCGAACCTTCCACTGAATGTTTTCTCTGTGTGGGATGTGAGGTTCATAGCCAAGTGCTGGTCCTTCAATCACAGACGTAGCAAGATGATCCTTGTATACTTGAATGTTTTCTAAGCCCTTGATGTCTAGGTTGGCCAGTGTGTCCCAGGGCAAATGCTTCAGCCAATTGCGTTGCTCCTCTGGGGTGTAGATAGTGTCTTCATTGAAATTCACCGGCTTCAAGGGTTTATTGTATAGAATGGGATTTACAAATCACCCTAGTTGAAAACCCTTCTTCCCTCTGTACTGATATGGGTTCTTCAACTCTATGTAAGGAGTATCCCTTATATACAGATCTTCATCGTCTGCTAAGATGTCTCTTGTTGCAGACTCAGACGATTCAGCTTCAGTGCAGAATTCTTCAATCTTCTCTCCAATGATCCAGTCAGGTTTGACCGGTTTCTCAGCACAGGTGCTTTCAGCAAAGCTCCTCATGACTAATTCGTTTAGAAACAAATAGTCCACCTTGTGCTTTGGGGGTAAGTCTTCTGGATTGATCACCTCAGCATGTGATCTCCCCCATGTAGCATCCACCTTTATAATTTCAAGTTGTTCTTCATCAGACGAAGAATCAACTTCTTCAATAAGTACAAAGTCTTCAGATGGAATCTCCTTCGTCTGGTGGTGGGATGCTTCCTCAGACGCAACAGGTAATGTCTGTGCAAAGGATGCGTTCAGCAGAGACGCAACAATAGGGGTAGCCCTATGTTCGTCTTGGAGTGATGGAGAGACCTCCATTGTGGAGACTTCTTCGTTCAGCATAGTTTCCAACTCCTCCGCAAGCTGGGCATTATCTTTCTGGATTTGGGTAATTTCTTCACTGTTCATGCCCTCTGAGGTTGCTGGAGCAGATGCAGCCTCAGATGATCCAATGCCACGAACGCTATCGAGAAAGATCTTTTTTCTCTCAGCATGAAGCAATATGGAGCCCTTTTGGCCTCTTTCAACGCTCTTTCTTCGTCTATCTCACCAACTACGATAGACGCAAGTTTTTGCTTCATCTTCTCCTTGCCTTTTGCAGCCTTTTCAAGAGCAAGCTTTCTAGCTCTTGCCTTTTCTTCTACTGCTATCCTCTGCTTTTCTTCGTCTGTGAGTATCTTCACAGACGGAACACGTTCAGACGATATGTTGACCCCTTCATCTTCACTAGGGGATATCGTCGGACCCTTTGGCTTGGCACCAATGTGCTTAATTCTTATGGTCCTTTTCTTCTTCTTGAGAGGTTCTTCAAGAACGTCCTCAAAAGGAACCTCAGAAATAATCACGGGAGGAAGAGATTGGGGTTGGTTTAGTGTTTGGGCTTGTGTTTGGGGTTCTGTTTGGGATGGTGTTTCGGCTTGTGTTTGGGGTTGTGTTTTGGTTTGTGTTTCGGACGGTGTTTGGGTTTGTGTTTGAGGTTTAGCACGCTTGATGCGAGCTCTGTGTGGAGGGTCTTTGGTGATGGGTGAGAGAGGTACATCCTCTTTTTGTGAATGGAGGAGGGAGCCTGGCGTCAGATGCATCTTCGCAAAGGTGCTGGCTTTAACTTCCTTTCCCTCTTGGTGATAGACTACACCAGCAGTATCAAACCCTTGGTTGATGATGATCTTTGTGAAGAGGGCGACGTAGGGAATGCTGCTCTTCTTACGAATATTGCGGTTCTTCAACGCATTTATCCAATGGTCAAGGATAATGTGCGAAAGGCTCATCCTTACTTTCCTCAGACAGTAAAAGATGCAAAATCTGTCTCGAGAACTCACATTGTCCCTCGAACCCGTCCTCGGTGTGAAGATATTGTAGAGGAGGTTATGGATAACTCTGGCAGTTGGACAGAGGTTTCCAGACCTGAAGAACTTGGGGTCTTCAGTGTTGCGGTTCTTCATCACGTAGATCATCTTGTCTACGTGCTCCTCAGATTCATTCTTCATCCAGTTAGGTGTAGAAACGCCCTCGGCCTTGCGATTCTTGCCGGCCTCAGCAATGGAGTCCACTGTAATAATGTACTCCTTGTTGTCTATGGTACCAACAATACCATCTTCGAATTCTCTTGCGTCACTCCAGAATTCGACATAGGCCTCCATCAGCCATGGGCCTCTCATCTCAAGAAACCCATCCATCCAGAGTGGTCTAAGACCTTCGCTACTCTTTCAGAGATGCTTTCAACAGTTTCCCTTGATATCCACTTGCTCAGCAAGAACAAGTCTTGAGCGAAGAAAGTGGCTTCAGCAGCTTTGGTAGCTTTGGTGTTCTTGGCGACCATTGTTGATATTTTGAAAAAGAGAGAGTAAGAGTTTAGTGAGTAATAGGTTTAGAAAGTTCAAAAACTTAGAATGCAGTAAAGAGTAAAAGAGTGAACTTTCAAGAGTATTTATAGGCATAAAAGAAAACGGTTGTGATTCATCAGACGAAAGAGATTTCGAAAACCGCCCCTGATTTTACGTGTCCACATCATTGCCTTTTCAATGATTGATTTGACCTCTACAATTCACGGCGCATGCCTATCAAAGTCCTAGAATAGTGCAATAAATGACAGACACATTTATTGCTTCTTTTAATTTGTCCCTGCACACTTGAGATAAACTTATTAAACAGTAACAGTTGCGTCTGTTGAATTTTTACCACAGTAACTATTCAACTTTGATCAGACGCAATGTTTCGTCTTAACACAAAATAATGTACAGACGGAACAAATAGTTCAGACAGAACAATTTTTCAATCATTTAAAGAAATAATTCCAAGATTTTCCTTAATGAAATTGAAACGTGTTTCGTCTAATGCTTTAGTGAATATATCTGCCCATTGGAAATCTGTTTTCACAAACTGTATATTAAAAATACCTTTTTGGACATAGTCTCTTATAAAATGAAAACGGATTTCAATATGTTTAGCTTTCGAATGTTGAATAGGATTTTTGCTAAGATTAATTGCACTTGTATTATCACAAAATACTGGTATATGATTTTCAAACCTGGAGTAATCTTCAAGCTGATGTTTTATCCACAGTAATTGTGAGCAACATCTAGCCGCAGCAATATACTCTGCTTCTGTTGTTGAGAGTGCAATGAAGTTCTGTTTCTTGCTTGACCAAGATATTAGTGATGATCAAAGGAATTGGCATCCACCACTTGTGCTTTTTCTCTCCACTTTGTCTCCAGCATAATCCGCATCACAAAAGCCTCTCAAACTAAAATCATTATTTTTCTTATAAAACAGAGAGAGATCAGATGTTCCAACAAGATATCTAAGAATTCTCTTTACAGCTTGTAAGTGAGATTCTTTAGGGTCAGATTGAAATCTAGCACATAGACAGACACTAAACATAATGTCAGGTCTGCTTGCAGTTAAATAAAGGAGTGAGCCAATCATACCTCGTATACCGTCTGATCAATGAGACTTACGACTCATCCTTGTTGAGATTTGCTCCAGACGAATGCATTGGGGTCTTCATAGGCTTGGCATTCTCCATCTTGAACTTCTTGATAAGTTCCTTTGTGTATTTCTGTTGGTGGATGTAGATTCCTTCTTTCGTCTGCTTGATTTGAAGTCCTAGAAAGAACTTCAATTCTCCCATCATGCTCATTTCAAACTCATCCTGCATTAGCTTTGAAAAATCCTTGCGCAAAGAATCATTAGTAGCTCCAAAGACTATATCGTCTACATAAATCTGGACTATAATAAAGTCTTTTGAAACGTTTTTCTTGAAGAGAGTTGTATCATCTTTTCCTCTTGAGAAACCATTTTTAAGAAGAAAAGAACTGAGTCTATCATACCAAGCTCTGGGAGCTTGTTTAAGACCATACAGTGCTTTGTTAAGTTTGAAAACATGATCAGGTTGAGATGAACTTTCAAAACCAGGAGGTTGTTTTACATACACTTCTTTTTCAATGAAACCATTTAGAAAAGCACTTTTTACATCCATTTGATATAGGACGATATTCTTGTAAGCAGTAAAAGCAAGTAATATTCTGATTGCTTCTAATCTAGCTACAGGTGCAAAAGTTTCTGTAAAATCAATACTTTCTTGTTGATTATACCCTTGTGCTATTAACCTTGTTTTGTTTCTTACCACTTTTCCAGCTTCATCAAGCTTATTTCTGAACACCCATCTGGTTCCAATGATGTTTTTGTTCTTTGGTCTTTCAACTAGGGTCCATACATCATTCCTTGTGAACTGATTAAGTTCTTCTTCCATAGCCAAGATCCAATCGTTATCTTGAAGAGCATCTTCAACATTCTTTGGCTCTATGTTTGATACAAGAGCATATCCAGACGATTCCTTTAGCTTCGATCTAGTTAAAACACCTTGATTCCTATCTCCAATGATAAGATCTTCAGTGTGGTTAGATGCAAACTTCCATGATCTTGCAGGGGCTTGATCTCTTTGTTGATGAGTATCAGACGAAGAGGGTTCGTCTGTGTTTCTATCATCTGCTCTTGTTTCGTCTGACCCTTGTTTATCATTTTGACCAGAAGGGCTAACCTGCAAATTTTCAAACAAGTTTTCTAGGTCTGATATTTCTTTATCAGCCTTTGAGTTATCTTGGAACTTTACATGAATTGATTCCTCTACAACTTGCGTCTTAGAGTTAAAAACTCTATAGGCCTTAGATGTGTTGGAATATCCAAGAAAGATTCCTTTTACCACCTTTGAATCAAACTTGCCAAGTTGATCTTTGGTGTTTAAGATAAAGCATTCGCATCCAAAAGGATGGAAATAAGAAATGTTGGGTTTTCTTCCTTTCCATAGTTCATATGGAGTCTTATTCAATATTGGTCTTATCAATATTCTGTTTTGAATATAACAGGAAGTATTAACTACTTCTGCCCAATAATATTTAGGGAGAGAGCTTTCATGCAACATAGTTCTAGCCATTTCTTGTAAAGTACGATTTTTCCTTTCCACAACTCCATTTTGTTGAGGAGTTCTTGGAGATGAAAAATTGTGAAATATACCATTTTCAAAACAAAAGGCTTTGAACTCAGAATTTTCAAATTCTGTTCCATGATCACTCCTTACAGACGCAATACATATTCCTTTTTCTTTTTGAACACGTTTACAGAATATTTCAAAAACCTTGAATGACTCACGTTTATGGGCTAGAAAGTATACCCATGTAAATCTAGTATAGTCATCTACAATGACAAATCCATATCTCTTCCCTCCGAGACTTTCAGTCTGAGTAGGTCCAAAGAGATCAATGTGTAACAGTTCTAGCGGTCTTGTCGTGGAAACAACATTCTTTGATTTGAAAGAAGCTTTGAGTTGTTTCCCATGCTGACAAGATTCACACAGACGATTGGTTTTCCAAGATATTTTTGACAAACCTTTTACAAGATCTTTTTTAGAAATTTTTGAAATATACTTGAGACTTAAATGTCCAAGCTTTTTGTGCCAAATATCTCGTTTATCGTCTACTGAAATCAAACATGTTACATTCTGATCACTCAGGTCGGAAAGACAAACCTCATAAAGGTTATTCTTTCTTTTCCCAATAAAAAGAATGGACTTATCTTTGTTCCTGACTATACACTCATCAGAGCTAAAAGCTACTTCATATCCACTATCACAAAATTGACTTATGCTAAGTAGATTGAAGTTAAGGCCTTTAACATATGATACGCTCTGGATAAGTGTATTGGGTGTCTTACCAACAGTCCCAATGCAAAGAATTTTACCTTTTCCAGAACCATAGGAGACAGACCCTTTACTTGGTCTGAGGTCTTGGAACATAGACAGGTCTCCCATCATGTGTCGTGAGCAACCACTGTCCAGGTACCAGCTTGAAGTCTTGTCTCTTCCCATTAAGGATATCTCACTTGCTTGGGAACAATAAGTGACTTTGGTACCCAAATCCTTTTGGGTCCTTTCTTGTTAGTTACAAAAGGCTTCTTTTTGTTTTTAGCCTTTTTGTAGTTATTTGGAACCTTGTTGTGATTCCTCTTCTTTTGAGCAGACGAAACAGGTTTGTTTTTCTTTTCGTCTGTCTTCTTAACATAACCAAGTCCACTTTTATCATTAGGTGATCTCCTATATTTTAAAATATTTTCAAGAATGGAGGATCCCTTTGTAAACTTGGTTAAGTCATTGAGTAATGACTCATTTTCTTTCTTTAATCTTTCGATTTCAAGAATGAAAATGTCCTTTTCAGACTCAGACGAAACATCATTTGATACTTTCTTGTATAGTAACTCAATTTCAGATTTCAAAACTGCATTTTCTTCCAAGGCTTGTCTCAGCTTGGTTTTGCAAGTTTTGTATTGCTGAGCAATAAAATGAGAGTGAGCTAGAAGTGTATCATATGACATTTCTTCTGGTTCTGACTCAGACTCAGAAGAAGAGGATGAAGAAGTTTCATTGTAATTTACCTCTGTTGAGACATGGTCTCCATCCATGAGACAGATGTTTGTTGTTTCTTCTTCTTCAGAGGATTCCTCTGAGCTTTCACTGTCAAGGTCTTCCCAAGTTAGTAAGCTCTTCTTTCCTTTATCTTTTTTAGAGCTCCACCTCTTTTTCAGTCTGGGACATTCTGACCTCATATGTCCCGGTTTTCTGCATTCATAGCACACAACCTCTATGCTTTCTTCTTTGGTTGATGACTTCTCAGGGAGCTTCTTCTCCTTTTTCTTGAAGAAGCGTTGGCCTCTGCCTTTCTTCATCATCATTCTTTTGAATCGTCTTGCCATAAGGGAGACTTCGTCTTCAGACGAACCATCAGATGATTCTGATTCGGTTGAATCAGCCTTCAAAATCTTTATTTTCTTTTTACTGTCCTTCTTGACAGAATCTTCTTTAGGAATGTTATTGACAGATGGAAGAGCTATAGGTTCTTGAACCTTGATCTTCTCCCTTTTACATAAGAGTACCTCATGTACCCTTAGTGCTCCAATTAACTCGTCTAGAGTTAATGTCTTCATATCTCTTCCAACCGAGATAGCTGTGGACATGGCTTCCCAAGGAAGTGGGAGACTGTCCAAGATCTAAGATCTTCTTGTTGTTCTGGGCCTTTGTGAAAGTGATTCCCAGAGCAGTGAGTCCATTCAATATTGTTTGGAATCTTCCAAACATCATATCGATTGACTCTCCTTTCTTCATAGAGAACATTTCATATTCTCTTTGAAGAGTAGCGGCCTTCCTCATTCTGACATCTTCAATGCCTTCATATGAGATTTTGAGAGCATCCCATAGTTCTTTAGCAGTTTTGTAGGCACAGAATCTGTTGTACTCAGTTCTGGAGAGAGCACACATATGAGCATATCTTGCTTTGTTGTTCAGCTCCATCATAGAGTATTCTTCGTTTCCCCATTCTCCTTCAGGCTTAGCAATGGGGATATCTCCTGTGGTGATTATATTCCATAATATATATTGCGTTGACTTGATGTACATCTCCATCCTGTCAGCCCAGTATGGATAATCATCTCCAGAGAAAGCTGGAGGTTTGTTCATTGAAGCTCCTTCAGATAGGAAAGATGGTCCTTGTGAGTCCATGTTGGATATTTTCCTCTAGCAGCTGTTAAGCGCTCAACCCTTAGAGGCTGAGCTCTGATACCAAACTGTAAAAGATAAACACAAGAAGGAGGGTTGAATTGTGTTAATTAAAATTTTTATCCCTTTCGTCTGTGGGTTTCAAATGGGTTCAGACGAAACAACGTTTATATTTAAAGATTGATTTTAATAAGCAAACGTTAGATTATGATTATCCTCAGTTAGTCAATCAGACGAAACAAATAAACACAAGTATTTTTATACTGGTTCGTCTATTCAAGACTACGTCCAGTTACCCAGCAACAACTGAGTTTTCACTACAAACCGTGAAAAGGTTTACAAGTATTGTTTGAACCCAGTCACTTCTGGCTATTACAAGATATTCTTTGCTCCCAGCCTTCTCAGGCTAAACAACCAAGTTATTCTTTGAACCCAGCCTCCACAGGCTAATACAAAAGGTATTCTTTGAAACACAGCCTCCTTAGGCTAAAGTACCACACAAGTGGATTTGAAAGGATGTTTGAAAAACAAAGATCTTCCTCTTCGCAGAGAGGGTTTTACAATAAAGTTCTTAGTTCAGAATTGAGCGAATTCTCAGAAGATGGAATAAGATAAGCATTTTCGCCAACTGATTCTTGATGCTGTGAAGTCCTTTTATAGGCATCTTCTTCAAATAGCCGTTAGACTTATTTGAATGTCGTTGAGAGTCGTTGAGAAATCTTCTTGAGAGCTTTCCAAAAGTTTGTCAGTTGTACTTGATTGATTGATGAAAAGTCGCAGTGGATATAGCGGACTAGGTTGTGCGCAATACTTTTTCTGACTTGTACAAAGATGTAACAAAAGGTGAAGACCTTTTTGACTTTGGTGTGTAAGCTCGAATCCCTATACTGATCTTGGATGCTTCTCATGAGTACTTCTTTAGATTTGAAATCTTGGCGCGAAAGACTCAACTTGACTTCAGCTTTTGGATAGACGATATGTTTCTTCAGTCTTCAGTTATTGTTGTTTCGTCTCATCCTATCATCTTAAGACTCCACTCTTTGGACAGACAAAAGGCTTTAGCTTGAGTAGTATTCTTCCGTGTCTGTGCATGTATCGACTGATGACTTGGCTTTTGGACAGACGCAGAATTTCATCTTTGAAGGGTCATATTTCGTCTGTGCTGGTTTCGTCTTAGCAAGTCTTGGGTAGCTTGGTTTCGTCTGTCTTAATCAAAATCTTGAGACGTTAATCATCCTTGATCTAACAGCAAGAATATCACAACACAACAATTTTCCTAGCAAGGTATAAGCACAACATTTTTAAGTAAGTATTTCAACTACGATTCTAATGTAAACTAGTAACTAGAATTTTTGAAACTTATTCAATGAACACCTAGAGAGTTACAACCACTAGATATTCTAGTGTGGAAATGAAATAATATATTAGTGATACACGCTAACAAACATGACCAAATTAAACTAGGCAACTAACTTGTAGTATAGCACAACCTAGGTCATTTCTCAAGGATTTCTGAGATGTTCTCACAACCAATGTAAAAAGCAAGAAAGAGGGGGTTTTAATACAAAATCGAAATGAAATAATTAAAGTAATCAAAGCAAGAAATCAAAATAGAATTATAAGAAATACAATTGTGTAATTGAAGTTCATCCTGACCTCTCTTCAGTCCCTACAATCTCTCAGTGATTCTAAAATATAATAAGAATTACATGTGCATGCCAATTAATATCAGAATCTTAACAATTAATTGACAGCTCGACACTCTATGATTATAGAGTATTTCCACCAAACACTTGGTGGTCGTAAATGAATGTAATCGCATTTGGCACACAACTTGGCCCGACTCATGCCCAATTTGGGCACTCATGCATTCAACATCAATCAATAGCATAAGCAAATCAATGATGTAGTTCAATTCGATTAATTGGCGTAACTAAACCCTCCCCCCCCCAATCTGATCATATAATCCCTAGATTCTAGAAAAACCATGAACCTAAGGATTAAGAGAGAACTTATGAAAGACCGAATTGAATAACGAAAATAACCACTCGTGATGTATCTCAAATTCGAAATTGCATAAATGAAATTGATGAAGTAAAGAGAGATGGACAGACAGGAAGAGAGGGAGCACAAGAGAAGGAGAGAAAAGGCATAAAATGAAAAATTCACTAAATGTAAAAGTCTGAATGTGCAATGTGAAAAATTTGATTCATAAACACTAAAGGGTCATGTGCCACTCAAAAACTAACAGATTAATTACTGTAAAAGATAAAACACAAGAAGTGGGGTTGAATTGTGTTAATTGAAAAATTTTCAATGAGTTTTTGTCTAGTGATTTTGAAACGCACATAAGCAAATTTCTTTCTTTAAAGATTGATTTTAATAAAAGAAGTTTAAAGTTATTATTTCTCGTTAGTCAGAAAATAAGCAGATAAAAACACTGAGATTTTATACTGGTTCGTCTTATCAAGACTAGGTCCAGTTACTTAGCAATGTGTTAAGTTTTCACTATAACCAGTGAAGTACCCTTACAAGTATTTTTTGCACCCAACCACTTCTGGCTATACATATATTATTTGAACCCAACCTTCTCAAACTAACAACAAGGTATTCTTTGGAACGCAGCCTCCTCAGGCTAATGCAAGGTATTCTTTGAAACACAACCTCCTCAAGTTAAAGCACCACAACAGTGGATTTTGAAAGGGTATGAAAAGGATTGATCCTCTACGCAGAGAGAGATATATAATGAAAGTTCAGAATAAAGAAGATTTTCAGAGCTGAGAGCGAAAATTTGAATTATAGCTTTTCTAGCGTAAGTTTGCTAACTTGAACTTGTGAAGATAAAGTCCTTTTATAGGCAAGCTCCTCGAAGTAGCCGTTAGAAAGATGCTATTTGACTGTTGTCCTTTTTCTTGGGCTCTTCAGAAATGACCGAATGAGTAATCAAAATAATTAATGTTTTCACAGCGGAGTTAGTGCAAGATCGGCCTTTGACTGATTTGCTTAAAGATATCAACAAAAAGTACTATCTACTTTTCGTGTTGCAGAGGTTTAGTACAACATCTCTTTCTTCTTTTAAAATCCTTTTAGAGTAACGTCTTAATTTGAATATTTGGCGCAAGTTACTTCTCTTGACTTCATTAGACGAAAAGATCTTCACTTAAACCTTTGTTTGTCCTCTTCTTTGTTCTTCTCTACCTTTGCTTTATATTTTGTCTTGACTTGAACAGGGCAGTACATCATCTGATCACTATTATTCTGAAGACTTAGTCTTGTTGAAGCTGAAGCTTTTGCGTATATGTTGAGGGTGTCCACTTCGTTTGTATATGTCTGTCTTGTAAAATACAAATACACAAGAAGGGTGGTTGAATTGTGTTTTTCAATTAAAATTATTTCAGACGATGCGATTTGCGTCTATGTTAAAACATTGGATTAGACGCAAACTTAAACTTTTCTTTCATAGATCGATTTTAGTTAAGAATTTAGTTTAAGTTGTTATCCCCAGTTAATAAGCAAATAAATATAATTAAAGCAATAAGAATTTTATACTGGTTCGTCTTATGAAAGACTACGTCCAGTTACCCAACAACTTGCTGAGGTTCTACTAAGAGTATTCTTTGAACCCAGCCACTCCTGGCTAACAATACAAATATTCTTTGAACACAGCCTTCTCAGGCTAAAACGATATTCTTTGACCCCCAGCCTTCGTAGGCTAAACCCAGGTATTCTTTGAACACAGCCTCCACAGGCTAACCAAGGTATTCTTTCAACACTTAGCTTTCTCAGACTAAAGAAGGTATTATTTAGACTTCAGCCTCCATAGGCTAGACTCACGATATTCTTTAAACTACCAACCTCCGCAGGCTTGATGCAAGGTATTCTTTAAACACTTAGCCTCCTCAGGCTACAATATCACCACAATAATGGCTTACAATAAGTTCAAATAGAAAATATCCTTTACGTAGAGAGGAATTTTACAATAAGATTTATATTCTAAGTTTGTGGCGAGAAAACTTGTTTTCTTAAGAGCTTGAGCGAGTATATGAATATGATCTTGATTAGAGTAGTTTGCTAAATTGAACTCGCAGGGATGAAGTCCTTTTATAGGTGATTGCGTGAAGTAACCGTTAGACTGTAGATGTTAATGTTAGTCCTTGTCTTGGGTACTTTCGCATTTGGCAGAGTGAGCAATCAGAACATTTAATGAAAAGTCAGCAATTGTCAACGTGAAATCTGTCTTTGACTTGATTCGCTTAGAGATTTCACTAAAATGTACAATTGCTTTTCGTGTTGCAGAGGTTTATTTTGAAATCCCTTTCCACCTATAGAACATTATGAGTAACGGTTGAATTGAAATGAGTGCACAAGTTACTTAGAGTCTTGAACTTCATAAAGAGTAGACGAATGAATAATTATAATGAGTTGTGTGTTGAATTCATTCGTCTGTCTTCAATCTTCGTCTTCAACTCTAGTCTTCAAATCTTCACACTTGAGCTCATGACTTGAAGTTGAGACACGTTCTCAATCTGATCTTGAAAGTTCTTCATCTGATGAAAATACTTTGTAGCATGACGACATGAACTTTGCATCTAGAACTTCTAATGTTTTGAGGGTGCATCTTTCGTCTATGCGAGTAATGATCCGTTTGATCATTGTTCCCCTCTGTTCTGTAGATATTTCCGTCTGTCTTGTAATTATCAAAATTAAGATGCTAAGTTATTTTGACTGAACATGTCTTTAGTCTGATATCGTCTATTAATCACTTTGTCTGTCTTGTAATTATCAAAACTTAAGATGCTAAGTTATTTTGTATCAAAGTGCTTTAATGAGATGTGGACTCCCCACGGCGATCTTGGCAAGGATCACTTCGTGGGACTCGCATGCACTACATTGTATTTCTCTAGACCTTAGGGCTTTACCATGCATGTTTTAATGACAAAGTGAGTGATATAACAACAACCACCTTACCTTGCTATTGCCTTACAATTAGAGTTTATCAAGGTCTTTTATGACTCGTCCGCTGTGGATAGCTCACCATCATATCATCTAGAGACACCTAACCTCTCCCAGGTGTGTAGTGTGTAGTCCCCACTCTCCCATGAAAATAAAGCACATGTTGCAATTTATCGTTTTAGTCTCTTCAAGCGACGATGATGATTTTGAGGAAGACAATGTTATGATTGTGTTGCCTGATTCTTCGGATGAGGATTAGTAGCATAGGACGTGTATCTTTAGGAAGGTCATTTTTGTAGCATTTACTCTGAGATAGGTTAGATAGATTTTGATAGATTTAAATAGCTGAGGTTTCAATTACTATTATAGACTTTTGATGTATAGGTGATTTTTTCAAGGAGATATAGGTAACCTTGTCAACATATATATGTCTTTTATTTTGTTAGTCATTGTACATGTATATATATTTACATTCAATTCCTTTATGTGTATTTATATTTACAATTATTATTATTTCTTGTTTAAAAAAATGGTTATAACTTTGATGTTACATTAATAACACTTTTTAGAAATTATGCCCTAAAATTAATTAGAATTTAAGACATTATAGAAACAACTTTACTTCCTAGTCAACTGCAATACGCACCAACCATTCAACCTCTTTCACAGAATATATATGTATTTCTCTCTTTACATTTTCTACATATACGTATTTATCTCTTCACAATTTATAACTAGTTGTTTAATAGTCTACATATTCCAGTTGTCTACCAAATATTTTTCTTATAGAAAGCATATGTCTAATTGACACTTAGACTAATATTAACTATGGGACCTCTTAAAGATCTAATTATTGAAATTAGTGATCCCACTTTCCAATTAACTCTAACTAACTTAGTTTAGCTTGCTTCACAAATTTCACCAGTTTGCTTTGTTTCCTTGTTTAAGTTGAGAGCAAGGGAGGCAAAATTACACATCTTTTAAACATCTTTATCAGTTTGAATATAGAATTCTTTGTCAGTTTAAAAAGAAAATATCTTATGAATTAGAACTCCTAATTTTATCTATGATGGATTTCACCATTGTGGCAATTCCCTTTATCGAAAAACCTTCTTTATAAATTCCTCCTTTAACTTTCTTCTTCTACTTTCCATTTTATGTTTCTTCTTCAAGTTTCCATAAAAACCATTTTATGTTTCTTCTTCAAGTTTCCATAAAAATCAAGAAATCATTAATGAATTTGGTTCAAGCTTTTAAAAAAGACACAAGCATTCCTATTCATCCGAGATCCACCACCAATGATATTATTAAATTTTATATCATACGTAGTTCTAAATTTATAATTCTATATTTACCTTAATAAAAAAATATCTTAGGTCAGGATCTTCTAATATTAAAAAAATTTAAAATTTCAACTATTCTTGAATTGTTTAAATAAAAATACATGATTATAATTTTTTTAATTAAAGTTTATATATTTGGTAGATAATTTTTTAATTTCTTTTATGCTTATAATTAATTAATGGCGTAAATAATTTTTTATCTTTTGATCATGTTTTTACCTTAAATTTTTGTTATTATCTTAAAATAGTTGAAAATTAAATATACTTAGAACCTACGAAATTTCTAATAAAAATTATTATTACCTTTAAAAGATCATTATCTTTTAAAATTTACATTAATTTTTAAATTAATCATCTAAACTACGTATAAACAACATAATAATATGCATATACTAACATCCACGCAAACTTGTTAGGGTTGAGCTTTCCAATGACCCTTCACTCTCCTTTTGTTATATCATTACTCTTCCTTTATTTCCTTTATTACAATAGGTACTAAAAAAACATTCTTATAATTATAGAGAAAGTTTAGAATTAGTTTAAAATTAAAATATTTTATAAGAGA
This sequence comes from Hylodesmum podocarpum, assembly GCA_026586105.1. Classification (NCBI taxonomy): domain Eukaryota; kingdom Viridiplantae; phylum Streptophyta; class Magnoliopsida; order Fabales; family Fabaceae; genus Hylodesmum; species Hylodesmum podocarpum. Next base: position 6,704,636 of record JALJEV010001371.1, read on the forward strand.
TAATATTTTTATGAAATAATAATACTCTATACACATAATATTATCCATGATATAACATTTGATATTATATCAACAAAAACAAATTGATTCATTGAATTGATTAATTTCTCCCGTTGTGAAAACACCTGTGTAACTGTGACACCATTGTTAGTGTTATTGGGAAACACCTTAAAACAGTGACTCCATCGTAAAAAAAGAATTTACAGACACCTATTTTGATTTTTAATTAAACACACCTATTTGGATTTTTAATTTATAAAAGAGAACCAATTAATATTTAATTTATAAAAGAGAGGCAGTGGCAAAATGCGGAAGACAGTGGTTGTACCTCTGCCTTGTCTTCCAAGTTCCCAACAACGAATGCGATAAATACACATGGCACTGATTTTTTCCTAGTTAACGTTTCCCTGTTCTAAAAACATCGAGAACATTCTATTCTCCTTTCTTTTTTTATATTCCCCTTTGCTTTCTCGTTTTCAGCACTTTCACTGTCCCAATTGCACTGCACCATTACATACATGGCAGATTCATCTCCTAGAACCGTGCTCGTAACTGGAGCTGCTGGTCGTACAGGTGCTCCCTCTTTCAATGCCTTTCTCATTCTCCTTATCTCAATTGAAGTTCAGTCTTTCATTTGCCTGCCGTTATGGGTATTTATAATTTCAATTTCAATTTATTGTGAATTATGTTGAAGATTCTTGATAAAGGAGAATCCCGCCTTTCCCTTCTGAACGTGAGAGATATCCAATTGTTTGAATTTTAAGACATGATCTATATTTCTACGTCATTTTTTTAATTCGTAAATATTAGTCAATGATTATTAATTTGTTTTATTTAGGGTTCAGATAGTCTATTTTGCCACAATGAAATCACCATTTTACACCCTTCAGTTGGTAAGGTTTCGATTTCCCAACTGTTAGTGAACTCATGAGCTCTTTTGCAACTCTTTTGTGCTTACTCTTGTTTTTAAGGGATGAAGATACGAACATATGTGAGGTAGAAATAGTAGTAAGAGCTCATCCCTTATTGAGGGTTGAAAAGTTGAAGCCTCAACTGAGGGGTGTAAAGTGAAGAATTTCTTTGTGGAAAAATGGACTGAATGCGGTTTTTTCTGATCAAATGGTTGTTAGGACTTAAGCCCAAGAGAAGAACCCAACCCAAAATACTAGTCCATTAGGTGGGAGAATCTCTAGGCTTAAGTACCATATTAAGTTTCTTGTTATATTTTATCTGGTGCTCCTAACATTGTCATCCCCTTTAAGGGCCGATGTCCATGGCCACTTCACTCTATCGACATTGACATGATGATAGCCCTTTCCTTTTTAGCAGCTTCACGCACATATCATATTCAATTTGCACCTTAATCCAACCTATAGGTAGCCCTTTCCGTGACCCAACTCTCAATGAAAGTACCAATTGTTAGGACTTAAACCCAAAAGAAGAGCCCAGCCTAAAAGACTAGTCCATTAGGCGGGAGAACCTCTAGGCTTAAGTACCACATCAAGTTTCTTGTTCTACTTGTCATGAGACTCCTACAAGGATGAATGTGTTCAACACTTCCTCATTAGTGATTGACCTATTGACTAGATGCTAAGTAATAAATTAAAAATTTTACCAATTGTACAAAGCAAGGTGTTTGGCTTGCAAATGCTTACTACTTGCAAATGCTTACTACTACATGTTAAGAATGTTGTTTTATAGTGGTTTTATTTGCAATGTGAGGTGAGGGTTGCAGAGATTTCATTTAATTTGATTTTGATGTATGGGTCTGCGTAAGGGAGAGTATCAAATGTGTGAATTTACCAATCTACACGCTCAATCTTTTGAAATCTCTGCTACTGTCCTGGCTTTAAGTAGTTAAGGTTGTTAGCTAACATTGGTTCAATATTGTAGAAAATTTTCACTACATCATATTGCATCTTACATTGAAATCATTCATCTTACTGATCTTGTTGCCAAGACATTGGGTTTCTAGTGTTCAAATATATCATTGGCCTCGATTTTCTTTTTAACAGTAGGTGGTCAGTTGTTGACTTTGACTTCATACCTTCGTCTTGGGGGCTCTTGGTAGGAAAATCACATCTTTTGTAAACGATATGATTCTTCTGGAAATCTTCCATAATTATTAGGATTTATTAGTAGGATTTGGTAATTGTGTTACCAAATCTCCATGATTCTTATTTTCTATCATCGATTTGGTAGGTAGCGATCCTGTTTCCCCCTTTTAGATCCTAGTTTTGAGGAAGTTAGCTACATTTTCCTCCCTATTTAACCATGTATTTTCAATTCAGAAGATATAGATAACAAAAAAGTTTCATTCTCTGGTTTACTACAGTTCTAGTTAAAGTGTGAGGGAAAGAAGTAAATTCTGAACTTGTTATTGAGTAAATTAAGGCTTTAGAATTGGAGGATTTTCGTTTAGTATAATGAACAAAGTAATGCAATTTCAGTGAAACATGAGTTAGCCATGTTTTTGAAGATCAAAATTCGGAACCACAAATTCAGGCCTCGTAAGTGTAGATTTCTTGAATTCATTTATAGAGACAGGGATGTTAATGGAGGTTTCACACATAGGGTCAAGTTGGGTGAAATGGATGGGGGAAATGCTTCAAGCATAATTTGTGATTATGAAACTTCTATTGAACTTATGAAAGTTCTACTGTTGACAGCTGTATAAACAGCTATGCTCAGTTGCTCACTAGGTATATCTGAAAGCTAAGTACACTCTCTAGACAGCTACATCATATTGCACTCATATATGTTTCTGCTGTCATACGATATATAAGTTACATGTACAGTAACACACATACAGCTTGATCTATGACTATGCAAAATGTCATCTGTTGCCTTTCTGATCTTTATACTGTGGTCGGCATCTTCAATCTTCTTTTGATCTGAAAGGTGAAGCTAATGCTAGTCACTGATGACTACAATTCTCTTCATATGTAGTTGATTAAGTGAAGGAACATTTTTTTTTTCTCTAATTGACAATTCTCAATGTGATTCATTGATTAATTTTTCAGGACAAATTGTGTATAAAAAATTGAAAGAGAGGCCAAACCAATATGTCACAAGAGGCCTTGTTAGAACAGTAGAAAGCCAACTGAAAGTTGGTGGTGCAAATGATGTTTTTGTTGGGGATATCAGAGATGCTGGAAGTATTACTCCTGCATTTCAAGGTGTAGATGCTCTCATAATTCTCACAAGTGCAGTACCCATAATGAAGCCTGGATTTGATCCAACAAAAGGTGGAAGGCCTGAGTTTTATTTTGCTGATGGTGCATATCCTGAACAGGTGCCATTGAATCATCCCTTTGCATGCTCGGTTCATTTATATATGTACATGTATATCCTTTTATAAATACTATAGCATCTTCATATTTTAGGTTGACTGGATTGGGCAGAAAAATCAAATAGATGCTGGTAAGAAATCTTTGTCTTCATTCCATTTATTGTAAATCATAATACAAATTCTCCCATTCATGTGATATTAAAATTGTATACCTCTATGAATAGCCAAGGATGCTGGAGTGAAGCATATTGTGTTGGTTGGGTCTATGGGTGGAACAAACCCTAATCATCCTCTGAACAGCTTGGGAAATGGGAACATATTGGTTTGTCATATTTTCTCCTATACTTTTATTGAATTCATTTCATAACATTATGGCCTTGTCTTTTATTTGACCAGAACTTAAATTTCATTTGGAAGCAGAGGGAAAGTTTAGTTAAAAGACAGCATCATTTCCTCTCCCCCTCTATCATTCCATTTCCCCCTTTGATAGATAGCTTATAGTTTCATATTAATATCAGGTTTGGAAGAGAAAGGCTGAGCAATATCTGGCTGATTCTGGTGTTCCATACACGATCGTAAGGTACACTGGTTTTTGTCCATATCAATTATGTAGTTGTCCTAGCTCTGTTGGTTTAGTTCCTTTTCTATTTATGTTGTTTAGTCCAAAAAATGTATCACCCTTTAGGTTGATTGGCCATTCTGTGGGAAGAAATACAAAAGGAAATGCCAATACTTGTACTTGTATAAGTAATCACTATTATCTAGTAATCATGAGTGAAGATTCATACTCGATGCATGCCTTCTATATGAAAAGTTTTAAACATTTTTCGGGAGCAATAATTGATATTTGATAATCCTTTCTGTTATGCACATTACTCCATCAGGGGCTTAACAATACAAATACAGCTTTTATTTTGAAACCTTGAGTGAAGATTCATGCGCTTGATGCAGTCCTTGTATATGAAAATTTTAAACATCTTTGGGGAATAGCTATTGAGTATTGATATTTGATAATCTTCTGTAACATGTGATGCTTAGTAGTACAAATACAACTTTTATTTTGACATCCTTTATTTTAGTTATTTGTATATATTTTGAGCATGCTTGTTTTTACAATATATACTTGTTGCCAATGCAAATTAAAATTCTTGGGGAGTGATGATTTTGTGAGCATGGAGCTAGATTGTGTTTGCTTCTGAACAATATTTTCTCACCTTTTATGCTGAATCAGACCTGGTGGCTTGCTAGATAAAGAGGGAGGTCTTAGGGAACTCATTGTGGGGAAGGACGACGAGCTTCTTCAGACTGAAAACAAAACCATACCTAGAGCTGATGTTGCAGAAGTCTGTGTTCAGGTATATTTCTGTACTGATAGTCTGTCGGAATCCTTTTTGTATGTGGAATTGAACCACTATCAGTATGTTTAAGAAATCGTTCTATTTACTAACTGTGTCAGATCTTGATGGATAGAACTCTGTATTGGCCACAAATAACTTGTGTATATCAAACCACCAAAAAAAAGTCATTATTCAGACTAGGTTTTGTTACATATCTTGTTAGGTCTTGTTCTTGGGGGCTTCTCCATGTTCCATAAAAGCTGCCCAAATTTTGTGGTACTGTTAAGATTTTTATGAGATTTGGAATTGGGATATCAATTCTTGATTCAAATGGTTTGACAGGCACTAAATTATGAGGAGGTTCAATTCAAGGCTTTTGACTTGGCATCAAAACCTGAGGGAGTAGGTACACCAACGAAGGACTTTAAGGCTTTGTTTTCCCAGATCACGTCTCGTTTTTAATGCCGTGGTGATGGACTCATGATCTATACTTAAATAACTGTGGGAAACCCTAGAATCAGTAGTGCTATTTCAGCAAATTACAGTCTTGGAAATCATGTTAAAGATTGTATAAAAACCAAAGTAGATTATGGAGTTCAATCATAATACCTTTGAGGCAAAAATGTGTTAATGATGGCTTTTAGTTCTTTATGATTTTTTAGATGTTTTTAATTATATTTATATGTATTTATATTTAGTTACTGTCTTGAAAATTATGTTAAGGATTTATAATTTATATTAAGAACATTATGTATTCGTTTAAAATCTGTGATAAGTAAAAAAAATTGTTTACTAATTGTTTTAAAATCTGTGATAAGTAAAAAAAGTTGTTTACTAATTGTTTTCATAAAACTGTGTTGTTAAATTATAATAAGTTTCTGATTGTGTTAACCGAAACAAAGTTCTAAGGTGAATGTTTGTTACATGGTTCAATTATTCTTTTGAAGATCATCATTATCTCTTCTTTATGTTATTTTATCGAAATAAACTAAAATAATTTTTAAAGCTTTTGGCCAAGTTTTAACTTTTAAAATTACTAAATGTCAAGAAAATTTAAACTAATGAAAAATTTATAAACTGAACTATTAACTTTATTTACATATGCCATAAAAAGGTGACAACGAAAATTTTCTTAAAATAAATAAACAAAGAATAAAATATTAGTATAAATTTAAATGTAGTAACATATATTAGTGGAAGAGTAATTTTGAATCATTCAACATGTTCAATTTTAAATGTATATTAGGTATATATTTCATTTTACTACTTCTTAATATATATATATATATATATATATATATATATAATTTTAAAATTAATAGTTTTAATTTTAATATTAAAATAATCTTTTAGTTTTTAATTTAAAAATGAAAATATTAATTGACCTTTGGTTATTAGGTCCTAATATCATCTATAGTAATTATTTGATGACTCAAGTATGGTCATATTCACTTGGATTTGGTTTAGAATATTCCTTTGCAGAGCAAAAACTGTTTTTGTCATCATATTTACTGTTAACGTCTGATCTATCACACACTAATAAATATTTTTTAACAAAATAATTGATATATTGATCACAATATTTTAAAAATAGAACATATAAAACTATCTAAATATTGATAGTTAAATTATAATTATGATGATAATCAACATTTTATTAGAAAAATACTGTGTCAATATATAATATCATTGACAAAAGTTGTACATATATTAATCTATCAACTTTTAAGATGAAACATAACTTGATAATGCACTTTTTAAATTAAGAATCTGTCTTTACGAAATTTTTTGAAATATCTTATTTATACTTTTAAGTTTTAAATATAAATATTCTTCAAAAAGTAATAAGAAACAGAAAAATATTTTTTTAATGATATTATTATTATGTTAATACATTTTTTACTACTTTTTAAAATGCTTATAATTTATTATGAATATTACTATATGATACTATATTACTATAATAGAAATACAAACACACAGTAAATGTTATAATGAAAAGTAAAACTGTCCCAAATATATGCTACTTTCTAAGTTAAACTTCCTTCAAACAACTTGGTTTGCATTTATCAGTAACCGTGCAACGCACTGAGCTTTTCTTCGTTTTTTTTTTTTTTTTTTTTTTTTAATATTATGAATTACGAATAAAATAAATTTCGTGGAATGGTATACTGAATAATATTAAATTATATAAAAATGTTTTAACAATCTAAATAAATTAAACCCGTACAGTTTTTCAATTATCTTTCATTAGATTGCAGCAAAGAAACATGATTTATTCCGTGATTCTTTAGTTATGATATTTTAAGAATAAAAAATTTTAATTTTGTGTTTTATGTCTTTGTTTTTTAATTAATTTTTTATTAAAAAATCAATTTTATAATTATATTTAAATTTTATAAATATTAATTTAAAATTGTGATGAATTTTAGTTACTATTACATATATTCAAGAATAAAAACATCATATATTTAAAAATATAAAAGAACATAATAATATAATATTTTAATCAAAAATTATTTTAAGAATTAACATGACATTTTTTTAAAAAAAATCAATTTAAAACTTTTTAAGTCCAAAATTAAAAGATTAAAACTTCAATTTAAAACTTATTAAACTTAAAGATTAAAAAAAATTAAAATTAAAAGATTAAAAGGTAATATTTAACTCAAATTTCTTAATTTCTATTCATTGACGCTCAAGATTAAATAATGACTAACAATGCAGGTTTTGTTCCCTTCTTTAGTGTACCTTTTTATTTTTATTTGCTGTAAGAAAATATAAACAATAAATAATAAATAAGTATAAACATTTAAATGTAATAATAAATATATAGATTGACACATCCTTCAAACCATACATTTTCCACTTTAGTAAATTCAGATACAATATCTTGTTAATCAGCGTCTTTCAACATATTAAATTATATAATTTTCTATGTTTTAATGAAAATCCTTTTCTTTTAATTTTTTTAGAAAAATACATTTAGATATACTAATTAATGGAAATATATATATATATATATATATATATATATATATATATATATACGAGTCTTATTTATATTTAATGTATATACGATAAAGGTAAACAAAATAAATGAATAATTTTAATAAAATCTAATAAAATATGCTGTATTTCTATTTTCAATCAACCTAGTTAGTTAGAATATAATCTTATATAAAAATGTAATAACTTGATTAATTAAATAAAATATAACAACCTCTTAAAATATACATAATAGTTTTGATACTTTCTTTAGCCGAAACGAAGGGTATCCGAACCATTGAATTTTCTCTTTACTAGTCATGATAGATTCAAATATGAGAAAATGATTCTTGATAAGTTTATTAGGATCCTCTATGTAGTATAGATTATTCTATTATCCTGAAATATACAATAATTATTATGAAAAATAACTTTACAAGAGAGATCTTATGTGAGTTTTTGTATAAAAATAAGATTGATGGACATTTTAGGGACATGAATGATATTTTTTAATGTTATAGATGAGCTTATTTGAACCTCTCATTGACCTACAACAGTTATTAAGGTTCATCTGCTATAAAAAAAAAATTTGTTGCTAGGACATGGGGAATATGTGGAGAAATATTTTGGTAAAGGAGTCATGTGGTTAGTGACACCAGAATCTAGTATCCAAAAATGAGTAAATGGTGTATTTGAAACATTAAGTCCAAAAGAAAATGGAAACTTACCAATGTTAAGGAGCACATACATGTGGGCTTCTCCAAATTACTAAGAAATGCCCTTACCCTTTCTATCACTTCGTGATTCAATTGGACAAATTATTCACCTTGTCTATTAACAATGTTTGCTTGCCTTTATCCTTCCCTTTTTGGAGGGTCTCCTTTCTACCTCCATTCTTGGCTCAGAGGTTTTCTATGTAATTTCCAACACTTCTCCCTTGTGTAGCGTGGCTTGTTGCATTAGGTACACTAGACTTCTTATTGTTTTTTCTCCACATTGGAAAACCCATTTTTCCTCTGATTAATTATCATGGTTGTTCCTCCTTCTGTTATCATTGTTGAGCTTTTATTAGTTAGGGTCTCCAACATCAGACCTTTCCTACTTTCTTCATTCTGGATAATGGCTACCACTTCATTAAGTCTCGTGGGATTTTCTCTTTTCCCAAGATTTGGATTCAAACTTGGTCATATTCAGGATTCAAGCCTATCAAGAAATCATAGACTCTATCTTGTTCAATATACTCCTTATGAATTTTTTAGTCTTCTAAATATTTTGCTTTTATAACTCGATAGTGATCCAATTCCATCCATAGGGACTTGAGTTGATTGACATATTTTATAACAGATTTGTTTCCTTGTTTAGTGGCCATGATTTTCACCTTTACATCATATATTTGAGTGGCATCCTTAGCCTTAAAATATGTTTGTCTGTTACCTCCCAAATTTCCTTTGCTAATTTAAGGAACATACATGTATTATTGATTTCTGGGACCATTGAATTCCACAGCCATGCCATGATCATAGAATCTTCTACATCTCATGATTTGAACTTGACATCCTATTGATTAGGGGCATTATTAGTCAGGTGACTAACCTTCCTTTTTTTTTTTTTTTCAAGATGGTTCTAATGAGTTCAGACCATTTGAGATAATTTTTTCCATTTAATCTATAAGTTGAATGAACATTTTGTAATTTTCCAACAGTTTGAGATTTATCCCCAATTTCCAAAATAGGGTTCATGATTTCAACCATAACAGGTAGAAAATTGCACAGCGATGAAAGCTTTAATAAAACTGAGATTGTGCAGCAATAAAGGTTGCAACTTAAGATTTTTAAGCACAGACAAATACTCCCCAAAGATGAGGAGCTTTAATACCGTGTTGAAATAAAAGAGAAATTATATGTATATTTAACATACACACATGTATCTTATTTATATACATAATAAAGATAACAAAATAATTGAAGAATTTTTTTTTAAAAAAATCTAATAAAATATTCTGTATCCCTATTTTCACTTAACCTAATTTATTGAAATTTAATTTTATCTTTAATAAATAAAATATAAAAATTTAATTCATTAATCTTATTTTTAATAAATAAAATATGACAATCTAATTAGTTCTTATCTTTTAAAAAAATAAAATATAACAATCTCCTTAAAAATATACACTTTATTTATTTATATATATATATATATATATATTTTGATAGATATTTAAAATAAAAGTATTGCTGATTTTTAATATAAAACTAGTATATTTATAATTTTATGTTATTTTTATTTTTAAATAATTTCATAATTATAAAATAGTAACTTGATATATGAACTATGATAAGTAAAATATTCAACAAAATTATACATTAAATTAAATTAATTTTTAAATTTGATTAAATATAATATAGAAATGAAAAAATAACTAAAATTTAAAAGTATAATAAATAGTTTTATAAATTTAAAAAAGTAAAATTCCAAAGGATGGGGAATAGCCTTTTAACCATAGTTAAAGATATTAATTAACATTTGTCATTCTAATATTTTTATTAAAATTCATGTAATAGAAGAAAAATATGTACAAAGGAGAAAGGTGTCATCTCCGTTTGGAGAACTCATTTCAATAGTTAAAGGTATTACGTCTAGTCACCGAAGTTGAGCGCAGGTCGCAAGGCATCACGGCGGCGCGTGTGTGGCAGCTCGACCTATGGCGACTCTATTTCTACCTCTCAACTACTATTCTCCCACTCCAATTCAAAACCCGAACCTCTCTTCTCATAAAATCAATATCAATCAACGCCACTCTCCTTTCCAAACCTCACGAATTCGTCGCACCTCATTCGTGCGTGCGTTGGAGGAAGACTCGAATCCTGAAACAATCCAAGGTTCCTCTCTCTCAAAGTATTCTAAGCTAATTCACTTGTCAAGGAATTTAATTTGACTATTAAAATCTTTCTTTCTCAGATGGCGAGGTGAACAATTTAGGAGTCAAAGCTGCGTTGTCTATGTTGAGATTCTACAAGAGTAACTATTTTTTCGTTTCATCATTTCTATTGAAAATTGTAGTTCTTAATGGAAATATCCACAAACTTAAGGTAAGGACCAATTTGCAATTACAAATGGTCGTTGCCGTTACAGGAATTTTTATCGGTTCTTCACCTTTATGCTAATTTTGTACTGTATGCAATCTCGTGAATTTCATGTGTTTTTTTTTTTGTTGTAGTGTGTGATTGGTTATATACAACTTGTCTGAACTTATTTTATGTCATAAGTACTTATTGCGAGATGTTTGAGATAACTTATTATATGTCTATAAGTTGATTTTAGCTTATTTCAACAAGTTCTTCAGTATAATTTATGAAAACAGCCTAGAGCTTAAATGAAAACTAAAACAGTATAACCCAATTTTCTCTTCGATTGCAGAAACAACTTATACAATAGTGCTTACATGATAAGTACTTATCCAATAAGCCCTTAATTAAGTTGATTACACAAACAGGTCCAAACTTCGAAAGAATATTCAATAAACACTAAATTAAGATGTTTACCCAAACATGCCATTATTCATGTGTGCAGGGGAAATTTCACCAATTTTGCCGAAGAGCTGTCGTTACATTCCATCATGCAGTGAGTATTCCATGGAGGCTTATAAGAGATATGGGGTGGTGAAGGGTACAGTTTTGACTGCGTGGCGTCTGTGTCGTTGCAATCCCCTTGGTATTGTATTGACCAATAACTTTGATTCATGTTGTGCATACTTACGGTTTTTGTTCTGAGTTTTTACATTTTTTTATTTTAAATGTATTAAAACTTAATTCCTTGTATGTTTTTAGGTGGGCATGGGTATGATCCACCTAGATGGTTTGGTGAGGTCAGGCCTCTGGAAGACACTGATGAATGATTAATTTGGGTTGCTGATCTTAAGGTGCTCGTCACTACTGATTGAACATTTAGAAGTTACTTGATGTGCTAATGTGAGTTTTAGTGATTTTGCATTGCCTTTTCTGTGTGACTTTGTGCTCATAATGCAAAAGAAAAAATTATGTTAAGAAGATTAATATATGTGATCAGAATAGTGCTGTGATAATCAAATTGTACTTCTGTACTTTATAATTATCAAATTTTTATCCTATGTTAGTATATTTGTTCACTTTATAACCACTTTTATTAGTCCAGCATGGACATAGTCATCTGCTTAAAGAATATTATAACCAGCATGAGCATATGTATTGTGACAATCTTAAATCTTAATGTGTCAATCTTGTGTTGTTTGAAAATTATAGGGACCATTTTACATTTTTTAAACATCAAAAGGACTCTTTTAAGTGGTTTTGAACTTTGGGAACTAACTTGAATTTAGAATGGAATAATGATGATAAGAATTAATCAAATAAAATGTTAATGTTTTAGTATTTGTATCTTAGCCATGAAGTCGTTTTATAGCTAATAGCAAATTATATGAATAAAATATGTGATACATATGACTAGTTGAATGGAAATCTATAAATATTTCACCTTTTGATTTAACTCAAGTCAACAAGAATGTCTTCGTGCTTGGTTGTTTTTCGTTGTGGAATTTTTTAAAATCTTCCGTAGCATATTATCTGAACACAGTAAGGACTCGTCATAATGTTGGAAACTGTTAATATTCCCTCTGTTTGTCTGGAAATAAAGTCTAAGAAAGCTGAAGAGTCTTGGTGGCTTGTCATTATTGTTAGAAGTTACATTTTATATTTATTGCTCATAACTGTGAACTCAGTCTGAATTATTATAAATAGTGATGCCGCTGAGTACTTCTTAAGTCAGCAATTTCATCAAAATATTCTGTCATTCAATTAAAAGTTAGAATTTGGATGGCTTAGTTATAAAACATTATCATATTGCAATCTTTAGTAATATGTTTACCTAACATGGGCCCTCTGTTTGGGGGAAAAAAATAATGCGTAACTGATTAATTGATGTATTATTTTCTGGTTTGTATACATTTTCTGATACTGAGAAAATTATATAATCAAATATTACATTGTTGTCTTGTTACTGTCTTTACTAATTGCTAATACAGTGTAATATTTGTTGGATGGGATCATATAAATGTGTTGTGAGATTGTTTTTCCTTTCATGATTGTTTTCCAGTTAACTTCTATGCTAAGTTACTGGTGGATTTCATTGAAAAGATTGTTACTGGGTAACTTATTGCTGGGAAGAATGATGAGCTTCTTGAGACTGAAGTCAGAAACATGAGTGCGTAACTGGTGCTAATGTTGCAGAAGTCTACATGCAGGTATGCTAGGCTTGTGTATGGGAATTGAGCATGATTTGCCTTCCATCCTCTCACAAGTTATGCGTTTCTGTCATTGTTCCATTCTTGTTATTAGCATTGTTTTCAATTGCATGATATGATGAAAATTGAAAAAACTATTTAAACTTCCTAGGACGTTTTTGAGAATAGATTGAGTCACATGATATTCAATGATTTGAAAGGTTGGTCACCATATTTCAATGTGTATTGTTTGTATACATTAGATTTTATAAGCGAACAATTTCGAACAAAATAAAATAACACTGGTCAGTGCTAACAATTACTATTAACAAGCTTTGTTTTAGTTTCTACATCCTGAAGAACTACATAGCAATGACTAATAACAAATTGAAACGTGTCATTTGGTTTCAATACTTACTGTTTAGTGATCTTAAAATCTGACTGGTTTTGGGTATCTGTAGACCCTTTCTTAAGTACAAAAAATGTATTTTAAATCCATTAAATTTACAAAAGTCACTATTTTTTATTTTGTATAAATTATAAATTATAACTATAATTCGCATGCCTTTTTAACACTTCACTTGTTACGAGAGAATGTGGCAGCAGAGAAATTGTGTGGGACCCTTTTCTTTTTATTTCGTTTTAGTTTCTTGGTCAGATAAATAAGTTTTTTATTACATAAAAATTAAGAAATAAAATAAAAATTTAATTTATTTTAAAACAATAAAGTAAAAAGTTTAATTTATTTGGATTAAATAACTTTTTTAATTAGAATAAAAGCATCCTTTTGTACATTTTTTTTTTTTTTTGTACTTTAAGCTGAGACATTATTTTTCATTTTTTTCTTTTTTGTACCTATTCAAAGATTGTTAATGTTATGATTCGAAATCTACAAATTCACAGGAAACAATTGCAAGGCAATTCATGTGAAATTAATTCATAGTACTTGAATTGGTCTCAACGACAATAAGCTTTGCTCCGACATATCACGGCTTACTTTTTTTTTTTGACAAAAGAATATCACAACTTAATAGTAGATATTTGACGTTCACTTCATTCATACTTGATATCTTGAATTTATTTTGTTTTAGTCAAAGATCAGTGTTTGAGTTTTTTTGGTGATCTGGGTTTTCTTCACCTCGATGGGCCAGATACGCCTCAGAGAGAGTTTAATATGTGGCAAGTTTGATCTTGCTCGATCTGCTGCATCATCATCATCAAAGTTTAATGGAATTTTCCTCTTCCCATATGAAAAATGTAATTCCGAAATTAAATCACAGTTTAAACATATTTTTATTCTTAAATATGCCTTTTGTAGTTTTACTTTTGAGTGAAATACTGTTTTAGTCTTTGATTTTTGAAGATGATATTATTTTAGTTTTTGACTTTTAAAAATTGATAAATTAATCCTCATAGTAATTTAGGTAACACTTATTAAGTGTTATAAAATTCTATTTAAATTACTTTGAGGATCAAATTGGATAAAAAATTAAAAGTAAGGGATAAATTTGTCCAATTTTAAAAGTCACGGATTAAAATAATATCACTTTTAAAAGTCAAGGACTAAAATATACTCCACATTTTACTTTTTGTTTAATTCTATGTATTTGTAATCTATATATTTAATAGCAACAAAGTTTTAAAATGTTATAATTCCAGATATTTAAAACATATATAATCATTAGATGTACAAAAAAAATGTTCTTAATGAGACCACTGACCAGTCATAGACATTCTTTATTGAATTAAAAAATATAATGGCAACAACGTAATATGTAATTTTTAAGAACTACAAAGAATTAAGTGCAACAACCTTTTAAGGATTAATTTGAAAAAAAATTGTTATATTTTCATAGATTAAAAGCATATGTAAGCATTAAATCTCCAAAATAGAATGTTGATAAATGTGAAAAAGATTAAATATGTTTTTAGTCCCTGAACATTTTTAATATTCCATTTTAAGTGTTTGAACAAAATTTTCAAGGTTTTAGTTCCTGATTTTTTTTAACATTGGTTTTATTAATATTTTTAGTTCTAAAACATTTTACATTAATAATTTTTGTCTGAATACTTAATACATTATTAATTTTAGTCATTCAACATTTGTTACAACAGATATTAAAAGCATTAATCTAATAAATAGTTAGAAACCAGTCAAAAATTTTGTTGGATTAAAAATAGAATCCTGAAAAAAGTTTAGTAACTAACACTAATCAAAATGTTATTTAAATATTAAAAATACATCACTTAAAAGTTTAAGTATTAAACACATATTTAACCATGAAAAAATAGTTAGTGATAGACATTCTTTGTTACATATTTTATATTATAGTATGTTGATGTTGGGAATTGAGGTGTAATGTGATGTGGTATGTGATAAATTATGATTCTTTGATCGGATGAATGCACTCGTGATACCTATAAAGACCCCAATAATCAAGTATGTAAATGTGTTTGGGATAAATGTTTTGATATGACTCAAATAATGTTATTAAAAATTTATTTTGTCACTCATTCATCGCGCTATTAGACTTAATTGAAAATTTGAAAATGAATTATCAAGTTCAAAAACTAAAATTATGATTAAATTATAAAATGAAGATGATAATATGATTAAATTTATAAGTCAACGTGATATTAAGTAGATAGTTTAGAAATATATAATATTTTTAAGTATAGGTTTTAAATTTTATTACTTTTAACAGATATAGATGGATACTTGGAAGAAAGTCATTGTTTATCCACGTTTAAAATATTTTCTTTTAGGTTATGTGTGTATGATAATATATTATTTTAATACTTTCTTGATATTTAAAATGCGCTAACTTTGATCCGTAACCTTATTCCATAACTTACAAGCTTCCCATAGAAGTGGGTCTGGCTTTAATAAACTAATTTATTCAACCCTGATTTTTACACTATGGATGCGAAAGAAAGAAAGAATTCCTTAAAACTCATGAATTCCTCAAACACCTCAAACACTTTAGCTAATACTCTCCCTCCTGTCTCATTATCTTCTAGGATAAATATTCCTGATTTAGTTCAACGTACCCTTTCTTCTAAAATAGGAAATCTCATTGAATATGAGCATATTCCTGAAGAAACCCAAATAGACTCTTCCCTACCACCACTACTTAGTCCGTATAATGTTTTCCGTAGACATAGATCTGGTTTTCCATGGATTTCTTCCATAAGAAGACTAATCTCTACTCCTCATAAATCTGTCAAAGAATATATCCAAAGTTCAAAGATGGACCAAGTTGCTCTCTTGGCTACTTCGGCTGAACAATATGTAGATCTCGAAATCAGTAAAGAACTGATTCGTCATTGGAAATCTGAGGGATATGTTGCACTCCATTTAGGAGCAGTTAGACTTGTTCTAACACTACATGGCAGAAAAAGGACTTCTGTAACCAATTAATTACTCTTTCGGACTCAACCTTTCATCAATATGAGCAAGTTTGTAATTGGCACGATCGACAACTTTAAATCTTTGGAAGTCTTTGTCCTTACTCTGTTTCCAAATTTCAATGTTCAGTTGAGAGATCCAACTCTCCCAACTCGTTTTAAGGTACAAATCCAGCTTGTTGGAGCTCAACAAGATGAAGAAGCTCTCTCTGCTACTTTACATCACCAGATAGTATACAGGATACAAGATCACTGTTTTGATCTCCCTGGTGATAAAGAACTTCAAGACAATGCTCTTATGGTACTTGCCAATGAAGGACAAGCAGAAACACCTACCATTGTTCAGATCCCTAGACAAATTCCTAAAGAAGAATTGCAGAAACTCATTCCTAGCGAATGGATCAGCAATTATGAAAATTTCAAACAACAGGGACAACAAGTGGTATCAACAAATGCAACTTTTCATAGAAACTCTACTGATGGTAGAGTAAAGACAGTCTTTAAGATGAAAGATGAAGGACCTAGTTCTAGACCTCCTGTTTTTCACACAATGATGATCTCTCTTGGAGAAAAAGAGAGAAAGATCCCAGTACATGCTTTCAAAACAAATGGAAAGCCTGTATATTTAGACAAGCTGAATGGTCATTTCCTTTGGGATGTAGACCCATCTATGTGTGATCCTGATTGCAGTTGCAACACAGGAGAAATCTCTGATTCTGATGATGATGATGAGGATCCACATCCTTCTACAAAAAGCTGTAAACCTCCACACTCTCCCAAGCCACCCAAGCTTGGCAAAGATGCAAGACTTCCCTTACCTATTTACAAAAAGGGAATAAAAATTCTAAGAAAGGAAGGTTTTCTACCTCCAGCAGATGAAAATCTGATTACCTGGCCTCCACCCACTCACTGCTCAAATTTCTTCAAAAAAGAACCAGCAAGGATTATTCCTTGTATGATGAATACTGAAGAATTTCCTCCTTTGGAAAGAAAAGGAGATGCTGAAAGAAAAATTTACATGAGACCCTTTGTACAGCCTACAGAAATACTTCCAGATGGCTCATATAAGATGTATTCCCAAGCAGAAGAAGTATTAAACTGGCATACAGAGAACTCTCTGGCCCAGAATAAGATTTTACAGGATGTTGAAAGCAAAGTTGACAGGTTGACGAACATGTTTGAACAACAACTCAAACAAATGTCAAAGAACATCCAACAGTCTTATTCAGATTTGAAGGAGAAGATTGGAAGAATAGAAGGACAAATGGAACAACTTGTGGGAAAGAATTTCCATGAATTTGCAAAAAGGGAACAAGAACTCAGAAAGCTAAGATCCCAGCTTCATGAAATTGAAGAATGGGTAAAAAAGGTGAATACACCTATTCCCTCTTCCTCAGAGCAATTTAACCCTTTCCAATTAACTCCCAAGCAGTCCATTGCAACTTCCATACTTCCTCACTCTATAAAACCACCATTTTTACCTCCAAATTTTCCTTCACCAACGACCAGTTTTGGTCAAAAGAAAAGAGAAGCACCTAAAGAACCCAGGACTGAATCATCAAATCCTGTTCAGATAGGAACATCTTCCTCACCCTTTGAAGAAAAACCCTTTGCGCAAATGATGACAGTTCCAACTGTTTCTCTCCCTGAAGATGAGGATGAAGATAAATATGAAGATGAAATAATATTGACTTCATCCGAAAATTCCTCAAACATATCCTCTGAAATAGAGGAACCACTTTCAGAAGAAGAAGAATATGCAGACATTTCAAACATATTTGCCACAACAGCAGAACCACATTTTCTTCATCCAGGAGAAGAGAATACTCCTGCACCAAAAATCAGTGGTACTCCATTATTCAGTCTTGATGATATTCCAAGAAAATTATGGAGGAAAAGACTTCTGGATTTCAAGGCATGGATAGATGCCAAATTTGTCAATCCTGAAGTAGATAAGTACAGAATTATTGAAGAATTCTGTGCAAGATTTACAGGTACTTTGAAAGAATGGTACCAAAGCATAGGAACAGCAAATCAAGATCAGTTGCATAGATTTGAAACCTCCGATCAAGTCATTTCAGCAATCCATTTCGAATTTCTGGGAAATGGAGATCTGACTAATAAAGAATTGCGAAAAGAATACTTCGCAATGAAATGTTGTTCTCTTCAGCAAGAAGACATTGTAAGACATTTTCAAAGAATGCAACAACGATTCTATATGCTGAATGGGTACAATGATCCTAGCCTGAAGAATACGTATGTTAGCTCTCTACCAGATGATCTTCAGGAAGAAATGTACAGAATGATGAATCTCCAAAGTAAAGAGCCAATTAATATGACCTTAGGAGAAATTCATCAGATGTGTCTTGCTGCTCTGGATAAAATTTGTAGTCAGAAAAACATGTTTGAAAAGATGATGCAAGGACAGAAAAGATACTCCAAATTATGCAAAAAGAAATATTTGGAGATTGGTTGTAAACAAGACAACTGTGAATGTCCAGATAAGAAGAAAAGGCACAAATTCAAGAGAAAGAAATTCTTTAGAAAGAATAAAGATTTCCAGAGAAAAAAGAATTTCAAATTCTACAAAAGAAGGCCTTTCAGAAAGAAAAGGGGCAACAAATGTTACATCTGTGGAAAGCCTGGACATTTTGCAAACTCATGTCCACAAAAGAAGAAGGCAGCCAAGTTGATTCAAACACTGCAGATTTCCCCAGATGATGACATAGAATCTCTGTATAGTGAACAAGAGTATCCTGACTCAGATACAACATTTGGAATCCAGATATCTGATTCAGAAAGTGATCAAAGCTCAGATTCTGAAAGAACAGATTCTGAAAGTACATGCTCTTTTCCTATTCTCACTATAAGAGAAGTAAAGAAAGTAGAACAGCAGCTTGCTACTACTTCAGCTATTCCAGTTACTCCAAACATAGAGATCACCATCCTTCCTTCAAAATATGAAGTTCCTATAAAGGTGATAGCCTTTATTGATACTGGATCGGCAAAAACAATGATGAATCCTGAGATTCTTCCAAGAAATTACTGGAAGAACAAAGAATTCTATTTCAAGGCCGCAGATGGTCAAGTTTTCACCACTAATTTGATCACCAAGGGAAAGATAGGCATGAGATTCTTCCCAAATTGCATATACTGGACCACAGTCATTGGTACAGAATTATCAGGAAAAGATATCCTTATAGGAATGGATGTTTTTAGTCAATTGAAATCAATCCAGATCATTCCTAAGGGTATAAGATTCAAAGGAGAATTCAAAGAATTCACCACGATGACAAGAATCTTCAAATTAGAAGAAGCACCACCACAGTATGAAGAAGTCAAAGACAAATTGCTCAGGCTAACAGTTGACAGCCATGAGAAATTTCAACATCCAGCACCATTATGGAAAAACAGAGACTTCTTTGTCAGATTACCTTTCAAGCTTAATGAAGATATTAATCCTACCAAAGCCATTCATAATGGTATGTCTCCCTCTGACAATATTGCAGCTCATGAAGAATGCAAAAGACTTTTAGAAGAAGGATTGATAGAACCAACCCAATCTGATTGGGCATGTCAGGCATTCTATGTTGAAAAAAGATCTGAAAGAGTAAGAGGAAAAAAGAGGCTGGTCATTGACTACAGACCTCTTAATCTGTTTCTGAAAGATGAGAAATTCCCACTGCCAAAGATCAACACTCTTTATTCTTACATAGCTGATGCCTACATCTTCTCAAAGTTTGATCTCAAATCTGGTTTCTGGCAACTTGGCCTAGAACCTTGTGACAGACCCAAAACAGCTTTCTGTATTCCAAATGGTCATTACCAATGGACAGTTTTACCCTTTGGATTAAAAGTGGCACCCTCACTATTTCAGAAAGCCATGACAAGGATATTTGAGCCGATTCTACAGAGCTCACTCATCTACATTGATGATATCCTTCTCTATTCTCCAGATGAAAGTTCTCATAAAAAACTGTTACAGAAATTCCATGAATTATGTAACCAGTATGGAATAATGTTGTCAGCATCAAAATCCAAGATAGGATCCACTGAGATTGAATTTCTTGGAATGAAATTCACTGAAGGAAAGTATGCTCCTCAACCACACTTAATTGAGGAACTACCAAAATTTCCAGATGAGAATATGACAGTGAAGCAAGTCCAACAATTTTTAGGAATTGTAAATTATGTCAGAAATTTCATTCCTAAAATTGCCAAGCATACATCAGAACTCTCAAAGATGCTGAAGAAAGACCCTCCTCCATGGACAGAAACCCAGACACAAGCTGTTAAGGCTTTGAAGCAGCTAGCCAAAAATCCTCCCTCTCTGAAGATTCCGGGAAAAGGAAAAAGAATTTTGCAAACAGATGCTAGTGATTATTACTGGGGAGCAATCCTCATTGAAGAAGAAAATGGAGAAATTCATTATTGTGGTCACGCCAGTGGAGCTTTTAAGCCTTCTGAGATACACTATCATACCACTTTAAAAGAAACCCTTGCAGTTAAATATGGAATTCAAAAGTTTGATTTCCATCTTAGAGGACACTCTTTTGAAGTTCATCTTGATAATTCATCATTTCCCAAGATGCTTGAATTAAAAAACAAGATCCCACCAAGTCCTCAACTTTTGAGGTTAAAAGAATGGTTCACCAGGTATGATTTCTCTGTCAAACATATAAAAGGCAAAGCCAATCTGATCCCTGATTATCTCTCCAGACCTTCACTTGTTCATCAAAATGTAATCACCATCATTTCAGAACAAAACCAGTTTCCATTAATCATGATGAATACTCAAATTGATCATTCTTATGAGTTTGATCATTCTCATGATTTCCCTCCAGAGTTACTCAAACTCAACCAGATAGACCCCACAACCATAAAATCCTTTGCTGAGACACATATGTTCCATTACCTTGCTACTAGCCTTCAAGAACATCAGATTAAACCTAAACCCACTTGGTTTAATCCCTCAGCACCATATTTGAACATTTTTCCTATTCTCACACCAACCCCTCTTCTTGAATCAGATATGTGGTATCTCTGGTGTACTACAGTTTTGTTCAAATATCCTCTCATTTGTCCATGTTATAAGATGATTGAGTTTGTGTCAAATGAAGACAATAAAGATACTCTCTTATGGAAGTTATTACACTGGTTTTCATCGGCTTCATGGTGGAAAGAACAAGTTGAAAGAGATTTAACCAAGTTTGATGTTTGGAAAATGGATGATTATGAAAAGCAAAAGATTTTTTCAGTCTTTGTTATTCATCGTCCTTATTTTAAACATCCAGCAACAGGTCATCTTTATGCCCAGAAACAGGCTCTCAATTATGCTTCTTTTCCAGATATCAAGATATTTCTGAAGAATGACAATCCTCCATATTGGAAAGAAGAACTCATGCTTCACCTCCATGAAGTAAATGGTAACAAAATTACTCAGAGGACAGTTTCATCCAGTTGTTCAAAACTTAAAAATCTTGATGTTATTTGTTGTACTGACTGGGAAGTTAGCCCAGATTTTTGGTATGAAGATTATCAGAAGGTTGAATTGCCAACTCAGTCTCTTGAGCATCTTCCAAATACTCCAAATCTTCTGTGGAGTAATGATGAAACTAAAGAAACGTGGTTATCTCTGGGTCCCTTTCAAAATAATGATGTTTGGCAAGATTCCCAAGACCCATGGCCCACGCCAGATGTCTCCAGGATAGAAAAGCAATTATGGCCTACATGGCCTACACAAGAAAAAGAAACGCCAGCTGTCTCAAGTACTGACAAACCTTCTGGAACACGACAACGCATGACTGGAAAAGAGTACAGACAAACATTCAGAAAAGATTCCTTCTTATCTGAATGGAATATGTAATAGTAAAAGTAAAAATAGCACCAAAATAAGATGTGACATAAAGGTGCTCAGTATGTTTGTTTACTTTTGAAGATAGTGCGTAATTATGTGAATTATTGTATTTTGTCTTTTTCAAGGCTCTCCCTCTATATAAGGAGACCTTGGTTTCAGTTGTAATCATCTTCCAACTTCAAGTTGAAATAAAAACCACTCTTACTGATATGAGTCTTTAAATTTTCCAGTTCTTTCTTTCTTAGCATGAAGTAGTATAGGAAGAAGGGTTGAATAAATCAGAAGATCCATCATGAAAAATCTGAAAATTCTGAGTATGCTCTACACTTGCCTTTAATAAGGATCCGTGTAATCAGAAAAGAAATTTTAAAGCCATCTATCTTAATCCAGTATAATGAGAAGTTCTGAAATGAAAGCTTAGTAGGCATGGAGGCTGAACAGTATACCATGGATACCTTCTCATTATATTGGATCTCTCCGGATGATGAAGTATCAGAATAAAATAATCAAGGTGTCACAGACCATCATCACACTCTAACCAGAAGTGTCTAAGTAAACAATATGCGGTAAATCAACAATTAATAAAATATGAAGAAAAAGAAAGAAAAAAAATTAATAAAAAAATATATAAACATATGCATCTTATAATTTATTTAATTAATTAACTGTTAAAATTAACTACATGAAATTGCTTCTCTGACAACAGCAAATGTCGAACAAAACTAGATAAAAAAAAAAACAAGAATCAAAGAAAAAGATTGAGTTCACATCTCAACTGGTGACCTCAAACGTAACTTGTTTGAGTTGATAATAGAAATACCCATATCTAGAATTGAACTTTAAGACCTCTCTATCACTCTACACGTTGATCATTGTTTCTTTGGATTTTTCGATCAATTTTTCGTTTTGGACCATTTTTTGAAGTTGTTGAAGGTTTCTCATTAATGGGAAAAACACGTGGCAATGTAGACGGGTAGATATGTGTTACAAAGGCTGAGAAAGTAGAGATGCATTGGGAATACTGAGTAAATTAAGTGGAGTAATTTTATTTTTTAATAATTATAATACATAATAATTAATTAATTCATTATATTTGTATTTCTTTCATCACAATTTATATATATATATATATGTTTCTTTTTGTTTTTACCTTGTTTAATTATTTATATATTATAATTATTTATCAAATATTTTTAGAAGATATGCTTATATATATAATACGGGAAAAGAGAAAAAATATAACATAGAAGAAGTATTATACTATTACACGTCCGATTTTGAACGGGGAGATTCTTTTAGATTTGTTCCTATCTAAATTTTTCATTTGTTAGACTTATTATTAAAAAACCTATTCTCTTATGATTACGGGGTTTATTCAAATATAAAATACAATCTTAGAAATAAAGCATACCACTTTTTTTTATTACCTAAAATTTTGATATATTTTACAATCAAAAAATTTTAAGTAAATTCGGTTAATTTTATTCTTTATTATTAATTTTATTGTTTCCTATTATAGATATTGACAATAATATCATTTTTTTTTTATGGAGAAGAAAAAACACCATCTTATATTTATATTTTTAGGATACGACTTCTATTATTAATACTAATAAGAAATGAATCATTATGATAAAAAAAAAAAAGTGTGATTCAAAAGGAGAAGAAAAGACAAAAATTAGAACTAAAATAATAATAGATTCTAAAAGTTAGGAATTATAATAAAAATAAAAAACTCATTTATTAATTTTTTAATATCAAAGATTCATATAAATGCATTATAAAATAAAAGACTAAATTGATAATTTAATTCCAAATTTAAAATATAAACAAAATTAATTTATTTATTTATGTTACATAATTTATTTTTATTAATTTTGATTATTAATCATTTTTCTTAAATCATCCTTCGTTGAAATTTATAGCAAGAATTAAGAATGAATCACAAAAATAGAATATCTATATTTTATTGTAGAATAGTTGTAGTTGACATCTATAAATATATCGGTCAAATTTTTTTTCCTTATATTTATATCTCAAAGGAATATTTACTTATTAACAAAAGTGAGGACTAAATGACGTCATCCTCAATAATTAACTACAAAAATATTTCTTTACTCCTGAAACATCGGTAAGACAATGATTATGTGCCGTGATTCAACAGTGAAATTTTGTTAAATTCTATATATTCATGTTTATCAAATCTCCTATAATTTATTTACTTCTGTCACAAGTTGTCACAGGTTGTCCTATAATTAAAAATCCATCACATATGTCACAGGTTGGTCAGGATCTGGATTCCCTGTACAAAGATATTTTTTAGGTAGTCAGCAAAATTAGACGAAGATCGGACAACTCATATTTTACCTTTTACATAAAAAATGGCATTTATTATTTGAGCTATTTGATTTTTATCTAATGGTTGAGCTATTTGATTTTTTTGCACATTCACTATGAGTGTGTGAACAAAAAACCCAATTACAGACAATCCATGTCCCTCAGCAAATAACTTCTCTGGTGTTACAGAAGTGACTTTATGAAATCCTACCTATTAAAACCAAATCATATTCATTAAATAAAATATAACTTAAACTTGGCTCAACCAATCAAAGTTGCAGGGTGAATCTCCTGAAGATCCGGGATTTCATCATTTGATAATCTGCCCCGGCAATTCCACCAGCTGTCAATCTTACATTTTTCATTGTCCTCAACTTTATTCACTCTCTCCGATAGGTGATTTGAGACTTTCAAAGGGGTGTAAAACAGGAACAAAAAAATGATAGTTAAACCAGAAAAAAAGAGAACATCAAGGTAAATACCACAAAATTAGAAACAGCAATCAAAGGATAAGTCTTATCACATGCCTAGTGACCTTTCAGCTTGAACCTTTGGATAAAGATCATTCATTACCCATACATCTCAGCCGTTCCCTATTCAATTATTATTTTATCAGACATATTTGTTCAAAATGCATGGAACAACAATGATGAAAAAAAGCAAGAGTAATAATATCGACCAATCCGCTTACCACCTGTCATTTCTTCTTCAGTTTTATTACATCGTATCATCTATTAGATGCACATTTCTCTCTTCTTAGCCTTTCTCTTCTTATTAACTTTATTTTACGGTTTGTTGCCATGTACACCGTTAATAAGCTAACTCAATATATATAAGAATATATATATATATATATATATATATATATATTATATTTTATAATTAATTATCTACTTAGTCTTATATTACAATTATCTTCTGTGAAATAGCATGGATGTCCGAGCATCATTTTCCCAAAATAACTTGTAAACTAGAACTCAGAATTGGGGTAACTGGAGTAAAAAGTACCTGAGGTCAAACAGCAGACGTACTAATCCGCAAAGCTCTACTGAGATACCCTTGTTTAAAACTAACTCATGCAGGTTTCCAACAAGAAAGGGCGTAAATGATACGCCCCTTCCAACCCTGCAACAACCACTGGTTATCTTCATCAATCAAAAAATCCTTGTGGTAGCTACCCCTTACTTTCTCCATTGCCATCTTCACCGTCTCACGATCAAAACATTGCTGCAAAAACCCAGCTCGCAGAATGCGTGCTTGCCACTGCTTAAAGCTCTCTGGCCTCTCCACTCTTTCAGACCCTTCACAAGCTATGACATTCAGTGCTTCCCTTCCGAATATCTCTTTCTCTATCAGCATCCTCTCCCAATCTTCACGAGGCACAATAGTCTCAAGCATATCAAACAGCGATGAGTAGTGAAACAATGCCTCCCGGAATCTGGTAACAAAGAAAGGCGCATTAAACGCCCCATTCATGACGCCAAAAATGAACAACTTTGGGTTGATCTTCTTAATCAAGCTTAGGAAATTGTTCCTTGGACTGTCTACTACAACAGATTCATCCAGCAAGTTCTTACCCCTATAGAAACAGGTCACAACAAGGAACTCATCCCTATCAATATTTAGTTCCTCAAGTTGAATTGTGTCCCATTTTTTGGCTATGGCATTATATTCAAATGGAACATGAAAGGCCTCAGCATAAGCTGCCAAGCGGCGTCCCGTTTCTATAACTCTTTCTGCTGGCCTTAAACCGGGTTGTGGGAAGTCTATTCCTGTGATTCGTAGCTTCGGTGGTCCTCCTGTTCTCCACGAAAGCCTTTGTATAAAAGTTGGCCATTGGAAACCATAAAGGATGCCAAAATCTATAACATGAACCTTCATTGACTGCACTGAAGATTCCCTTATTGTGATGTTTGAGGTGAAGTTGGAAATTTTCCTAAAGGGGCACGCAGCAAGGTATAGATGATAAGCTTTTAGAACATTAGCAGCTGATGTTCTTTTACTAACAAGTCCTTTGTAAATTTGGCTGCCAGTACCTGCCAAACGTGCTTCAAGACCATCTGCAAAAATACCAGCCAACCTCTGATTTCCATCCCCAAAAGGCGTTGAGTGTTGCCTTATCTGCTTTAACAACTCATGGGCATTTCTATGGTCATCTGCTGCAACAGCTTGTGCACATAGAACCAAAAGTGTTCTTAAATCAACCACTTTCTTCTTTGCACCTTGTTTCTTACCACGCCCCTTCCCGTTGTTGGATGCTTTTGATTGCCCTTTTGGCAACACTACCTTGTTAGTCTTATTCTGCAAAGCCTCACGGCGAGCCACATAGTGGTCCTTACCATCCCCAGTGCTATGAAGCAGGAGTATATCAGTCATATCTGACCGCAATGTTGGTTCAAAATAAATTGCTGCTTGCTTGTTGCTTCTGTTTTCTTCTTCATCATCTCCTTCTTCTTCAATATGAGAATGCTTCCTTCCCTTGGATCCACCAAGACCAGATTCCATCTCCTCCTTCTCCTTCTCCATTTTAACTGATAATTCATCCTTTTCTACTTTTCGCTCTGGTTGTGGAAAATTAGCAAACAGCCCATTTGCACTTGGAAGAAACTTACTAGCCTCTTCAACACCTTTCTGAAATTGCCAAATGGATTGATGTTCACTGCTCGTATCAGGAACCTGAACAAAACTGTTTGGAGAATCCACCAGCCCCTCCATACTATTGGAAGGGTTGTAAGATGAATCTGAAATGCTACTACCATGAAGATTATGTGCAAAAAAGTTACCTGAGTTTGGTGGCAAAAAGTTCTTAGTAAAAATGCTCATAAGATCCTCATTAGTATCAGAACAATTGCCATAGTCTCTAGAGAAATCATAACTTCCAACCCCATCACTGATAAGGCTTGCATCTTTTGGAGAGGGTGGGTATTTTTCACCTAACACCTCATAGAATGATTTCTCAGCAGCTTGAATGTCTAAAGAATCTTGAAGCATGCATGTTTTGTCCTCCATGTCTTCCTCCATGAGGATCTGGTTAATGTAACTTAAAACTGCATCAGAAAAATCACAGTCCTCTGGAGAATGCTCCTCATGGGTCACAGTGGCGGATGAGGGTGTGTTAGCGAGGATTGAATTTGGATCAGAGTGATGATACTCAAATTTCCTACTTTGATCAAAGAAAACATTTTCAAATCTTTGTCCAGTGTCAAATCTCTGATTCTGAAGAATTGACAGAGATTTTTTTCCCAACCGAACCTCATTTGTGGAACCAGAAAATCCCATAAAATGTGGATTCATTGTCATCTAACTTGCAAGGATATAAAAATTCAAACTCAAGTCCAAATCAATCTTCAAAATTAATCTTCTACTCTACAATACAAATCTTTTGCAGAAGCAGATACCCTTCAAAAGTCAACAGAACCATTAAAATACTCACAAAACAAACGAAATCTCAAAGCTATGCATAGAAAGAGAAAAAGAAAGAAATAAAAAAGAACGGTGATACAATCAAAATCATCGAAAAAGACAGCAAATCATAGTTCAACTTGTTTTTTTTATTTTGTTGTTCACTGTACGAAGAAACTAACAACTCAAATTTCAACATCAAGAGGATCAATAACATAAATTGCAACACGAGGAAAATAAAGCTATACAGTGGAGCAAATGGCATGGAACCCCACAGCAGCAAGCACCAAAAACAAAAAAAGAAAAGCAAAACCAGTATAGACAGTTAAAAGGAAAGGGTACCAACCTTTTAGATCAAAACTAGTTTCTAAGACAAAACAACAGTGAAGTACGAGGGGCAGAAAGTGTGTTAACAGAGAATAATGAGGACTTCTATTAAATGCTATTTAGCTGTGTTGTTTCATTTGTAACAAAAACTGAAGAGGTTAAACATAAAATTTTGAGAGACTGACAGACAGTGAGGACTGTCAGAACCGTAACATTTGGTCACCGTTCTTGAACATGTCATGTCCACGTGCAGTCCATCCAAATCATCAAAGTATCGGTTTGGGAAAGTGTCAAGATATCAATTGGTCTCAATTTTTGTGCGACATTGAATATGAATCTTACAATTAAGGAAAGTACTATTTAAGCTTTGTCATACTTTTGATTTTTTATTTTTTAACTAAACTACAATCAATGGTATTCTTAAACTTAATAACATTTATTAATTATACTAAAACTGATAACAGTACATTGATCTAAAGAATTAAAGGAAAAAGATATGTTTTATCCATAATTTAAAATGTTTGTTTTAATTTATCTAAAATATTTTATCTTTTTTAATTTTTATAATTTGAAAATGTATCATTTACAAGTAATTTAGATAAGAACTTTAATAATATGTTATTTTATTTATTTTAAAGGTTAAAAGTGATAATTTTTTAAATAAGATGCACTAAAATAAAATAATTTTTTTAAAAGAATTAAAAATAGATTTTCTAAATTTTAGAAGCACGGGATTTATGGGATCAAATTAAAATTTTTATAATATTAAATTAAAATAAAATAAATAAATAAATAAAGATATAATTAAATTTAATATGAATATGAAATCATCTTTCATCAAAACCACACAAGAGCAAATTACTATCAAATCACTTCTCTTGTGTTTTATAAACGATTGAGTCAATATTAACTTAAAAACTCATCAGTATTTTTTTAATTTTCATGTAATCCATACATATTTACTTTACTCTTCTCTCTATAATTCTTGTGTGATTATGCATATTTAAAAATTCATAAAATTTATGCGGATTTAAAAGTCATAAATTTTTTTTATATTTATTCCATTTCTTTTCATTATCTACAAATATTTATTTTAGAATTGACGAATCCAAAATTAATTTTTGAGTTTTATTAATTTTAATTATATAGATGAAAATAAAGGAAGTGGTTAAATTTTGTTTTAATTTTTTATAAACATTCGGTTGATAATTCATAGGTAAATCTTGCATACAGATTAATTAAGAAATTTCAAAGATGCAATCTCACAAAGTAGTCCTAATTAATAAATAAAGCAGTAAATTGATAAAGAAAATATAGAAAATTTTAAATTAGTTCGTCTTGTTCAAATTATGTCTAGTTTTTTTAAAAAAGTTAAGATTTTATTAACTCAAAATGATAATAAGTATTATTTAATTTTAGTAGCTAAAAATATTCTTTATCTGTAATTTTATCAAATTAATACTAATAAAATATTATTTGAACTCAACCTTTTCAAGTTAACTAATTTAAGTATTCTTTGGTTCTAGTCTCTTCAAGTTAACAAAGTTAAGTATTGTTTGATCCTAGCGTCTTTAGGCTAAATTTCTCTAAATACTCTTTAGTTCTAACCTCTCCAAACTATCTAAGTCAAGTATTGTTTGATCCCAAACTTTTGAGGCTAAACTATCCTAAATATTCTTTGGTCTCATCCTTTCTAGGTTAACAAAGACAAGTATTGTTTGTTCTCAGCCTTTTTAAGTTAAACTACCATTAAGGATATGAGTTTATAAGGGTTGTCTAACTTAAGAAAAATCAACCTATATGTAAAAGGGTATACACATTTAAGAGAAATAAAAAGACTTTTTACAAGAATGAATTGAAAGTTGAGCTAAGAGCTTTTTTCTAGAGTAGTCCTTAACTTTCAATCTTCGTTCTTTAGTCTTTTTATAGGTGAAGATTTTGAAGTAGTTGTTAGACTTAATAGCTTCAATTTCTTTATTCCATTACTCGAAAAGTGATCAACATTCCTTTGCATTTATTGCATTCTTAAATTATCAACTTTAGATTTGTATATATCTTCACAATCCAAGGATTTAGTATTAAAAAGTTGTACTTCTCGTTGTAACGGATATTTTTGTCAAAAACATCTTTTTTTACTATGATTTGACATATCTTTTCATAACGAGTTAGTTGACTTCCTTGTACTTGATTGGAATAAGAGATTTATTATTAAGATTGGACATAAAAACAATTTAGTCTGATTGAATAATAAGGACAGATGAAATTTATACTTATCTTTGAATTAGAACTTCGTATATCTAATGGGAGACTACATTTAAGATATATCATTCATCCGACGACTCATGAATCCTTTACCTTTATTTGTCTTATGGCTTCAAGTCTGTCACTTTCATTCGTCTCTTAAATGAAAACTTTTACTAGATAATATATAATAATCAAAATTAAAGGATATAATTTATATTTAAACAAATTTGACTCAACATTAATTTTTTTTTAAAGTATATTGAGTTCAACGAACTGTTTTTTCTCACTATGATTTATTTGGTAATGATAAGATATAAATGTTTATAAGTGAATATACATATAAAAAAAAGTTAAAATATTAACCATAAAAAATGAAAAATATTTATTTTTAAAATAATATAATTTTAATATCAAATTATTTGATTCGTTCTCATTTTAGTTCATGAAGGAAAATTATTTATCCGGGAGAATTTCATAATTTGGTTACCCACGTTTACACATAGGAACAATTAGTATTTTTTCTAAGCGAGAAATACCATATTATTTACCTAACTTATAAACTCTTATATTCTTAATAAAAAAACAACAATGCATGTAGTTTCAACTTAAATTTTTGCAAGAATAACGGTAACAAATAATCACTAATATATAAAATAGGTTTTTTAACAGTTCATTGGTTCTATATATTTTTAACATCTGTTTTGAACAAATACTGCAAAAGACATTACTAAAAGTTTCTAGTAAGAGACTTTTGACATCGATTTCATACTTATGTTAAAAATATTTCATACTTATGTTAAAAATGACTATTAATATCATTTGTTACGTAATCAATGTCATAAACAACAATTGATATTATTAGTTTTAAACATGTCTAATATGAAAGTTTTTATATTTGATACCAGTTAAAATTACATATATATATATATATATATATATATATATATATATATATATAAATAAATAAATAAATAAAAGAAAAGAGTTAAATTGTGTTAAATAAAAATTTTCATAAATTTTTTTTTAACACAAATTATATCATTTTATGAGTCGAACAAATGTTTTCAAATTTTTTATAGAAATTTTTTTACAAAGATAGAATAAGTTAACAAAACAACCTCGATTAGATGAATATAAGAAAGAATAAGCAGTAAATAATATAAGATGTTTTTATATTGGTTCATTTTTTAATTCAGACTACGTTATGTTTTTTAATAATAACTAAGATTTTACTAATAGTGAAAATTACAAATATTATTTGAGCCCTAGCAACTTCTGGCTAATCCAAGCTTTCTTTGGACATAGTCTCTTAATGATAAACAACTTAAGTATTCGTAGCTTTTTCAGGCTATACACTCTAAATATTCTTTAATCCTAACCTCTTCAGGTTAGACACTTCAAATATTCTGTGATCTTAGTCTCTTTTGTAACACTCTCAAAATTAATTTTCATAATAATTATTTACACTAGAAACGTAGTTAAAATATTTACTATAATTATCGTAAAAATTTATGTATTGATTGTTTACCGTTGTACTTTAATTAAGTGGAAAACGTAAATCAAAATAGTTTGTTATTGTAAAATACAAATACACAAGAAGGGGGGTTGAATTGTGTTTACTAAATAAAACTTTTTCAGACGATGCGTTTTGCGTTTGTATGAAAACGTTTAGATCAGACACAAACTTAAACTTATTCTTTAAAAATTGATTTTAATTAAATTTTCAGTTTAAGTTATTATCCCCTGTTAGTAAGCAGTTAAAAATAATTAAAGCAATAATATTTTTATACTGGTTCGTCTATTCAAGATTACGTCCAGTTACCCAGCAACTTGCTGAGGTTCCACTAAGAGTATTCTTTGAACCCAGTCACTCCTGTTTGAACACAACTTTCTCAGGATAAAGCGATATTCTTTGACCCTAACCTACGTAGGCTAAACCCAGGTATTCTTTAAACGCAGCCTCCATAGGCTAACCAAGTTATTCCATCAACACTTAGCCTCCTCAGGCTAACAAAGGTGTTATTTGGACTTCAGTCTCCACAGACTAGACTCACAGTATTCTTTGCACTACCAGCCTCCGCAGACTTGATGCAAGATATTCTTTAAACACTTAGCCTCCTCAAGCTACAATATTACCACAACAGTGGCTTACAATAAATTTAAATAGAAAACACTTCGCTCAGAGATTTCACTAAAACGTACAACTACTTCGTGTTGCAGAGGTTTATTTTGAAATCCCTTTCCACCTTTAGAACATTCTGAGTAACGGTTGAATAAAGATGTATGCACATGTTACTCAGAGTCTTGGACTTCATAAAGAGTAGACGAATGAATAATTATAATGAGTTGAGTGTTGAACTCATTCGTTTGTCTTCAAACTTTGTCTTCAACTTAAGTCTTCAAATCTTCACACTTGAGCTTATGACTTGCAGTTGAGACGCGTTCTTCGTCTAATCTTCAAAGTTCTTCATCTGATAACAAATACTTGAAGTATGACAACTTGAACTTTGCGTCTAGAAATTCTAATGTTTTGAGGGTGCATCTTTCGTCTATGCGCGTAATGATCCGTCTGATCATTGTTCCCTCTGCGTCTGTAGATGTTTCCGTCTGTTTAGTAATTATCAAAATTAAGATGCTAAGTCATTTTGACTTAACAATCTCCCCCTTTTTGATGATTACAGACCATAGGAGCAAATCCATCTTCTTCTTCTAATGATGAGAACTTCATGGATGTATCATAGAAAAGTAGACGAAACATCTTGATCTTGAGTTCTTTAGACGATAAATCATTCTTGATATATTGTGTAGATGTCAGATCAAAATCTGCATAAAACATGTTAGCTTAAACAACACAAAATATATCAGAGCAAAAAAATACATCGAGATGACTATCAAAAGGATGGAAGTAAGATATGTTGAGTTTTCTTCCTCTCTATAATTCATAAAGAGTCTTATTCAATATGAGTCTTATCAAAATTTTATTTTGTAAATAACAGGAGGTGTTTATTGCTTCTGCCCAAAAATATTTTTGAAGTGAACTTTCATTTAAAAGAGTTCTAGCCATTTCTTGTAAAGTCCTATTTTTCCTTTCCACAACTCCATTCTGTTTAGGAGTTCTTGGAGATGAAAAATCATGGAATATATCATTTTTAAAACAAAAGGCTTTAAACTCGGAATTTTCAAATTCAGTTCCGTGATCATTTCTCACAGATGCAATACATGCTCATTTCTCATTTTGAACACGTTTACAGAAAATTTCAAAGACATTGAATGACTCATGTTTATGAGCTAGGAAGTATACCCATGTGAATCTAGAGTAGTCATCTACAATGACAAATCCATATCTCTTTCCACTAAGACTTTGCGTCTGAGTAGGACCAAAGAGATCAATGTGTAACAATTCTAGTGGTCTTGTCGTAAAAATAACATCTTTAGATTTAAAAGATGATTTAAGTTGTTTTCCATGCTGACAAGGTTCATATAGACGATTAGATTTCCAGGAAATATTTGGCAAGCCTCTCACAAGATTTCTCTTGGATATTTTAGAAATATATTTTAAACTTAAATGTCCAAGCTTTTTGTGTCATATTTCCCTCTCATCGTCTGCTAAGAGTAGACAAGTTACATTCTGATCACTAAGGTCAGAAAGACACACTTCATATAGATATTTCTTTCTTCTACCCTTAAACAGAATGAATTTATCATTTTTTCTAAATATGCACTCATCAGAGTTAAAGGAAACTTCATATCCGCTGTCACAAAATTGACTTATCCTAAGTAGATTGAAATTTAATCCTTCAATATAAGAGACATTTCAAATAAGTGGGTTGGGTGATTTACCAATAGTCTCAATCCCAATAATCTTACCTTTTCCAGACCCATATGAAACAGACCCTTTACTTGGTCTGAGGTCCTGGAACATAGACAAGCTTCCTATCATATGTCGCGAGTATCCACTATCCAAATACCAACTTGAATCCTTCTTTCTTTCTATTGAGGATATCTACAACAGGAATAATTTGTGATTTTGGTACCCAAATCTTCTTGGGTCCTGCTTTGTTAGTGGAGGGTTTTCTCATGTTAAAAGTCTTTAGATGACTTTTATAGACATTTGGAACCCTATTATAATTTGCATGCATGCTCTTACGTACAGACGAAATAGTTGATGACTTTGTTTCATCTGTACTTGGATCATATCCAAGTCCACTTTTATTAGAAGAAGGTCTTCCATAAGTTAAAATATTTTTAAGCTTGAAAGAGCTTGATGTGAACTTGATTAGATCCTTTTTCAAAGAATCATTTTCTTCTCTTAGTCTTTTAACTTCAAGACGAAAATGATTCTTTTCATATTCATCTTCGAGGATGCCTTCGTCTGAAGTTCCTTTTTGACATAAATTCTCATTTATAGCTTTTAGTCTTGAGACTTCTTCCACAACTGTTTTCAGTTTGGTTTTGCAAGATTTATATTCTTTAGCTATAAACTGAGAGTTTGCAAGAAGAACATCATATGAAATATCTTCTTCTTCTGAATCTGAATCTAAGGAAGATGAAATAGATTTGTTTAGAATTTTTACCTCAGATGATGTTGAGTCTCCTGCGATGAGACATATATTTGCATTTTCTTCTTTCCCAGAGTCATCTGAGCTTTCTGTATCAAGGTCTTCCCACGTAAGCAGACTTTTCTTCTTGTTATCTCTTTTGGGATTCCACATTTTCTTCAACCTTGGACAATCAGTTTTTATATGCTCAGGTTTTTTGCATTCATAATAGACGACTTCAGATTCTTCTTCTTTGTTGAGAGGTTTCTCAGGAAACCGTCTGTCATTTCTCTTGAAGAATTTTTTACCACGACCTTTCTTCATCATCATTCTTTTGAATCTCCTAGCCATCAAGGAGATTTCATCGTCTGTTGATTTTTCTGAATCATCAGATTTAGTTGAGTCAGCTTTGAGTATTTTAAGTTTCTTTTTATCTTTCTTGTTGGACTCTTCTTTTTGAGCTTCATTAACAGAGGGCAAAGCAATAGATTCTTTGACCTTGATTTTCTCTCTCTTACTTAGGTGAACTTCATGTACTCTTAGAGCATCAATTAGTTCATTTAGAGTTAAGGTTTTCATTTCTCTGCCAACAGATATAGCAGTTGACATGGCTTCCCATGGAGCAAGAAGACTATCAAGAATTTTCATGTTGTTTTGGGCCTTAGATAAGGTGATGCCTAAGGCAGTTAATCCATTTAGAATGGTTTGGAATCTTCCAAACATTCCATCTATAGATTCTCCTTTCTGCATGGAGAACATCTCAAATTCTCATTGAAGGGTAGCAGCTTTTCTGGAGTCGACATCCTCAGTTCCTTCATGAGATATCTTGAGAGCATCCCAAAGTTCCTTAGCGGTTTTGTAGGCACAAAATCTATTATATTCTGTTTTGGATAATGCACATGTTATAGCATAACGAGCTTTTTTGTTGAATACCATTATGGTGTATTCTTCATTTCCCCATTGTGTTTCAGGTTTAGTTAGGGGAATATCTTCTTCAGTAATGATCTTCCAGAGTCTATATTGGGTAGAATTGATGTACATCTCCATTCTGTCTGCCCAATATGGATAATCATCTCCAGAGAAAGCTGAAGATTTGTTCATAGAAGATCCTTCTACTGTCAGGATCGTCTTGGAAATCTCCATCTTGGATCTTTTCCTCTAGCAGCTGTCAAGCGCTCAACCCTTAGAGGTTGAGCTCTGATACTAAACTGTAAAATACAAATATACAAGAAGGGGGGTTGAATTATGTTTAATAAATAAAACTTTTTTAGACGATGCGTTTTGCGTCTGTATGAAAACGTTTAGATCAGACACAAACTTAAACTTATTCTTTAAAAATTGATTTTAATTAAATTTGCAGTTTAAGTTATTATCCTCTGTTAGTAAGCAGTCAAAAATAATTAAAGCAATAATATTTTTATACTGGTTCGTCTATTCAAGACTACGTCCAGTTACCTAGCAACTTGCTGATGTTCCACTAAGAGTATTCTTTGAACCCAAGCACTCCTGGCTAACAATACAGATATTCTTTGAACACAGTCTTCTTAGGCTAAAGCGGTATTCTTTGACCCCATAGGCTAAACCCAATTATTCTTTAAACACAGCCTCCATAGGCTAACCAAGGTATTCTTTCAACACTTAGTCTCCTCAAGCTAACAAAGGTATTATTTGGACTTCAGCCTCCACAAGCTAGACTTACGGTATTGTTTGGACTACCAGCCTCCGCAGGCTTGATGCAAGGTATCCTTTAAACACTTAGCCTCCTCAGGCTACAATATTACCACAACAGTGGCTTACAATAAATTCAAATAGAAAATATCCTCTACGTAGAGAGGGATTTTACAATGAAGTTTCTATTCTAAGTTTGTGGCGAGCAAACTTGTCTTCTTGAGAGCTTGAGCGAGTATGAATATATTCTTGATCAGAGTAGTTCGCCAATTTGAACTCGCAGAGATGAAGTCCTTTTATAGGTGCTTGCGTGAAGTAATTGTTAGACTGTAGATGTTAACATTAGTCCTTGTCTTGGGTACTTTCGCATCTGGCAGAGTGAACAATCAGAACATTTAATGGAAAGTCAGCGTTTGTCAGCATGAGATTTGTCTTTGACTTGATTCGCTCAGAGATTTCACTAATATGTACAACTACTTCGTGTTGCAGAGGTTTATTTTGAAATCCCTTTCCACCTTTAGAACATTCTGAGTAACGGTTGAATAAAGATGTATGCATGTGTTACTCAGAGTCTTGGACTTCATAAAGAGTAGACGAATGAATAATTATAATGAGTTGAGTGTTGAACTCATTCGTTTGTCTTCAAACTTCGTCTTCAACTTAAGTATTCAAATCTTCACACTTGAGCTTATGACTTGCAGTTGAGACGCGTTCTACGTCTGATCTTCAAAGTTCTTCGTCTGATAACAAATACTTGAAGTATGACGACTTGAACTTTGTGTCTGGAACTTCTAATGTTTTGAAGGTGCATCTTTCGTCTATGTGCGTAATGATTTGTCTGATCATTGTTCCCTCTACGTGTGTAGATGTTTCTATCTGTCTAGTAATTATCAAAATTAAGATGCTAAGTCATTTTGACTTAACAGTTATGTAATTCAAGTAAATTATGGTTACGTCCAATAATAAAAATGTAGTGGGAAAATTTGCAGATTCTAAAATTATACGTTTTTCTAAAAAGTTAATTATTTCTTAGATTGCGTTTATATACATAGTATGAGTCAAAAAATTTAAATAGTAGGGAAATAAAAGGGAATAGAGCTTATAAAAAAAATTAGATTTAGGATAAATAAATATACAATTAGGAATGAAACATTGTATAATAAATTTTCTGGAAATTAAATTCAGAAAAACTCTTAAAATTTTTTTTAGAATAATTTGTAAATCGTAAAATTATGGAAAAATGATTTTTAGAATCCTTAGAATTTTATCTTAATTATGGTATAATCATAAATGATATCTTAAGGTTAGATTCAAAATCATAAAATAAAGAATTGAAATTATGATTTTAATTTATTGTAAAACTTAAAAAATATGTAACTTCTAAATTTCAATTGTGTGAAATTATGCACAATTTGTTATCCTTGATTGGAAATCAAATAAACAAGCATAAAAAATCCAAAATGAGATACCTTAAAAACTTTAAATGCAAAGTCCAGGTATGTCAAAATCTTATCTTAAAAACTTATTACTTAGTTACTTTTAGTTGTTAATGTAATCAAACTTTACTAACTAAATGGTTATATGTAATTTTGTTAATGATTTCTTTCATCTATAAATATCACACTCCGGACCACATTTCATGGCCCAAAGTATCAAAATTCTTGTTTTTTTCCAAGTACCAAAACCACGAACAACCTTAGCCACAATTCCTAAATTTTCAAAATTCATCAAAGCCTACTTCACATAACTTGGTATGGAAAGTGATTCCGACATCATTTCATTTTTCAAAGGCTTTTCCAAAGAGTTTTGAAGAGTGTTCAATAGAAATTAAAGTAAAGGAAGTTTTCAAATTATTAAAGTTTTCAATTTTTAAAGATTTTAGAATTCTAAATCTTACAAAATTTTTATGTTCTAAAATTTCTAAACTTCTATGTGTCTTAATTTTTATAATCTTATACTTTTAAATTTATAAGTATTGATAAAGTTTTAAAGTAATAAGAATACAAGAGATATTTCTAAAATAATCTAAATTTCTAATAATGGACAAGAAAAGAGAACAATAAGAGCAAGAGAAATAAACAACTGACCTCCAAGTCCCCGATAATTGCACAAGCACGGCGAAAGAGAGCATGACAAAAAGGAGCATATAATCAACAAGCAAGAATAACGCATAGAGTTTGCAATCAGAATTTCCAAGGCACGAATCGAAGTTTGCAAGCACATATGGGAAATTTCTCCCTCAAACCTCAGACCGGAACAAACCTTACGGAAAACCACAAACCAAAACAAACCTTTCAGAAACCTAAATCCCCTTTACAACAATAAGTCCCAATGAATTAGCAGTGAATTAAAATTTTATACGGTAATGTAATATATTATTATTATATATAATATAATATAATACTAATACATTTTTAATGTTTAATATAACATTAATAAAATATATAATATTTTATTTATAATATTATAAATATAATATTAAATATATAAAAACTAAAAAGTTAAAAATGATAAGAGTAAAACAAAAAAATTACGAGATTTAATTACACTTTATAACCCTAAATTATAAATAATTATATATATATATTGAAAACATAATAAATTAAATGTAATATAATATTATTATGTATAATGTAATATAATTAATATTGAGTAATAATATTTATAATTATTTTCTTATCAAATCTATTTAATTTAATAAATATATTATTTATACATAATTAAAATTTTTTTCAAAAAATTATGATTATTATTATATATAATATAATATAATTAATATTTAATTATAATATAATTAATATTTAATTATAATATTATTTTAGTTTCCTATAACAAACATCTATTATAAATTTATTGAGAAATATTTAAAAGTTCTATTTAAAGTTATTAATGATTATCAAATCTATTTAATTTAATATCCAATTTATTTATTCATAATTAAAATTTTAAAAATTAAAAAACTTTTGAATATTATTAAATAAAATAAAATATAATTAATATTGAATTTTAGTTTCCTATGATAATTATCTATTATAAATTTATCAAGAAATATTTAAAAGTTCTATTTATAGTTATTTATGATTATCAAATCTATTTAATTTAATAAATATTATATTTATACATAATTATAATTTTAAAAATTTTAAAAACCTATGATTATTATTATATAAAATATAATATAATTAATATTGAATTATAATATATTTTTAGTTTCCTATAATAACCATCTATTATAAATTTATTGAGAAATATTCAAAAGTACTATTTATAGTTATTTATGATTATCAAATCTATTTAATTTAATAAATATTATATCTATACATAATTGATATTTTAAACTTTTAAAAAAACTTATAATTATTATTATATAAAATATAATATAATTAATACTAAATTATAATATTTTTCTAGTTTAAATTTATGATTATTATTGGTTTGACTTGGGAGTAAAGGTCCTGAGTTTGACTCCAACTGTTGTTGAAATAATTTGCAGTAAAAAATTAGATATATTATAATTATGAAGAAAAAACATGAGGGATAGTAGTGGGTTAGCTATCTGACTTAGGAACTGCATGGCATAATGGATTGGTTATTAGACTTGGGAGTTGAAGGTTTAAAGTTTGAAGGATGAAGGACCACATTGGATTAGCCATCTGATTCTCTAAAAGAAGGTTTTAGATTCGACTCCCACTCTTATTAAAACAATAATATAATTATGGAGAGAGTAAATGCATGAAAGATGAATGACCTCATGGCTAATTCATTAGCCATCTGACTCTCTTAAAGAAGGTTTTAGGAAAGCACCAATGAATAATAATTATAGTACGGTTCTATAATTAAAACGTTAAAAATTGATTATCTAAGTTGTAAACTTGAATAACCTATGTTGTGAACTTGGATGATGATTGAGATTATGATTAATTAAATTGGATGACTTGTGTTGTGAACTTGATTGCGTCAAAAGATGTGTACTCAGTAAGGGGCCTAGATAATAAACTTAATTTGTACGTCTAAGTGTAATGCTTGGTATTGGGGGTTTTTGAGACAATAAGAAATCATTTTAATCATGATGATCACATGTCGTTTACGATATTTTACGCGACATTAAGAAACCCTGAATGATCGATAAGTTTTACAATAACATCGTATTATTTGAGATGGTACCATATTACATAATGAGGAAAGAAGCATGCATCACATAGGAAATTGTCATCTAGTCACCATTTTAAAAGGAAGAGTTATTTATTTATTTATTTATTTGAGTTTTGTATTTATAAAAAGGTTCTTATTTGTAAGGAACTTACCCTTACTTGTTTATGTCTTTGGCTTAATACATGTGATGATCTTGAATTTTGTTTGGAAGAGTAGATTGACCGGTAAGAGTATGATTTATTTCTAAGAAAAAAATATGGTAATGTTTTTATAATAGAAAATGTGATTTTT
Organism: Hylodesmum podocarpum; assembly: GCA_026586105.1. Taxonomy (NCBI): domain Eukaryota; kingdom Viridiplantae; phylum Streptophyta; class Magnoliopsida; order Fabales; family Fabaceae; genus Hylodesmum; species Hylodesmum podocarpum. The sequence continues at coordinate 6,745,731 of JALJEV010001371.1, forward strand.
ATCATGAAATTTATTCAATTAAATTTAAATGAAGTTTTAAAATAATAAACATTCTTGTTAAAATTAATACGACCAAGAAAATCAAAATAATTTAATAATGACAAGTTGGGTCATTACATCTTTAACTAACACTACCACTCAAGGTAAAGGTTTATAACAAGGGTTTTGTCTATGCATAGATGATTTTATAATGAAGAATGTAAGGCTTTTACAAGAAATATTTGAGAAAATAAAAACTTCAAGAGTTTCAATTCTCTGCAAATTAGTCTTCAACTTAATCTTTAATTTTTAACCTTTATATAGATGAAAAACTTGAAATAGTCATTAGACTCATCAACTTTAACTTCTTCATTTTATCCATTGGAAGTGTGTTTAACATTCTCATGTATATATTGAAACTACATGACATGTCAATGTCAGAGTAGCAACATTCTTCAAAGAACAAAAATAAAACACTATAACATTTATCCTCTTTTTTAAACTAGATCTTTGTGTCAAAAATATCCTTTTTTATTCTAATTTGTCTATCTTTTTATTAAAGACTAGTTGAATTTCCCATAATTATTTTGAGAAACAAACTTTTAAAGATGACTCTACATAAAATATATTTTTGTTCTGAAGTTTCAGCTACTAACTCGTTAGTCTAATTTGAAGTGTGTTTAACATTCTCATGTATATATTGAAACTACATGACATGTCAATGTCAGAGTAGCAACATTCTTCAAAGAACAAAAATAAAACACTAAAACATTTATCCTCTTTTTTAAACTAGATCTTTGTGTCAAAAATATCCTTTTTTATTCTAATTTGTCTATCTTTTTATTAAAGACTAGTTGAATTTCCCATACTTATTTTGAGCAACAAACTTTTAAAGATGACTCTACATAAAATATATTTTTGTTCTGAAGTTTCAGCTACTAACTTGTTAGTCTAATTTGAGCTGTATGATTTGCATAATTCGTCTATTAAGACTTCATTCATTTATTATCTCCATTTATTTTATAAATAAAAATTTTATTTTATCAATATATAATTATCAAAATTCATTTTTGATATAATATAACATGGGCATGCGTTTTATGCTACTTAACTTTTGGTAAATTATGCAACCAATTATGAAATTTATCATTAAGTTATTATAAAATCATAGATTTTGACATCACATTAAATATCAGTAAAATAATTAATGATTTATTTATATGACTTATAATTAGGATGATTCAAATTTATTAATAAAATGTAATTTTTTGAATTTAGTTTATATATTTTAGTGAATAAACTTTAAACAAGATTATCGTTTTATTATTAAACACATTCTTCCTTTTTACATTAAAATTTTAAATAATATTCATTCTATGAAACTAAGAAAAGGGAGAGAAAAATATCTGTCAAAGTCATAAATATATTGTTAAATAATTAATTGAAATGTAAGGGAATGACAAATTTTGCCTCTTCATGATAATTTGGTGACAATTTTTACAAATATAAAAATTTGATGATATAATTTGCTAAAATATTAAAATTAGATTAAAAAATATAATTAACCTTATATTATAATATAATAATATACAAATTACATAACCCGTCTCTCACTAATAATTACGCTAGTGATTAAAATATACATTCGATACCTGTACAGAGATATATTATATTGAGACATGCAATTTCAGCTATCATTTAGTAACGTAGATTGTGCTTAGTAAAAGAAATTATTTTTTCAAAAATTAAAACAGTTAAAGATAGTTGGTAAAATTTCTACGAAGAAAAGTGTGGACATACCATATTTTGAACAAAGAGAGAAGATTCACGTGATCACGTAATTTAGTTTCTGACAATTGCGTGACGATAATTGAAAAATATTTGACCCTTTCTTCTAGTTGTCTTGTGTCCTGTGTCTTGTGGTTCGAACGTTTCAATTTTCGTTCGACTCGTTTTGAATTCAACACTGACACATTTCAACCCTTGGAAATACATATAATAAATTAGAATTTAGTTCAAATATATATTATTATAAAAATAATAATTGTAAGTTTTTACATTTGATTATTATTTAAAGGTTGTGTCTAATATAATTTTAAATAATTAATATTTTTAATCTTTTAAATTTGAATTAAATTTAATTTAATCTTAATTTAAATTACTATTTTTAGGCTTTCAAATATAAAGGAAACAGTATTTTAATCCCTCAAAGTAATTTTAATAATAATTTAATTTATAAACATTATTGGATAATATTTATGGATTAAAATCAATTTTTTTAATTTGGAGAATTTGCGAGGTCAGGGTTACAATTTATATCGAATTAAATAAATTAATTAGAATTTTTAAAGTTATACATTTTCATAGAGTATATTCATTTTAAATTTAAACAATTAAAGTTAATTTTATTCTAAATTTAAAAAACTAAAAACATATTTTATTCTTTTAAAATTTTCACTAACTCATTTCATAAACCATTTAGTTTAACACAGTGCTCTTTAATTTTGTTTATCAATTACAATTTTTTAACATTAGAAAATTGTTCAATTTTACATTTGATGGAGTAGAATTGAATAGAATATTACATCACAAAAGTTAATTTCCCCTAATACCCTTTCACATGCTCTAAATTTTGCATCATTTATATAATATCAGCTTTGACCGTACGAATAGATGTAGTACATCAATATCAAATTAAAGAATTATATGCCCAGATGCAGAGTATTTTTATCCCAATTTTCAAATTTTGTTTTTGATGTTAATTTTGTGCATAAAATTTTGATACAGTTCTTCAAAATGTTGATTATATTATTCTTTAATTGGAAATATAATTTTGCTTTGATACGTTGTTTAATTAAAATTATATTAAATAATTCTGTAAATTATCAAAATAAATTTTTTAAATTTGCTTTGAGAATAGTTAATTTGTAACAGTATCTAAATTCTACCATAAGTTTATTTGCAGCTTTTGACTAATCATAAGAACCAGTTTAACAATTCGTCCTATTGCACCCTGACTTAAAAGTTGTACAAAACATCAGGGAAGTCGGTTGAATTCATGAATCCTGCTGAATGAATCATCATTTCTTTACCAGGGATAAGTTAGTAATTTGAAAGATCATGATCAAAATCATAGAACATGACAATAATCCAACGATTAAGAAAAAAAATGTTTACTTGGTTGGCTTAAAATAATACTAAAAATAAACATGTCACTAGTTAATAAAATTTATTAAAATTAGGAGCTTAGCTGAACGAGGGATGATGGTTAGAATGATTATGCCAAGGTGGTAAAGATATCTTGTGGTTTTCTCTAAATTGCTGGGTAGAATCTAGATCGAAGGGAGAAGATACGTGCAAAAGTACTCCGACACTTAAGTTAGTAGACGACTGATGTATTAACATAGGATAAATGTTAAGAAATCAATTAGATTGTACTTCCTGTGAATATACTTATAAAGATAAAGAGAAGTAGCGTGTGGAGGATGTTACATAGTCCTTTCCCAAGGCTGTACAGGCATGGCAAATACATGTGTCTCCCCGTAGGTGGTTGGTCGTGTGACTGATGTGATCGCACAAATATGACTGACATCGGCGACACTTTTCAATATGAGGTCGACATAAGGTGACGTGGAAGTCACGTCACCTCGGCCCACTACACGAGCCCCCCAAACTCGATAGAATGAATTTGTGAGAGATGTCGAGCTTAAGTTGTACTAATCTACTGAGGTGTGACTTGTTCTCAATTCTCGCTCAATGACCGAGCTAGACTTGTCATGTTTTGCTCTTGCTCCACTTAGTCAGAGATAGCATGTTTTAAATGTTAGGTTTACTCGGATAATGGTTAATCCAGGGACATGTCTCAAATAAGGGTTACTCCGAGGGCGTGGTAGAGAAAATCTCACATGATGATTAATTCGAAGGTAACTCGAATGAAGCCTATGTAGTCTTTAACCCAACCTTTGACTCGAAAAGTGGTTAATCCGAGGAGAAAGAGAAAGAGCATGAAACACGGTTAATCCAAGAAAAAAGAAGAAGAACTCGAATAGCGGTTAACCAAAGGATAAAGAGAAGAGCTCAGAAAGCGGTTAATCCGAGGATAAAGAAGAAGAGTTTGAATAACGATTAATCTGAAGATATCTTGAAAGATGAAGTTGGGTAGTCTTTGACCCAACCTTTGTACTCAGACAATATTTAGTTTAAGGTTCCTTCAAATGAGGTTGGGTAGTCTGAGGTTTCTTCAAATGAGGTTGGATAGTCTGTGACCCAACCTTTATACTCGAACAATATTTAGTTCAAGGTTTATTTAGATGGAGTTGGGTAGTCTTTGACACAACCTTTGTACCCGGACAATATTTAGTCTGAGGTTTCTCAGATAAGGTTGGGTAGTCTTTGACCCAACCTTTGTACTCGGACAACATTTAGTCTGAGGTTCCTTCAGATGAGGTTGGGTAGTCTTTGACTCAACATTTGTACGTGAACAATATTTAATCTGAGGTTCTTTCAGATGAGGTTAGGTAGTCTTTGACCCAACCTTTATACTCAGAAATAGTCCGAGGTTTCTCAGATGAGATTGGGTTGTAGTCTTTGGCTCAATCATTGTACTCAGACAATATTTAGTCTGAGGTTTCTCAGATAAGTACTCACACAATATTTAGTCCGAGGTTTCTCAGATAAGGGTCGGTAGTCTGTGACCCAACCTTTGTACTCAAACAATATTTAGGAGTTGACCTGGATGAGAGATGATAAATGATGTGGTCAAGCGGAGATGCTAGAGATGATCTCGTGGTCTTCTCCAAACTGTTGGGTAGGATCTGGACTAGAGGGAGAAGTTACTTTGCCACTCCGACGGTCAAGTTAGTAGGTGACTGATGTATTAACATAAGATAAATGTTAAGAAATTAGTTAGAAATTAGTAAGGTACTTTTATGATTCTTCTATTCCTAACCAAAATCATTTTAAGTTGAAAAGTTTCTGAAATCTCCTTTACTTTCTGCACAATCACTAGCATCAGCCAAAAAACCTAGTGTGTTATCTTCTTGTTTGGCTACTTGCTTTTGCTTTATGTCTATGTAAACTTTGGCTTACTTTTAGGTATTTTAGTAATGTCAAATCAGGTCATTACATCTTCGGCTAACACCACCACTCAGGGTAAAGGTTTATATCAAAGGTTCTGTCTAACTGAAATAACCTTTATGGGGTAAATGTTTACAATAAGTGTTCTGTCTAACTGAAATAATCTTTATGTGTAGAGGATTTTGTAATGCAGAATATAAGAGTTTTACAAGAAATATTTGAAAAATGAAAACTTTAAAAGTTTCAATTCTTTGCAGAGTAGTCTCCAACTTTCAATCTTCAGCCTTTATATAGATGAAAAACTCGAAGTAGTCATAAGACTCATCAACTTTAACTTCTTCTTTCCATCTATTCGAAGTGTGCTCAATATTCTATGTATATAATGCAACTACATGACTGGTCAATATCAGAGTAGCAACATTCTTGAAAGAATAGGATTAGGTATCGAAAAATGTGTCCTCTTTTCTAAACTAGATTTTTGTGTCAAAAATATCCTTTTTTTTTATTTTGATTTATCTCGTCTTTTTATAAAAGACTAGTTAATTTTCTCGTACTTGTTTTGAACAACAAATTTTTAAAAATAACTTTACAGAAAATACATTTATGTTGTTAGAATATAAGTAACTCAAAGAAATAATACTATCTGATTATGAGACTTTGATTGCTAACTTATTAATTTAGTTTAAATATTTATCTGATTTGCATAGACTTTATTTATTTGTTACCTTATTTTGTCTTATAAATAAAACTTTTATCTTAATAATATAAGTTATCTAAATTCATTTTTTATATAATATAATATGAGATTGATTGCATTTTACGCCACTTAACATTTGATAAATTATGCAACTAAATTTTATATATTTATGAAATTTATAGCTATTATAAAGTTATAGATTTTGACATCACATTAAATATGAGCCAAATAATTAATGATTTATTGATGTATCTTATATTTAAGATATTTCAAATTTATTAATAAAAATATAATTTTTTTAATTTAGTTTATATATTTTAGTGAATAAACGGTAAACAAGTTTTTTGTTTTATTATTAAACACATTCTTCCTTTTACATTAAAATTTTGAATAACATTGATTCTATGAAACTTAGGAAAAGGAGAAAAAGTATATGTAAAAGACATAAATATATTGTTAAATAATTAATTGAATTATAAGGAATGACAAAATTTGCCGCTTTCCGATAATTTGGTGACAATTTTTACAAATATAAAAATTTGATGATATAACCGTATATTAAAATACAAATTATATAACCCGTCTCTCACTAATAATTACGCTAGTGATTAAAATATACATTCGATACCTGTATAGAGATATATGATTCGCTTATTAAAAAATGAGGTTAATTTTAGTGATAAAATGATATTGAGACATGCAATTTCAGCTATCATTTAGTAACGTAGATTGTGCTTAGTAAAAGGAATTATTTTTTCATAAATTAAAACAGTTAATGATAGTTGGTAAACTTTCTACGAAGAAAAATGTGGATGTACCATATTTTGAACAAAGAGAGAAGATTCACGTGAAAAAGTAAAGCATCCTTCCTACCATCTGCATGAAAAGTGAAGAAAAGACTGATCACGTAATTTAATTTCTGACAATTACGTGACGATAATTGAAAAATATTTGACCCTTTCTTCTTGTTGTTTTCTGTCTTGTGGTTCGAACGTTTCAATTTTCTTTTGACATGGTTTGACTGTTTTGAATTCAACACTGACACATTTCAACCCTCGGAAATACATATATTAAATTAGAATTTAGTTAAAAATATATATTATTATAAAAATAAAAATGGTCAGCTTTTACAAACCATTTAGTTTTAAAATCTACACAGTGCTCTTTATTTTTGTTTATCAATTACAATTTTTTAACATTAGAAAATTGTTCAAATTCGATGGAGTAACTGTGGAATTGAATATAATATTACATCACAAAAATTAATTTCCCATAATACCCTTTCATATGTTCTAAAATTTGCATCATTTATATAAATATTCAGCTTTGTCCGTACGAATCGTCATGACTAGATGTAGTACATCAATATCAAATTAAATAATTATTTGCGGAGATGCAGAATATTTTTATCCCAATTTTCAATATTTTTTTATGTTAATTTCGTGCATAAAATTTTGATACAGTTCTTAAAATGTTGATTATAATATTCTTCTATTGGGAATATAAATTTTCTTTGATAAGTTGTTTAACTAAAATTATATTAAATAATTTATAGTTTCAATCAAAATTATATTAAATAATTCTGTAAATTATCGAAATAAATTTTTAAATTTGCTTAGAGAATAGTAAATTTGTAACAGTAACTAAATTGTACCATATAACTTTATTTGCAGCTTTTGACTAATCATAAGAACCAGTCTAACAATATGTACGATTGCACGTGACTTAAAAGTTGTACTAAACATTAGGCAACTTGGTTGAATTCATGAATCCTACCAAATGAATCATCAGAACATTACAAGTGACAAGTTGGTAATTTGAAAGATCATGATCAAATTCATAGAACATGACATCAATCCAACGATTAAGAAAAAAAATGTTCACTGGGTTGGTTTAAAATAATAATACTAAGATCAAACCTGTCACCGATTAATAAAATCAAGAGTGGTTTGATATCCGCATTTAATTTTCACCAACCCCATCATTTTTATTGTGAGAGGAATAAATTTGCCAATAAATTCTCACGATGGTTTGTTTTTGAGTTTTAGTACAAGAAGACAAAGTAGATAGGAAAAGTAAAGTCAACCAACAAATTTTCTGAATAGTCAAGTGGCTCCATTAACAAAGTGAACAAATGCTACTTTTTTTTCTTATACTTTTTGCTTTATGATTCTTCTATTCCTAACCAGAATCATTTTAAGTTGAAAAGTTTCTGAAATCTCCTTTACTCAGTGCGCAATCACTAGCATCAGCCAAAAAGCCTAGTGTGTTATCTTCTTGTTTGGACATTGGACATTTGCTTTTGTTTTATGGCTATGCAAACTTTGGCTTACTCTTAGGTATTCAACTTTGTCTGCATCCAAAAGATATAACCAGCAACCTTTTAGTATTGAGGTGATTTTGGTTGATGGGTGCTTGTTGGAGCAGTAGGATTAAGGCTGTGAGTCCTTCTAATACAGGTAAGCTACTACTTGATTTGCATGTTACATTATTTGGTTTCATCTTAATATCTTAATGAGCTAATTTACTTTTCAAGATTTGATTTTTGGAGTTGGGGTTAATATGGGGTTGATTTGATTATCTACAAACTTAAATTTGTTAACTTCTTAGAGATTTGATGTCTAATTATGTGTGCTAGTCTCTGTGATTTCTTTTAGATCCATGCAATTGAAGGATGCCATGTCTTATCTGACGGAGCATCTGTCTTTCTTCGTAAATAAGTTTTGTCTTGGATGGAGGTTCATTGGACGCCTAGATTCTAGACTTGGTTCTTAATATAAACTTTCAGTTTCTTTGACCCCTTTGAGAAGCCCCAATCAGAAGTTCGGTTTTAACTATGGTGAATCTTGGTGGAAAATAACTAATTTGAATCTGAGAGAAAATATAGTTGGCAACATAGGAACAATTTGTGGTTTTAGTTGGATTTCATATAAATTTGGTAATGAATGATGATGATGACCTTGTTTATGTTGTTGGTTGTGAGGTATGGTGTTTGAACTTTTGTGAACTGGTCTTGGCATGTATGCAGGATTCACATCAAGAAGTGTGAGTAGAGATGGCTATGACATACACTCAAGTAGTAGAAACTCATCAGCCTCCATGCCCATGACTCCGCGGAGTGAGGGCGAGATCTTACAATCTTCAAATTTGAAAAGCTACAGTTACAATGAGCTGAAAACGGCCACAAAAAATTTCTGCCCTGACAATGTCTTAGGAGAGGGTGGATTTGGTTCAGTTTTTAAGGGCTGGATTGATGAACATTCACTTGCTGTTACGAGACCCGGAATAGGCACGGTTGTTGCTGTGAAGAGACTAAACCAAGAGGGTTTTCAGGGTCACAAGGAATGGTTGGTATGTATCAATTCTTTTCTGGTTATTCATTCAGTTTCCCATTTGATTTTTATTTTGAATTTAAGTGGTCATATAATTTACAATATTTTATCTGATCCTGTTTTAGGGATTTTATTTAAACTCTATTTACTTCATCTGGTTTGTTCTTTTAGATTTATTTGGCCTTTACTCTCCTAATCATGCAACAAAAGTTCAACAGATATTGTATCTTGCAGGCTGAAATCAACTACCTGGGGCAACTCCAGCATCCTAATCTTGTCAAGTTGATAGGCTACTGCTTGGAGGATCAGCACAGGCTTCTAGTTTATGAATATATGCCTAAAGGCAGTGTGGAGAATCATCTGTTCAGGAGTCAGTACCATCTATGAATACTATTTTTCCACTTATTGTTGCATCTGGAGAATATACGGGATATCTTTAAAATATCTCAATATATAGTTGAATCTATGAATTAATCCTATAACTGCAAAACAGATTTTGGAGTTGTCAGCTAATTTCATTATATATCCAGATTTCTTCCCTCAACAAAGTTCCATTATTAATGTTGAATGAACTCATCAATAATGCAGGAGGGTCTCATTTTCAGCAGCTTTCTTGGGCATTAAGATTGAAAATATCCCTTGGGGCTGCAAGGGGTCTCGCTTTTCTCCACAGCACAGAAACTAAAGTCATATACCGGGACTTTAAGACTTCCAATATCCTGCTTGATACTGTATGCATATATTTAAAACTTGGCCATATCATCATATGGTTGAATATGATGGATTTGACATGGAATCACTAAGTTGCTTAATTTACTTACATTTTGCAGAACTATAGTGCCAAACTTTCTGATTTTGGACTGGCCAGAGATGGACCAACCGGTGATAAGAGCCATGTTTCTACTAGGGTCATGGGAACCCATGGATATGCGGCACCAGAGTATCTAGCAACAGGTACAATATCTGGCGTTTGTCAAGTCGGGTTCCTGACTTGCTTTTAGCTTTCCAAGCAACAATTTTCCATCTCAAAATATACTGTTTTTGTTGATGGACTATATAGATCAATTCCAGGTCATTTTCTTTGCCTATCTATAACTCTTTCTCTGAGGTGGTGCTTAGACATTATTGGATACGAATGGTTTCAAGCCCTCTTACATGTTAGAATAGTCCTATAAGGTTGCATTTACATTTTCCAAGCTTTTGCAAAATTCCAATTGGCATTGCTGGCATCACTTTTCTTGGAATGTAGTACATAATATCCTTTATACTTTTTGCACAAAACTATTCTGTTTCAATCTTTATTAAAAGATTTGTGAAACAACTAGATCAAAGGCACATTTAGAATTTTAACATGATATACAACCAGGTAGGTGATGCATACCAAACTTTTCTTACTAATTACTTTCTTTTTGATGTTTACCAGGTCATCTCACTACTAAAAGTGATGTCTATAGTTTTGGAGTAGTTCTATTGGAAATGATATCAGGAAGACGTGCCATAGACAAGAACCGGCCATCGGGAGAGCAATGCCTAGTTGAATGGGCAAAACCTTACCTTTCCAACAAACGCAGAGTTTTTCGCGTAATGGATAGTCGTCTTGAAGGCCAGTATTCACTTAACCAAGCTCAAAGGGCAGCCAACCTGGCCTTTCAATGTCTTGCCGTAGAACCCAAATACAGACCAAACATGGATGAAGTAGTAAGAGCATTGGAGCAGCTGCGCGAATCTAATGATACAGGGAAAAGTGGTGATCATAAAAAACGTAGAGTAAGTGCCTCTGGCCTTGGCCATCCCAATGGACTTCCTGCATCAAATAGCAAAGGAAGTGTTGATTCTCCAAAAAAGTTTGCTTATCCCAGGCCTTCTGCTTCTCTCCTTTATGCTTAAGTGAAGGTATTTTGTTATGAGGTGAGAGGGAAGTGTTATGTAACTGCTAGCAGTTCTTAGGTGTGGCATAAACCATACTTTTTAAGCAATGTATAGTTTCTTTCTTTTTCTCTTGTTATATTTTAGCCTACATTTTCTCATTGTAATTTTGATTGTTAACATAGTCCCATCTAATATGGATCCTTTAGGTTTTTATTACTCTTGAATTCTGTATAGAACTGCAACGTAGAACCGGTGGTCTCATAATTGGAATTCAATTTCTAACTGTCAGTATTGATAGGGACAAAGTTTACTTTGGAAATCTCTACATCTCAAAACTTAGTTACATCATTCCTAATATTTAATTTCAATTATTATTAACAAAAACTTGAATTTCTGTGGTGAGTTTGCAGCAGTTGGCATTTGGCACAGTTATTGTTATCACATAGATGATATAAAGTGGAATTAAAGAATGGGAGATTAGAAGATGGAGAATTCCACTCTTTTATTAATTGTTGTGACTTCAGAATTTAAACAAGAAAGAAAATAACTAACTTTCTTATCAAGCTGTTACAGAGTAGATAAAAATAAAATAGAAAAATATATACCACTAACAGCCACAAATCAACTGATTTCAGAAAAGCAAGCAACAAGATTTTGACGCATATTTCTCTTGAAAAATAATAAAACAGAAACATAAAATGGTACAAGAGCTAGAACTGAAATGCCAACTGTCTAACATGCCAATTGTCTAACAGTTACATTTATCTGAAACTTTTTATTTCCTGAGATAAAGGAAATCCGTAGGTGCTGTTCTCCAATTAGATGTCAATACATGCACTTGAGCTGTGGCTCGAATACATTCTCCAGTTCACTATACGAATGTGTGAAGTAGTTGTTTATTACGCCTTCTCCTAAAACAATGAAATAAAAAACACATAAAGCAGATATATTACTTTAAATTATAAGAATTGATTCAAAATAATATTAATAAATTAATCAATATTAATTAAATATCATCCGTGCTGAGAGCACGGGTCACCAGCTAGTTTTAAAAGTCTAAAGAAAAGAAGATATACGGACCTCTCTTGTGGTGTACACTTATCCAAGTAGATTGTATGAGTGTAAATGGACTCATATTCCAAGTTACTATGTCTGAGGACCCAATATTCTTCACTTTTCATTCCCTGAAGTATCAAAAGAGATGCATCCTTTCTGCAATTACAATCTTTTAAGTGCTTCTGAAAGGACCATATTTCTTCATTTATGACCTCTATTTGTTTATCAACATGTTTAATTTTGGTCTCAAGTGCCTGCTTTTTTTTCCTCATTTCCATTAACTCATCACTCATAATCTAGCAGAAACAAAGAAGATATCAGTGAGACTACTCATTAATAGAGTGATAAGAAATATTTGAAGCCAAAGACATCCACATCAAAGTTGTACCTTCACTTGGTTTTTGATGCCTTCTTTTAATTGTGCTGACCTTTTCCTTGTCTGTTCAAAAAGTTTGATTTCTTTCAGGAGTTTATCACAAATGTTCTGTTTATAATAATTGTAGATACTATATTTCATTTGTACCTGGAGTTACCATAACAAATGAACGAGTTTAATTTCAATAATTTAGCAATAGTACCATTTCATAAGAAAACAGAAGCTTTAAATAATAGCCAAAAATAAAAAGCAAGGATCAAAATTGTTAATTTACATTTTTCATGATTCCTAAAAGAGGTGAACTTGAAGTATCATCTGTCTTGTGGCACATATTTTTATTTCTTAATAGCTTCCTTTCCTCAGACAATTTTCTACTCCCATGTAGCATCATATAATTCATCTTCTGAAGTATTTGGACACAACAATAAGCGGGGGAAAAGGTCAAAAAATGAAGTAAAATTTGAAAGGATGCAATGTTACCTTGTCATCAAGCTCGGCCAGATGTGGTTTATTTGCAACAGAGAAATTTTCTAGTGCCAGATGCAAAAGATTCAGCATATCAACTTTCCAAGCAGTTCTTTGATTGTGTCTGTAAAGATAATAGTTCTTCAAATCATTCAACTTTGAAAGCAACCTTTCCCGATCAAACTGTTTAACAAAAGCTTCAACAAAATAAGATTCTAGAAATAACCCAAATGGTTAGTTACTTTTTTCAATGGTACATACTTCATACCAGTACCGTGGTTACCAAAAAAAGTTAAAAATAAAAACTCAAAATTAAACTTTGTAATTTAGTTTCTAAGAAACTAATAATTTATATAGTTTAGCTAGATATGAAACAATTAAAATCTGGCGTCATGTTATCAGTTATTAAGATGCCTCAACGTAAAATTCAACAAAGAGAAGAGCATAATCCCCAATATTAATCTTGGCACATACCACTTTTTCTCTTATCTTTTCGGATATCTGAAAATGTAGTTGATCATTTTCCTCATACAATCTTACTGCCTCTTGAATTGTGTGAATATCATCTGCAACTTTTGGCAAAACTTTTACAAAACAAAATGCTAGTACTTGTTTTGGTACATTATCTGTAACCTTGTCCTCGGAACGCATAGTATACATATTGTATATTTTGCATCAAATGGGCTTCTTCTCCTCACTGCAAAGTTTCATTTCGGTAAGAAAGTACAAATATGTAAATGCAAAACGATCAAAGAAATTATTCGGATTCATAGTATAGCATTAAGAAAATATCACTTTTTGAACTCATTTTTGAAGATAATTAAAGTACATACCAAACTCAAGTGATGGAGCTGTCTGTTTCTTCCTGGCAAGAATTGAGACTTAATGATTAAATTGTGAGATTGAAAGCAAAGTTTTTTATTGTTAAATATAAGCCACAAAGTCAACTCTCTTGGCCCTCACGCCAAGTTGGTCAACGTGTAAGTGTTGTGGATGAACAATGCATAATGCATATTACAATAATCATGATTGGCCCTTCAAGTTCAAGTCTTTAGATACACATAGGAATGGATTTTATTTTAATTACATTTATAAGAATCCATGTGTGAATTATTTTTTCAATAAAAAATAATTTATTTGAAAATTAGTTTGTAAAAGTTTAGGCGTGTTTGTTTAAATTTTAAAAAAAAATTAAATGTGAAAAAATTGAACTACTGATTGTTTTTTATCTTTAAATAGTTTCGGAAAATAAAACTGTAATTATACCCATCTTTAAAAATATAAAGTGTAATTTATATTTATAACGAAACAAAAATAGCTTTTGTGTTGTGAATGTATATGAATGGTGGTTGTTGTGCGTATTTCTTGATTACGACTATTTATGTTTCTCTATAATAAAAATAAATTACATGTAACTATTAACATACAATTTGGTACTTATAATGAATTTGAGCTGTGTCCTTTATCTCCTTTCTATTTTCCTGTTCTCTATCTCCTCAGTTTCTAAATCATGTTGGTTTTGCTTAGCATGATTTGTTAAATCACATGTAACACATCATAGCACGATTTCATTTCCTCGGTCAGTCATATTTTATGAGACTTTTCTGTGTTCTCTTTGCCACTCAACATTCGTATTTTTCTTTTACGAGACTTTTCCGTGTTCTTTTATCTTGTTGCCACTCAACTTCTCTTTTAGCTTTTTAATAGAACTTAAAATCAAATACCAAGACTAATTTCACGTGACAAAGATTATCAATTCAAGAGTTTCAAAGAAAAACAAAACTTTAAGACAAAATTGTAAGAAGTTAAAAAGACAAGCAATCAAAGATAAAAATGAATAGAAATGGTTACTCTAGTTCGAGAAGTAAATGTGACAATGGTTCAATCATAAAAGAACAATTTAAAAGAATTAAAACGCTGCACAAAACAGAGCACTCAAGCAAATGACACAAATTTAAGAATAAGATGATGCAAAACATTATACACACTCCAACCCCAAGGTATAATGTAATAGCAATTTTATTATATGTTGTGTGACATGTATCTTGGTGTTTCCCTTTCCTCAACTTGTGAATTCTCCTTTCATTTAAATCTTTCTTTACTATATAGAAGTTCCTTTCTTTCTATTTTCACTTTTGGTACTGTCTGGGGAAGACAATTAGTTGAAATCACAGTTGAAATTTTGTTGCTGAAATATCAACGACATTTTCATAATTATATAGCGACTCTTGGCCTCAATTTCATTTTATCCTATTTTTCTTTTGATTTTCACTCTTTTCTTGTATTGGCTTGTTTTCATTTCTTTTTCTAATGTTTATTTTATTGAAAGCACACTCACAACAATTTCCAGACTCAAATGCACAAGTTTAATTGTTAAACCAATGAAAACATCAAAATATGTGATAGTTTGGACTTAAAATGGGTATTCTACTAACATGTAATAATGTAACACTTAACTTATGTACAAGTAATCTTAGAACCACAATATATGATGTGAATATGGGGGATGTATGTAGGGAAACAGAACATACAACAAGTTTGCACAATTTCACCAAGAAACAACATATCAAATTAACACAACAAGTGAAACATGTACTAATTGATATAACAACAACTTAGGGACTAATTAAATTCCCAATTCAAACTAAGAATTAACATGTAAAACTAATGTACATGCACCTTATATTCCAACAAACATATTGATTCCAAACAACTCCAAAAAAGGACCACAAGGTGAAAACAATCCACAACAATTGGAGTGAAATTTTCAGCAACTCAAGGAATAACAAGACTATACATTTTATCAGAAAATTTAAAAATAATTTTTTTTAAGAAACCTTTTATCAAACACATGGTGTGCATTGAATTTTCTTATGCAGGAGAACTACTTCTTGATACCAATTAATTCAAGTTAGTCCACATAAGTTTGATGATGTTGTCCCTATTTTTAATTCTTCAAAAAATTCATGTAATACACTAATTTAAGTTTTGGCCACACTCGAAGAAGAAAATTTAAAAATAGAAAAGATAACATATGTAACAAACTTAAATAATGTATTTCAAATTTGGAGGGATTCTACATTTTATAGACTCTCATATTCGAATTTCAAGCACCAAATGTCACTTTTGATACATTAAAATTTGAAAAAAAAAATAAAATTGACACACGCCCATACGTATGTTGTCGAAATATATTCATGTTATATATAACCTGACGACTTAATTCAAATTTTAAAACACACACATCACATTTATATCTTCTTATTTGAAATAAAAATTTAAATAATCAAATATTTTTAATTTTAATTTATTTAATAGCATTGCATGTTTTAACGTAATGGTCAAAATAAACATTAAATATAATAAACAAATAATTTCTTTTCAAACGGAGACAAAAAATAATAAAAAACACAAATGCAATTGTAAACATCTGTAGCAAACTTAAAATAATGTATTTCAAAATTTTGAAGAGTTCAAGAATTCATATCGAAATTTCAAACAGTAAATATCTCTTTTATACATTAATTTTTAATATATATATATATATATATATATATATATATATATATACACGTATTTATGTATTCTCTAATATCCATTTTACATGTAACCTCGTAACTTAACGAGGTTTGATGGGAATTATCACATCCGCGTGCCTTTAATATTCAAATTTTGACATAAAATATAAATTACCATGTATTTTTAATTTTAATTTGTTTCAAGGCAGTAATTGTTTTGACATATTACCAAGATTAACCAAAACTAATAAAGAATACATTTTCAAATGGGAGAAGACGGTAATAAAGAAAATTAAATGCAATAGCGAACACTAATAACAAACATAAAAGACAGTATTTTAAATTTGGAAGGATTCTACATTTTCTAAACTTTCATATTCATATTTTAATTACTAAATGTCAATTTTAATACAGCCTGATAACTTAATTTAAAGTTAAAAGACATCCACGTCTCTTTAATCTTCAAATTATAAAGTATTTTTTATTTTAATTTATTTAATTTTAACATAACGGTCAAAATAAATATTAGTTATAACAAAAATAAATATTAATTATAACAAATAAAGTGTATATATCCAAAATAAAATTAAAATAAAAAAAAAGTTCTACATGTTCTAAAATATTATAACCAAATTCTAAATGGTAAATATCACTTTCATAAATTATAAGTGTCAGTTCAAACAAAGGGGAATTTTAATACAAAATATAAATAATAAATTTAATATTAAAGGGTCTTTAAGATGTAATAAATTATTTTACTTATAATTTTCATTTATATTATTTATAATATTCTATGTGATGTTAAGAGCTGACTCATT
This sequence comes from Hylodesmum podocarpum, assembly GCA_026586105.1. Lineage (NCBI taxonomy): Eukaryota > Viridiplantae > Streptophyta > Magnoliopsida > Fabales > Fabaceae > Hylodesmum > Hylodesmum podocarpum. The sequence continues at coordinate 6,762,917 of JALJEV010001371.1, forward strand.
CATAAATTTTATGATGAGAGATATTATTATCTGATAAGAAAATATATGAATGTATCATATAGAAAATTCTTATCTGAAAAATTCTTTGTATTTGTGATTTGAGATCCGTTATGATTTTAAGTTTATTTGTAAGATCATGTAAATTTTTTTTCATTAAATTTTATTTCTAAGAGAAAGTGATTTTTTTTATTAAATTTATTCAATTAAATTTAAATAATTTTTAAAGAGAATAAATATTTTTATTAAAAATAAAAGAAAAAATAATTAGAATATTTTAATAATAACAAATTAAGCATGTCGTAGTACTCAGGGCAAAGATTCTTTAGATAAAAGTTTATGAAAAATTTTGAATATTTATAAATATGTCTTCATAGAATAAAGTTTTCGGATAAAAAGAGAAATTAGGAAGTATATTAACGAAAATAAAGTTAAAGATTTAAATATTAAATAACATTATTTTTATAAGTGTGTTGTTAAAATATTATTTATTTAAAAATAAAAAATAACAATGAAATATTTCCGTGACAATAATAATATAGAACATTTAGAATTTTTCTAATGTGTTAAACCCGAGTATCACGTGTTAAGTAAATATATAAATTATCAATTATTTTAATTTATTTAACAACTTTATTTGTTTTAACATAATGGTCAAGATAAGCATTAAATATTACAACTAAATAATTTATTTTTAGAGGGAGAAAAAGGAAAATATAAATATAAATACAATAGTAAACTTAAACTAATGTATTTCAAATTTTGGAAGTGCTACTTATTCTAGACTTTTGTATTCAAATTTCAAACACTAAATAAATCTTTCATATATTAAATTTTAATGTGTTTATACTTAATTATACATATTTATATATACCTACTCATATATTCTCGAAATATATTCAAATTACATCTAACCTGAAACTTTTATTCAAATTTAAAGAAGTATTACGTTCACATCATTTTAATATTCATATTTCAAAATAAAAATATAAATTACCAAATATTTTTAATTTTAATTTGTTTAAAAACATTAATTGCTTTGGTATATCGGTCAAGATAAACATTAGATAGAACCGCTAAATATTTTAGATTTTTATATTCAAATTCTAAACACTAAATATCTCTTTTGACGTATTAAATTTAATATTTCTAATATTATTTAAATTTTAATGATTATACATTTTTGCATAGTGGTCAATATTTATAATTTTGGAGTGTTCTGCATGCTGTAGACATTCATAAATATTCAAATTTCAACATTAAATGTCTCTTTCAATACTTTAAGCTTTGATATTCTATATTTTGGTATATATTATATCCAAATTTTTAATTGAGTAATTTAAGCTTTTATTTATTATATTTTAATTATTTTAAGGTAATTAATTTAAATACATATTCCCGTGACCATTAAATTATTTTATTACGGTACATTATATTTTTTTTAATTATTTTACTTTAGGACATTATGTTTTAAAGTTATTTTATTTACGCACGTTAAGTTTATGGAAACAAAATAAGCATAATTACATGAAATTAATATTAATAATAATTAGTTTAATGGGTCTGTATTATTTAAATATTTAAATTATATTTACTTTTTATTTAATGAGTTATTTAATCAGATACAAATCACTGAGGCTTTAATGAGTTAATTTTTATTTGAATATGTAAAATAGCCTAATCTACTATTAATGAAGGATGAACATACTTTTGGTTAATTGCATGTGTTGTGATTATAATAATAACTTTATCCTCAAAAGATAAGAATTATTTAAAGTACCAGGCTTTTGTTCATGTTATGTTGATAAAGATAGTTATAATTTAGAAATTGGGAAAGTAGTTTTGGAGCTGATATTTTATGTATCCAACTTATTTAATTTTAATATTAACTAATAACGATGTGTTGAGTTAATTGTTTGTGTTACTAATTTGATATGGCTATTATATTTGTGTTTTGTAAACTTAATGTACCTAACTAATGAAATTATTTAAAAACACAATGTATCAATAAAATGATTAAAAAATATAATATACTAAAGTGAAATTAGTATAAAAACTTAAGAACTATTTAAAACTTAAAAAATATAAAAGGTAGATGTACAACTTTTTAAATGTGAAGAACTAAAAAAACTAAACTTACATTAAATAGAACCAATAAATAATTATTTTCAAATATTGGGGCATTAAAAAGAAAAAAATATATATGCATTAATAATTTGAAAATTGAACCCTAACAATGAACATAAAAAAATTTCTTACAACTTTGAGAGTGCTATACATCTTCTTTCAAGTAAAAAATTATAATTTATTTTTTATATCGGTCCTTTTACCACACTAATATATATTAATATTGGTAAAGTTGCATATTTCAAAGAAATAAAACATTGATAACAAACACACTAGAATAAATTTAGAGCAACTTATAGCAATGCTTATGAAGTTTTGTGTAATTAAACACAAACATCTCGTGTCTTTAACATTATTTTCACCTACTTTTAAGAAGTGTTGTCGTAGGAGTCAAGGGAATGTCAACATAATATTTTGACACATATAATGGGTATTATCGAATAATATAAGAAATATTCTTAATCTTAAAGGAAATTAATATAAGAAAATATAAAGTAAGGATAGTTATAGTCACAGCAAATTCTATAAAATTCGGACAGTAGAAATAGATTATCCGGATTTTATAGAATTTTGTCTAATTTTTTTTTTCTTTGTTTCTCTTAGATTTATTATAAATTTGAGTGGGACTATATGCATTTCACCTTCACTTATTCACAAGAATCAAGTACCATGTATTTTTAACATCTAATACATTGAAAACAATAAATTTAGTGATGTAATGGTTAGAAAAACCAAAATCATAAATAAATAATTCAATGAGGTAATAGGTAATGACAAAAACAAAATGCATTGAGAGTATGAAAGGGTTATACAATTAGTTGGAAGAACAAACATCACTTAATTGAGAGTATGAAAGTATTAAAATTATCCTGTTCTCAATTCAAAACCAACTTAATTATTCTCACCCACAATTTAGACACTCAAATTTTAAACGAGAAAGACCTAAATTATCATATCATATATTTTTCACATTATTCTTTTTCGAACTTTTGATTATCCCAATGCATTGATTACATTCTATATTTGAAAGAAGAAAATTTACTTTTAAATATGACTTTAAATTCTAAAATAAATGAAACGAATTGGTATTTCAAAATTCGTGTGCATATAGAAAACTAAAAATGTTTTATTTAAAATTTGGGACAGATTTAAATCTATTTCAATTTGATATTCAAATTTTAATATAAAAATATATAAATTATAAGAGTTTGAAAATCATATATATATATATATATAATGTGGAAAATAATTTTACAAAATTCATCATAAATTATATTTTGTATGATTTTTACGAATTTCATTATTAAAATTCAATTCCTTACCACACATTTGAATTATGATTTTTTTTAACATTATTGTTAAATACAATAATATATGACTTCTCAAATTATAATATATTTTTTATTACAACATGTTTTAAAATAGAATACCGATTAAAGAATTGAAAAGAATTTTTTTTGGTGGGGCACGTTTGATAAGAAGTTTAGTCTTTTACTTTTTAATCTATTAATAGATTTAATGTTTGGACGATAAGAAATATTAAGAAATTATAATTAAAATATGAGAAATATATAAAATGATCACTTTTTGATACATTTTAATTGAAGTAGATACATCTTATAACATTCTTATTAGGAGGCAGACATTAAATTAACTCGGTGTTATTGTATCTATCTCACATATGATCATGGGGTTTTTAGGCGAAAATAACACAATCATCATAGTTAAGACAAATCCGAGGACGCAAGGGAATGCTATGCACAAAGCTTAAAGATTGTCCCTTACTCGATCTCAAGTTCTAGCATTCCCCCTAGGGACTTGAAACTCGAGTCTCCGGACTAATATTGCAGTGCAATAATGCGAAATTGGACCCAACAACGAAACATGATGAGCCAACCCGAATAATAGACTATAAAGCTCAACTCAGTTGTAGATATGGACCCACACACTGAATTCTAAGAAGATTGCCATTTCTTTGATAAGTTGATGCGACAAGTTGGGTTCAGCCCCAAAAACATCAATACACTAGCACAAGATCAAGCATGAACTCAGAGCTTATGCATGAAACTAAACAAGTTCTCCACACAAATGTCAACCTATTTGCGTGGAGCCTCACGGACATGCTCGACATTGACCCTGACTTTATGTGTCACAAATTGGCTATTTTACCCAAGTTTGACCGATGACGTAAAAGAAATGCCAATTCGGCGTGAAAAAATGGACAATAGTACAACATGAAGTTGGTAAAACTACTTTAAGTCGGAAAATAATTTACACCACGTGGCTCACCAATGTGGTCATGATAAAAAAAGGTAAATGGAAAATAAAGAATGTGTACTAACTATACAAACAAGAATATCCCAAAAATATCTCAATGATACATATCCTCTACCAAATATTGACCGATTGATTTACAAATTTTCATATTGCATTATATCAAACATAGACTCATTGCAATATTGGAGTGTTTGTAGGTAAACCCCGACCAACTCAAACAAGTCCATAAAAAAGAAAAACTTACCCTGAGCATAGTGAGATTGCACCCCTTTATAGCTCATGCACGTAGATTACATGTAGGAACAATATGACTTTTACAACTTTTATTATTAAATTCAATCCCCTACCATATATTGAACTATTATTTTTGACAAATACTTTTATTAAATACAATTACAATATACGAATTTTCAAATTATTATATATTTTTAATTTGACAAACACTAAATAATGTCTTTAGAATATAATACCAATTAAAAAGTTGTGAAGAATTTTTTTTGTTTGAGACATGTATGTTGTTCAAAATTTTTTACTCTCTCGTGTGATTTATTGTTAGAACTGAAGAAGTTTAGTCCTTAACTTTTTAATCTTTTCATAAATTTAAGATTTTGATGATAACAAACATTAAGAAACTATGATTAAATTTGATGTTATGATGGATAAAATTAATTGCCCTAAATTAATATAAACTTGTTTTATCGTCCAAAGTAGTGTGACAATGTCCAATAAAGATGCATCATCCAGATGAAACAAATGGAGGCCATCTATGTGAAAAGGAAACAAGAATCCAGTAATATTTACTCACTAAAATGTCCACAAGAAATTTTATCTAAGTATTCAAAAGAAATGTATATTACACTATTTTCATCCAACATGTCTAAATGACAAAATTCAAAAGTGACAAGTACACCAATTCGTTTAATCTCTCATCTTATATATAAGCTATTAAGTTTTGATGGGAATTTCAATGATTTTAAAAAGTTAGACATTCTTATAAACAACAATAAAAATAATAGTACAATCATTTTTAGATTTTGAAAAATAACATGTATCAAATAAAACAAGAATTTAATCTGACTGAATATTCTTAAAAGTCATTGTTAGAAGTCACCTTTACTTTTCTCATCTTATACGTCTCAAAGTCCAACAACCATCTTATAAGCTTATAAAAAGTCAATTGATCAATATGAAGAAACAAGAAAAATAAAAGGAAAAAGAATTGTGAAAAAAATGAAGAAGAAATACAAATCAAACAAAATAACAAGAGAAGAAAAAAATGCAAACTGCCAATAAAACCTTTGGTTTTTAAAATACATCATCCTTAGTGAATATTCTTTCGTATTTTGCAAAGTTGTAACTATTTGTGAGGTTTATATATATTTTTTTGAAAGTTATTTATGTAATTTTTAAATACTATTTGCTTGTGTAAATTGAAATTGACTCAGTGCAATTGAGTCCAAAATAATTTTATAAAATAAAAATACTTTGGTTAAGTTGAAAGTAACTTTATAGAAAAAATATTTATAAATACTTTATTTCTTATCTTTTTACTGAGCAAATTTTTTAAATATTTTTAGACAATTTAGTTAATATATATATATATATATATATATATATATATAAACAAATATATTTACTAACTGAAAAAGTTTCCAAATTCCAAATTTTTTTATAAACATAATTTCCTCCTTATATTTATTTAACTCTTTCGTTTACGATACATTAAATAATTTTTTAATTTTATTAGTAATACTGGTTAACAATATACTTCTAACTTTGATCTGTTTAAAACCATTAATTATATACTGATGTATTGGTCAAGATACTCATCAAATTGAATCAATAAAATATTCTTTTTCCAATGGAGTAACGAATGGTAAATAAAAATTAAATGCTTGATAGTTTGAAAAGTAAACGTTGATAGCAAATTTGAAATTGGGCAATTACAAGTTTGAGAGGGCTCTACACCATTGCACTTTCATATTCAAATTTTAAAAGAAAAACGTTTATGCCTTTTTAATATTAAAATGTTTAACACCATTAACTCTATTGATGTAATGCTCAAATTATACGTTTTAAAGATAAAAAATTATTTTGAAATGACGTAAGAAATAAAGAATAAAAAATTCGAACATAAAATATTAGTTGAAGGGGTAGAGTGGGAACACATAGAAGTTGAAAGTATAATGTTAAGGGAGAGAAATAGCAGAAGTAATAAAAGAAAAGAGAAAATAATTATATGGAGAGAGAAAAATTGACTGAAGTAACAATGAAAAAAGAGAGAAAATAATTTTTTAAGAAAATTATAATAAGTTAATTATCACAAATGGTTGAATAATGAATTTATTTGAGAATTATCCTCTGTAAGGTTGCGCATGTTAAAAAAATTCTTTTTAATATTAAAAATTAATATATATTTAATAGTATTTTATTACATTGATATACCAATTAAGTTAAACATTTAATAATAGAAGTGGAAAAAACAACTCAGTTGAAAAGGAGTTAATAAATGAACATGGTCAACTATTTACTCTTTTCATTTGAAACAAGGGGAGCCCGTGTTTATTAAACCAAGCACTGTCTTGAATATGTCATTTAAAATTAGCATACCAAAGCAAACAAAACAAGAAATTGAGAAGCAAAAATCAAAATTCTTTTTTTTCCCTCTCAATTTTCTCAAATTTTTAATCCACACCAACCTAGTTGTTGTGTTGATCTTTGGTAGAAACTTTTTGCCTCTGCAAATTCTGTTGGAACAACCGGTATTATTATGACGGAGAGAAATTGTTTCAGTTTTGAAACTAAGCAAAGCCGTGAAAGGTAAGTCAGAATTTATGTTATCATAGATTATTTATTTATCAGATCTCAACTGCTAAACTCACCTGTCTTAAAGTAATGTCCTTTTTATATGATTTGAAAATGATGTTTTTTTTTTCCCCATTTAGCTTGTGCCCTTGTTTTTATTGACATGATTGAATGATCTGTTTCTTAGTTTATTTTGATCACATATAATGATCCATTGAAGTTGAAATCATCACATATTACAAATCACGCAAGTCTTTTTCTTTTAGCATTTTTTTTTAATAAAATGGGTGAATGTGTATCATTTTCTTTTAATTGTTTTTTTTTTTTGGAAAAACATGTTCTTTATGCCATGGTCAAATATTGGTCAAATGTGGCTAGGGATTGATCCCTGCCTACAAAGGGAAACAAAGGAACAAAGATGTTACATCCCAAGTACTTCCACTGTGTTAGGGCCCTGCTCACCCTCTTTACAAACTTGATAATTTATTCCTTTAAAATCCCTATTTCTAGAAAAATTCTTTTTGGGAAAAGCCAAATGACTTTGTGTTTCTTGGGACTCCCCATGTGATGTAAAGCACTTGGAGACAGAAACATCCCTTTATACAAACATCCCTTGTTACCATCAACAGTTCAATACACTGGCCCATAATCATTTCATTGAATTCTTACACTGTTTTCTTGGTGAAATGAGAAATTAAACCACTTCCCTCACACCCATTCAATTCTTTTACCACAAAATGTTACTTGGATTTTACCCCACATTTATGATTCACGCAATTTTCTTTTTCTTTTTCTTACCTTAATTTCTATTTTTCTCCATTTGTCTTAAAATAAATTCACAATATTTCTTTTTTTTTTTTTTTTTTATAAAACATATAAATTCACCATTTATCTTAAAGAAGTGGATGTGACTTTATTGAGTGAATTGACATAGTGGAGCGGAGGCATAACAAACCCGAGACACGACTTTGACGTGCAACAATAATTGGTAACGTCAAATTGACTGCGACTCTTATGACAGAAATTCTCAAACAATTATGTGTGTTACGTTTGAAAATACAATATTTTAGTCAAAGAATAAATAGATGTAAAATTTTATTAATAAGGAAAAATTATTTTTTTAGTTTGACTAAATCGTTGTCATACGTACATAAAAAGAAACCGACCATTTTAAGAATAAAATGATAAATTAATCAACATAATTTAATATCTTAGTCTTTTATTTATATTTCGAAATGTTATACAATTTTCTTTATTTAAAATTAAACCTCTTACAAAATTTCTCTATATTGTAAAAACATAGTTTAATTTTTATATAGCATCATTATAATATATTTTAAATTTTAAATTAATTAAAAACTATTTTAAAATAATTACTATAAAACTTAATAATTTTATTCTACATTTAATATATCATTTGATAAAAGTTTAAAAACACTTTATACTTTCACCACATTTGAATTGAATTCTATTAAATAGTAGCATTCAATGACCTATTACTCCTTACTACGGAAAAAACTATGCAACGCGTTACATAGTCTAAGGAGAGCGTTCTATATTAAATGAAGTCAATAATGTTTGTTTTTTCTTATTTTTTTCATGTCTCTCTCATATTCACGTGTTTTGATCAATCTTCAGTAATAATCATCATTGGCTTCACTTTCATCCTTCACGTCTAAGTAAGCAATCAGACATAGCCCACAAAATGGTCCAACATCAAGGTATCTATTATCTACCCTTCACTCTCAAACGTTGTTGTCAACTTATGAAATGTTTTTTCACCCAACATATATGGAGCATAAACTCAACAACAACAACAACATTAACATTATCATTATCATTATCAGTAACTGAAGCATTGTGCTTCATTAATGTGTCTCATCATGGTCACTAATCCAATTCATTTTCTATTTTGAGGTTCTCGGTGCATCAACCTCCCCAAAGTTTTCACAAGTTTCAAAAGGGTCTTGAATGAGAAGGATTTAGCATGCTGGCATGGTAACAAAGAACACGGTTTGCTAGAAGGGAAAGCAGCAATGGAAGGTGTGGCTTTGATTGATAAGATTGAAGGTGTTGTTGAAGGAAACAAAGAATGTGAAAGTGGTCGCAATCATAAGACTTTTGCTGATTTGATGAAAGAAAGGGGTGGAGATAGCTGTTCATGCTCTGAGATAACAGAAGAACTTGATGGTCAGAGTCAAATTAGTGCTGAAGATTCTTCTTCAACAACTTCAATGGGTTGGCAAGTTCAGGAAATCTCTGCATCTAATTGTACTACTCCACTTGTAAGTGAATATGCAGAGAAAAAAGGCTTGGGTAAAGAGAATTCTGAGGATCAAGACTCCGTGTTATCAGTACCAGGTATTGAAATTCAATGTGTATATGTACATAATCTATTCCTTCTTTTTTATTTAAGATAGTTTTAGGAGACATTTACAAAAGACTTACATTTATCTCAGTAGGGGCTCGAACCTTTAGTTTGTGAGATGCAATAGCTTGTTTTGCTTCATTCAACTAATCAATTCTCGGGATATAGTTTATATACATCCGTTGGTTTATGATGAAGTCTAACCGATAATAACAACATGGTATGTTCTCTAATATGATTTTGGTTCTCAGTGCTAGAGCTTGACATGATTAAGGACAGGCTTGCAAAATTGTTACTTGGAGAAGACATGTCAGGTAGTGGAAATGGAGTCCCTACAGCCATGGTTATATCCAATGCCATCACTAATCTATGTGGTATGTACCCATGAAACGGTTTCTTAATGTGATTTTTATTTTACTTTTTACTGAAATTCTTGGTTCTGAATATGAGGTTCTGATTGTTTTCCAAACATTTTATGACTCTGTAGCCACCATCTTTGGGCAACTTTGGAGATTGGAGCCTTTGTCAGCAGAGAAGAAAACAATGTGGCGAAGAGAGATGGAGTTGCTTCTTTGTGTCAGCGATCATATTGTTGAATTGAAGCCTACATGGCAAACATTTCCCGATGGAACCAAACTTGAGGTAAATGTACAACTTCAGAAAAGTTTTTGATGTGGACTAATGTAGCTGTTTGATGCATGTTTTAACCCTTTTGAGATAACTTTCATTTGGCATTTGAAATACAAGATTTTCAGAGGGAAAAAAGATCCCTATTCATTAGATTGAAATATTGTAATGTCACTTGGATATAATCTGGCAGAGTATGGTAAGTCAATCATGACAAAATTTTAAAGTGTTAAGATTAGATTTACATGTGTGTTAAAAAATATGCTCTAACCTCCATGATTAAATGTAAGATAGTCATGTTAATTTAATGCATTGCAATATATGCAGAATCTGCCTCTTAGTGTTTCTCTTTAAAGCATGGTTTTGATTGCATTTTTCATCTAATGGTGATACTATAAGATCACTGAGTGATGAAGGAGAAAATATCTAATATCCACGCTTTTACTTCTTTTTGGATTGATCAACCTTTTTACCAGATAAGGGCTACATGAATAGTTCTTGATGTTTAGTACTGATTATTTTTACATGTGAATCATCAGGTCATGACTAGTAGACCTCGCGCAGATCTTTATGTCAATCTTCCAGCTCTGCGAAAATTGGATAACATGCTTCTTGTAAGATTTTTCATCATTCCGTACACATCAATCCAGTTTCATAAAATAGCACATTCTAATCATTTTCCTTTTCCACAGGAAATACTAGATAGTTTTGTGAATCCAGAATTCAGGTATGTGGACCAAGAGGTTCTGGCCACAGATCGAGTTGGTTCGTCTTCATTCCGCCAAGCGCTTCAGAGACTAGAGGAGAAATGGTGGCTCCCGGTACCGCAAGTCCCTCCTTGCGGTCTAAGTGAAAATTCAAGGAAGCAGCTGCAGCATAGGAGAGACTGCACCAGTCAAATACTCAAAGCAGCAATGGCCATTAATGCCAATGCTTTAGCTGAAATGGATATTCCTCAGAGTTACCTTGACTCTCTTCCAAAGGTATGATGTGAACATCCATTCCCTATTCTTTCAAACATAATGAGAAGCAAATGAAATGAGATGTGCCTTTGGTTATTGATTAAGCACCTTTTAATAAGGTGAGGACTTGTATCATGTTGAAATAAGCTAAAAATTAGAACTTATTTCTATAGACTTAACTATGAAGTTTACTGAAATAAATTAAAGAGTTTATAAGTCATTGAGCATAAGTTCTTCCAAACCCCGTATTAAAATTGCTGATCCTACCCTTTTTCAGACTGCAAGAGCCAGTTTGGGGGATGTAATATACAGATATATTACATCAGACAATTTTTCTCCTGCATATCTGCTAGCTTGCCTTGATTTATCATCTGAACATCAAGCCATAGAGATTGCCAACAGAGTAGAGGCTTCCATTTATATTTGGAATAAAAAGACCAATGCAAGGCCAGTTCAAGGTCGCACTACAAGATCTATTTCAAGATCATCATGGGAAATGTTCATGGATCTAATTGCTGAGGGAGATAAGAGTGAAATGCTTGTAGAGAGAGCAGAAACCCTTCTGCTCTCCTTGAAGCAGCGTTTCCCTAATCTCCCTCAAACAACCTTAGATACGAGCAAAATCCAATGCAACAAGGTTAGTATCTTATTATTTACCATTTTCCATCTTAAAGCTTTTTTGTGACTTACACTTATGTTTTTGATAGTTTTTTCCGGTGTCTACATTTAATAAAAACAATGTTTTCTACTCCCTTAATGGAAAGATTTTAAATTCTATATGGTCACAGTCACAATTGTGGTTTGATTGTAATTCCTGGTATTGCAGAAAATTATATATAAATGTGACTAATGCAACTACAATTGCGGTTAAACAGACATCAAAAACCTTAATGTTGCAAAACCTTGCTCAACAATTCTTTAATAGGGATTAAGAGTACATGGTTTGTAATTTTTAAGACAAGAAATAAAAAGGGTCAAATTGTTAAGTACCAAAAACATATCTTAAGCTTCTTTATATGTGCTGATTGTTAAAATTTCTGATCTCATCCCTTCAAAATTGTTCTGAATGTTTTCTAGGATGTGGGGAAATCCATTCTGGAGAGCTACTCGCGAGTACTGGAGAGTTTGGCATCTAACATGGTTGCTCGCATTGATGATGTACTCTATGTGGATGACTTGAACAAAAATTCTGATGAATTCTCATCACTCTCAAAAATTGGTGTAATTGCTCACAAGAGCATTTCAGTTCCATTCTCTATGCCTGGCCAACGCTCTCCGTATCGAACATCTTTTGACTCACCAATCTTTTCTCCTGCACAAGGTGTTAGCCCTGCAAATGGAGATAATTCACCATTCATGAACACAAGCAACAACCTTCCTCAGAGAGGGGTAGGAGTCAGCAAAGTTTTGACTAATTTTGGTAGTAGCATTGATAGGAAAAAGAAGGGGTATGACCACAGTCCAATGGAGAAGTTTGTTCCAACATTGAAAACATTTGATGAAGTGCCACCAGCACTTGAAACGGATTCGGAGTCAAGTGACACAGAAGAAGATGTTAAACTCAGGGTGTTAGAGCAAGCGTGGCTGGAGTGAAAGGATTTAAATTAATAGCTGAGACATTTTCCAATGACTTTGATTTTGCTATATTATACCGCTGTTAAGATTTTGACAGATACCATCAACATGACTTTTAAAGTTATTATCATAGATTATCATAGATGTCAATAACTTATGTTGATAAGATAATTCATGATTGGTTCACAGTTTACAATTCCAATCAAGTTCTTTGTCAATTGTTCTTTTTTCCTGATCTTTGTTCTTTATCAATTGTTGTTTATTCCTGGTTTTGTGTAGTACAACTGTGTTGATTTGGTTAGAAATCACAGATTGATGCAGTAGCAACAGTTACTCCAATTGAGGTGTTGTGGCTGTTGGGAAGAGCCACATTGATTGCCTGAATTCTTTAAGTGTGCTTTACATATCTGCTGAGAACCTTACGTTAATTTGTAGTAAGATGAAATTTAACGGGAGCCCCATGATGCAATAGATAAAAAGAAATCTTGAAAGAAGGGTTTCATGTATTTAGAGCATATTTTCTAGGGGTTTGACGAACATTTTTTCAAGCATATAGCCTGATTTGAAAATCTTCCTTTCACGTAAAAATAAAATTGAAAATGAAGGTGACGTATAAAAATCAAAATTTTAATTAAAATTATTTACCAGTTATTATAATGGGGTGCTTCTAGTTGGGTATTCTATGTGCTTATTCCAAATTACCTTTCGAATGAATGTGAATGATATAAAAAATTAAAAATGAAAATATACTTCCAAATTCTTTTGAAAATAGTAATATGCTTTGGCCAAAGGGGTTTTACCATTAGTGTGTATACATCGTTCACGTGTGCGTAAATTGATTCATTAGTGTGACAGGGAGTGCCTCTAGTTAGTGTGTGCCCGTGTTAGAGGGTCCCAGGTGGAGGAATAGCTTGTGTATAAATTTGAGAAGCAAAGAAAGTGTTCCTAGTGTTGCTGATGTAGCCCGGTAAAAGTCCTATAGAGGTTGAACCAGAAAACAAATTTCGTTAAAAGGGTTAGTTAGAGATTATTTCTTTGTGAGAGGTTGTTTTTGAAGACGACATATAGATTTCGACTTGCATTTATGAAGAAGACGAACAAATCTTTTCGACTTCACATGATACTAACACGTGGTGTCAACTTCAAAAGATTTGTTTCACATCATGTGAAGTCGAAAAGATTTATTCGTCTTCTTCATAAATGCAAGTCGAAATCTATATTTCGTCTTAAAAAACAACCCCTCTCAAGAATATAGTTTCTAATTAACTTTGTTAAGGGAATTTGTTTTCTGATTCACCCTCAACAGAACTTTTACCCTGGTAAAATAGATAACGAAAAATTAGATTATTACATTGCACCGATTCATAGATAAGATGCTTAAAAATCTTATATATCATTTAAAAAAAAACTATATTCATATCAAAAATAATATATATATATATATATATATATATATATATATTCTCTATTACTTAATTAGAGTTACAATGAAAGTTATAATTATACTTTTAGTTTTTTTCACTAATTATACTTCTATTTCTTGAATTAAATATGTAATTTTGATCTTTAAGATTTTTTAACACAACTCAATTCATCTATTTTTAAAATATGATAAATTTGCTTTTATTATTAATTTCTTTCACCCCTCTTTAAATTCTTATATTTTGTTACTCACCTTATATAACTTGATCCTTCATCACTTTTCATCTTTAATTGTTATTTCTTATCAGTTTTATGCGTTAGAAATGATTGAAGGAATAAAAATACAAAAAAAAAACAATATTTATAATAAAATAAAAATTGATAAAATAATAAATTCAATGATGATAAATGGAATTGGATTTTTTTTATTTCTTATTAGTATATTTCATATATATATAAAACTATTTCAACAAAAAATTTTACGCTCTAATAGCTTTAAACAAAACAAATCTATTTAAAAAATAGATAATTAACTTCTTCTTAATTAGTCTATTCACCTGATCATTTCAATGTTAAATTTTGTATAATAATTTATTAACAAGAAGTTTTTATAATATTACCTTAACAAACTTTGCTAACAAGAAGTTGTTATGAAATGTTAACAAGGAGTTGTTTATTATGGAATCATGTATCCGCATGGAAATTCAAAATATCCAATTTGCCTAAGAAGTGTTCAAACTTCCGTTTTCCAAAAGCTTTCGTGAAAATATATGCTAGTTGATTAGTTATAGGGCATCAAATTAAAATATATGCTAGTTGATTAGTTATAGGGCATCAAATTTGTCCTAAACGCAACATTCGTTGATCTTTAGTCGGCATCTTCGAGGTTGATCTAGTCATGGTTGCATTTAGAGTGACTTTAGATGAATTAATCTCTACTAGAGTTTTTCGTTGCTCCTTGCTCAATCATCCATATTCTGCATCGCCACCAAGATTAGAATTGAAGCTTTGTATTGAATTAGCATGTACAGATCCCTTTGGTGCACAAAAGGTAGTTGATCCTCTTCCTTCACTTCGATTGTGATTGCGTCCTTGTGCATCTATTTTTCCATCATTTCTTGCACGGTCTCCCCACCATTCTAGGTATCTATGAGTAGAAAGCAACTTGTTTCATCATGTCCTACCTTATTGCAATGTGTGCAAACAATTTCCATTTTGTTTTCAAGAAAGTTTGTTATTTTACACAATTTGACTCTGAAGTTGTTATGTGAATAGACTAATTAGGAAGAGGTTGATTATCTATTTGTAAGAAAATTTATTTTGTTAAGAGTAGTTAGTGCCTAAGAGATTTTCATGGAACACTTTTGTGTATATAAACAATACACCATTAAGCAATAAAACAATGAGAATCTATTCCATTTATAGAGTCAGTCAAAACCTTGAGAACTAAACATGACAACCATAATGAATAAAGGTAAAAGAAAATTTGAAATCTTCAAGAAACAAATATGCTTAAAAGAAAAGGTCTTCACTATATGACCTGAATTCTAGTGACAATCTTGGAAACGTGATTGCCGAAGTACGACTAAAAAATGAGAGTTATGATGAATAGGCTAGAGCTATAATGTGATCCCAATCAAGGATGACTAATTTGACTGATCTATCTTGAAGCTTTTTAAACTCTTGTCAAAATCTTCAACAAACACAAGAAAGACTTACAATTTTGATGTTGGAAATTCACGATTTTAATGATAAACCTTGCGATATTGGTGTTGGATAGTTGAAGCAAAAGGTTAAAGGTTGCACATGCAGAAGAAAGAATAATGAGGGTTGTAGAATGCTAAGACGCTATAGAGAAGGATATCCAATGAGCCAATAATAACCAGAAAAGACTCTACCTTACCTTTGATAAGATTTTTAAGTAAATACCCATACTAAAGGGAACTTTTTCTCTTAAGTAAAAACTCTAAAGTCTTAGTATTGATAAAAAAAATTTACACATAAATGAAGTCGACTTATATAGAGGTTCAAGAGGAGAGTTTCTAAAGATGCATTGACTTTAATGGGCTTGAGGCTAGGGCCTAATCCATGGGGCTCCTAAGCACTCAAGACTCACTATGAATCCAAGTTTCTTATACAAAGCCTATCAAACAACACCAAGTCAATCCCTTAAGTAAGTTACTTCAAAGGAAAAATAACATTATTACAATAATTAATTACAATGCTCAAGACCTAGATATCAATCATAAAATAATGATACAACTTGGTCCTCAAGTCTTCACTATTATTCAAAGCCAAGTAAAATTTCACTTTATCTTCAAGTCTCCTAGTCATGCCTCTAGAAACTCTCTTGAAGTTGTTGAAATCCTCATGCTTTGAGTCTATAATCTCATCATACCCTTCTTCTTTAAAGCAATTTGTAATCAAATTATGTGTACCTTCATCAATCTCAAAAAAAGAAAGGTCGCAGATGATTCATTAATCTCATAAAATTACTTGGAGCATTTGACAAAACAAATGGCATAACTAGCCACTCATTCAAATCAAACTTGGTCTTAAAAGTGATTTTCCATTCATCTCCGTCTTTCATCCTTATTTGATGATAATCACTTTTGAGATCAACCTTACTAAATATGGTAGAACCATGCAACTCCTCCAAAAGATCATCTAATCTAGGGATTGGATGCCTATACCTTATAGTGAGTTGATGATAGTCATACAATCCTTACACATCCTCCAAGTACCCTCTTTCATGGGCAAAAGAATAACCAGTGATGCACATGGTAAGAGGCTCTCCTTTACCCATCTTTTAGTCATCAACTCTGGGACTTGTCTCTCTATCTCATGAGTCTTTTATGGAGAAGTCCTATAGATTGACCTATTTGGTAGTGAAGCTCCTGAAATCAAGTCAATTTAATGCTCAATGCCCATTAGTGGTGGTAGGCCGTGAGGAATATCCAGTGGAAACACATCCTCAAACTCTCCTAGCAATGCATCCAAGCTTTCGTTGTCACCTACAAAATGAGAGTTCAAAGCAAAAGTTATGGTAAGCATAGAAACATAGATTTTCTTACTAGGAATTCCCTCCTAATTTCTCTCCTTTCCTCAAGTAAACTCTCTTTTTTTCACTCATTTTCTTTCTTAATTTTCTCTCATCTTTGGATTCATTCCTAAATGACTTTTGTACTTTGTTTTTCACTTGTTTTTGTGGAGTGGCATTTGTTGTGATTTTCTTTTAACTCTCGGCCAAACAAAGGTTTTTCTTGGATTTTATTATTTTTGTAGAACTCTCGGCTAAATTGGCTTTCTTTTCCATATCTTTTTTATTTTCATCTTTACTTGGTCTTCACATGTTTCTCTAAGTGTCAAAGGCTTCAAAGTGACTTTCCTACTACCATGAAAGAAAACATGTGTTAGAAACTTCACCATGAAAGACATGTTTATCATATTTTCAAGGTCTACTAACACACACGCCGAACGTGCGTCAAATAATACCAAAGTCTAGCTACTACTTTACAGTAATAGTGGACTCGGACCGTTTCCCTACGAATTACTTTGTTATTTCTCTGTAGCCGAAATTTTAAATGCAATTTTGGGGATTTTTTGTGCAGAGGGAAAATTAAAGACAATTAAACAGTAATAATTAATCAATGACTGTAATTAAACAACAAATAAAAAGTAATTAATAGATTATTAAAAAGTACCAATCCGATCTTTGTCAAATCCTAATTTCCCTCATCGGTTCAACAAAAAAAAAGCATTCATCCATGCAATGCATTTTGCATGCCAATACTGAACTAACGCTCTAAGATCTTAGAGAATTATCATCGAACACTTTGTGGCCTTTAAACTCACACGATCACATGAGAGCACACAACTTGGTTTCAAATCATATAATTAGTTCTCTGCATTCATTATCAATCAACAACGATAGAATTAACAATTTCAATCCAAAATATTAATCAACATAATGAAATGAAAATTATAAAATCTAAAACGAGTGCTCATGCAATTCAAAACGGAGAATCTAAGGAAATTAGAGATCCTGTTAAGATCAAATTGGTTGATGAAATTAACTGTGCATAATTGAAATTAGACTAAGCATAAATCGGAATTGCATAACAGAATAATTAAATTGCAAGAAGGAAGAGAAAACGAGAATTGGAATGGCAAACCAGAAAACCCTAGCAAGAGCGACTTGAAGGAAAAGAACAATGCTGAAAATTGAAATTGATTGAAAGGTAAAAAGTGTGCATCGAATTTTTGAGTTTGAGGTGTTATATAGGGGGTTTATCATGTGCAAGACACATGATTTTTAAGTAGCTGAACACCCCAATTCGTAGCTCAATTACAGCTTTACAAAATGGGTCGATTACATTGATTTAAAAAGGACCCAAACTAAAACTTCACGCTGAAATCCCGTAACTGGTTCATACTTCACTTTCGACACTAATTTCACCTAAGATGCAGTCCGGATTAGCTCTTCATGTCTTCATAGCTTTTGTATCTCTTCGAGTCCTCTTTAATTTGACATATAATTGAGCTCAAACAGAGTTCTGTGACGAGAGTTATGCTCGTTTTATTGAACCTTATCAAAACTGAAATTTTCAGCGAATTAAAATAAAAATAAGCACTTAAGGCCCAATTGAACCCAAACTCATAAATGCATAAAATCATGCTAATTGACTATTAATCATGTTGTATTAGGATATAAAAGATGTAGAGAAAATGATCAAAATAATGACTCATCAAATTCCCCCACAATTATCCTTTTGCACGCTGGGCAAAACTAAGTCCTAATGAAAATGTGAAATTAGGTGCAAAATTTCATCTGGTCTAAATTATTTCATACTCTCCAAAACAGCCATCAATACCTCAGAACTGAATATAGCGATCAGAGCACAATCAATCTAATGATTACATATTACAGTGTCAAACAATTCCTGCTTCAGATAGGACCAATCAGACAGTGAAATAATCATGCAAGTCAATTATAAGCAATAGCCTCACCAAAAGTGTATCACTCAAACTCTCAAGTGTATCAGGCAAGTGTTTACTCTCAAACCATTAAAATGAGCATTATTTTACCATAGGCTTGCAATCATTCTAGCTCTCTACCATTAACAATCACAGTCATGCATGATTCAAGAGGGCTTGCAAAGGATGTAATGGGGCCAAGGATAAAGGTTTGATAAATTTGGTCAAGTGACTACTATTTAACAGATATTGAAATCAACATTAACAGATTACAAAAGATATCAAAATTGCATAATAAATCTGCAAAGTTGTTATTTCAACAACTGCTTTAAGTACTCAACTCATTTTGCACACTTATTCAGATTAAAATTTTGCTATTTTGCTCTTATTTCTTTTTTATTTTTCCATATATTATTTCCAATTTTTTTTTCTTTTTTTCAATTTTTTTTAATACCACTTTTGGTATTTTTTTTTCATTTGTATCAGACTCAAATTGCAAAATAACACTAAGATAACATTTACACAAGTGTGTTGGTCAAAAAGCAACCAAAATGTATCAGTTCTAAAACTCAAACCCAAATCATATTGATTATAATATTCCACCCCTACACTTATTTTTCTGCACGTCTCGAGTAGACACCCCTACACTTATCTGCTTCACATAACCAAAAGATGAATAATTACTCAATATCTGTGAAATCAGGACAACATTGTTTTACTCGTAAGGCTTGTAATGCAGGTAGTGAAAGAAAAGGTTTCAGGTGCAAAGGGGATATGATAGAGACCTCTTTAGAGAATTTTCTAACAAAGCCTTGAAGTTCCCGATCTAGGTTCTTCATTGATCATTCAATGGAAACCCTAGGGGGTTTCGGTCAAGACCTAATAAAAAGAACTCAAACAAAAAAAAAAAGGAAAAGGTGGAGGGGGGAAGAAGATGAAAAGAATGGCGCCATGGATGATCCAATAAGCCTAGGAGGAACCGCCACAATGGAGACAAGAGTCTATTGATAAGATCCAAGAAACCTTCCTAAGGAAGACAAGAGAATCCTCTCTCAAAAGCTCAAAGCTTATTTCATTCAATTTCGTCCAAAGGTGCTTACAATTTCATTTTGGCATGTACTTATAGGCCTAAGCTACTTGGGATGCAAGTTAACCTAACTTGGGCACCAAGTTTAATCTAAATCCAAACAAAATCGAATCTAATCTTGGGCGCCAAGTTTAATCTAAATCCAAATGAAATCTAATATAATCTTGGCCGCCAAGTTTAATCTAAATCTAAATGAAATCTAATCTAATCTTGGCCAAATTATTCTAAAACACTAAACAAAATATTCAAAAGTAATAAAAGATTTTGGGTTGTGAGCTTTGGGCTCACTTACAAGCCTTACAATTTAAACAATTAGCTAGAAAATCCTTGCAGTATCCAAACGTTTACTTCATGCCCAATTTTCTCCAAGATTCATTCCGAACTGGGCTTTGGTGTCTTCATAGCTTGTTTAGCCCTTTAAGTCAGCTTTAAAATGCCACCAAGATGAATATAATTGGAGTTGTGTAGTCAAAGTTATGCTTGAAATACTGAACCTCCTCCTCTAGCTTTGACTTGGAGAGTTTGTTGGGCCTTTGAGATGTTCCTACATCAGGATAGCAAGGAATAAAATGTCAGGTAGGCTATCTAGTCAAGTGGGAAAAATATAAATGAATGCCTTAATCATGATCATGCACTAAGTGATAAAATGCAGCTTTGAAAAGAATAAAAGTAAGTTCTGAAAAATAACATCCACAAATGACATATATCACACTGAAAGAAAGAGAATGGCATGTAGATGATTCCATTCAAAACAGGCCCAAAAATTCACTTGTTCAATATTGTCAAATACTTATCAGAAACAGTACATAACCCATTCATACAAACTAGTCTAAAATCTATCAGAGGAATATATCAACACCACAAAATAATCCAAAAATTAACTCAGTTTAGATTCCAGTTCAGATTCCCAACATGTAAACCATAGTGCAGATGTACTAACAACCAGACCAGAATCAAATGAATGAAATAAAGCATGGAAATCCTAATTACTCATAATTAAGATGGACAGGCAGAAAGTGAATGAAAAAAAAATGGAAAAGGGTGGAAGGAGAAAAGAAAACTCCCTCGACCGCTCAAAGCGGTGGTGTGTCTGCAAGTGGTATTAACTCCTGCTCTGTGGGCTACTCAATGGAGCTCTCATGATAACGCTTTAAGCACTGCCCGTTCACCATGAATGTATCCTTGGTACCTACTACAAGAAACAAATACCCACCTAGGTCAAATATCACAAAATCATCTACAATAATATGTAAGTCATTCTTTATCAGTGCAAATGATTTAGGGTGTAGGTATGTTTTTGTGCTATAATCAGTGCATGGTGGTGGTAGGAATAAGTTGAATACCATAATCATAATTCTCCATTTGTTCATTTTAATCTTGACATCAAAATTGAACAATTCACATGTTTCACTTACTGTCAAATCAAAGAACATGGAATAATGAACTCTAACATCAACAACACAATTTAAAAGAGAGAGAGTAAAGAATTAGAGTGTTTCAAGGTAGCATGATTATTCTCTACTCCATCTATAATGTGTTTAGACATTGGTTCGCCAATAAGTGTAGAAGCTTGCACTTGGCTCTCCATTGTTAACTTCTTTAATGACCTATAAGAATATGTAACGTCATGAGAACAAAAGCCATTAGGAACAACTAAGAGGTTCAAATCAGCAAACTTAATGATAATCCAGGCTTTAATTCCATAAGAGTCTAAAGTGAAACATTTAATGTTGTTCATATTGCAATTATAAAGAGTATCAAATGATAAAGAAATCTTCCCTAGTGATTGCTCTGATACCCTAGATGCTTCACTCTTTCCACAGTGTTTGCTCCAAGGAAACTTTATGGATAATTCTCCATTAAGTACCAAGACATGAGGATTTTTGTAAGGAGGAGGGTCACAAACAGCTTCACCGTGTGCTTTATGTTCTTTCTTTTCTACATAAACATCTTCACACAAAAAGTTGTTATCTTGTATTTCTTCCTTAGGACTCACTCCTACATCACCTATCAAAAGAGAATCAACATAAACAAAGGAAGGATTAGTATATACAATTAAATCATCACATGTTTCCTTCTCTTGTTTATCTGTCACTTTTTCTTCCATGTCTTGTTCTTGCAACTCTTTCTCATTAGCTACAACCTCCATGGTAATTGTCTTTTCTGGTTGTGCAGTAGGTTCCACCATTTGCTTACCAGACCCTAAAGTAATATCACTCACATTCTTACCATTATTATTCAAATTGGGAATTGTTTGTGAGGGTAGACTGATGGATGCTTGAGGTTGGTTCTGACTAATTGCATTGGATAATTGCCCAATATGAGTTTGGATACTTTGAAGGTTAGCCTCAGTTATCTGCTGAAATTGCAAGTTATTGGTGGCCATTTGCTTGATTAATTCTTCCAAAGAAGGACCACCTTGTGGCTGGGCTAGTGGTTGTGTAGGATGTTGTTGAAAATCTGATATATGATGGTTGAGATTTTGCTGCCAATTTTGTGTCAGATGAAAAGTGGAATAGTCAAGTGAACTCTGATAAATTTGACCTCTCCATCTAGGATTGTAGAAGCTAGAATATAAGTTGTACTGCTGCTGAGGTATGGTATGAAAAACTCATGCTTCTGCAAAAGTTGGCCCACTGAAACTCCCCTCCTGCTACAATAGTTTCCTAATAGTCCTATTATTCATGTTAGCCTAAATGAATGTAAATCAGCACCTCTCTAGTTCATCATATTCAACAATAGCCACAAAAACAGCAATATACAACACAAATTAGCAAAACAACACTAACTAACAACACTCAGCAGGATATCACTATCAACATGCACCAGATGACCAAAATAAACTTCCAAAATAGTATCAAATGATTTTTAAAATTTATAGGACTGCTACAGGTCAATTCTAAACCATCCCGGGACCTCAAAAATGTAGTGTAAATTTTTTAAAAATTGAAAAGAGGGTCTAAACGATGGAATTTGGCCTCGATAGGGTGGTGCCTCCTGCATAGCACGAGGTTATACCCAATTCCTCAAAAACTACCACCGTGCAAAATTTTAAAACCAATGGAATTAGTTCAAAAATTCAAATATACTCGTTATGTCCCCGCGGGACCGAAATAATTGCAAAACAGAAAAATCTAGAAGGAATTTCGTAAAACTAATGCAATTTTTCACCCCTTTGGAATGAAAGGTTTTCTCGGAAGGCCAAATTACTTTAGGAAAGGTAATTAGAATGACCGAACATATCCAAAAATCCAAAATCAGATGACCAAACAACATATAACATGTCAAACAAGTGCAAAACAGAGCATGAAATTAGTATACTGCAGAACTTATTGAATGTAAAATAACCTATCCTAAGTCTAATAATAAAAAATAAAAATAAAAAAAATGCATATAAACAATGAGAATTAACAAAGCAATCCTCGCCAACGGCGCCAAATTTGGTACATGCGCCGAACGTGCGTAAAATAATACCAAAGTCTAGCTACTACTTTGCAGTAATAGTGGACTCGGATCGTTTCTCTATGGATTACTTTGTTATTTCTCTGTAGCAGAAATTTTAAATGCAATTTTGGAGATTTTTTGTGCAGAGGGAAAATTAAAGACAATTAAACAGTAATAATTAATCAATGACTGTAATTAAACAACAAATAAAAAGCAATTAATAGATTATTAAAAAGCACCAATCCGATCTTTGTCAGATCCTAATTTCCCTCATCGGTTCAACAAAAAAAAGGCACTCATCCATGCAGTGCATTGGAACCGAGATCTTTGCATGCCAACACTAAACTAACGCTCTAAGATCTCAGAGAATTATCATCGAACACTTGGTGGCTTTTAAACTCACATGATCACATGAGAGCACACAACTTGGTTTCGAATCATATAATTAGTTCTCTGCATTCATTATCAATCAACAACGATAGAATCAACAATCTCAATCCAAAATATTAATCAACATAATGAAATCAAAATTATAAAATCTAAAACGAGTGCTCATGCAATTCAAAACGGAGAACCTAAGGAAATTAGAGATCCTATTAAGATCGAATTGGTTGATGAAATTAGCTGCGCATAATTGAAATTAGACTAAGCATAAATTGGAATTTCATAACAGAACAATAATCTTCATAATCTTCTTGTTTGGACATTGAGAAGTTATGTGTCTATGACCTAAACATTTGAAACATTTAATGTTAGTTAGTTTAAAGTTAGGTTTAAGAGTCTCTTTACCCTTGGAGTCCTCTCGGCTAGACTTGGCAATTGGCTTTGAGGTGCCCTCCTTCATTTGTTTCTCCTTCCAACTTGAAGATGTGGATGTAGTAGCTCTCCTTAATGTGCGTTTTCTTTTTAATCAGACTTCAACTTTCTCGAATTTATGTTTTGCCTCCTCCAAAGTGTTGTAAGTTTGAAGCTCCAATATATCTTGAATTTCTCTATCCAAGTCATGGGTGAATCTAGCAAGTGTGACCTCTCTTTCTTCTTGGTAGTCGACCCTTAGCATTGTGAGCTCAAGATCCTTATAGTTTTCTTGAACACTCCTTGCACCTTGTGTGAGTCTTTGTAGTTTGATATGTAAGTCTCTAATGTAGGAAGTAGGGACAAATCTCTACTCAAGTATTTCCTTCAATTGTGTCCAAGAAGTGATGTGTTGTCTCCTCCTTCTTTTGCAATCTCCAAGTACTTGGTTCCACCAAATCAAGGCATATCCCTCAAACTCCAATATAGCCAAATTCAACCTCTTCTCGTCACTAAGTAAAGGATGGCTTGAGAATACTTGATCCATCTTCATCACCTAATCTAAGTATGTTTTAGCTCCATCCTCTCCCTCAAACTCCATCTTGCCTTGCTTCTTCATCTAGGAAGTCCCTCCTAAACTCTCGACCTCCTCTTCTTGTTGCACCTCTCCTCTCTTTCTTTCTTTCTCTATAAGCATACTACTCATCATAGTAATCTCCCTCATCACTCTCTCTTGATGAAGCCAACTCTCTTCTATGATTTTCCCTTCTCTCTCTCTTGCCTCATTCTCTTCCCTAATTCTCCTCTCATTCTCCTCCCTCAAGTTTCTTTCTCTCCTCTCTTGCTCCTCTCGGTTCCTACTAGTTTCTTCAATGATACTCCTATAATTTTCCTTCCTCACCCTCCTTTCCTCCTTATCCCTTCTCTCTTGCTCAAATATCTCATCCAAGCTAGTGTGAATCATGGTTTTCATCAAGTCCATCATTCTTTTGGTTCTCGGTGAAGGTTCATTCCCCACACTTCCATGGTTGCTAAGAAAGGTTAGACAAAGAAAAACATATATAGAAAATGACCCTTTCCACTCACTAAGTGTTTCTCTCAAGTTTCACATGTGTATCTCTCTTCCAAGGCTTTTCTCTCTAGTGTTCTCTCTTGTCTTTTTCCTCTCAAGTTTCACTTTTAATTTCTTACTAGTACCTCTTTTAGCAATTATCTTGGATGAAATCCTTTGTAAAAGAGGAACAATTCCAAATTTGAGCTTAAGAAGTCCAAGAAAATAAATAACTCAAGAAAAAATCAACGAGTCTAATCAAGACAAGCAATAAAGGCTAAAACAATGAAGCAATTAGGAAACTCAAATATGGAGTAAGGAATATGAAAAAGGTATAAACTAGACAACAATCAAGCACGAGGTATTACCGAAAAATCACTAACCAAGACAATAAAATAAATCACATAATACTCAACTATGGCTAGTGACCGAATTTAGTGACTACTTTAGGGACCGAATATCATTAGTGACCAATTTTTCACAAATGATGATGATATGATATTCAAATTCCAGCCAAGATGCAAACTGGAAAATTTACTACAAAACACGTCACCAAGCTCACAAAATTGAGATCAATAACAAGCTAGGCACAATACACACTCTATGTCCAAAAATCCATAAATTAGCAACTTCACAATGACTAGTGTGTGCAACGTTCTAAGCCTTAAATTGAATTTCGCACTCAAATTTCTTTCTATCTCAAATTTCTTACTATTTCTTTTTCTATTGCTTTTCTCTCAGATTTTTCTAGTTGTATACTTCTTTCTTTTTCTATTTTCAACACTTGATACAATTTTCAACACTACTACTTGCAAATATACCTACTAGAAATATCTTTTGATTTTTCTCACTTTTCCCTTACTTATTTTGTTTTCTTTTCACTTGCTTTTCTTTATAATATTTTCTCTACTGGACCGAGGCAAACTAAAACACCAAAACAAGCACTCAAAGTTTCATTACTAAAAACATAGCATCAAGTTATAAGCTAAATATGGACCTAAATTGAGCATTATACTAGCATGAAATGATGTGTAGACCTCAACTAAGAAACAAGGAACTTTAGAACACAAATTTTAGATGTTTAAGTGCAGCCAAAATAGAGCACGGAACAGGACATATACCAAACCACAAATGTGCACAAAGTTACTCAAAAAGTAGATGCAAGAACTAGCATTAAAATTAAGGCTGAGTAAAATAACTGGTTCTCTTCAATTTATCCATATCTATTTTAGTCTGATTGTTTAGATTCGTTTATCCATAACCATATTTTAAATTGATAATGGATTCAGTAATCCATTATTCTATTATTCAGACTTTCCAAATGAAAATTGGATAATCAAATATCTAAATTACATGCATCGGTACTTAAAAATAGAATGTTGAAAATATATTCTGATGATAGTGACACACGCACCGAACGTGTGTCAAATAATACCAAATTGACTATTACTTTACAATAGTAGTGAATCTGGATCGTTTCCCACAAATTACTCTATTAATACTCAAAAGTCGAAATTATAAAGTGTAATTTGGGGTTTTGTGCTTAAGGAAAATTAAACCATACAACAGATATCAATTATACCAATAAAATCAATGAGAAAGCGGAATTCCAGAATTGAATTAAATGCAGGAATAATCAATGAAACAGACACTAATTCAATCTTTGTCGTTTCCCAATTTCCTTCACCGATTCAATAAAATAAGAGCAATGGTTTATACAGTGTATTGAAACCGAAATCCCTGGGTTTCAACACTGAACTAACACTCCAAAATCTCAAAGTATTTTCATCGAACACTTAGTGGCCTTTAAACTCACACAATTGCATGAGATCACACAACTCAGTTTCGAATCATTTAATTAGTTCTCCGCATCTATTATTAATCAACAACGCCAGAGCAACTAGAAAATAAATTCAATTCATCAATCAATTAATCAAAACAAAAAATCCAGCAACTAAAACGAAGTACTCATGCAATTGAAAATGAATAACTTAAGAAAATTGAGGAACCTATTGAGATCAAATTGATTAGCAGAATTAGTTAATCATGCTTGCAATTAAAGAATTGAAATTGCATAATCAGAAATTTAAAATGTAAAGAAGAAGAGGGAAAACAAAACCCTAGCCAAACAAAATATAAGAGAAAAGAGAAGGCACAAATCAGAAAATGAAATTACAATTAAAATGTAAAGTGTAAAGTGTTGGCTGATTTGTGTTTTAGTCTATTTATAGGGTGCAGGTTATGTGTTAGCCACATGACCTTTCAATGAGCTAAAGTTCACCCTTCGAATCCCACACACAACAAAATAAAATGGTGCAATATTACATGTAAAGAGATGGGCTTAAACCTAAAGTGTTTCGCGTGAAATTTTTCTGACAACAACTAAACGCTAACTTCAAACTTAAATTCGCCCTAAATGCAGTCCGAACTAGCTTTTGATGTCTTCACAGTTTTTGTAGCTCTTTAAATCTTCTTTAAAATGATTCCAAATGTAGTTTAAAAGAAGTTTTGTAGCCAAAATTATACTCGAATTATTGAACCTGGTCAAAACTAAAAACTACGTTAAATTAATTATAAGATTTACATTTTAGGCTCAATTGATTCCTAAATCATAAATACACTTAAACATATTAATTAACTATTATTTGTGTTATAACACATTATACGATTTTGCATGTACATTTAAATATATTGTTTTTAAATTAATTATCAAAATTATTATAAACCGGATGCGAATTAGATACTTGTAACAAAATAATTAATCTATTATAAAAGAGAAGAATTAGATATGTTAATTAGTTTTATAAAAAAAAATTAATATAAAGAATATTTTTTCCCTTTTTTGTTTAAACTAATGTTATAATGACTAATTATTGGTTCAAACTAGTTTTAGAAATAAAAACTGATTTTAAAACTAATTTTTTTTAAAAAAATATTTTTATTATATATAAATCCAGTTTTAAACCAAGAAGCAAATTCATACTGATTTTAAAAAATTCAAATTGAATTTCAAAAAAAAAATAGATTTTGAATTTAAAATCCAGATATTTAATTGGTTTTAGATTGGAATGATAAAAAATCTATTTTACTTAAACTTGTCCATATTCAAATTAATATGAAATAATTTAAATTTATTTTATCTAAATGATTTTTTATGTATTATTTAAATTTTAATATTTATTAGATCCGATAAATTGAACTATGTGCCCCTTTTTTCTGTAGAAACAGTTTTAGACTTCCGTAATATGTTTATGTCTTCATCATCTATAGACACGACATTGTATAAAAATAAAACCTGGAAAATGTATTTTATTAGTAAATTATTAATAGGATATAAAAATTAAATATAATAATAAATTAATTATATAATCTTATGTGAAAAAACAGTTTATTATAAAAATTAAACAAAATGGTAATAATTATTTGATAAATAATTTTACTTTAATAGAATAAATATATTTTTCTTTTTGAAAATATTATTTTTAAAACAACCTTTTCATATTGTAAAAAAAACTATCTTTAAAAAATTATTTTTCAATTTAAACAAAAATTCATAATGTAAAATTTGTTCATCTTTTAAAACTGGTTTTAAACTAGAAATTGATTTTAAAACCAATTTTAAGAAATCTACATTGATTTAAGAAAATAAATATTAGATATTTTAAATCCAATTCAAAAAATGGATGTAGTTTAGTTGATGCTCACCCTTAAAATTAAGGAACAAATACTAATTGAACATGTAATTCAAGAATGGAAAGCTAACACAAGTAATACTTGAACTACTTGGAATTTACTGGATATACTTCCCACAATTTCCAGATCCAAACAAAACATATATAAGCATACAACACGGAACATGGCTACAGTACACGGATTCAAGATAACAACAACACAACAAGAAATTTTCACAACTCTAAGGAACAACTAAAAATATGAACCTGAGCACAATCTAATGATAAGAAAAATCAAAAGAACACCCAAACACAACTAAAAACTAACCACACGAATTGAGAATCCAATTGAAGAAAAACAAGACTGTCATATTACTTGTTATAGGCTTGCTTTCAAATTTACATGAATTTGTCCCTATCTTTATTCTTCAACCAACAATCTCCACGGAATTGAAATGCACTTGTAGAAATATGAACGCTAAATAGCAAAGAAAAATTGAAAGTAGAAAATGAAGTCATAAAAGAAAATACAATGTAAACATTATTACAATGTAAACAATGTTAAAAAAAAAATAAAAGAAACCAAAGAGAATTCAAATCTCTATTTCAAGATCCTCACATTCCTTTATTAAGCTCAAATTACAAATTGCATGTCTTTGAATTCCTTGAGCTTGAGAGGTTGTTTCTAAGTTGTTGAACTGTTCTTGAACCTCTTCATGAATCCTCGTAATCATAAACCTCGTGATTATCTCCTTTGGTTCATTCATATTATGGAATGATCCTTCATCAATATTTTCTAAGATTTTAGGTGATTAAACAAACTCACCTTAATTTATTTTATATTAATATAAAACTCTCTAATTATTTAAAATATTGCACTGAACATTTTTTATTTATTACATTTACAACCCTTTCATACATACTCTTATCCTTTTAAGGATAGCTTTAAGTATAAATTAAAAACAAGAAGTATTTTTCATTGTGCAAAATCTAGTAATGTTAATGATATCTACTCAAATAATAATAAGATAAATTGATTGAAAAAGATGTCACATAAATTAAAATTAATTTTTGTATAAAATAAATTATAAAATCCTTATTAGAATTTCTCTAAGAGCTGATTTTCATTTACGTACGAATTAAATTTAGCTTATAATAATTATTGTTTTTATACAACTGTTAATGAGAATATGATTCGATCAGGGTCTCACTTTTTGTGTTAGAAGTCAAATTGAATAGTGAAACATGGCAGACATATGGTCCTTAAGATGTGTAGGATAGTGAACTGAGCCAGCTAAGGTGGTGGTATCTTTGACTCTTGATGTCAAGAACCAATAACATCAAACATTGAAAAAAAGTAAAGAAAAGAAAAGAGAGATAAAATCTTAAACAACCAGACACAACACAAGTCACACAAAAAAGAAAAAAACAAAAGAGAAGACAAAGCAACAAAGAACCCCAAGGGTACTGAAGAGACCTAGTTTGTCCCAACGTTAATTGATGGATAAGGATTAGGATAGGTGAATATGATAGGTCACAATTTTGATGGGAATAACTGAATAAGCTGATACTCAAAAATCTTTCTTTTTTTTTTCCGCTAAGATAAGAAGTTGAATTGACCATTGGTTAACGAGGTGTTGGACAGGTTTGTGTATTATTATGTCCTCGTTGGGCCACAATCTTTAGAATCGGTTATAGCTTTAAGAGTGCATGACAATGTCTTGACGTGTTTTTTTTCTTGGGTTCTAAGATGGTTCACGAACCTATCCATGGTTTTGTTTTGTATTCTTTGAATGATTCGTGCACGCAAGTTTTGTGCACATGTGAGAGTCGTTTATAGTGTGGATGAGAGGGAAAGAGTGATAGAAGTAGAGAGCTACATCCTCGTGTGGTGATGCGATGATTCGGTTGATGTCAGTTATTATTATGCGAGTTGCTCTTTATGTGCAACCAACGTTACTCTTTAAGGAATATTTGATTGTTCCAAGTACGGTGCAAAATTTACACATATCACTGTAACAATAATGACTCAATCACGTTTCTTTTCTCATGAAAGTTTGATGTCTTATGATCTTAATTGGGAAAAAAAAAAAGACAGTTGGTTATTCATTTCCAAAATTTTCTATTGTAATTTTTATTCCTAAATGTGTACTTTATTAGTTATTATAAATTTAATTTTTAAATTTAATTAATTATTAATATTTTAATCTTTAAAACTCAATCATTTATTATAATTATTTTGATTTTCAAGTTCAGATATCAAAATATAATAGATAATGAAATTTATGTATTAAAATAACAACAAATACTCTAAGGAACTAGAGCGAATAACAAAACATTTTGTAAGAATATTTTATTGATTGTGTTGTTTTCGTAACCTTAAAGATGAATGGTTTACACTTTCATAATTTAGAGTAATTTTTTATTCACTAGCATATGGTGTTGTTTTTCAAAAATAAATAAAGATGTAGATAATTTGTGAGTGAACAAGTTTCAACAAGCCAAAAATATGTGTTCTTTTCAAGTTTATTATGTTTTCTCCAAAAGATGTACAGTGTACGAGTTTTGAAAAAGATATGTTCATTATGCTGCTAACAAGACAACAAAGATTTTAGTTGAAAAGAGAAAGAAGACATGATGATAGAATCATAGAACCGGGTGTGCATAGCTAAAAAGACTTTGACCGCAAAAATAACATCTTTCAATTGGATTATTTTCTAAGCATTTTGTAGGAAAAAAATTTATTGGTGTTGCTATTTTATTAGTATGTTTGGTAATTTAGAATTTAGATTGTAGTCTTTAGTAATAATTTCAACAATCAAAAGTCCTTTTTTTTTTTTTTGTGCTAAACTGAATTTTAGAGTTCATTTATTCCTAACAATTTATTATTTGAAATATAAACCAACTACTGCAAATAATTTAATATCCAATTCAGTAGTTTACCCAATTAAGTAATACTTTTGTGAGAATCCAAATTCCAAACAGTAATTATCTTAATACCACTTTTTACCTAACATATTTAAACATAATACTTATTTCATATAATTAAATATTGAAGAAGAAATTAACTTGTACGAGAAAAAAGGCATTTTAGATTGATTGTTTTTAACTTTCAAGATTGGTTCTGCTGCCCGAAGTAGAATGATTCAATATTGAAAATTTATAGTTGTATCTAGTTATCTATAACTAAAATGCAAACGTAGAGGTGACACAAGTAAAGATAGTTTCATCCATTAAAGTAAATAATTGGAAAGCTTCAGCCACATAGAGTAGCTGATAATTCATAAAACTCCTACATAACTTTAGCAATAGGATGACTGAGCATACTATAATTTACACTTAAATAAAAAAGAAAAGGAAATGATTAAAATTCATATAATGATTCTGTCAAAGGCAGAGAAAGAAATTTGTCCAGAATCCTGTTCAATACTGTGTAGTTGTTCTCCATATAACAAAAGATGCACTATACTGCTAGATTGCCTGCACCTGCAACATGCATTCATATGATTAATCACAAATGGTAATCAGATGTACACACAATTATATATATACTTTCAGAAATATACAGGATCCTAAACTCATGTTCAGTTTTTCAACTTTTGATAGTTATGCAATTAGGGAGAGAGTATCTAAAAGTGCAATTTAACTATAGGTTTCAGAAGAGGATCATACATACCTTTAGAAGCACATGCTTTGGCAAGAATGATCTCAATAATAGAGAGATCCTGTGGATAGAAAGTTAACAAAGTTCAAAAGAATCAGAACATATGTAAACTTTTAGACCACAAATCTATTGGACAAGAATATGTCATAACATACATACCTTGCCACCAGTCTCCTCTTGAAGCAAATTCTTTATCATCTTCTCCTTCATTATTCTTGTACTGCTAAGCAAAAAAATTATATTAGGCATTTCTTGATACCAGAAAATAGTTATCAACAAATAAAGCAGAATATGCCCAAACAATGAAAATTTCTTAAATATAAATGCAGTGCCACACACCATAGATCCCTCATTCTTTGTACTCGGAGGACTAATATACATGTCCTGGCCACCATAATAAATTGATGAACTGAATTGGCATGGTTGAACAACTCTTTGTTCTTGATAGAAGGAACTCATATCCTTGTTAACATCATCCTTAGCTTTGCTCTCATTGCCCTTGGAGACCTGGTCTGCATTGATTGGAGGGATAAGGCATGAAAAGTTAGGAGAAAAAGGAAAATATGAAAAGAAAAACTAAAGCTATTAAAAAATTTGTTCTGTAGATACACAGGAGATATTTTTGTGATCTTTTCCAAATATTGAAAAAAAAAGGGCTAGGAGGATCGTGAATGGAATCAGATCACAGATTACTAAGGTGAAGAATTCTGAAAAAAGAAAAGTAAGGAAAGTTTAGAAAAATGAAAAATAGCACCAATAGGAAATATGCCTCTATAAGATTTTTTTTTCTTTCAAATTTGTATCTTAAAAATTACCAAAAATCATACATAGCAAATCTGTAAAATCAGGGCCTAAAACCGAGAATCATACCTTGAATACCAATTTTTGAGCTGCAGTTCTCATTGGCCAATTTTCCATTCAATTCAGCACGCATATTTTCTCTCCCTAACACCTAATTGAATCAAACCAATCCAAAAGAGTAAATAAATAAATAACGACAGAACCCTTACTGCATGACTCACATATGCAATGAATATGAATTTGTTACATAATTCAACCCAATTTATGATCCACTCATGTATTTCAACAGATAGCAGAATTCAATCATTCTAGTGTAAATGTTCATTGAATTGCAATAAAGGACAAAAAGCTTTGATCTTCAAGTTGGAATTGAATTGCAATAAAGGACAAAAAGCTAGTGATAACTGATAGAGAAGAAAACCTCAGATTTTTTGTTTTATTTACAGTAAAAATCTCAGACTGTTAAGCACAGAACAACAAACATAATAGAAATCAATGATAAACTTAGCCATGAAATGCACAAAAACAGAAGCAAATAAATTGATTTGGAATAAAAACAACTAAAAGCAAAAGAATCAGCACAAAAAAACAAGGTCTAGAAATGAAAAAAAGCACACCTTAGTGGATGGGGGAGAAAAAATGGACCCAAAAATTCCAGAAGCAGAAGGGTGATAAGACTTTCTGGACCCAAAGAGCTCAGAAGTGGATGAAGGATAAGTACCCTTTTGCTTATTCCCTTCCATACTCTCTCTTATCATAAACAAAAAACCAAAATTTTATGAATGAAAATCACAGCTTATCAAAAGAGAGTGTCAGAGCCCTATAAATACAGACAACAACACAAAAGTACACCAACCACCGACTGAGGAAAAAAAACATAAAATGAGAAAATCCCAGTTACGTTTTTTTGGGAAACAGACAGAGAAACGTGAGAGAAGAGAAGAACACAAGAAGCAAATGGAGAGGCACGCTAAGTGAGTGTGTTTTTCAAATGAAACCGTTCCTCACACCATTTTATATGGCAGAAATGATGGACACTAATGTAAAAACAAAAAAATAAATAAATAAAATTTCTTTTAACGATATTCTTACATTAAATTTATAATTTTCCCTTTCCTTTTTTAACTCCAAGAGATAAACTGAAAAGGAAACCGAGAGTGTTTCAGTTTCTTTCAATTTTGGGTCGCTTTCTTCTAATTTCAGATTTTCTGGGTCTGATTTTTTCACTTCAAAGCAGTGAAACTTGAAACATATTCGAGAGGCACGTGTGTTAGATGAGTCATTCCTGTCTGTGGGGTCAAGAAGCAGATCCCAACCTTCGACTGTCACGGGTTCTTTGAGAATTATAATAACATCTCTTTTGTCCCACCTTCTTTTCAGGTAAAGGTTGTTTGGTTTTTAATTTTTAATTTTTTTTTACTTTTGTTATAATTTTTTAAAAATTTAATAAGTATGAATTTATTAATATAAATAATTTATTAAAATTAAATTATTATAGTTTTTGATTTGAATATTAATTACTACATAAATTTTTCATTATTATTTGCAATAATATTTAATGTAATTACCATAAAAATCTATAAATTTATTATATAAATATTGTAGTTGGATTTAAGTAAAATGTTAGTGTATGTAAGTGCATGTATGATTTATTATTAATATTTTTCTATTTTAAAAATTTTATTAAATTAGTATAAATTTAAGAAAATTATTATCAAAATTAATCAACTCATATGCATTATATAGTTTTATTAGGTGCAAATATAATATTAGTGCATGTAACATTTTTTTCCTTTTAGAAATTATATTTTGTAAGCTTTTAGGATATTTTTTAAGAAATAATAAATTTATCTCATATCACCATTTTTTATTAGAATTACAATGTATTTTTGTATGTAATATTTTATTTTTAAATTTTTTTCTTTATAGAAACTAATTTAATGTAACTTTTAAGATTTTTTTTTTATAAAATTAATGAACTATAACATATTACAATTATAATTGTATGAAAGTACATTGTTGGCTAATGTATGTTATTTATTTATTCATTTATTATATATTTCCATTTTTGAATTATTTTTTTTTTCATTTTCACTCTTTTTATCTGACATTCAAGTTATCATATAAGCGCACAAAGAAACATTCTTCAAGAAATGGGCACTAGAAAGTTAGAATCCTGACATCACGAAACCTGGCTGTTGCTACTAGAAAGAAATGGGTTTTTGTATCTTGTGCTGGTGAAATTGAAAATTTTGTCTCTTTTAACAAAGATTGGGTTTTCTTTTTTATTTTTTTAAATCATGGCAGGAAATAAATAAATACTTATACATATATATTAAAATTAATTTTGAAAAAATGAGAAAAATGTGTAAAATTATAATTAAAAACATTAATAGAATAAATAATATAAAAATACAAATATTTTGCTTTAAAAATTGGATGATGTGGGAGGCTACTTGTCTTCTATTCTTCGCCTTAACTTTAAAATGTTGAAACGAACTGAGATTTTGTTACACTTTGAAGATTAACCGGTTTGATGTTATTATGATAAGCTGACTAATAATGACACATAAATGATATCATTGTTAAGACATATAATTCTAAGACTAAAATTTAAATACTAAACACAATTAATTTCAGCTATTTTATGTATAAATATTTTTTTAATGACGGACTTAAATAGATCCTGGTAGAACTATTATTGAAAAAAATTTTATATGAATATAAAATTAAGTTAATTATATAAATCATTATATATAATAAATTTATTAATTTTATAATTAAATTTTTAAAATAGATGTAAACTTTAATTTACGATTAATTCACTGTATACACCTATATTGTATTGTCGATGCGTAAACATTAAGTTATATCATCAACTTTTCTTTTATCATATTTGCTTAGTATATATCTTGATCTATGCAAGTTATTAATTTTTTAAATTTAATTTTGGAAATAATTTTTTATTTTATTCCAAAAATTTTATAAGGTTTCATTTCATTTCTTTTCTTTTATTCTTTTTTCATTTTCATCTTTATAATTTGTTTTCTTTTTCACATTTAATTTCTATCTTTTTTATTTTATTTTTCGTCTTTGTAAAAGTTAAATTTTTAGAAAATTTAAAGATTAAAGATGAAAAATAAAGCATACACCGAAAGAAAAAACATAAATAGATTAAGGCGAAGGGTTAGTGTTGAGTATGAAAACTTTTTTTAAAAATATTTTTTTTAGGTAAATAAATCTAAAATACAAAGAAATGTATAAAAAACAAATTGTTCAAGAAAGCAAAGAGGTAAAATAATGATAGTATAAAAATAAATACTAGAATTTATACTTAACGAAATTAATTTAATATTTTCAAAACACTCATATTTCTATTTAAACTTAGTTAAACTTAAGTATTATTTCTTACAAAATCATTTTTAACTCAAAATCCAATAAGTTTATAACTTTAATGGATAGATATAAGCACACAACACCATTGAGCACCTTGCACTTAAATTTTGTCCCTATCTTCATTTTTCAAGCAATTTCCTCTATAAATTGATAAATACGGGCATGACAAGAACTAAAAGGAAGAATAAAGTTTAAGAATGGAGAGATTAGAAATGAATAAGCGTCATGGATAAATCTAATAAGTCTAAGATAAAATTACCATAACGAAGCAAAAAATTATTGCTAAGATTTGAAGGTTCACTCAAAAAACTTAAGAGAGAACCATTAACAAAGTAAAGCTTTATTTCATAAAAACATCAAAAGATCTATTACATTTTCGTACAAGGCCTTATATAGCTAATTAAATTGGAGCCATAATTAAAATTAAGAATAAATCCTATTTATTGATTGAGTTTGGACATAGATGGTCATGATGCACTCTTGGAAGTAGCAATAATCACACTTCCTAGAGTGAAAACGAATTCAAACTCAACCACGGGATCAAGTATGAAATAAATGGGTCATAATCACTCTAAGTAGCAATAAACATGTTTGCATTTCTCATCTTTAGATTAAATTTAATCATAATGTCTAGATTCACTCTCAAGAGTGACAAGAAACATGTGTGCATAATGCATTTCTCAAGACTGGAAATTATGAAGCACATCGTCTTTCAAGAAAGTGAAGCCCAGACGAAGTAAAGCTCACCAATTTCAAAATCCAGCTGTTACTCTCAAAAGTCTCCAAGATCAATATGGGGATTCAGAATACCCTCTTCAACACGAAAAGACAACACCTTTTTTGATGTGATCTTTGTACAAGTCAGAAAAAGATTCTGAGAGCCACCAAATCCACTGTGCAAAGCATCACTTCTTTGATTGCACTTTAACACCTTTTGAAGACTTTTGCTTGGAAAGATCAACGACATTCTTTATGTCTCTAACGGATTTTTGAAGACTTGCCTATATAAGGACTTCATTAGCTCAAGAACAAGTTGGCGAACACACTGCAAAAAGCTATCATTTGTGATTTGGCTCTCTTGCTTAAAGCTTTGTACTTCATTTGTAAAACCCTATTTGTGAAGAAGAAGTTTGTTTCTTAGAAAACTTTTTAAATCCACTTGTGTGGTGCCTTAGCCTGAGGAGGTTGTGTTCCAAAGAATACCTCTTTGTTTTAGCCTAAGGAGGCTGGGTTTCAAAGAATACCTTGTTGTTTAGCCTGGGAAGGCTGTGTTCAAAGAATATCTTGTAATAGCCAGAAGTGGCTAGGTGCAAACAATACTTGTAACCATTTCACAGTTTGTAGTGAAAACTCAGTAGTTGCTGGGTAACTGGACGTAGTCTTGTATAGACGAACCAGTATAAAAATATCTTGTGTTTAACTGTTGTTATCTTTATCTAACGGGGATAAATATCAAACCATTTTATAATTAAAATCAACAGTTAAAGAAGTTAAAGTTTCGTTTGACCAGGATTGAAAAACAACAGACGGAAGGCCAAAAATTTTCATTAACACAATTCAACCCCCCTTCTTGTGTTTCTGTCTTTTACAAGTTTGATACTATAATTGCATAGATTAGTTTTATTCAAACAAAACTAGAATACAAGCCAGATTGGCTTATTGGTGATCTTCCTTCTTTTGAAAACCCTTCTCCCTCTATCTCCTCTAAAGAACCATACATTTACAGACGCTCCCTTAGAATCAAAGTGACAAGGATCCCAATCCTCTTATCAAATCTCGACTATGGAAATCAAAGATGTTTGATCCAAGCAAAGTTTACATTAACAAGGATTTGAAGGTGTGGTTGTCTAATCTTCCTTGGGATCTACTAACAAGTCTAAACATCAAAGGCCTTGAAGGCATATATTCTTATAAAGAACGCCTAGTTGAAGAATCTGTCCGAACTCCAGCTCTGGGATATGAGCCTCATATTCCCCAGCGCGAAGCTCGTCCATGGGTGGCTCCTAAAAAGATCAACACCATCGTCTTCCAACACTCCCTCTCTGAAAACGAAGTTTGGAATACCAGGTTGCCAAAAGGTTGTAAGTGGTGGATATATCAGACGCACTTGACACTCATGATCCCATGCCATTCACCATTCCCCTCAAGAAGATGAAGTATATTGGTCTTGGATATTTAATTGGCATCATCATCCCCTGGTTCAGGCCTCATTGCAAGGGATTGCACATCAATCAAAGCGTCCGCCTTGATGAGTTCGAGTCCCCTGAAGACTATATTCATTCCCTGTTAGTAGACCATGACATCACCTTCCATCATATTGCTAATGCTTACAGACAAGAGATCAAGGAAAGGGACATTTCATTCCATCACATTCGTTGCTTGGCTGCAAAGGAAGGTCGTCCTCTTTCTTCATTTATTGGTTCTCAGTTTTCATG
This sequence comes from Hylodesmum podocarpum, assembly GCA_026586105.1. Lineage (NCBI taxonomy): Eukaryota > Viridiplantae > Streptophyta > Magnoliopsida > Fabales > Fabaceae > Hylodesmum > Hylodesmum podocarpum. The sequence continues at coordinate 6,802,398 of JALJEV010001371.1, forward strand.
CCTAGCTTCTTCCAGCTCCAAGTTCTTTGTCTGCTATGATCGATCTCGACCATGCAAGATCAAGTTCTTGGCAAAGGGAAAGGAACCTATAGATGATGATGATGATGATCTGTAGCCTCAGTACTCTCCAAGCCTATTTTTTGCATCTGAGTATCAAAGGCTATGGGATGAAGGTCCGTCTACACCAAGACTCAAGAGAATACTGTTCTTGGAAGGATGATTTCTTGAGGATGAAGGATGCTGCTATCGCTGGAAAAATATTTCCTGGTGAAGGCTTTGCCTACACTAATGTATCTTCACTTCGGGATCTTAATCTTACTTCTATCGTCGGAGAGTTTAACTGGCATCAGGAAGAATCTTTTATAGCTGATCTAGTTCTTCCTTTTCTCACGTTACATCTCTTGGAGTGTGAAGAGGTTCCCACTGCTCATGAATATCATACTTTGAAGCGCAAATGTCGTGATATGGAAGTTGAGCATGTGGAGATGAAGACCAAGATTCAACATTTGGAGTCTTTGGTGATAGAGTGTTGACTTATTTTAGTCACACTACGGCAAGTGTACCGGTCGTTTACAAGTTTAGAAAAGATGAGTAAAGGTTGTCGAACCACAGAGACTAAATGATGAATTACCGATTACTTAACATGCTTCTCTATTAGGACGAATAAATGAATCAATCATTTATGGGAAACTAAGTGTCTATGTAAAAGTAAGTAATACAATGTAAACAATTAAAGAAAGCAGTAAATGTTTAGGTTTCTAAACAAGATAGTGAAGACAGTTAGGGAAACGGTTCATTTGATTCTTCCCTCAAGTAACCACATCCTATGTCAATTCAACAAAGATTCAATCAATTGGAGATAGAATTCGTGATACCGAAGACTAATCCTATTCCTAGGTATTTAGTCCCTTTGAATTGCTCTTATAATCTCTAATCCCTTAGATGAAGATAGAAAGTAATTCAAGAAGCGAAACAGATGAATTCCTAACATCTCATAGCATACAAGTTCTATCCCTAGACTCATGCATGACTATAGTGATATACTTCATCTCCTAATTCAATTATCAATTTTCCAATCGTATAATTGAAATGAGATACAAATCCCTAAGGAACAGTTTAGTCCAATTCAAACACTAATATCCCTATCAACTATTTGAATTTCGTGAATAAACCTCAAGAATTGGCAATAAGTAAGAAGAGATCAATCAATTGAATGAAATTACACTTGAATTAACATGAAGAAGTCTTTACAAGAGTTACAGAATCAAAATCCTCAATCCCTAACCTAGAGATCTAGCCTAACATGGAAACGAGAAATGGAAGAAGAGAAAAGGAATTCAAACACAAGAAGCACTCCATGAAGGTCTGGATCTTGCTTCCACAAGCTCCAAAGCTTCCGAAATCTTCAAGGATTGATGGAGGATGGGAGGTATGAGAGTGGAGAAGAGAGAATTGTGCAGAGGAAGCGTGCAGAAGAAGATAGATTTTCGATCCCCCTTTTCGCGCCCAAAGATCCTTATATATCTGCATTCATTTGCGCCTCACCCTTAATAGATTTGCGCCTGGGCGCACCTTGGCAGAGAAGAGACCATGATTTGCGCCCTGCATGAGCTTCATTTGCGCCCTGGCGCACCTTGTCAGCAAGAGAAGGGGGATTTGCGCCCTGGCTGAGCCTTGCTTGCGCCCTGGCGTGCCTTGATAGCAAGAGTGAGTGAGATTTGCGCCCTGGCCTGGCTTGAATTGCGCCCTGGCGCAAAATTCCAGTAAAGGTAGTGGAGTTACGCCTCAGTTTGTGCCCTGGTGCAAATTGGCAGAGAGGGAAACTGATTTGCGCCCCTGGCTTGTCCTGTGCTGCGCCCTGGCGCAAATGCTGGTCTTGTTTCCTTGACTTGAGCTTCCATTTCTCTTCTTCTTGATGGCTTGCACTCTAAGTCTTTATCTTAGGTCCATGAGTTTTCATTCCAATCTTCAATTTTTGTCTTCAATCTACTCCTTGCTCCTATCTCTTCTTCATTCCTTCAATGAACCTAGAAAATAACAAGAAAGAGATTAAAATGACTTAAAAACATAAGAAAGAACTATAAAACTAATAAAGCATCAAATCAAGGACTAATACTAAATAAACATGATATTTTCACTGTTTTCTTGTATAAACTATGACTAAACCTAGTAAAAACGGATAGAAATGAACTAAAAACACCTAGGAAAACATGTATAATCTGGCACTTATCATAGAGCTGCTTGCAAGGGAACCAGTCAAGGGTGGCGATCAGTGTTCGTCAACGTCTTAAGTTTATTTTTTTTTATGATTGCAACCCAAAGGGGAGAAAATAAAGAGAAATAATGGGGAGAATATGCTAAGGGGGAATATCAGAAGTCAAAGAAAAAGGAAGATTGGTTTAAGGGGGAGTTACTTGGTTCAGGGGGAGCACATAAATTTTTTTTCCTTTTTTGTAACTTTACAATTTTATGTACACGCTTTAAATGTAATTTGCTCTAATTGTACTTTTCTTTGAAATTCTTTGTAAGTGCTTGGGTTGTAATATTATGTACAAATCAATTACATCACTTTGATGTAATAAAATTAATAAACAAGTACTTCAAAGAAAAACATCATCTTGATGTATTTTAAGACTTATATGTATTATGTTATGTTCTAACAATGTCTTATGCAGATTTTGTTCTGATATCGTCTGAAGGAATCAAGTGCAGAACCGATATCATCTGATAGGGATCAAGCATAAAGTCAAGACGAACGAGTGTGGTATGTAATCATCAAAAAGGGGGAAATTGTTAAGTCAAGATGATTAAATCATCTAAATGTTTTGATGATCACAATACAAACAAAACTTATATGAGATGAAGGATTAAACAAGAACAGTCTAAGACGAATGGACATCTTTTGTACATATGCACAAGCCTCAGAACTACAAGACGAAGAGTTCTTACGAGACATCAAGATAAGACGCATAACAACTAGATGAAGAACCTTGAGTGAAGACTTAAGATGAAACAATGAAGTTCAGACTCAACTTCAAGAAATAAAGCACAGATGCAAGCTTCAATTTGGAGATAAGTTTTAGTCTTTCGTCTACTAAAGTTTCAGTAAGTCCTTTCAAACAACATAGTAACTTGTGACAAATCAAAATCAAGTCGTTACTCACAAGCTTCTAAAGGTGAAAACCCTTTCTGACTCAAACCTCTGCAACACGAAAAGTAAAAGGTACTTTTCAGTGACATCTCTGAGCAAATCAGTCAAAAGCCGTGATTCACGTTGACTTCCGTTGTGATTGCATTAATTATTCTGATTGCTCCATTCTGTCATTTCTGAGTACCAAGATAAAGGACAATGTTCAAATCCTCTCTGTCTAACAGCTATTTCAAGAAGCTCTATTATAAAAAGACTTCATCTTCAACATTTTAGGGTTGGTGAAACTTATGCTATCAAAACTATTCTCTCAAGTTTTGCTCTGAAAGCATTCTACTCTTCATCTCTGTACTTCATCTGTAAAACCATCTTTGCGTAGAGGATAAACCTTTTCTTAAAACCCTTTTTAAATCCACTGTTGTGGTGTTTAGCATGTGGAGACTATGTTCAAAGAATACCTTATTTTAGCATGTGGAGGTTGTGTCCAAAGAATACTATTTGTATTAGCCTGGGGAGGTTGAGTCCAAATAATACCATTGTATAGCCAAAAGTGGCTGGGTGCAAAGAATACTTGTAAAAGGGTCTTTCACTTGAGATAGTAAAATCTTAGCAAGTTGCTAAAAAACTGGACGTAGTGTTTTAGACGAACCAGTATAAAAATCTTTTGTCTTATCTGTTTCGATTATTAACTAATAGGGGATAAAAACTTTAAGTAATCTTTTTTTAAAATCAATCTTTCTACAGACAATAATTTATGTCTGTTATCTGTTTAAAAACATCAGACGCAAACTTGCATCGTCATTTAAAATTTTTAATTAACTCAATTCAACCCCCCTTCTTGTTTATCTTTTATAGTAAGGACTTTTGCCAATTTTATGAATAAAAGCTTAGAGCTAAAGAGAGAGAGTTTTTTCTCTTAGGTTTTTTGTATGAACATTCTTGAGTCTTATCATGGTGCATTCTCCATGTGGCGGTTCTACCTTGAGCTTATTGTAATGCATGTCGCACAATCATCTTCTTAATCTATCCATTTTCTAAATTTCTTCTTCTTTGAGTTCTTAATTCTGCCATCACTCTTACTAACTATGGAGTTCAAGCTTGAGAAGTGAAAATTGGGGCAAATTAGTGAGACTTCCATGAAAGGCTTACATCACCATAGCTCATTTGTTATCTTGTAGGAGTAGAATATGTTGTGTTCTATTCTAGACAATGCACAAATTATGGCGTATCTAGCCTTTTGTGTTTAACTCTAAGATAGAAAATTCCTTACAGCCTGATGCATGCTCTAGTTTAGTAAAGGTCATGTCTCCTTCTATGATGATCTTCCAAAGACGGTATTAGGTGGACTTGATGTACATCTCCATCCAGTTTGGCTAGTAGGGATAATCATCATCAGAAAAGGAAAGTAGTTTATTCATAGATGATCCTTTTGTGATGAACATATTGGATAAGCTCGCTATTCTGGATCTTTTTCTCTAGTACCTATTAGGTGCTTAACTCTTAGAAGTTGAACTTTGATATCAGACTTTAAAGACAAAAACACAATAAAGGAGTTAAATTATGTTAATAAAAATTTTTGCAAGCTTTTTAGAACAAATGAAGTATGTGTCTGATTGATTAGACTCAATTATTTTTCAAAAGATGATTTTCAAAGATTCACAAAGGTTTTTAAGAGAGAATAAACAACCTCTTTTTGTTAGAAATCATAGAAAATATATGAAGAGAAAGGAATAAATATTTTTTATATCGGTTCATCTTAACATAAGACTATGTCTAGTTCCTTAGCAATAACTAAGGTTTCATAACATCAATTATTGATACAAGTATTATTTGGCCTAGCCTCTTCAGGTTAAACAAACATTCTTTGGACACAACCTTTTCAGGCTAATTACATAAAGTATTTTTTGCACACAACCTCTTCAAGAAACTATAACAAGTATTCTTTGTACACAACCTCTTCAGACTAATACCTACCACTAAGTGTTAAGGATTTTACAAGAGTTTGTGTCTAACTTTAGATAAGTCTATACACATAGAGAGAGATTTATAAAGAATGCTCACACTAAGGCTCTTAAAGAGATTGAGAAATCAAATTACAAGAGTTTTGGTTTGTGTAGAATAATCTCTAACTTCAGTTCAATCTCTAACCTTTTTATAGATGATGAATGTAGAGTAATCTCTAACTTCAGTTCAATCTCTAGTCTTTATAAAGATGATGAACTTGAAGTAGTTATCAGACTCACTCAGCTAGTTTAAATTTTCACTTATTCATTAGAAATGTATTACACATCTATTTGCTTTAAATATTTTTTCATGGACTAACTTAACATAAGTAGAAACTTTGTTCTTTGATAGTTGAAAATTGTCGTAAAATAGTGTAACTTTTTTTTTATTACAATTTTTCAAGTTAGAGAAGTTTTTTTCATTATGATCCAACTCGTTTTTTTTTTTTTTTTTATATGAGAAGTAAGTAAGTTTTCTGTATTTGATTTAAGCAAGTTAAGTCAACAATTGTCAATGAAAAACATTAATAAGTTAAAAATAACTATTTTAATATTTATCTTTCGTCCTATGAACTTTGTATGATTTTTTATAATTTTAGATTATGCTTTCGTTTGGTACATTTAATTTCAACTGTAGCTTGATCTATAGATGAAACTTCAATTTGATATTAATAAAATAATTTTTCTTTAATTATTTGAAACTTAATAAGTACATTTTATAACATTATCCATACCATTCATCTCACGTAATAAATGGTATGAATGCATTAAGAAATAGGGAATCTTTACAAATAATTGGCATAAGACTAAACCACTTGGTGCCTTATCCTTTTGCTCAACGAAATGGATTAGAGCACTTGCTTCGCAACTCCAAAGGTGATGCAGAATGAAATTTCTCTAAGGAACAACTTCCCAGGACAACCCAAATTGCTCACCGTCTAAGGGAACACTCACCGAATTTGCTCCGCAGAACCCACTTTAAGTTTAAAATGTTCAATGATGACCCATCGCTTAGCAAAAATGGAACGGGTTCTCTTAAACGAAAATGGGATAGAGAACCCCATCCCCTAACTCATCCTCCATCGCTCAACGGTAACATTTACTGTCCAACGATGAAAACAAAAACACCAAAATTGTATTGCAAATGCGTGGTCGCTTTGTGTAAAAGAGGCATAGAACACCTTTTAAGTTCCCAAATAGAATTGGCTCCATGGCAAAGGTGGCAGAGGTGCCACTCAACAAAATTTGATAGATACCAAACTAGAACTTTACCAAAACTCAAAACACATCCACTTACTTGAGTTTTCACTGAAACTCAAACAAAAATGACTCAAAGTATTAAATGGCATTTCCAAGGAATATCAACCAAACATCTCCAATTCCACGAGTCTCATTAATTTTCAACCACCACCGAGTCTATTTGAATTGGACAATCATTGAGTTTAAGAATTTATTCAAATTTTGATAGTCCTTTTATTTTATATTGAAATAAAATTTATTCAAATAAAGTTGAGATATAATTTTAACAATCATAAAGAAATTATAAGATTGATGCTTTTAAGCTGAAAATGGTAAGAATTTATCTCAAGGTGTCTCCATTTTCTTAATTTTAAAATTCTGAGTTTTATTATTTGGACATTTAATCCCTCACTTTTAAAAAAATTTAGAAATATTTGATCCTCGTAGAAATTTCACAATAGTAACATTTGCTTACACGCGAGTTTGATAAATTACTTTTTTATTTAATTTATTTTTATAAAAGATTAGAAACATTGAAACTTAGTTTTTAACCATTATTAAAAGATGTAATCTAGAAATTCCCGCAGCTATTAAAAGTTAAAATTCACTTTTTTCTTATTTTCGTTAAAAATAAATTAAAAAAATTCACGATAGGCTATTGTCAATGTTTATTAAATTATCAAAACTAATTTTCTGAATTAAGAGATTAAATATTTAAGTTTCAAAATTGGGGACGAAATTTCTAAAATTATAAAAGTAATTTGAACACATTTATATTTAAGCCAAAAAAAAATTGTATAGGCCCTTGATATTTTTTAGATTCCGCGTTTCAGGAAGAAAACCAACGAAAAGAGTAGTCATTTCTGGCTCGTCAAATGTACCTGGCTTCTAGTTACACGAGAATATTCAGCCTGTTTCTTTTTCTTATTTATTTGTTTTTGTAGGGTCAAAACTTATTGTTTTAAGCATTGAAGAAGGATGTTGGGTCATTGGCAGTGGTATTCTCTCAACTAGCTGAATTGAACGATGTCCAAGGTGTGCGGGCCATGTGTGCTTTGAAATTAAATCAAGTCCAAGATACAATTCTATTTGGCTTAATTACAATTTTTCATTATTCAATCTCTAACTAGTTATTTTAATTGCACAATTTTATTTCTCTAAACTTTGAACGGGAAATGGATTTCTAAAGTATCGCAATTATACAATTTTTAAAACATTATGTAATATAATTAATATGGTAGATGATTGTGTGTGTGAAATGGATTTCCAAAGTATCACAATTATATAATTTTAAAATATTATGTAATATAATTAACATGGTGGATGATTGTGTGTGGGTGAGTGTGTGTAGGGGATGTATCCGAGTGGAAAATAAAAAATTCTAAATAATACAAATTAATCTTATTTAGCTTATTTCTTATTCTTTTAATAGAAAATGAATATTTATATTCTTTTTAGTATGATATTCAAGAATATAATTTCATCACGCGAAACAAATATTTGTTAAGAGATAAGAATTAAATCCTCCATCCTTTGCAAATAAAATGTCATATCAACGGGGCAGTCTGAATGAATTACTTTAAAATGGTTTCTGAAAGAAAAAAAAATATTTTTTTAAAGTTAAAGTTAATTTTTTATTAACTAATTTATTAGTTTATTCTTTTAACTGTATTAAAAGAGGTGAGACTTTTTACATATTAATTAATAAAAAATAATTTTAACTTTTAGAAATAAATGTCTTGTTAGCAAATTAACTTTATTAAATATTTAACAAAAGAAAATTCATAAAGGAACTTAAAAATTCATAATATGACGCTAAACAACCTAATTGCCATCATTAAAATTTGGAAGGTTGAAAATCGCAAGATCCAGTAATCGAGAGACCCAATTTTGCACATTGGAATTTTGAAAAACCATTTGTAAAATTGAAGTAAGGTAAAAAATGAAATGAAATTATTTTATTATTTAAACATTAAATAATTGATATTATATTGATAATTTTATTTCTTTAAATTTTATTTATACAGACATGTCATAAATATTCTTTCTTTCTTTCTTTTTTGAGAAAAAATGTGCTTTCAAAATTATAGAAACAATTGATAGAATTTGTTGCACTTTAATGGTAGTAATACAATGATGAGTAGAGGAGAAAACATACCATCCTTTCTCTTCCCATTTGCAAAACTGAAATAATATTTTTTCAGAAATTTTTGCTTGTTCCTTTGGTCAAATGCGGGATATAAAGTATGATACCCACTCCTTCACCTTTACCCTTTTAAAATCAACTATCATTAAATTTTTAATTTTAAAGCTAGATTCAAAGATATATAATATAACAATAATACATGTGGTCAACGTCGTCTTCTAACACCTCTTGACATATACGCACATATATACACAAAATTTACGCGACACAGAGAACAAAATGAGATCAAAATGTTAAATTTTATAAGAATAAAACTTAGATAAAATTTCATAAGTGTTTTCTAATTAAAAAAAATACAAACAACACCTATGAAACAAAATCTAAATTTTGATGTTTCTAACGAAGGAGAAAATTATTATTTAGTGTGATTTCCAAGGGGAACACTGGAGGTTAGAACAAGACTCTGTCCATGTGTTTGTACATGCCCCTTCAACCCCATCACAACATTTGCAAACAATTCCAAGCGTTGCAAAATTTTTTGAGTAACCTGCATATTGCATCACACGCAATAAGAAACCATAGCACAAGGTTAAAAGAAAGTGAAACTAATTCTGAAGCTTTTGTTTTTACCTTGATTAGGTGTTAAGGAAAGTGCCCTTCCTTCCACAAGAGAAGTTCTCTCTGCCACTGATGAAGCAATCAATATTATTAACAACACCAACACATGAGGCTTATTCACAATACCCATATCACTACAAAAAAAAACTGTAGTGAGCTTCAAAGACCTTTGAGATTTAGGAACTAGGAGGAGATGGAGAGTTGAGAGCTTTTATAGAATTGAATAACTCCTAGGGGGCAAGTGTGAGAAGAATATGATTGTTAATATATTAACACACAAATGAATATGACCAAAACTAGTGATGGTGACATGCCTAGTTTTTATGACATGTAATTTATATGTATCTAGAAGAAAGGGATGGTTTAAGGGTCTTATTTTTATATGTTTGGATTGTGTGATAGCTTAAGATGTTGGGTTGGGTAGGGTGGGCTTCTGGAAGACACACAGAAATCATGCCACACGTTTCCTACTCCATTACGTTTCGGTGAAGATCACTAAGAAGTTGGATACCACTTTCCTTGCCGAAACCTTTGTTTTTTATTTCTAAATTAATGTCAAATGGGGTCCACTTTCATTTGTCAGAATAAACAAAGACCAAATTACAACATATTTTACATTACTAATTTTTCTCCGACTTCATAATCTGTTGAATGCAAATATTTTACATTTTAAAAAAAAAATAATAAACAAGTTTCTAATTTTTATTATATTTGTTAACATATATACTTTATTATATATATATATATATATAAATTTATTGCTAATTTATTGTCATTTTTAAGCTTTGTCTACAATGATTAGAATTTAAAATTTATCTATTATTATTTAAATATCAAGAATTAATATAATAAATTTATAAATTCAGCAACTAATTTTGTAGTTTACTCTTACAAATCCTCGTGCTATAAAGCCATTAACTCACTTTAAATACAATGTAAGCAGTATTGATAAAAATTTATTAGTCAATATACTGTATAAAGTAATGTTAGTTGTTACTTGTTAGTAAAAAGAAAGAAAGAAAAACTAATATGGTTTCTTTTACTACAATGAAGAATTGATAGAGGATTTCGAGACTTGAAAAAACTAATATGTTAAACTAATTATAAAACTAGTATATAAAAAGCTAATACGTTAATTATAAATATGTTAAAATATTAATTATTATTTTTTCACAAAAAACTTAAATTAGTGATTTTAAATTTACTTAATTTACAGGGGTAAAATCCCAGAAATCATAAGTTACTTAGGTTCTATTTCATGGTGGGACCTCGTCTAAGTTCACTGGAGTTTTGGAAAAGTTTGGATTAGAATATTGGGGTAGATGTAAACCATTTCTACGCGTTTGTTTTGAGATTTAAGGAAATATGTTACCAATTGTAAGTTAAGTTTAAATATTTTTTAATATTTTAAAGTCGAAATAGATTTAGTTTCAGTTTTCTAAATTTTATAGTTAGTATTTTCAATTTTCTAAATTTTTAAAAAATAATTTCAATATTTTAAACACTAATTAAACAAATATTTGAGATTAAAATTGTATTGTATTTTAATTTGATTGATTAAAATCAATCTTTTTAAGTTGAGATAAAAATATTAATTTTAACTTAGATGACTGATACTAAATTTAATTCAAATTTAAGTGAATTAAATTATATTTAAGCTTAAACAAATTAATAGTGCATAAGCATAACCTCATAAACAAATGTTAATAATAAAGTAATTTGTTTTTTTTTTCATATGAATTATAACCAAATTAATAAGAATATTAATAAATTTATTTAATTGATAATGCAATCATTTATTAAATTTAAAATAACAAAAAAAATATTCAAGAAAAAATATTAAGCGAAGAAATTAAAAATAAAAGAATATTTAGTCTAAAAGGAAGAACAATGTATTTCTCCAGAATGAATAAATAAAAAGAAGAATAGTACTTTTAAAAATAGAAAAAACCACTTTGATTGTTTACCGGAACTAAAATAAATAAATAGAAATTAAGTATGCTTATTTTAAATGAATATTTAATCCAATATTAAAAGTTATATATATTAAAATCTTAAACTAGAAAAGTTTGAATGTTATTTTAAAAATTCCACCATAGCCCGCCAGTTTACGCTTAGTAAAATGTTGTTTTAAGAAATTTTTTTAGAAAAAGAAACTTCTTAAGACATAATAATAAAATTGAAGTATTTCTTAAAGAATTAGAATGTAATTTCCTTATCTAGAGAGAACAATGTAAAGTGCCCAAATGCTGATAGTGTCAAACCTATAATTAATATATGCACCAAACCTTGCGAATTTTGTGAGATTTGGTGAAGAAAAAGCAAAGGAGTAGATGTTAGCCGGAGAATAATTCCGCTCGTGACAGCGTCAATACTAATTAATTTGCAGTCATTGTTACGGGCAGGGCAGAGTAGTTAAGTACGCTCCATTCGCGCAATGTAGAGAAGTTATCGCGGTCTAGTTACACGAGATTTTGACGAAATTGGACTAGGAGAACATTTATTTTAAGAAGAATTTACTATTAAAATATTTTCAGTAATTATCTACTTAATACATGACTATCCAGTGTTTATTATACATGACTACCCAATGTTTATTATAGACACTATAACTAACGCATCAGTGGTATGTTTTTGGCAAGTGTTTATTATAGACACGATAACTAACACATCAGTGATATGATTTATTCCATATAGGTTTAATATATTTTTTTTTGACAGTTTATTAGACAAGTTAAACTCAATGTCTTTGTCCTAACTTATTTCGTAGATAAGTTAAGTTGAATTTATATTTGTAATTTATTTTATTAGATGAGTTAGATATAATTTAATTTTTTATATAAAAAATACGATAAAGATAGATATTGAACAAATTAAAAGTCATTTACTACTACATTATTATTTTTTTTATTATAAATATCATAAAAAAATTATATTTATATTTAAAATAATTAAAATTTAAAAAATAAATATAATTAATAAATTTTATAAATAGATCTTTATAAATAAATTTAGAGAAATACATGATCATGCCACAGGTCAAATAAGATTTTTTAAAACAGGTAAAAACTGACTGAAAAAATAATCAATCACATGTTAGGCTCAAAAATTTATGAAATAAAGGCTTATTCCCATCCTAGTCATCACAACAAAACAAAACAAATTCCATCAAGTATTGAGAAGAGTAAGCAAGAGAATTTTAAATTTATGATAATTTTGACATAGCATATCGTATCAATAAGGTTTTATATAGTGTGATTATAGTGACTAAAATAAATATTTAATTAATATTTTAATTTTAATACAAGGACATTGAAAAGTGATTAATATTATAATTTTAATATGCATAATTTAAAATAATTCAGATATTAATATGTGAATGTGCACGTTATTATATAGAAATAATTATCATATTACTAAAGTGAAAGTAATTTTATCGATGTACATCTTAGTAATGACGAATATTTAAATAATTTTTATAGTCCTTTTAAGATAAATAGCTAACTTATTAATGATGAGGTATCGAAATTGATCCATTCTTAACGGTTTTTGTAGAAATGTCGGTTAGTTGTTGTGCGGAAGAGACGTCCATGAGACAAATAATACTTTGTGTCAAACAAAATAACAATTGATTTTAGTGTGTTTTGTTGAAAACAGGAATCTTTGTAATCTGAATTGCTAGAGCGAGAGGACGATATGAGCATCTGTATAAGGAGACAACTGATTGTTTCTTACATTCCGAAATAATAGGTACAGTGACGCGTAGTAGGACAACTTGCCTAATTATAGTCTGTGTAAGCTTGCAAAGTTAATGGACATGTGATTTAGAGAAAATGCCATGATTAGCAATACAATGTTAAATGCAGCATTAACATGAGATGAATTGTTCGAGGTTTAGCATGAATTTACTTACGTAATATCTTTGAGAATATCAATGATATATTTTTTTTTTGACATAAAAATATTCTCAAAGGATCATGAAACCTCCATTGCGTAATATAAATAACCTAGATTTGAATTGTGATTTAAGATTGTTTTTAAGTTTATTGAAGAAGGTGTATATATATATATATATATATATATATATATATATATATATATATACTAAAATATATTTAAGAATATATTATTTATAAGTGAAAAATAAGTAATTTATATGGGTTATTTAAATTCTTCAGTCAAAAGAATATTTAAGAACATAGAAAATGACTAAAGAGAAAGTATGTTTAATATCATATAAGGATTTTTTTAATTTACAAATATGAGAATTACTTTTTTTTTAAACCAACAGGAATTTGGATGTTAATATCTTCCTCATCAATGTCACTTTGTAAAAAGGAATTGTTTACGTTAAGTTGATGAAGATATTACGTGAGTTCAAAGGGCAGTTGCCATGACTTGTCCTAATCAAAGAAAATGTACATGAAAGTAAGGAAATGTTCACGAAATGAGCATAAAGAAGAAGAAAGGAAAAATAGACTAAGACTATAAGATGAAAATGACGCTAAAGATTGCTCCAATAAGCCTTTGTAGAGTAACTATAATGATATGAGACTCTATTGATGAGATTCAAGATTTATTATAAGAAACTTAAGAGAGAAATTCTCACTAGAATATGAAATTCTATTTTAGTTTTTGACTAAAGTGTTTACATGTTTTTCGAATAGACTTGCATATGCCACAGAGAGTATAAGAGTGATACAAATAACAAATTTTAGAAGCACCTTCATGCTTCGAAGTTGCCCAAATCTTCAATTCTTTAAATAACCCTCCATGGATAATATGAATTTGTTTTGGTCAAGATGATCAAGAAAGAAGAAAATATGAAAATGGAAATGTTAGAAGATGATAGAAGACATTATGCATGAAACAATAAGTCTAAAAGGAATCGTTATAATGATCATGAGAGCTATTAATAAGAATCAAATTTCTTCATAAGAAGACAAAGAAAATTCTCTCTCACAAGCAAACTTTTTATTAAAATTTAGTAAAAAGTTCTACATCAATTTCGGCTAACCCTTTTATAGGTGTAGGAAACTTGAAAAGAAAGCTAAACTAGAAACTAATGTTAGAGATTAAGAGTGAATATGAGTCACACACTCGTATATGTCAACTTGAATTTTCCATACTTTAACGAATTAGAGCTCACAGAGTATTGTTTATACTTTTCATTGTCATAATCAATAGTTTATTTTCATTATAGGGAATAACTCTTGTTATCAAGAGGCTCATCCCAACATTAGAGTTTTTTTCCAGAGACATCACATCATTTTAATCATGACTTGTAATGGAAATTCTCGTATAGATATTTTTAGAGTTCATTAAGATTTGACATTTTTTTATCAGACATTAATCCTTGATGCTCCTCGAAAGGTGTAGTGTGTAACCAAGTTATAAGAGAGTTTCAATTAATTTAATTGTATGTTTTAACTTAGTAAAAATTTCTAAGTTATAGAAATTTCCCAAAAATCAGCTAGAGTCTCCCCTATAATTTGGACATCCCAAAAATTTAAAACCAATATAAAAATTCTAGACTACAATCGAAGCAGTCCACCTTATTTAAAATATTCAGAATACCAATTTCAATCCAAAATTAAATCATTTCAAATACATTCCATGAGTTAAAATATAGTATAGCAATCTCAGTTGATTTATAAAAATTGCATGCAAACTGAATTTCAATCACAAATAATTCAATCGAAGTGTTTATAAGAAACAAAATTGCCCTTACCGAGAGAAAAGGCTGGAGAAAAGCTGAGAGGATGATTTTGACTCAGTGGTAAAGTCAAAAATAGGTTGTTTCAAAAAGTTATTCCATTAAAAATTTTAATTGATCGAAAATGAAGAATGGGTTAGTTTAATCGGTTCAAAATCTTAGTTTTAAATCTCAAAAAGACTAAAAATAAGCTAAAAAATATTTTTAAATAAATTAAACTTGGGAAAAAAAATCTCACTAGATTATTTTTCAATTATCAAACTACATATTTATTATCTAAGCGAGTCCAGAATTATGGAAATATAGTTTGTTTTTCACAGAGATAATTTTCCCATTATCTTTTTTATGAAAAATGACTTTTACACCAAATTTAACCAATTAAATTTAAAGAAAAGGTGGAAAACTTACTAGATAATTGAAATGGGTTGAGTGTCCAAAAAGAAAGGAGGCAAATAGAGGTGTTTTGGTTGGAAAATGTCAAGAGCTCCACTAGTGGGGGAAATGTTAGAAAATGAAGGTACGGGGACCTCTATTTATATGTTTGTCTCTAATCGGCCACACTCAACGTCGTACCAAGCTCGCACTCAATTTTGACGGCGGTTTAGCTGCCTTGGGATTCCCCATGCTAAGCATAGTGTAAAGTACATAAACACACAAGAAGGGGGGTTGAATTGTGTAGACTGTTTAAAAAAATTTCTCTAAGACGATGCGTTTGCGTCTGTTGTTTTCAAAGCTTGATTAGACGCAAGATTGTTTTCTTCTTTATTATTGATTTTATTATCAGACTGTTCAAGTTATTATCCCATGTTAGTTAACAGATAAATCAATAGAGAAAACAACAATATTTTTATACTGGTTTGTTTGATCAAGACTACATCCAGTTCCACAACAACACACTGAGGTTCCACTAAGAGTATTCTTTGAACCCAGCCACTCCTAGCTAATTATAGATATTATTTGAACACAGCATTCTCAGGCTAAACCAGTATTCTTTGAACCCAGCCTCTGCAGGCTAAACAAAGGTATTCTTTGAATAAAGCCTCCACAGACTAAACAAGTGTATTCTTTGAATACAGCCTCCACAGGCTAAGAGCACCATAACAGTGGATTTAGGAAGATGAAAGAATAAGTTTATCCTCTACGCAAGAAGGGTTTTTTTAACAATGAGTTATATTCTATGTTCAGGGCGAGTGAACTTTGCTTGAGAGCTTGAAGCTTGAATATAATTTCTTTGTTATGTAGTTCGCTAACCTTCTCTTGAGGTCTTAGGGTCTTCAAACGTGTAATAGAAATCAATCAGAATAATTAATGTTTGCACAAGCTTTTTCTGACTTGATCAGAGATATCAACAAAAAGCATGATTATTTTTTGTATTGTTGGGGTTTTGCACAGATCTCTATTATGTCTTTGGAAGCTTCTACGAGTAACAATTAGATTTGAATTGAGGCGCGAGTTACTCCGTCTGAACTTCATTAAAAGAGGTAGACGAATGAATAAATAAAAGAGTTGTGTGTTGAATTCATTCGTCTGTCTCCTTCCGTCTGTTCCTTCAGTCTGCTCCCTTCAGTCTGATCATTCTTCTGTTTGCATCTGATGACTCTTCAGTTTTCAACTGTTCAATCTACCCTGTTTGCATCTGATGACTCTTCAGTCTGAGTCTGCTCTTCAGTCTGATGCTTTAGTTTGTTCTCTTCAGTCTGCTCTCTTCAGTCTGTTCTCTTCAGTCTGCTCTTTCTTCAGTCTGTTCCTTTAGTTTGTTCTCTTCAGTCTGTTTCTTCAGTCTACTCTCTTCTGTCTGATCCTTCAGTCTTCTCTTTCTTCCGTCTATAGGCACAACAAACTGTTCTGTAATTTTTAAAACTAAGATGCTAAATCATCTTGATTTAACAATCTCTCCCTTTTTGATGATTACAGACCACACTAGCAAATCCTTGATCTTCTACTTGAGACAGAGCAAAAGGATGTATCAGAGCTAGAGAGATGATCTTTATCAGACTGTACTTGAAAGAGTAACAGATCAAAATCTACATAAAACATATTAGTTCAAGAACGCACAGTATTTATCAGATCATATATTTTAATCACATCGACATGATGTTCTTTGAAATTCTCCTTTCATTGAATTTATTACATCAACGTGATATAAAATTGATCAGAGCACAACATTTCTTAACATAATAAGAAAAAGAAAAAAATAATGAAGAATAATAATTTAAAGAGCTATTCTAAGCTCCCCTCAACTTGTTCTTCATCTTCTTTCTTCTTTTGCATCTGAACTTCCTTTCAGACTAAACACTTGTATTATGCTCCCCCTCAGCTTCTGATCTTTTCTTTTCATTTTTTTATTTTTATTTTGCTCCCCCTCAGCTTTTACATCTTTCTTTTTCTTTTTCCCTATGGGTTGTACACATTTTTTATTTCTTCAATCCTTTTCTCTTCCATTCTTATTTCTCTCTCATCCTTATTTTTCATTTCTCTCCCCCTTGGGCTGCAATCATCAAAAACATCTTTTCTTAAATCCTTTACATCCTCTGTGTTTTCGACGGAGGCTTCCAAGACTTTCTTATCTCTCATTACCTTCTTTCATCTGATGCGGTGTATCTAAGGATAGTGTGCCTCTTGCTTTAAAAAGCTAGACATATATAAAACATTAAAGAGTTTTGTCTTGTACACTCAACAGAGATGTTAGAAGATAAGATGATGTTGCATCTTTTGAAGAGTCAGATAGACTATTTCAACTAAAGATCAGACGCAGCGTTTTGTCTATTGGCGATAAGGATAGACGATAAGGATAGATGATAAGGATAGATAAAAGAAATTTAAACAAACGAGAAAACTTATTCAGATGAAACAATTATTTCTAAGTTTTCAACAAAGATTTGATTAAATTCTTTGTATGAAAGTATTGACTCATTGAAAAGCATTTTGAATAAATTAATATCAAAGATCTTTTTTTTTTTGTTGGATGTACACATGAGCAACTCACCTTGCTTAAAACATTATTTCCAGCTCCATTCAATTGATGTTTGAATGCACTTCTTCAATGCACTTGGGTTCAATTTTTCTTGACACCAAAGCACGTTCAGAAAGGTCTCTAAAATTCGACCTATTTGCATTCTTTGAAAATTTTGCTTCTTCCGTCTGAATTGGTGAATCTGTCTTCTCAAGACACATGGATGGTAGATCTCTTACATGATTTGCTGTTTTGGAACAAGGATATGTTGATGATTATATGTTGCATGTATCCATTGTTCAGATTGTACCATCTTCATACATTCTCTCTTTCTATCTGCAACAAAAAATTTTTTAGATCTTGGTACCCAAATTTTCTTGGATCCAACTTTGTTAGTTGTAGGATTCCGTCTGTCATAGGTTCTTGAATGACCTTCATACTGTTTCGGAAACCTGTTATAAAAATCATGTATTCTTCTACATATAGACGAATTAATATATGACTTTCTTTCGTCTGTCACATGATTATAACCAAGTTCACTCTTGTTAAGAAGAGATCTTCCATAATTTAAAGTATTTTTGAGCTTGGAAGAACTCAAGGTGAACTTGTTTAAATCTTTCTTTAAGAGTTCATTTTTTTCTTTAAAACTTTCAATTTTAAGAAGAAGATGACTCTTTTCAGTATCAGACGAAGAGGATGATTCATCTGATATGTTTTTCTCAGATAACTGGACATTTATAGCTTTCATATTTTCAATTTGTTCTAAAGCCTTTTTGAGCTTAGATTTGCAACTTATATATTCTTGACCTATAAAATGTGAGTTAGCGAGAAGAACATCATATGACATGTCCTCATAGTCTGGACTCGAATCTGAAGAAGATGATGATGAACTAGATATATTTAAAAGATCTACCTCAGATGATAAAATGTCTTTTGCCATGAGACAGATATTTGCATTCTTTTCTTCAGATGATTCGTCTAAGCTTTCATCATCGAGATCATCCCAAGAGGTTTGTTTCTTCATTCTTCTAATCTTTTTGAGATCCCTCTTCTTCATCAATCTTTTGAATCTTCTTGCCATCAAGGAGATTTCTTCTTCAGAGGAATCTTCTGAGTCGGTTGATTCTGCTTTCTTCATACTTGACTCTTCTCCATCAAGCTCATCAATGTTGGATAGAGCAATAAGCTCTTGAATTTTCAGCTTCCCCCTTTTACACAAATGAACTTCATGCACTCTTAGTGCTCCAATGAGTTTATCCAGAGTAAGGGTCTTCATATTTCTCCCAACAGAAATAGCATGGTGCAGGTAAGCTATCCAAAATCTTCATGTTGTTTTGGGCTCTTGAAAAAGTAATTTACAATGCAGCTAGCCCATTCAGAATAGTTTGGAATCTTCCAAACATTCCGTCTATAGATTCTTCTCTCTCCATAGAGAACATTTCGTACTTTCTTTGAAGGGTGACAGCTTTCCTAAGTCTGACATCTTCAGTTCCTTCATAAGAGATCTTCAACGCATCCCAAAGCTCTTTGGCTGTTTTGTAGGCACAGAATCTGTTATATTCTGTCCTAGAAATAGCACACGTTATGGCATAACGTGCCTTGTTGTTGAGCTCTGCGATTGTATATTCTTCTTTTCCCTACTCTGATTCAGGCTTGGTCAAGGGAATGTCTCCTTCTGTTATGATCTTCCAAAGTCTATATTTTGTAGACTTGATATACATCTCCATCCGGTCTGCCCAGTAAGGGTAATCATTTCCAAAGAAAGCTGGAGGAGTGTTCATGGAGGAGCCTTCTGCAATGAGCATCGTCTGGGAGTTAGCCATCCCGGATCTTTTCCTCTAGCAGCTGTTAAGCGCTCAACCCTTAGAGGTTAAGCTCTGATACCAAACTGTAAAGTACAAAAACACACAAGAAGGGAGGTTGAATTGTGCAGACGGTTTTAAAAAATTTCTCTAAGACGATGCGTTTGCGTCTCTTGTTTTCAAAACTTGATCAGACGCAAGATTGCTTTCTTCTTTAATATTGATTTTATTATCAGACTGTTCAAGTTATTATCCCCTGTTAGTTAACAGATAAATGAATAGAGAAGACAACAATATTTTTATACTGGTTTGTCTGATCAAGACTACATCCAGTTCCCCAGCAACACACTAAGGTTCCACTAAGAGTATTCTTTGAACCCAGCCACTCCTGGCTAATTACAGATATTATTTGAATACAGCCTTCTCAGGCTAAACCAGTATTCTTTGAACCCAGCCTTTGCAGGCTAAACAAAGGTATTCTTTGAACACAGCCTCCACAGGCTAAACAAAGGTATTCTTTGAACACAGCCTCCACAGGCTAAACAAGGGTATTCTTTGAACAAAGCCTCCACAGGCTAAGAGCACCATAACAGTGGATTTAGGAAGATGAAAGAATAAGTTTATCCTCTACGCAGAGAGGGGTTTTTTACAATGAGTTCTATTCTAAGTTCAGGACGAGTGAACTTTGCTTGAGAGCTTGAAGCTTGAATATAATTTCTTTGTTATGTAGTTCGCCAACCTTCTCTTGAAGTAATGAAGTCCTTTTATAGAGAGCTTCTTGATGTATCCGTTAGACTGAAGATTTGAACGTTAGTCCTCTGTCTTGGGGTCTTCAAACGTGTGACAGAGATCAATCAGAATAATTAATGTTTGCATAGGCTTTTTCTGACTTGATCAGAGATATCAACAAAAAGCATGATTGCTTTTTGTGTTGCAGGGGTTTTGCACAGATCTCTATTCTGTCTTTGGAAGCTTCTACGAGTAACAGTTAGATTTGAATTGGGCGCAAGTTACTCTGTCTGAACTTCATTAAATGAGGTAGACGAATGAATAAATAAAAGAGTTGTGTGTTGAATTCATTCGTCTGTCTCCTTCCGTCTATTCCTTCAGGCTACTCCCTTCAGTCTGATCATTCTTCTATTTACATGTGATGACTCTTCAGTTTCCAACTATTCAGTCTACCCTGTTTGCATCTGATGACTCTTTAGTCTGAGTCTGCTCTTCAGTGTGATGTTTTAGTCTGTTATCTTCAGTCTGCTCTTCTTCAGTCTGTTCTCTTCAGTCTGTTCTCTTCAGTCTGTTCCTCTAGTCTGTTTCTTCAGTCTACTCTCTTTAGTCTAATCCTTCAGTCTGCTCTTTCTTCCGTCCTACAAACACAACAGATTGTTCTGTAATTATCAAAACTAAGATGCTAAATCATCTTGACTTAACACATAGTGTGAAAACTCAAGTTCAACACTATTACACCTCACCCAGAGCATGAGATATATATTGTGTCTTGTGTTAATTCAAAGTCTCACATTGGTGAGCATTAGAAAGAGAGAGGAGTGAAAAACCTATATAAGATAGAGTATTAGGTTTTATTTACTTACACTACATCTTTGAATCTAAAATGGGTGTTTTAAATTTTAGGTAGTGTGTGTCAAACATGTAACGAGCATTTGTAATTTTTTTCCATCCAAAAACTACACTGTGGCGAGGATTTGTGATTTTTTTCATTCAAAATTCACACGTTAATCTATATTTTATTGTTTCAGGAAGTTGAATTTCCAATAATATGACACTGTTAGTGCTAGCTGCAACACTCACCAATGAGTTTCCCTTCCCTCACTTGCTAGGGTGATTCGCAGTTTACTCATATCCTTGTCTTCCGAGTGTATATGACCCACAGAACCTTCAAATACAAGGCTAAACTTGATGATTAACGCATATATAAACATACACAACATGCATACACTTCCAATCATAAAACAATCATGATTTCGAGAGTTCGAATTTGAGGTGTTACATTTTACTCGTTAGCTATTTGCGTAGTGGGCTGATTCAAAAACAAGCCTTTTCTCCATGTGCTTCATGTATTTATTTTAGAAAAGTATTTGGTAAATAACTGCAATACGCAGACAACCGAACAACCAATTATAAAATGTTAAGAGAGAGAAATATGTATATGTATAAAGTGTAAAGAGAGATAAATACGCATATTTCTGTGAATGAGTTGGTTAATTGGCTGCGTATTGCAGTTGTTAGTGTAGTAAAGTTGTTTATTTTATACCATTATCATCATAAAGCTTCATTAACGTTAAAATATTTTTTTTAATTGCTAACGAATTTATAGTGCATGATGAGTAATAGTTTCATGTGACAATAATTTACACAAACGATATAATCAGAGAAGTAAAATATATATGGTCAAAAAGAGGGCTAAACCTGGATACTTGCCAAAGAGTACCATAGCTCTTATCATGAGATAGACATATCTTTATGAGATATTTGAGATGTGAGTCATTGTAATTTTACTTCTGTTGTCATGTCTTTATTTGTTAATAAAAATTATTTTTATTACTTTAGGCAATAGATAATAAGATAGATATTCAATGAGATATTTTAATGAGAATTATCAACATGAGATTGTTAAGACCACGTGGATATTATACATATTGCTAGTAATGTTATGAGAAAATTAAGTTGATTATAATATTAAGTGTGTTATCGTTAAAAATATTACAAGAAATATTAACTCTGTTATAAGGTGAACTGTGATGTTTTCAATATTATATAAAAAAATTGTAGAATACAAAACTTAAGATGTATCATAAATGATTATTATATTGAACATGCTGGATTTGAATAATGATGAGAATAATTTTATTAGAAAATTATTTTTTTTACTTGTTGCTTATAACTTATCTAAGGAGACATGTATATTTTAAATTTAACCAAGTAGACTTGTATATTTTTTTACTTGATATTAATAATGAACCTGATCAATTCTTTGATGGAGAAATTTGATATTATAAACATTGAAATTTGAGCCACTAAGAAACAAACAATTAAGGGTAACCTAATTTTTTATGATTGGAAACCCTTCAAAAAGGTTTATGTGAGAAAACAAGCCAGTTGTTAGTTTCGCTAACACTATAAATTGATTTTCATCGATTTTCTTAGTCCCGTCCTATGTTGTGAGAAATTAAAGTGTTAGAGCTACATTAAGATTAGACTTTATAGTAAAACTTTTGTGTTAGGAGAAAACTCTACAAATTATAAAGTTTTAGATGTTTTTTTTATATCTTT
Source organism: Hylodesmum podocarpum (assembly GCA_026586105.1). NCBI lineage: Eukaryota > Viridiplantae > Streptophyta > Magnoliopsida > Fabales > Fabaceae > Hylodesmum > Hylodesmum podocarpum. Next base: position 6,825,314 of record JALJEV010001371.1, read on the forward strand.
TATAGGTGATATCATACACTTGATGAACCTATATGAATGTTGATGGGACCGCCTCCATAAAATCACGACGAAATCTCTAAAGCAATCATAAATATCAAGCATGCACATAATTTAGTATCACAACACAACTATAACAAAGAAATGTGAGAGTTTGTATTCTGATTTGATAAATCGCTATGAAACACTTAAATATTTTAAGTTCATATAACTTGTTTTACCGACTACATTATATGACGAGTATTGTCTGTTTAAGCTTAGTTTATATAATATGCCACACTAAATTTGACGTGATAATCTCATCTAAACCCAAACATTATATTCTTCTCTTAGTAAAAAAAATATTTATGAAGCTTTTGAAATATGTAGGAATATAGTATATTTTGATGAGACATTTTAAAATATTAAAAATATTTTTCTAATTGCCGTTTTGAAATCACAAATTTTTATTACCATTAATTGTCAATAGATTACCTTTAAATTAGGAATAAATTAAAAAATTAATCTAAATTTTATGACCATTAATTACACAATTAAACACGGTTTTAATTATTGTAACCACTAACTATCTAGCATTTTTGCTTGGTATTTTTAAGAATAGTTTATGGATAAAAATTATTTAGTAGGTAAAAGATAGATGATAGTCAAGAGATTGATCTTGACTGTGGATAACACAAAAACAACATGTAGTGACCGGTGATTATCTTAGTTCACAGGTCCGTAATTTATCAAAGGATGGTGATTTCTGGACAACAAAACCAAAAGTTAAATCTTATGAAATCATAGGATTCCAACAGTCAATCATAATATTCTAGAAGTTGAATAGTTGAACGTTTCCCATTGTGGATTCTTAAATTCTTATTGTTGATTACTTATTCTAATTTTAACAAATGTTGCTCGCAAATCATAATCTATTCACTATTTTTCTTTACACTACGAAAATGTACACAACACAAGAAAGTGAGACAGAAGAAAAGAAGAAAACAAAGGCTCATAGGGCACTACGCAGTTGTTTCCAACTTGTTCCTTCTAGTAGCTCTAATATAACAGAAAACTGACGCCAAAAATGTAGTAGCAAGTCCTCCAAGTATGACTCCTGCCCCGGCTATAGACTTATCAAAAGGATGATGATGCTGCTTTAACAAATGGATCTTACCCTCAGAACCCAAAATTGCTCCATCATGTGGTTCAATAGAAGTTCTCTGATGACTAGGAATACTAGAATGCATATTCTTATCACTTTTTGGAGCTTCAGATGGGGCAGGACTTGTGGTGCCATACGAACTGATTTGGTTTTGTTGGTGCTTACCAAGCTTTCTTCCAATAGAGGGTTCTGTTGTGTGAGTTTTCTGGCCACTAGATGGACTCGGAGCAGGAGAGTTTGTAGATGGTGTTGAAATAGATTGGAACGTTATTTGAGGTTGGTTTGTAGCTATGGCTAGTTTCAAAAGGGTATTTGCTAAAAGAAAGAACGAGAAAAGAAACTTAGCCATTGTTGTTTTTGAATTCAAAAGGTGTTTTGTGCTTGAGGATTTTGAGAGGAGAATGGTTTTGGGTTTGGTTATATATAACATGTGTGTGCATATTATATAATGAGATCCTACAGTCGTGTGGTTTGGCTGAAATTTCCTACTGTTGGATTCTGACAAATTAATAATTTAATTTCCATTTTTTTATGTTTGTTTTCTGTGGAGTTGTCTGAGAGAGGCTACATGTGAAGGCAATAGAATATGGGAAATACAACTAAGAAACAACCCAAGGGAACAAGATGTCACTGATGTTTATATGCAGAGTTGTGATACAATTGGATTTCTTAATTTAAAAATCAGAGTCTTTAGTTTTTGACAAACTTTTCTAGCGAGGGAAGATGAATAGAAGTTGCTTAATTTACAATCAAATGGCCTGATTTTAAACCCTTTTGTTTTCATATAACGTGAAACTAGATTCACCTACATCCTACAGCAGTATGGGAAATTCATTTCATGCAGACATGATAAGAAACCTTTTTCTTTTATTATTATTTTCAATTATTAGATTAGATCTGCTTTAAAAACTAGGAATACAAAATGCTAATGACTTTTCTTAATTGCATTATAAAGAGGCTAGAAGCCACAACTGGTGCATACTTTTCTCAAGATTGACCCAAGAAAAAGGCTACTAAAACTCGAAGTTAAGCCCACTGTAGGTTTTAGAAAATGGACAGTGGATGTTATTTTGATCGCATTGTCAAAGTTTTCTAAATGTCTGCAGTACAATTCATTTTTAATATAATAGTTGAGCGAAGATAAAATAAACTTTCACGTCAAAATCCTGTTTCTTCGCATCTAAGACACTTTGTTTATGTATCATTATTTCATATATTACCACTGCATAGCATTGTTTGAAATGCGATTTGTATTTATAGCCACATCGGCCACGTGTATTCGCAATTCTCAACAATATCAACAAATACTATATAACTGGAATTGCAACCCTGACGAATAATTAATTACCATTATTTTTTGATACAGCAAAAGAGGTTATATATTTTGGTAAAAAGAACCAATATATAGTTCTATCTTTTAAAATAGAATACTCTGTCTTTTCTAGATTTACATATTTGAGATATAATAATGGAAGTTAAACTATGGTACATGACTTCCCCTATTTTAAAGAATGTAATTAAACGGTAGGCTTAATTAGGAACATGGGTATCCTTGTTTGGATTTTGTCATCAACATGTCATGCATGCAGGAGAAATAGGTGAATTGCTTCTAGTCAAATTAGAAGAGCAGCGGTTCAAGTAAACAATCTTTCAATGTACATTTATGCTGTTGCTGAGAAAACCAGATCTTGCTTTAATATTATTCTCGTGTTTAATTTAATTCTACAATCAATAAATTATGCTTAGCAAAGAGAAAATCTGCACAAAGGAATAGCTGCATTGCATCATGTAGCAAAATAATTTTTTCATGGATCGAGCAGCAAAACCCATTATAGACAACTTTCATACACTGACAAACTTAGAATTTTAATGTATCATGCATCATGGCTTCTTCATAGAGTGAAATATGAATTAAATGTCAAGCCAAGGTTTCACAGTCTTCATAGAGTGAATATGAATTAAATGGCATGAAAATGTCATAAATATTTTTACTATTGCCACAACTACTGTTACTAACCAATTTTTAAAATGTTGTAATTCTTTGAAGTCTTGCCATAGATACTTTGACCCACTAGGCAGAGATTAATTTTGACTTCTGCTCGAGGTAAAACTTTTAAGCAGAGACTAATCTTGACTTCTGCTGTAAAACTTTTGCATACAGTAGAGATTGAACACATATTTTGCCATTAAATAAATCATCTCTATAATGTGTGATTGTAAGATGCCTAATCAATATGTCAACTCATGGTATTTTTGAAATATGATAGTTAGTAATATTAATTGTACTGAGGATAAAGTTTATATTCGTTACATCACACTAATGTCATCTTTGTAGGATGTACTATTAGGACCTAGCTTGGACAAGCCAAAATCTAAGGTAGACCAAGATCATGCACATAAGAGAATCACGATTAAATTCAGATGTTTCAATCCTTATAGACAATATGTCTATCTACTGCCTGCTGATTATTGCAACCTATAATAGGGGTGCTGGTTCACTCATAAGAGATTAATTGTCCCTTCTAAATGATTCTGGAATATATGCATGTCTAAAGATGCACACCATAATAACAATAATATCTTCAATCTACATGCACATGACATCGTTTGAACCAAGAGGCCCTTAATGACATTCTGGAATATGTAGCATGTATTTATTTGTGCCACTCAAGCTAGAGACACAATGCGGGGTCCCAAAACTTTTTGAATTAGAAGCTTCACAGGTACCTTTAATTTAGTTTTTTTTTAATTATTGTGATTAACAAATCATAACATCGATGATAATTATGTAACAGGTGTTTCTAATACCTCGGTACCCGGAGCCCACCAAAGAGTGATATTTGTTTAATTAGTTTGTCAGTAGGTGTCTGTGCAAGATTTGTTTTTAATTGAATTTGGTTAAATCAAAATGTTAAACAAGAACCAAATGGTACAGTAGCCAGCTCATCCTTTAATTAAAGGCATCAAAAGTTGAAGGGAAAGTTGTGTAAAGCCATCTCCACGTGTTGGAGGGTAAGAGAGACAAAAGGGGGTGCTGAGGTTCCTAGAAAATTGACGATATAGGTTTGACATTTCCTAGTAGAGGATACAATACCAACAATCAAAGGACATTGTTGGAAGGTTCTGATATTTTAAAAATCAGTTACATTATTTACAGATGAAAACATGTTTTTTTTTTTTTTTTTATCTCTCCTTAAAATTGTATAAGTGTGATTTGAGTCATTGTTAAATTTTTTGCCTGGCTAGCTTTAGTAATTTTAATTTAAATATGTATTACATTTGATTCTCAAAATAGTTAAAATAATTCTTGTTAATCTTCAAAATATTTAGATAATGATTTATAATAAATAAAATTTTATCCAAATTATTTTAAAATCAAAAGTAATGTAATTTTAACTTAAAAAAAATAAAAATAGAACAAATTTTTTTGAAAGAACTGAATTTTTTTTTGTTGCAATTTTAGAGTTACTAAAAAGTATTTTAAGAAAACTAATACACACAGTACGTAAAATTATACAATTCTTTTTATTTCTGAATTAATTTTACTTTTTCTTTTTCTTCTATATACAAGGGTACCGTAAAAACACGGATTAAATTGAAATGAAATAATTTTTATTGTTCCTATTTATTATTCTGATAACATCAATGACGTCTTAAAATTTCAGGCTGTTTCGTCAAAGGAAATGTCATCAAGAGCCATTGGACAAAGTATAACCATGTTCTATGTTTTCCTAACACCCTGAAAAACGTTGAGCGAAATATTCTTTCCCGAGTTAGGTTTCAACAATAACCCTTAAAAGTGTTTAACCCATGTCATCAGGGCTAGCTGGCTGTATATAGGTTGAGATTAACTTTCATAGGTTTTCACTATTTTGCGTTTATATTTTTACGAATTTGCAATTTTTTGCTTCCAAAATTTTAGTCGTTAATTTTTTCCCTTAGTATCTTAATTATAATGATTTAATAAAGTGAAAAAGTATATAAAATATCTAATAGTAAATTTTTTGCATAGCAGCGAAATCCCCTAAAAAGTTATTTGGGGTAAAAGCGTGTAATTGTAAAAGTTCAGGACGTAAATAAATAAGCTAAGCTTGAGAATTGTGTGTAATTCAATTAATAAACTGACTCATCGTATATAAAATAATATATTTTATATTATTAAGATAAGAAATTTAATTAAGAAATTAATTAAATTAAATAGAGCAATGAAACTGTGTTTATGAAGGTGAGAGTAACGATTTGATCCCTTTTCAATCTCTAATTTCTCTCACTGGTTCCTAAGTATGAATGATCTCATTATAAATGGAAATACATATCCAGTCCACTTAAAAGAGGAATCCTAACAATTAACTAGTACTCGAGGACGATATGATCCTAGAGGTTTTTCATCAAACACTTGGTAATCTTTGTTCATACTATGACACACAACTTAGTTTGAATCATTATCAATTCGATTCTCCTATAATTAAACCCAATTAATCAATTAAACCAATCCTAAAATTCAAATTATGCACCCAAAAACTTGAAGAACAATGAACCTAAAGATAAATTGGAAACCTTGAGAGGCCAAATTGATGAAGGATAATTACTCATGCTGCTAAAGTAAAATTTGAAATTGCAGCAAGGGAATTGTAAGATAAGAAGTGGTAGAAACGAAAATACAGAGCACTAAGAGAAGAGAGAAAGCAACACTAAAACGTAAAGTGCACAAATGAAAATGCTGAATGTAAATTGTCTCTCACAAATATGATTTTTTAAGTATATAAACTAAATGAGTCATATACTAGTCACATGACCCCTTAATTCGAGTTCCACCTAGAGCAAAAGCAATAATGTGCCTATCAAATTATATTTGGCCCAAAAGTACAAAGAAGCAAAATTTTCGTCAGCAACCGGCCCAATACTTTAATGTCAACTTGCAGCCACTTTTTGACCCCTTTCCAATTCCAATTTGACTTTGAGTCCTTCATAGAATTTGTAGAGCTTGGAGTTAGATGTAAAATGAGATCAAGATAAGCTCAAAAGGGTGTTAAGGCCAAAATACTAAAATTATACAAGTCTAGAAAAATCTGATTATTAATATAATTAAGACCCAAGAAGCCCAATTAATTAAGAATGATCTTAAATACTCTAATTGACCATTGATCCCGATCCAATTATTGTTAAAAAGTATTAAGAAAGGGAGAAAAATAATAATATATCAAATTATCTCACACTTATTTTTTTGCACTCCTAGTAAAAACTATACTATATAACTATGTAAGTAAAGAAAAGAAATGAAAACCTATATGGTTAAACACTCACTTTCAAATAGCCATTAATGTAAAGAGTATGGAAAATCCAAATTCAAAAACAATCTAAAAATTCGTCAACACAGTTGAACTTCTTTCTAGATGTATTAGATAAATCAAATTAGCAATCAGTTATATAATAACAGTCATTTGCAATGGCCTCCTACGATAGCGTATCTCTCCACTCTTAAGTATTTAAGGTATGTATATGACTCTCAGACCATATAAGTGAACATTACTCTGTCAAAGACTTACAAGCGTTCTACTTCTCTACCACTCAAACACAAACATACATGATTGAAGAGGGCTTATTTAGGTTGCAATGGAGCTTAAGACAAGGTAGGAATAATCTTAGGAAAATGGAGCAAATCTAGAGATATTGACAGAGCTAAGCATGAAACTATACATTTACAACACAATTCAACCCAAGAACAAAAATCATTCAATCAATACCATCCTAAAAACCCAGATGCCCAAACTATCCCACTAATTTCCATTTTTTTCAAACTATTTTTATTACTTTGTATTCTTTTCTTATTCTATTGCTATAACTTGAATTTTTCTTTTGCTTTTCTTCTCTTTCTTTTATATAGGTATGCTTTTTATGTATGTGTATATATAACGTATCAAGAGAAAATAAACTATAACAACCCATAACTAAAATAGTAATCCGCCGTCCCCCCACTTAAAATATTTGCATGTCTCGGGCAAACCCTCTCCCCCTCCACACACACACTTATCATTTACAAACTCTAAAAGAAGCCACATACTCAGTCAATATTCATGGGCAACCCCTCTCCCCCTCCACACACACACACTTATCATTTACAAACTCTAAAAGAAGCCACATACTTAGTCAATATTCGTGGAAGGGACAACAATGATTTTACTCTTAGGCTTGTAAAGAGGGTAGTTAAAGACTAGAAAAATGGCTCAAAGGGGTTTTCAAAGGAAAATAATATAAAGGAGGCTATCTGGTCAAATGAAAATTCAGGACACTCCCCTCCCGCGAACGCGCTGTTGATTTTTCATTGAACTTGTTCACGGAAGGATACCGTCTTGAATTTTCATTTTGGGGAATGATATTAACGTCACACTCAGAAAAGGGATGAAGAGGTGAGTGATAAGTCATGGATTTGATTTCACACACAATCAAAAGATTGATAAGATTAGATTTAGTTCTTCTCTCAAGAACTAAAAAAAAAAAAAAAAACTCATAGAGAAAATCTCATATTTCATTCAAATTCAACTCTTTTTTTTTTTTCATAATACAAAAGGTATCCATTTATAGACCGAATAAAATACAAGATACATTGAATTTGGCCTAACAAATAAAGTAATAAAAACCTATTAAAAACACATTAAATCTAGCTTAAAAATCTACACTTAAATAATGGAGCAATTAATAACTTATTAAAGACACATTAAATTACCCATTAAAAACATATTAATTGCCGCCTACAAAATCTACACGAAAATAATGGGATAAGATTCTTAGTTCACATCATACTCTCTCTTCGAGAGGCCTCGAATCTTAATTCACTTTCCTCCAGGATCAAATACAAGGTGTACAAATTCTACTTGTGTGAATTCCAATAGCATTGAAAATGACTCCCTTTTGTAAAAATACACCCAAATGTGAAGGCGGTGGATAATATGTATGCACACTGCGTTAGCCTCAATAATATTCAAGTAGGAAATAACTATTTTTTGAGGTTTATCCTCAATTTTTTGAATTTCTTTCTCGACAGTTGAGAGGGTCAACAATGACACACTACAACTTTCCTTTTTAGACATGCCAACTCATGGGATGACTTCTCCATAGGAAACTCTTCCTCCAATTTTAGCACCATCAAGTTGTTACTAGCAAGAATAACATTAAAACTTAAAATTTTCTCGTTTTCTCTTTCACTTGTTTGTGTTTTTCCCTATGTTTTCTCTCTCTTTCGTTTTTCTTCCTTCTCTATTTTCTCTCTTTTATGTTGTTCTTCCTTCTCTATTTTCTCTCTTTCTCTTAACCTTTTTTCAACTCTCTCACGTTTTTTTTGCCAATACAATTAGAGTTCTTCATGTGATCTTTTCTTCATTGGACCGTTCCTCTTCTCAAGGAGACGTATCATCCTGTCCAATGACTCGAGTCGCTCTTTGTGAAACTTATTAAACAAACTTTCCAACTGCATGAATAACAACACATTTATGACTAGTCATTCCACTCGTATGAAAATCAAGAGCCGAAGCTCTGATACCAAATGATGCGTTCATAGAAGGGGACCGACTTGATTTTTCATTTTTGGGAATGATATTGACGCCACACTCAGGAAAGTGATGAGGAGGTGAGTAATAAGTCATGAGTTTAATAAGATCGGATTTAGTTTTTCTCTCAGAAACTAAAAAAACTCTCATAATAGAGAAAATCTCATATTTCATTCAAATTCAACTTTTTATTTTTCAAAATACAAAGGGTATCCATTCATAGACCGAATGAAATACAACATACATTGAATTCAACTTAAAAAATAAAGTAATAAAAACATATTAAAAACATATTAAAAACACATTAAATCTAGCCTAAAAATCTGCACGTAAATAATAGAGCAATTAAGAACCTATTAAAGACACATTAAATTACCCATTAAAAACATATTAATTGTCGCCTACAAAATATGCACGAAAATAATGGGGTAGGATTCCCAGTTCATATCACCATCCCACCTAAATCTAAGTTTACCAAGCATTAGCTTAAGGTAAGAATTAAAAAGAAGGACACTCTGCCCAACAACCAATTCAATATGACGATCATGAAATGACTTGGTCTTCTTTTTGTATAGGCGTGAGCTTTAATAGGCATCCAGTCTCAGCTCCTCCAATTCTTGCAGTTGCAGCCTCTTCTCAGTTTCTGACTAGGCTAATTCCATATTGTAGTGCTTCACTGTCAAGTACGCATGGTGCTCCAACTCTACTGGCAGATTACATGCCTTGCCAAAATCAAGTCGATAGAGATACATCCCAATTGGGATCTTGTATCCAGTACTTTGAGCCCACGAAGCATCATCCAGTCTCTTGCTCCAATGTTTCCTGTTGGAGTTCACCGTCTTCAGTAGGATCAACTTAATCTCTTGGTTTGATATATTTGTCTGCCCATTGGTTTGTGGATAGGGTGTTGATGTGCGCTGCAGCAATGCGTACACCGTTGCCGCTAGCTATGACAAGTATACCACAACCGTCAAATAATAAATATTTGTAAAGATTCGAGTTGTCGATCCCACGAGAATAAACAATTAGATTTAATTTTAATTTAATTCTATTATTTTGATGGTTTTGGGGAGTTGATGAGAATGCAGTATTAAAAGGATTTTCAAATAATTAAAGAAGCGATTGAGATCCCGATTTCATCACTAATTACCCTAACATTCTCCTCTTTGTTACTCATGTTATAATCTTTGGTTGGATCAGATTCCTACCCTTGTAACTGTTCCTCTCAAGATCATTTACGCCGCCTAAATTAATCTGATTAATTAATCTATTAAATTAAACTAAGTTAACTAGGGTTTTAGTTTTGTGAATCCAATGATAACTGTTAGGTTATGTCCACACTACCGTCTACTCCTATCTTTAGGACTCTAGCTCAGTAATGATTATTTTTCTAGTACCACCTAAGTTTCTTTTCTCAATGTTCCCCTAGGTTTACTATCAATTTATTAATGATCAGTTAACGAATAACATTAAGCATAGAAGAAATAAATGTCCAATCATATACTGAATAACATCGAGAATTATATTAGAAATAATTAGGGTTACATCGTTCTCCCAATCAAATGGGGAGTTAGTTCATACTCGTAAAGAAAACAACACAAGAGTAATATGAAAGAGAATATATAGATAAAAATTCCTAGGGAAGTCGAATGATCCTTGCGTCTCCTTCGCTTAGGCTTGAGGTTGAGATCTCTATTTCATGTGAACCGGGGAATGATCGAGTAGCCGTCTAGGGTTTCTAGAGTTAGATATTGGATTAGGTCAAAAGTGTGTATCTAATTCCTGGAAGGAAAAAGATCGTTTGCTGATAGTGGCATGTGAATATATAGCCTTCTTAGTGGACTTGGCCTTTTCGCGAACCCAACCCATGCGAGCTCATTGGCAATTCGCGCGATTTGAGGTTCTAGAAAGCAAACGTTATTTTCAATCAAGGTTAACTGGCGCGAGCAGAGTAACAAGTCGTGTGAGTTGAAGTTACAGAGAGCAATGGTCTTTCTCTGGAGATCTAAGTCTCGTGACTTAAGTCCTAACTCGCGTGAGCTATATTCCTCTGCATGTTTTCTTCTATTTTTGGCTATTTTTAACCCTTGAAATACTTAAACAAACCATCAACACGTTCTAAGACAAAGTATTATAATTTAGAGAAATTAACAATTATTTTAGCTTGCTTAAGAGTGTTTAATGGACATTTTATTAGTAAAAAGGCATATGCCAATAATTCACTTTTGTGAGTTATCAAACACCCCAACTTAAAAAGTTGTTTGTCCTCAAACAAAAGGAAAAATTACTAAATCAGCAAATGAAAATAACATAACCCCAATATGTCAATAATGCACTTAATTCTCAACATTGAATTATAACGTGAGGGGCTTCGATCTCGCTTCTGAGCCAAAATTGCTCCAATTGCATAGTTGGAGGCGTCACACATCAACTCAAATGTAATTGTCTAGATGGGAGGTTGGATGATTGGAGTGGTTGTTAGGCACTTCTTTTATCAATCGAAAGTATCCTTACACTCATCTTTGAATCTGAACTTGGTGTCATGCTACAACAGACTTGTAAGTGGTTGAGTTATGTGACTGAAATCCTAGATGAATCTGCGGTAGAAACGAGCGTACTTCCTGCACTGTGGCGGGGTATGGCAAAGCAGAAATAATCTCAATTTTGGTAGGATCTACCTCAATACCCTTCCTAGATATGACATGACGCAGCACAATACTAGATTCTACCATAAAATGACATTTATCATAATTAAGGACAAGATTGCTTTCAATACATCTATTCAAAATCTTAGCCAAACTAATAAAAAATCATCGAAAGAAGAACCATATACAGAGAAGTCATCCATAAATACATCCATGTACTTTTCTAAAAAGTTAGAGAAGATGCTTAGCATGCACCTCTGAAAGGTTCCAAGTGCATTGTAGAAGTCCAAATGGCATCCTCTTGTATGCATAAGTGTCGAAGGGGCACATGAAGGTCATTTTTTCCTGGTCCTTCGGTGCTATGTGAATTTGGAAGTACCCTGAGAGTCCATCTAGAAACAATAATGAGACTTCCTAGCCAACTGCTCCAACATCTGATCAATGAATATGGGTATCAACTCATTCTTATCATTTGCCACTACAATCACTCCAGATTTCTTGGGTACCACTTGAGCTGGACTCACCCACTGATTGTCAAAGATCAAATAAATGATCCCTACTTGCAGAAGCTTGGTGACCTCCTTCTCAACCACATCTAGAATGTGTGGGTTGAGTTGAGTCTCCTTTAAGGTGTTCTGACTGACTTAGCTCCCTCCTCTAAAAGTATTCGATGCATGCAAGTGGTGGGACTAATACCAAGGATACCTGCTAGAGTCCATCCAATGGCTTTCCTATAAGTACAAAGGACTTCTAACAACTTAGCCTCTTGGTCAGGTGACAGGTGCTGAGCTATTATAACTGGCAGTTTCTGATCTTCCTCCAGAAAAGCATATCTCATATGTTCTAGTAGAAACTTGAGTTCCAACTTTGACGGTTGCTCTATGGAAGGTAAAATCCTAGCAGAATGAAGCAACTCTACTGAACTAATGTCCACCTGATCAATGCCTAAAAAAGAATAAGAAAATGTAGGAACAATCTCAAGCAATCTATGAATATGATTAATAACCATATCTTGATAAGTATCTATAAAAATATCAATAAGAAGTCTAAATGGAGCTGAAATAGACTGAACATGTTCAACACACTCATGCATGGAAATATCAGGGAAATTAGTACAAATATGGCACCATGCATCAACATCTAGTCATAACTCATATCAACAACACCAATACATTTCAAATACAAATCCAAATTCAAAGACTTAGCAAGTACAGACTCAAAAATCTCATCAATAATGTCATCAACACATCAATGCGTAAAATGGAATGCTCCTATCTTGGTTGTCTCATGACATCAAATATATTAAGTTTAACAACACTATCACCAAATTTCATGGACATGGTAACATAATGCACATCAATCTTAGTCCTAGTTGTCTTAAAAGAGGGTCTACAAAGAATAATGGGAATTTGCTGGAAGCAATATCACCCCTATCTCTAGAATATAAAAATCAACAAGAAAGATCAATACATTCACCTTACTAAAACATCTTCAACTAAGTCTACAAGGTGTGCATTACTTCTATTGGCTAACTGTATCACAACACTAGTAGCTTTCAAAGGACTAAGACCAGGAGAATCAAAAAGAAATGTAGGCATAATATTAATTGAGGCTCCTAAGTCTAGCTTACAATCATCAAATTTACAATTTCCAATAATGCAAGGAATAGTAAATGTCCTTGGATCTTTGCATTTGGGTGGCATGGATTGTATGAGTGCTGACACATTCTTGCTCAAGATGACATTCTCATTCCCTTTCAGTCTCCTTTTGTTGGTGCATAGCTCCTTCAAGAATTTGGTGTACTTGGGAATCTGCTTGATTGCATCAAGGACAGGAATGTTGACTTCAAACTTTTTGAAGGTCTCAAGGTCTCTAATGTTATCTCAACGATCCTCTTGGATTGTGTCAATCTTTAAGGGAAGGGTACTATGGTGGAAGGATCAGTCTGAGGCTCAGTGGGTGCAACTTGTTTCTGTTTCTCTGCCTCTCTAGTGTCATCTTCTACTGGAGGTTCAAGCTCAACCATCTACTTACCAGACCTCATAGTAATGACACTCACATTCTTTCTATGTAAATTAGGCAAGTGTAATACACTATCCACCTTGACAAGTGCATTAAACTCTCTTAAACTTAGTTTGATGGACTAAGTCCAAAAACTATGTTGAGTGTGCGAAACATACAAGGCTCTTAAGGCCCAAAATGCAAGTTCAAATGCTAAGAAAAATTATTTACAAACTTTCTAAGATATTACATCCCTTTTTTTTTTCAAGTTAGAGTTTTCTTTGGCATCGACTTTTCCATCTCCTCTTTGACGTTTTCTTCTATCCTTCGTTACATTGTCCTTGTAATTCTTCTTGAAGATGGTTCTCCATCAGAAGGTTTTGTGATGGTGAAGAAATGATGATAGAGAAGAAGAAGAAGAAAGCAATGAGGTGATGGTGGTGGTAGTGTTAAGGCGTGGGTGTGAAGGGGAAGAGAAGTAAAAAAAAAAAGAATTGAGAAGAGGAGAAAGAAAAAAAAATCTGAATTTGTACATTTTGAATTTGGAAATCCAAATACTTCTAGGTTTCATTATAAGAAATGATGCACAGAGGTGTTTCGAATTTACAAATTTTATCATTTTATATAAATAGGATGAGTAGAAGAAAATTGGAAAGTGCAAAAAGGAATATTTTAAGGGTATCCACGTACTTGGAAAAGTTATATCACGTTGTTGTGTTAAGTATCTTTAAAATGGGCCTAATCCATTCATATACTATTCCTATACTTACTAATCTCGCCCACCAATTGTTGGGTTATATGTAGTTCTTTTCTTTTTTTCAATCTTATTTTTTTAATATTTCAATAATTAATTTAAAAAATTATGTTATATACTCTAAAAAATATTTTTGAAAATGTAGACCTAGAAGAAACTAGCGATACAACATGAAGTGAGTGCAAATATAATAACCCTTTGACCATTTCCGATTTTGCAACGTCTTGGGCCTTAGTTATAATGGTCCAATCCAGAGCTCACTATCACTTCCCACCCTCCAATTATGTGACTAGAGAAATCCCAGCAAGCAAGAGAATTAACTTGACGGCATTAAAAATGTAGTCAGTAGAAAAAAAAAGAATAAAATATTTAGTTCGATGATGCCTACCATTCACTGCATCCAATTTCTCATTTTGACTTTCATCTTGTGCATCCAATAATGTAGCAACAACATTCTTTCGGTGTGAAGTATGATTGATCATACCATCTATATTCGATTCTTATTCTCGGGCCTAAGTGTATACCACAAGGGATAATTTATGATGACAGGGTAATGGAACAAGACCTCGAATAAGAATAGAAATATAGAATGACGTTCTGATGTTGTGTTTGGCATTATGAAAAATAAAATAGTCAATTCCATTTTATTTTCCTATGTTTGTTATATTTGAAATTCATAAAAGAATGTCTTTATTTTTATTAAACTATATTCCCCTCCCTCCTTTCAATTTTAATATTGTTTAAAATTATTTTACATAAATTAAGAAATATAGTAAATTTTCTTATTTTATACAAAATAATTTTTAAGTTTCTTGTTATATCCTTTATTCATTTGTACTCTATAATAAATATGTACTAGTAATATTTGTGTAAAGTAATTAAATAAGTAAGGATATATGATCATCTGCGGGCAGTTGTTTTTTTTTTTTTCTTTTACCGATTTAGGATAATTTATATTTCTTTTTTTTTTGAAAAATTATCCAAAATAGAATAAGTTGTAAATTATTTACGACTTTTTTTAGTTATAAATTCTAAATACGTTTCCCACTTTCTATAGTTTCTATTTTTTAAATAAGTTGTGAAATTCCACGACTTATGTAAAGAAATTTATTTAATATTGTTAAGAAAAATAAGTTTTATGATTTTTATGATTTTCATATTTTCTTTATTATTTTTTTTTTAAGATAAGTCATGTGAGTTTTACATCTTTTACTCAATTTTTTAATTTTGTTTGTAAAAGTCCTTTAATTTGACGAGTTTTATAAATAGTTTTTAACTTAGTTGAGTTTTTATATATGATTTTAATAAAAAAAAATTTACTTTATCTTTATAAATCTCGTTCAATTTATATGATTTTCGTGTGTTTTTTTTTAAGTCCTTTATTTTAAAAACTTTGTTTATTTTATTTTAATCTTTTTGTTACAACTTTGTTGATTATCTTTACTTTTCATAAAAATTTAAACAATTAAGACGTGATTACTTATATATGGATAGTGAATCTTGAATTAGTGTAGTTCCAATAATGTAATAACAAGTTAGGTGGTTACAGTTCCAAACAATAAATTGTTTCAATGCTTAGATTTGATTCAATTATTTGGAGATTAAGTTTGTGATAGGCTTGGAGGTTGTCATTGTAAATCGGAAGAAACTTGTTTATGAATTAAGGTGAAGGTTTTGTTTATATTGGAATTACAAGTTGTTTGTTTGTGTACAAATGATATTTGTCTGCCTGAGATTATTTGATGGGGTTCTTCTGTTGACATTTCTAATAGGGTTTATCTTTGTCAAATTGTCTGATCAATGAATTCATTTGTGACACTTGGATTGACAACTTCGTTTGTGTGAGAAACTGATGGAAGATCATCTCAAGATACTTTTTCAAATAGAAGAGTAACAAAAGTCATGCTCAAGAGGATGGAAAAGGAGGTTGAAAGGCAACTGATATAAGCTCCTTTACAAGCTTAACAAGTTTTGTCCAATTTTCATTCTTCAACCAAAAACCTCCGCAGATTTGATGTAGAAACTCATGGATATGATGAACAATGGATTAAAAAACTCAAAAGGATGAAGAAAAGTATAAAATGGATTAAGAATTAGATCGATAACGCCATGCACAAGCAATAAACTCAAGTGAGGAATCACCACAAAGGAATAGCTCCATTAATAAGATTCAAGTTATTCATTCAAGAAACTAAAGAAAGAAACTTTGACAAAGCACAATGCTTCTTTCAATTCAGAATTTTTCCAAAAGACCCATAAAGTTTTTGGTCCTAAGCTTATATATTAAGTTGTAGCCAAAATTCAAACTAAGATCAAATCCTATGCATTGGATGAATGTAGGCATGGATAGCTATGATTCACTCTTAGAAGAGACAAGGATCACCCTTCTGATGTGAATCAGGGATTCAACATTGTCCATTAGATAAGAATTGAATTCATGGTCTAGATTCATCCTTAAATGACAAGTAATATATGAGTGTCGTAATTTAAGTTTAAACTTAGACCTTGTGATTAGATCTAATCCAAGCGTATAAATTTAAACTATAATTAGTGGAAAGAAACATGTGTGCTATTAATTCAAGTTTAAATTTAGACTTTGTGATTGAGATCTAATTCAAGGGTTTAGATTCAAACTAGAGTTCGTGGAACACATATCACATATTCATTCCACTCTCTCTTAAACTAGTGTAACATACACTCCTAGTTATTGCTACTAAACAAAATTCGGTCCAAACCTATGCTACTAGGTTGTGAGCTTTAATCTTCACCACTTAGCCAAATTACACAAACAAAGGTTCAAAGTGTTTAAATTATTTACAAACTTAAAAGAAAATTACAAGGTTTTAAAATAAGAGAAAAGTCTTCAATTGTTGACTCTAACTTGGTCAATTCTTTTTCTAATTCCTCTTGCATCTTCTTTATTACCTGCCACATGACAAAAGGAGGTTGAGGTCGCCACGTGTCAAACTCCTAGTGGGAGGCGCCACCAGGTTTACACTTTCAACATATGATTGCCACGTGTCAGCTACTAGTGAGAGACGCCACCAGATTTTTACTTTCAACATATGGTTGTCATGTGGCAATAGAACATGGTGGGAGGTGCCTCCGACAAAAGCCCCGGTTGTAATATGTTTTGAACCAGATCCAATTAGGGAAATGGTTTTGTTAATCTGCCTCATTAGTCCAATGTAGGTGGAGCTTGAAATGTGCTATAATGAGATGGAAACAATCATACGAAGATGGGTCTACAGAGGTTGGATAGAAAATTGAAAAAGGGACTCTAATTAATAAATGAAGGTTTAAATATGGTCTTTACTCATTAATGTGAGGTTGGATAGAAAATTGAAAAAGGGACTCTAATTAATAAATGAAGGCTCAAATATGGTCTTTACTCATTAATGTTTTCTCTCCTTGTTTGTTCCTGGATATGTTGCTTGAAGTGGTTGACATGAATAAACAATATTTATTTATTTATTTTAGAGTAGGCAATCATAGTTGTTAGTAAATAGTAAGCCTTTACCTTAAAGTTTTAAAGCCTTTATTATATATTTATACTCTTTTGTGGTGGGTTGTGTCATCATTATTTCTTTACCTAGGTTGTTTAACTTGTCATTTCCTCCCATAAGTCTACTATTTAAGGGTTTTGTCCTTAATTTTTGTTGTTAATCGCGTTGTGTGTCACTCTTATTGAGTATTCGACCTTGATGTTTGGCCATGAGCATTCGGCCTTTATATGTTTGAACTTGAGTATTCAGCTTCGGTGTCTAGCCTTGATATTTGGACATGAGCATTTGGCCTTGATGTTTAGCCTTAATTGTTTGACTTTAGTATCTGGTCTTGGTGTTAGTCTTGAGTGTTTGACCTTGAGTGTTATTCATACGATATTGGCCGGTTCGTGGCCAATTCAGTGACTGGTACTCAACTCGCTACACATATCTAATTCATACCGTGGATGCCAAAATGTACTTAAAAGTTCCTCTTGCTCATTGATGTCTAATTTCGGGAATTGGTTTCACTTTTGGTCCTTCTACCTTCGGTTTTCAACCTTCGAAAAGGTTTTTCCATGCTAAGTTAGTGCTCGATGTTAGAGCTTTGAAGTGTTTTAAAACCAATGCTTACCTTGAAACCTTTGTTATATATTTATACTCTTTTGTTGTAGGCCTTGTTATTATTACCACAACCCCTAGGTAGCTTAACTCGTCATTTAGTTTAATAATATTAAAAATTAAAGATTTTGTCCTCAATTTTCATTGTAAATCATTTTTTTTTTGTTGCTCTTGTTGAGTATTCGACCTTAAGTATTCGGTATTGGTATTCGACCTTAATATTCGGCCTTGTGTATTCAGTGTTGGTATTTGACCTTGATGTTCGACTTTTAATAATTGACCAATGTTAAATCAAATTTGGTTATGGGCAAATTTTATCCCTCAATTTTTGATAATTTCATTATATTAAGATAGAATTTTGAACTTATAAGATGAATGAAATTTTTAGACTTATCAGATGAAGTTGGACCATCAGATGAAGCCAACAAACCAAGTATTGATCATCAGGTAAAGCGTAAGGTAGATTAATGGTAAGACAGACGCACTTCGAGAAATAAGATAAGTATAAGTTCTGTCTCTTATCCATGCACTCAGACTCTAATCAATATTGTTATTTTTGTGGAGGTTGATTAATAAAAGCTAATGTTCAAATAAAAAATGTCAACTAAATCTATGTCAAAAGTTTTTCCAAACAATAGTCAAAGAAGATGTTGTCTAATTCAAAGATTTTTATAGAAAGAAGAATCACTTTTTGCAATTTTGAATCTCAAATAAGGAACTACTTTCATCACCGACATTTATAGACTTATATTTCATTAAATGCTGAAGAACGTTGAGCACACCCCGTTAGAATGGAGAGAAAATTTGAACTTGTTATGTCTAACGGCTAAAGTTTGAAGGATTAAAGTTGGCTAGAACGTTTTGTGTTAAAGAATATTAAAGTTGTGATAAACTTGTTCTAACACAACTTCTTTTTTTCTTTGTAAATAGTCGTTAGACTGATCTTCGTTGTAAATCTCTCTCTGCGCAGAGGTTGAATTTTATAAGTTAGACCCTCTTTCAAACTCACTTTTTGTGGTAGTTATCTTGAAAAGATTATGATTAAATAATATTGGTTTAACCTGAGGAAATTGGACCCAAAGAATACTTGGAGTCATTAATCTGAAGAGGCTGGGAACAAAGAATGTTTAAGTTGTTAGCCTAAGACTATTTTCTAAAGAATACTTGAGTTAGTCAGGGATGATTAGGGTTAAACAATACTCTTTTATTTCACTTAGTAATATTAAAATCTTAATTTTTATTAAAAAAATTAGAGATATTTTTTCTTAAAACGAACCAATATAAATATCTCAATATTCTTATATTTTTACTTTTATTATCTAAAACTGATTTTTGTTGGATTGAAAATTTGCTTTTTATAATTTTAATATATCATCTAAAAAAATATTTTTGATTCGTCTGATAGGACCTGCATCTGATTTTCACACAACTTAAATCCTTTTAGTGTTTTCATCGTTACAATCAACTTTGGTGTGAGTCTTAAGCTTGAGTATTCTTCATCTGATACTGGCTAGTTTTGCTAGGGATACCACTTCACTGTATGTATAAGTACAAATAATTTATACTAATATCATAATTAAAAAAATAAAAATAAAAATATAATAATTATTTTTCTTAGGGAGAATTCTAACCAAGACTTTTCGCTCCTATCTTCGGTTTTTTATTTTTTTCAATTATTAGAACAATATCATCGCTCCCAAGTCAAACAAAACTAAAGATAATGTAAAATGCAATAATTGCTATATATATATATATATATATATATATAATATTCTTTGGATATATTTCTATTCTTAATAGTCTTCTAGACGCACTCAATCCTTCAGGCTAAAAGCTGGAGAGATAATCAAGAATGAAAGTCAAATTATCATAATTAAAGTTTAGAAGGAGCGAGTAACATCAACACAGGTAAACTCTTATGTATATACCAACAAAGAATGATTCTAACTACTCCACTGAAAAAATTCTTTCAGTCAACGACACAACACCACCGAAATAATTCTTTTGGTCAACGACACAACATCACACAATTTCATCATCCAAAAAGCTAAAAAAATATATTGGTGCTAATTGGATTGCTACAATGTCACGCATGTACATCATACGATAGCCACTTTGAGTATAAAAAATACTTTCAAAATCGTGGCAAAAGATAAAATAAATTGACCATCTGTAGAAACTCTTTGTAATTGTATTTAAGTATTCCCTCAAGCATTCTGTACTTTTCAAAGTAATTTGATTAATTCAGGCAAAATGTATTGACACAGAAAACGTTCTATCAAACTATATTTAACTTTTAGAGAAGTTCGTATATTCAAAACAACCAATTGGAAGATATGTTACCTCAAATGTGGAGTCCTGTCCCGATCATATTAATATGTCATATGGCCTAATATGTTGCTCATATATGAAACTATCTTTCGAGAGTTAGGAATTATATATATATATATATATAAACTTGTGATATTTTGAGAGTAAATATATGTATATATTTATAAACAATTATAACTTTATCCTCTTTTCCATCCTCGATCACAAACTAAGAATATATTCTTTGGATATATTTTTATTCTTAATAGTCTTATAACGCATTAAATTCTTAAGGCTAAAATTCGAGAAGATTTAAGAATAAAAGTGATATATTTTTTAATTAGAATAATTAAAATAAAATAAAAAATTGAGGGATTAAAACTAATTTTTTCAAATTTTAGTGGAACTATAATATATATTGAATATTATATAATTTTGATATGTGTGATTAATTAACTTCGTATTGAAATAATGACGGTCGATGTGAGAAAAAATAACATATACAATATATTTATCTATTTAAATTTTTTTCAGTAAAGCATTAAAATAAGCCTACCATCAATTACTTTTTAATTAATAATTAGTCAGATTAAGTACAAATGATTTCTTTTATAAAAATTAAGTACAAACTATGATCGTGTCCAACGTACTCTCTTAAATTATATGCTCTTATTATAAAAATGATTATCATTTAATGTACACAATGATAAAATAAATTATTAGTACTACTCTTATTTTTAAAATTAATTTACACTTTTTTACTCTTAAAAATGATAAATGAAATTATTTTAATTTGCATCAAAGCTTTTTTTCTTTTTTACCAACTGCATTTTCTACCATTAATAAGGTCCAAGTCCATCCTTGACGGTCATCACTTATATGCTCCTTATCTATTCCCTTTCCTCCCCCAACTTACAGTATTACTGGTTTAGTGGGGGTTGTAGGATTCAATCATCTATAAAATTCTCTAATCCAATTAGTACATTTTGTCTTATGTGTAATTATGATAGATGTCACCACCAAAGAAAAGTTTAGGTTCTATCAACATTAGATTCATCTGTATTTTCGGTACGAAACCACAAAGTATTAGAATTCAAGTAATTCAATTTCTTAATTATTTTTTATTATATTACTTTTAAATTGTATTATTATTATTATTATTTTAATATTTAAATTTAATTATTTATTTTTATCTTAATTTGGAAGTAACATAAATAAAAAATTTAACATAGTAATAGATATTTTTTACAGAATAAAATAATAAATATATTTTAAAATATTATTTCATTATCTTTTATTATTTTGAGACTGAATCACTCAACTCTCATATTTTTATATATATTCGTAAATAATATAAAAATAGCTTTGTTGACTATTTTCTTTGCAAGAAAATTCCAAAACACAAAAATAAAATATTCTTTTATAATTACTTCAAGATATAATTTTGGCCTGCTGATAATTTTATTTAGGCAAGTAGTTAACATCTCTGCTTGTCACTGCTTTCGGTTCTTTCTTTTACTTTTAGATGGATAAAACCTCTTTTGCCAACGTGTCGTTCTTCCAAAATTAGACTAGCATCATTCACATAGTTGGATACTATTGATGTAGGCAGCTAGAAAATAATATGAATGACATGGGTGTGAATTATCCTGTCTATGCACTATCTCATAACATGCGTTTCTTAATGGTTGTACTATTTTGCAGTAAGGGGAATACCGGCTTTCTCCATATTTGGTGGAAATTTCTTTCTTCCGAGACACCTTAGTCGCTTTGAAAATTACATGAACTATACTTTTATCTTTTAGGATTAATCACATTTTTTGTTTCATTTAATTTTGATATATGTTTTCTTGAGTGATATGGGTTCGCGAAAAGCCCAAGTTCATTCCATAAGGTTATAAATACACATCAAATCAATATCAGCGGGGGACTTTAGTTGCTAGATTTTTTTATCACTCTAGAAACCCTAGATGACTCATCTAATCACTCTCGGTTCAGGCAACCATCGGAATTCAGCCTCAAGCCTAAGCGAAGGAGACACAGGATCATTCGGTTTTCTAGGAATTCAATTACCTATGTATTCTCTTTCTTATTATTTTTGTGTTTTTTTCCCTATTAGCATGAACTAACTCCCCCTTTGATTGAGAGAACGATGTAACCCTAATTATTCCTAATATAATTCTCGATGTTATTCAATATATGATTGAGTGTTTATTTCTTCTATGCTTAATGTTATACGTTAACTGATCACTAATGAATTGATAGTAAACCTAGGGGAACTTTGAGAAAAGAAACTTAGGTTGTATTGGAGAAATAAGTCATTACTAAGCTAGAGTCCTAGAGATGAGAGTAGACGGTAGTGTGGAAATAACCTAACAGTTATCACTGGATTCACAGAACTAAAACCCTAATTAGCTTAGTTTAATTTAAGAGATTAGTTAATCGGGTTAATCTAGGCGACATAGGTGATCTTGAGAGGGACGATTACGAGGGTAGGAATCTGATCCAACCAAAGAATATAATTTGATTAACATTGAGGAGAACATTAGGGTAATTAGTTGATGAAGGACCATCTCCATTAGAAGCTCAAGTGCAAGGAGAAAGTCAAAGAAGAATCACAAGGTCAATGCTCAAGAAGATTCAAGAGCAAGTGTAAGAAGAGTTGACCAAGTCAAAGTTAACTCAAGAAGACTTAACTCTTATTTTAAGACCTTGTAATATTCTTCGTATTTGGTAATTTTTCTTTTTAATACTTGAACATTTAAATAAGTGTATTTTGGCCATTGATTAGAGCTTGTAGCTCACGACCTAGTCTAGGTGAATTGGACTGAAATTACTAAGTGTGAGAGTGGGAGAGTGAGCTACACTTGCTTGAGTGAGAGTGATCCATGTGCATGTGCAAATGAGTGGAATTTCCACTAACCAAGTTTGAATTAGAGCCTTTAGATTGGATCTTAATCTTAAGGGCTGAAATTTAAACTTAATTCTGCTAATTAATTTAAATTCCAACCATTAGATTAGATCTAAATCACACGGCTGAAATTTAAATCAATTAGTCACACTTTTGGCACCACTTTGGATTCAAACTAGACCACTAGATTAAGGTGCATATCTTACGATTTTCATTAAGCTTGGAGTGGTGATCCGTGGCACTCTCTTGGATCATCATCACCACCCTTGATTTAATGTTAATCCTAAGCATCACATTTAATCCTAGTTTGCCTCTAATTTCTGCCACATGCTTCACTTTTCTACTAATTAAGTTGGCACCAATTCTATAACTAGTATAAGTAGGAGAATTTTTGAACTGTAACCACTTTTGAGGAAATTTTATATTATTGAATTTAGTAAGTGTTATGTTCTTGAGAGTGTTCTCTCTTAGGCTTAATTCTTGAACCTTAGAATCTTATCAATGGAGATCACTCCTTGTGGCGATTCCTCACTTGGCTTATTGCAATGCATGACGCCTTTCCATTTCTAATCTCTACTCCATTTTTTATTTTAATTATTGTTCTTGAGGTTGAGTTCATGTTCCACAATCTATATCAACTATTCCGTGGAGTTATCAATTGAAGAATGAAGATTGGGACAAAATCGGGATCTCAATCACTTTTTTGACTATTTGAATTTTCTTTCAATACCGCGTTCTCAATAAACTCCTAACAAACCTTCAAAAAAATAATAGAATTAAAATAAAAGATTAAATCTGATTGCTTATCCTCGTGGGATCGATAACCTTGATCTTTATAAATACTTATTACGTAACGGTTATGGTATACTTGTCATAATTAGCAGACTCGCGTCCCACGTGCATCAAGTACTCCCTAAGGTATTTATAGGTGGAGGTTGGCGCCCAAAACTTTGTACAGGTTGACACATCAACTTTATTCGAGTATGACAAAGGCTACTTCTATCACACGTCAATTCCCTTCAATGATTGACGTGTGCAGGTCGTGCTTCAGAATGATGAGTATGGGTGTGTGGCGTTTGCAGTTAGCTTTTATGCATGTGTCATCTCTACAATGTTCGGTAATGAATTGGTGGAAATCATGGAGTCAACGATGCAATATGACTAATTTTCAATGGCAGCATAATAATGACCTCTTGTCATGTACGATTCACAAGCCCCATAGCTCGGGGGCTCGAATTTAAGGACTTCTGAGTTTTATGATCGGTCTTTCTTGTCTAATTTGAGGTGGAAGTCATTCAAATTTAAGACGGTCGCCCGAGCTCGTCCATCTTTTGGGCGAGTGATCTATTGAGAAGAGCTATAGCTCATTTTGCTTTGAATCGAGTTGTTTCAAACCCTGTTTGGTTTCGAATGATTAATATCTTGTTATTACTGCTCTTGGGAAGTTGAGGTGCCAAGCATTTAATGTGGGGTTTTCTCTTCAACAAATGTGTTGTGTCTTCATTAATGAGGGGTTTTAAAAGCTAATGATGAGACATTCATAGCCATCATGTCGTTTTGAAAAGAAGCTTCTGTCATGCCACGCGACCTCTCACTATGTCGTTTGGGGTGAAAAGTTTGGTTTTTCAAATGTTGTGCCTTTTGATGAAGACACTTGACACTAGGGTTTTGCAACCTTTCGTGAGGGTTTAGGCGCCTCTTTGTGTTCCTTGGTTGCTTATATAAACCTTCGTTAGCCTTTTATTTCTCTTTACTTTCTATTTGCTACTCATAAAAGTTATTACCTTTCTTATCTTGTTCTTTCTTTGCCTCCGCTTTTTGTCATCATGGTTGCTTTTTGTCGCTTGTCTTTCGTCACCATTTTTGTCTCTTAGGTACATTCATATGGCTTCCTCTTCCTCTTATTCGCTTTTACGTTCCCCTTCCCCTATAGTTTTTGGGGAAGTAATTCCAATAGGTGAGGATTCCTCTGAGAGTCATTTGGACTCTTCAGTAGGAAATGATTTTTTGGAGGAAGTTGTACCTCTTCTTGTTGCTGCTAAGGTTGATTTAGCCGTCATCGTGGTTGCTCAATTCGTAACCACTATTGCTAACGTGAGGGAGCAAATTGAGAAAAAGAATGCCAAAGTAGCCAAGTACACAAATCAAAAGCACAAGGATGTGTAGTTCAAAGTTAGAGATTTTGTTTGACTTCATTTGAGAAAATAGAGGATTCCTAACCTAGGAAATCCAAGTTGCTTCCAAGAGGAGATGGAACCTTCAAGATCATAGAGAAACTTGGACCTAATGCCTAAAAGCTTGACCTTCTTAGTGATTTCCTAGGTAGTAATTCATTAAATGTGAATGACTTGACTTTTTGTGATGTAGGCAATGTTCAAGGCAACTTGAGGACAAGCTTGCATCAAGAAGGAGGGTTTAGTGGAGGACCATATCAAGATAAAAGACTTGCAAGAGGAATGCTTATAAGACTAGAGGAAAAGTTAGAGAAAAAATTTCTTAAGATTGAATCAAGCATTAAGGACTCTGCTTTAGAATCAAGGCCTTTAATTTTCTTATGAATTTGTAAATTGATTTTGCTTGCAACTTAAACTTTTGGCCAACTTTGTATGAGCACATGGTAGCTCACAACCATTTGGAACTCTTTTTGTAATAACTTGTAAAACTTGACCTTTTCTTTTAAGTAAAATAGAGTAGGAAAAGTAGTGAATCTTAGCCATGAGATTAGATGACAATTCAAGGGCTAAGAGTACATTTTAATTCATTAATTTAAGAATAAATCAAGACCATTTTATTCTAAACATTCCAAGGGATGAGATGGACTTATTTTTTTAAGTGAATTATCAATCAGAGGTTTCACACTTTCATTTATCTTACTTATATGTCTTGGTTGAACACTTATAGTCAGATTTGGAATACATTGAAATTAGTTTCTTCCGTTGTGAGACTTTTTTCTCATAGGGTTTCTAATTCAACCTAAAATCTTATAAAAAAATCTTTCCTTTATGAAAATTTTCCTTGACTTATTTATTCAATCACGACTCCTTTCCCTCACAATCTAATTTTATTTTCTATTTTCCTTTCTGCGTTTTTGCTTAACTGAAACTATGAAGAATTGAAGATTGGACAACAATTCTAGACTTGTGTGAGGCAAGCTTGTATCACTTGTATTTCATGTTGTTTTAAACATTAGAAGTAACTTACTTAAAAGTATGAAGTGGTGATTGCTTAGTAGGTTTTATTGCAAGAAGCTTAGACACTGAAGAGAATTAAGAAGACTTAAGCTAAATGGATCCCTTAAGCCTAAGTTCACAAATCCCTTAGCCCAAAAACTTTCCAAACCCATTAAGAGCTTAAGTTTCTTTAGGACCAGGACCTCACATTCATCTTCTATATAAGTCCACTTCATTTGTGTATAAACAATATTTTGATCAATCGATAAATATTTTTTTGTTTTATTAAGAGAAAGAGTTCTGAAGTTTAGAAACTAAATCTTATCAACGATCTATAGAGATCTTTGTGGTGATTCTAAGGTTTATTGGAGATATTTTTCTATGGTGTCTTAACCTTTTACAATCTCGTCTTCTTGTCTAACTCTGCTTGTGCATAAACATTTTTTTTCCAACATTAACCATGAAGTGTTTTTATGATTGACCTACATTCGAGGAACTTTGAAGACGAGGTTGGGATAAAACATAATCCTTATATTAGGCTCATATCGATCTAACATCCAAAAAAGAATTGGTCCCATGTTGTTAACTTTTCTATATTAAAGACAAGGAACCACTAAAAATCCACTATAGAATAAAAAATAAAATGAATTGATCTTAAAGACGTCAAAGTAGTGATTGTTTTAGGGATAAAGGTTGTGACTATAGTAATTTTCCTAATATATCTATTAAATATGGATTGATTCTACGTGATATATATTTAAATAATTAATAGTTTATAATAACAAAAAATTTCGTTTTAATGTATATTTTAATCATCTTGAATGTAATTTTATTATATTTTTAATCAATAATTAATTAATACAATTTCTCTTATCTATTATAATAAAAAGAATTTAACAAGTATCAGTTTTTATCTGATAAAATTTACAGAGAGTAATAATGCAATTTTAATACTTATCTCTTATTTTCACAAAAATGATTTGTACATTTTAAACACGTCATTTCACAATTTTTTTCCCCACCAATCACACTAACTTATGTGGAGCAAAATGGAGAAGGAAACGCAAGGGTCCAATATTAACCACGATGACGCAAACCTTTAATGACGGTTTAAGTTTGCGGTTTAATTCAGGCTTATTTGAGTTCTAATGGTGGGGGTTCTTAATGCCACGCCAAGCAACTTAGCGTGATGCTTGTTAGTGTCGTCTGACTTGGTCACACCAAATGAGTTGGAGTGTTCCAAAAAAAAACTATTTCGAAATATTTTTTTAATTGTACTTAATTTCATTTGACGTAAATTTATTGATGAATGTGCATAAAATACATGTAAATAACGTGCTAATTTGACTTTTAGAATATGTATATTTTCTTGAATCGTTCAGACTTGCAAATTATTGACTTTGTGTAACCTGCATGCACAATAATTGTAGTGCAGCTACAATTAGAAAGTGTTTCAAAAATTAATTACTTATGCAAACACATTTTTCTCAATTTGGTTTATGATAAACTCATATCAAGTTTAAAATTCTTGCAAAAACAAAATATAAAATTCTAAGTGAGAAGAAATTTTTTTTTAAAGAATGATTAAGGCTATATTCGGTAAACAAGCTTTAAACAACCTTTTTTTTTGGTAATTTATAGTATTGTTATAAATTTTATTTGAAGCAACGTTTTTTTAAAATTTCAACTTCCAACTTATAATTTTTTATATTTATTTCACTTTTACCTTAAATACTTATTGAATTTATCTATTTTCGTTTTTAAATAGAGTAGAATTTTATGAAAATCAAAGATACTAATTTACATTAAATTTAAATGAAAATATCAAAATATATAATAATTTCAACTAAATAATATAATTAAAATAATTAATTTATAAATAAAAGTTACAAGAGTACAATAAATCGAAAGAGTTGGACTCAATCTGACTGTTTTACAGCGAAAAAACTACATTTTAAAGTGAGAAAACTACATTTTAAAACAATTGAGATTATTGTTAATCATATATTAATATCAAATATGCATTTAATTTTGTTACAATTTTTAAAATCATGCGGGACTAGTACTACCGTTAAGATTTTGTATTGGGATTACAATAATTTAAATCCTTTAATACTGTCAAAAAAAGATTTTAATTTTCATTTATTTTCAATGTAAATAAATTTACCCTACCAACTAAATAGAAAATATTTTATTTTAATATTTTAAAATTACATAGTATTGTAAAATCATTATTGTATTATTAGTCATAATAACATTATTTATTTGTCGAAAAAATAATTAATTCATTCGTTTAAAGGATAGAAGTCTTTTACACTATTATCCGATCATAGAGATACAGAGTGTCGTTTATAATTTATTAATTTTTATAATAATCATCATTAAAAATTATATTAGAAGTGAATTTTTATTGTTTGACGATGTATAATAGTTGATGTCTATTAAATGATAAAATAATAACAAATAGATCCATATTATGGTGTAAAATCATAAATAGCTTTGACTATCTCTTCTTTACTTATTTAAATGCGAGTCTGATCAAAATGTGTAAAATATAATAAATTTTAACTAATCATAAAGAACATATAATATGATTTTATTTCTGATAAAGAAAGACAATATGAGAAATATGATACTATTTGGGATTATGAAACTGTTTTTTCTGAGGTTGCAAAATGAGAAATATAAAAAGAAAGAGTAAAAATAAAAAGTGGAAACTGTAATGTAGTCAATGACGTAAAAAAATTAAAAATAGAAAGAAACGAATATGAATATTTACATGTTTTCATCGCATAATGCACGCAATCATCGATGGTTATTTTTATTTTTTTGTCTTATTAATAAGTTCATAGATCGTGTTTATATATACAAATGATAACCAATCACTAATGGGAACTTTGAAATTTACCGAATATTCATGGCACAACATCAATGTGACAGCGGTGCTGCATGCGTTAGGATGATACTTTAACATTTATTTTGCAATACTATAACTCTATAAGGTACTATATATGTATACGACAAGTCCAGAAAAGTAACAAAATCAACTAGTAAAATCTCTTGAGATTCCCCTCAACTTTAAAGTTGATTTAACCTCACTAGATTATATAGCGTAGAGCATGTGGATTGTGTGCATTTTTCGTGAGCAGTATATATTCTCTAGATTATCAGAACCCAGCTTTCAGATTCCCTATTTTTTCACATGATGAAAAACACAAAAAGGATATAGTTAAAGTTGAATTTTAATTTTGATAAACATGAAGAACTTAATGGACGGCGTGGTCCCATATATTCCAATTTAGTTTTTCAGTCCCTACTTATCAATAATGATAACTCTCAAATTACACTACAATTGGAAAGCAGAAATCAAAACGTAAATCACGTGATGCATTGAACAAAGAAAAAATATTGTATTTGATTTGATATGGTAATAATAATTAATCCACCAACATAGGCCCTTAAAAAACTATTTCTATGGTTGACCTAGACTATAAAAATGGTTAAATTAAGTTTCTTATCTTTTATATGGTGGCATTAGCATTGATGGAAGCTGGGAGTGCTTTGTCCACAATTCGTTTAGCTTAATTTCTAGCCACCAAAGGGGGTTTTGAGCTTAATTAGCAATTGACCTCATTCTTAATTAATTATGCCTTTTTAGACTGTACGCAGGATTTTGATTACATAAGTTATCAAGAGGAATTGATTTGTTGTAGCATTATCAAGTTTTTTAATATTATAATGTTCAGTATTATGAAGTTGGAATTAATGCGTTGTGGCAAATGGTTCTCCTCATGTAATAAAGATGTTGTTCTATAGGTAACAAAATAAAATAAGGGGATCACCACTTGCATCATTAGAGTCACAACAAAATAAAATAAAGGGGCAAAAAAAACCCAAATAATAATAATAATAATAATAATAATAATAATAATAATAATAATAATAATAATAATAATAATTTAAGTATGTGATATTTGGGGTGAAATTAAATAATTTTTTGCAAGAAAAAAAGGGCGTAGAAGGCGTAGAATTTTAATATATAAAATTAAAGAATTTAAAATTTCAATTTCAATTTCTCCTCGCAAATTTCTATTTTTCTATTCCTCTGGCAGTTCCTGTTCTTTTATGATTGCACTTCACGTCTCAATGTTCAAAATTTATTTTTATTTATTATTAAAAATTTAATTTTTAAATAATCATTAAAAATGAATATTTAAATATCTTAAAAATTGAATTATTTTATCCAAATAAAAAAATTAAAATACAAAAAGTTAAATTGTTTCATTTAAATAAAATATTTATAAAATAAATAAAATTTAAATTAAGATAGTTAAAATGATGTGTATTTAAATATCTTAGAAAATTTCAAATTTTCCGTCCAATCTATTACTAAATTATTTTTTCTCCTAAAAGTTATTATTTGAGATAATTTTAATTGAGTAAATTTATTTACATAATAATGATAATAATAATAATAATAATAATAATAATAATAATAATAATAATAATAATAATAATAATAATAAACTCTTGTACAAATATTGAAAGACAGATTAATAACTAAATAAATTGGTGATTTAACTAAAGGACCTTTTCTTCGAATCCTTAATTATCTTATTTATACCGGGGTTTGTCGAACTTTTATAAACGAAAGAAATTGACAGGGCAAAGCGCATTCTATTCTAGAAGGTTGTATATATGTCGTCACTAGCTCATTTAATTCAGCAAAAAAAAAAGAAAAAATGTCACTGGCTAATTTAATACGACAATGATATTCATTCTAATTATTCTTCAAATATTGTTGACCACGTGATAAAAAAATGAACCATTCAGAAGAAGTTCCTTAATTCTTTTGATCAAGCCATGGAAGTAAGTTTAACTTTTCAATCTCCTTCTACAATACATCATAAACACTGTACAGATTAAAACTAAAGGGAGTATATTACTAATAATATATATGTAAGCTAACAGAATAATAAATACAAAATTTAAATTAAAGAATTCATTATCTTAAGTTTTATCTAAATATTAAATTTTAAATTTTCTTAAATATTATATTCCATACCATTATTATGTGATAAATATCTAATATATTTATTTAGCTTTGTGTCATTTTAAGAATATGAAATAAGAATTAGATTTTTTAATTTTTTTTTCTGTACATGGAATTTGTAATATTTACCATCTATATATTATAATATTTTGTAATTTATAGTTGCTTTTTTGCGGTTAGAAAAAGAAATATTTCTTGACATTTCTATTATTTTTCATATCTTTTATTTTATAATGATTAGAAATGTAAATTTATTACTTTTATTTTATAATTATTTTAAATCTTAAATTATCTTTATAATAATTTCAAATAAATTTAAATTATATATTTAATTTAAATATAATTTTGTTCTTAATTTTTATATTATTTAAATTAAGACATAACTAATAAGTTAATATGTAATTTATTTAAAAATGTAGTAGATTACTCGTAGATTTTTTAGATCCTGGCGTGTAAAGAGATAGATTTACTTTTAAAAAATGTTTTAATAAATAAATAAACAACTTGCTTTTAACTCATTAAAAATAATAATAAAATATAAAATAGACTAGATGTCAAATATTTAATATTTTTATATAATATTATTTTGTTTATTTATATCATTTAAATTTATTATGTTTAGATTCGTTAAAATAAGTATGTCAATGGTGTAAAAGTAACCTTCCATAATTTTACTAGAATATTATAGCTATATTTTATTTTTTTATTTTCTTTCTTTTTTTCACTGTATTTCTCACTTTCCTTCTTCCTTTTTCCTCTGTGAAATTTTATTATTTTATAATCATATATCTTATACTAATTATTAAATTTTCTTTTAGAGTAAATTATATAAATACTTCTTGAATTTTTGTAAAATTATACTTATTTTTCATAGTTACTTTTATCACTCTTATAGGAGTTTCAATGTAATTTATTTTTTAAAATTAAAGGGGTGCTAGTATAGTGCATAGTTTTTTTTTTTAAAAAAATAAATTAAAGGGGTGAAATAAAATCAAACAAAATAATAAGGATAACATAAGAATTAAAAATATCTATAATTTGTTTGATTCCATCGTTTTTTAAATAATGATATGAATAATTTGTTTCATTCTATTATAAATTATTTATGAAGGATATTTTTAATGATCCATTTCATTCTATTTTTATATGATTTATTCCATTCCGCTTCATTGTGTGATTTAAGCCTATGTGGGAAACTTGAAATGCGTCCTATTTTTCTTCAAGAAACATCAAGGTTTGGTACAGGAATTAGAGTCGATTCGTGGAATCAGAAATTAAGTAGAAGAAGATGACATTGAAAGTGAAATATATGAGAAATGGAAGTTCCTTGGTTCAACCAATAAGTCAAAAGTAATTGCTATGAGTGATAAGATTTAAAAAGTTTACATAAGAAACTTAGAGATAACTTAAACTCTCGAAAATCTTATTTCTATTAATTTACCAAAAGTTCTGTAGAAGAGTTGGAGCTAACCTTTTATAGAAGGAGAAGTTGGCTCGGGAAGGAATTAAAACAGAAGAAAATTCAAATTGATCAATGAGAGCTGTTAGAGCCAAATCGATTCAAATTATAGCTTTTGGATTCAATTTGAATCAACAGTGCCTCTTGCAAGTTTCAAATATCAAATTATTACAATCCAAAATTAGAAAAGTAAGACAAGGAGACAGAAGGACCGAACAAAACTAAGAAAATTACAATAAATCTCTTAATACACATTTACATCCTCAGTCAAACGCCCAATGGTTGGAAGGTCAAGAGTTAACCTTAAATTTTTTCTTGAATCTTCCTTACTATGCTCTTTGTGACCCTTATTGGTTCATCTTGGTGTGAATAGAGTGGTGGCTCTCCATTATACCTTTCTTCTTGAAAGGAATTTGTCCTAAATTGGTTCCATCATCACGAAGGGACATATCACTAACACTAAAAGTAGAGTTACCAATAAAATCATTAGGTATGAGAAGCTTTTAAGAATTTTATTTATTCTATTCACTTGGAATTGATCATTTTCGCTAGGAAGAAGTTTAGATGTCTTTTGTTGACGAAACCTATCTTGTCTTAGGTGCAACCAAACCTAATTTCCCAGTTGGAGAATTAGTTGTTTCTTTACCCTATTGTCTGCTTTGCAATTTGTTCATTCATCTTCTTAATTTGAGGCTTCACTTTCATGTGGAAGTCCTTAACCAATTCAACCTTGGCCTTACCATCCCTATTCAACACAAAATCATTGTTTGACAGAGGCAACAAATCAAGATAGATTATTGGATTAAATCTATAAACAATTTCAAAAAGGGAATAGGAAACAAAGTGGAAGAAATAGCAACTTTATTATAAGAAAACTAAACAGGAGGTATGTGGTCTTCACATGTTTTCAAATGTCATTTTACAATTGAGATAAGATTATATTTACAATTTCAGTTTATCCATCAGTTTATGGGTGACAAGTAGTAGAGAGGATAAGTTTTGTTCTAAGCCTATTCCAAAAGTGTTAAGTCTGAAATAATTAAAGACAAATTATGACCCTTAATTTTGATAATTATAGTTTATCTTATAATTATGTTATAAATGATCATTTTTATATACATCAAATGTATTTTAGTTTATTGAATAGACAAGTGGTGTTAAGCAGATGCATCAGACAAATGTATGATTTGAAAGTACAAGTTAGTAAAGACTGTCCATTGAGTATAAGGAAAGATAAACAATTATGTGTGCTGACAAACGAGCTCACATTAAATAAGTCGGTTACACTTTTCGTATAGTGCCTATCTAGGTCATTCTCCCATGGATTGCCCTTATCATCTCACTTAGCCAAAAGTGAAATTGGGTTGGGGAAGATTTAATGTAAAATGTAAAAGCAATTAGAAACCAAAATAAAGCATAAACAATTAGCAATCAGTGAAAAATAAAGCAATATACATTATGTAAATGAAAGAAGGAGACCAATGCAAACTGAATTGATACAAGAAGATTACCTACTCATAATTAAATTGATATTGTAGCAAAGTAAACTGTAGAAAGGATATGGGCAGAGAAATAAAAAGGAGCATGAAGAGAGAAAGAAAAGCTACACGAATTTTTTTAATTACCAAGGAATGCCAAGTCTATTACAAATTTGATGCTATATGTGGGAAGCCATGTGTGAGGCACATGAATTCATTAAAAAACTGAGCCAAACCAGCATTAAAATGGTCCTGGGTTTATCTTACCCAGATCCTTAACCCATGGGTTAGTTACAAATGAAATTGGTCCCAAAATTGCATAAATGAAATAAATCCTGCATGGCATGGACATCCATATTATTTACATTAACTTTAAGTCATTTTCCCCCATTTGAAGTTTGATTTTGACCTTTAGTCTACTAACAGAACTTGTAGATGTTCAAGTTATCTACAAAATGAGACCAAGATCAGCTCAATTAAAGTTTTGTAGCAAAAGTTATCACCAAAATAAGAAAATTGTGCAAGTTTGGAAAAATTGGGTCGAAATGCAATTAAGGTCCAGTTAGCTCAATCAATTATGAATGGTCTAATACTCATTAATTACCCACTAATTAGGCTCTGATTATTATTATTATGTAATGAAAACGTGATTAAGATAATGATATATCAAGTACCTCTTCTAACGATTACTTTTAAATGTTAAGTTACTTATCAGTGTATTTCGTCTTGCAAAAGTTAACTTGGCTCGCACAATTCAAGTATGAGGTACCTACTTACTCCTCTTATTAAAAACCAAGTCAAATCAGAACAAACGAGATGTTTTTGACTTGAAGATTAGCGAAAAAGAAGTTACCTTTCTTAACATTCTTCATCTATCAAAGGATAAAGTTATCAATTCTGATAAAAATGCAAAAGCATTTAATGCAAATGAATGTGCAACAAGCTTCAATGGATGAATGAAGATTTTAAATTGTTAAGTTTAATGACTACTTAAAGCTCATATTTGTATAAAGGCCAAAGATTGAAAACTGAAGTTAAAGATTTACTCTACATAAGTCAAAACTCTTATAATTGAATTTCTCAATCTCTCTAAGAGTCAACTTTCAAGGGTATAAAAAGAGTCAACTTGTCAATCATCCAAAAAATGACATGAAATGAGAAGAAATGAGAAATCAAGAAAAAAAGATAGAAAACAACTTTCAAGGGTTCTTATTCACTAGATGAAACCTTTGGTTTCATATCAAATATTCTTAAGCGTAATTCATTCTAAATTCTATTCTTAACAAAGCTTTAAACATAAAACAGTGTGAACTTATCTTGTATGTTCTCTCACCGAGAGTGATTTATTAAACACTTAAACCTCATTTTGTTTGTTAGATCCAAAAATGGTTTAGTAAGAAATAATACTTGGTTAATAAACTTTGTCATAAGTTTATGCTAGTTCAGCTTGGAGTAACTTTATAAAAAAGAATAGTCAGAAGTAGCTTTAAAAGAAAGAATAGTTATAACCTATTGTGGTTAGCGTAAATCCTGCAAAGTGTTTTAAAGGTACAAGACTTAACTTAATTAAGTGAACCGGTATAAGTCTTTGTGTTTATTTCTCTCTTCCTCTCTCTCTCTCTTAATTCTCTAGACAATAAACGCTTTCAAAACATACTTCGATTTTATTATCATATTTTTATTGGATGATAAAAAGCTTTGGTTTCACATTCTATTTCAATATTGTTTAATCTAACACCCTTTTTTCTATATAAAGAAGTGCACATGTGATCGTAATAAACATTTTCTCAATCATATAATTGTGAATCCAAATTTAGAGGTAATAGTTTTTTTAAAAAGAGAAGTAAAAATGAAGTGGATAAAATGTTTAATGTTATATAATCGGCAACGTGAAATAAGAGTGACACTCTAATATTTAATTATGATCACGAAAAGAATACATTAATAGGATCACATCTAATCATTCTCCACAATAACATTCTCTTCAATTTTCACCACGTGATTCAAAATGTTCTGACATAATCATTGAGAAATTTTATTTGAAATTTATAACACCGTTTATGCCTATTTAACATTCCAAAATCAACTATCATATAAAATCCATCAACCTTAGTGGTTGGCAAAATAAATTATAACTAACCATCAACATTCAGTCTTAGTATAAATAAATAATCACAATTTACTTTAACAACAAGAATTGAGTAAAATCAAAGAGTGTGTGTGGGTATTTATAATCAGAATAAAGTTCCATAGTCGAAGCTAGAGTAGTTAGTATCAATGTGTCTAATCTCATGACTAGCAGAATATATAACCAATATACAAAAGAGAAAGTATGTTAAAATAAATAGTTAGATTAATTTGTTCAATACATATAAAATAGGTCACCTTCTCCCACAAAATACATCAAAAAGGAAAGACCTACATCAGACCAACTCTATCTACTACTAATCGACTAGTTGTACGTGACCTACATAAAATATATCACAAACTAAAGAGACTCCTTAGACGAGTCATCTTTTTCAGAAGTGTCGTCTTTAATTGCTATGTTAGTTGAAGTAGAAGGTGGAACAATTAACACGTTATCTCTAGGCCAGGTGCCACCCCTCAAGCAATCAAGTAGTCGACAGGGCATCCTAGCAGTAGAAATCCAATCCCTTTCACTTAGTCATAAGGATAGGCAGAGAGTGGTATGTCACTAGTCTGAGAAGAGGCATCATGTAACAACACAACTTGTCATTACTAAAAAACTTTGAGTTTATTTATTTTATTATTTTTAACAAAAATTTATTCTCTTAAAATGTTATTTAAATTTAATTGAATAAATTTAATGATAAATATCACAATTTCTTAAAACGTTGCCATATTTTATTTTCTTCCTTAGAAATAGATTTTATTAATCATATAATCAAATACTGCGACATCACATTGAATTATAAATTTCTTGCAAATCATTGATGGTCCCTATGGGTGAATCTAAAGGGGGTGAGTAGATTCTAGTTCCTAGGTAGCCCAATTTCTAATGTGTTTCTACTTTCTTTTAATTCAACCAAAACTATTCTTGATTAACTATCTAAACCTTAAGATAGAGAAACAAGATATATCAAGGATACACAACGGAAATAACAAAAGAAAGAATAAGAAACACGTTAACGATCAATATGCAGCGTAATCAATAGCAAGTATCTAACTGTTCAGTTTTAGTTGATTACCTAGTCAATTACCAAACGTATTGCAGAAATTAAACGATGATAATGAACAACGTAAGACAAAAGATAAAGAGTAGAAGGGAGAAGAAGAGTGCACAGTGATTTATACTAGTTCGACTCACTGCCTACATCCAGTCCCAACCCAACAACTGTTGCGATCGGTTTTCCACTATAATAATGATCCCTGTTGCGTTCTTTTACATTCACTCTGCAACAAGCAACACAAAAACGAATTCAAAACACCATTTATTTAACCCAAAGAACCGTTCTCCTTGACCTTGGCACCTCCAAGATCAAACCTTTGAGAAAACGCTTCTCAAAGACCCTTACTCTATCTAGAGAGACATCTCTCCTAGAGTAATCAACCCAAATCCAAATGGGTAAACAAAAGATCAGTTAGAAAACACTTGTGTGTGTAGATCTGATCACGTATGAACACTATGAATGCCACCAATCAGAAAGGTCGATCAAATTTGCCTTTTTATGAAAACTTCTTGAAGAACTTTTAAGTTCTTTATGGGTTTCTTGGAGAAAAAGATGAACTCAATTTAGAGAGAATATGAAAGTGTAAGAACTTTTCCAAAACTTGTATTCCAAGAATATGAAATGATTTTCGAAAGAGGGGTATTTATATGTTCATTTAAAAACTCAATTTAGGCAATTTCATGACTTTCTGATGATGGTAATCGATTCCTAGAAACTGGTAATCGATTGAACCAGAGAGACAAAACTTCTCAAGGTGGATTTGCTTATGGTAATTGATTGATTAACCCGAGGGGGTAATCGATTACTCCAGAGACAAATGAAGGTTCCCCACTCTGTTACCCACTGTTGGTAGTTGACTACCTTCTGTTGGTAATCTATTACCTCAGTTGGTTACAAAGACCTTTTTTTAAAAGGGAAAACCAAACATTTGAATCATGAGAAATCACACAAGATTTGCTTAGCTCTTCAGGGCATTCCAACCAAGAACAACCACATGCAAGCCTAAACTAAACAATCAATACATAGGAAACACCTAGTTACATATCATCTAAGAAAATCAAAATTACATAGCATCAAAATCAAAACAACAAGAGAGACACCCAAGCATCTTCAAGCTTTAAGTCCAACAATCACCATAAACAAACAAGGGTAAGTTCCTTAAAGATATCAATCATATCCTCTAGCAATTCATTCTTCGTACAAAGTCTAACCTGTCAATCTACTTCTCTGAATAAAATTCAGGATCATTATAGGTGGCAAAGCACAAAGACAAACTAGCAAGGGTAAGTTCCTTACAAATAATAAATTTT
The DNA here is from genome assembly GCA_026586105.1 of Hylodesmum podocarpum. Classification (NCBI taxonomy): domain Eukaryota; kingdom Viridiplantae; phylum Streptophyta; class Magnoliopsida; order Fabales; family Fabaceae; genus Hylodesmum; species Hylodesmum podocarpum. The sequence goes on from JALJEV010001371.1 coordinate 6,864,387, forward strand.
ATAAAATATACATACATCAAATAAATAAGTAAATAAATAAATCTTTCTTTTTAAATGATGACTAGATTAGAAATTTCTATATGATGCATGATTCCTCCACAACTCCCTCATTATGCAATGTGGTACCATCTAATTAGATATTATGTTCTCTTGTCGTAAAACTTACCGACCAATCGGAGTCTCCTAGTGTTACGTAGAATATCATAAGCAACATGTGATCATCATGAATAAAATGATTTCTCGTTGTCTCAAAGACCCCCTAGTACTAAACATCACACTTAAACACACGAATTAAGTTTGTTATCTACATCTCGTACTGAAGCCACATCATTTTGAGGCTATGCATGTATGAGCATGATTTTTTCTCCTTTCTCAAAACATGTATGATTATTATAAATTTTGGTCCTCGCAAATCTATTGTATAGGTCATAAGGTCATAAGTTCAATTCATCATCCAATTTCACAATATAAGTTATCAAACATCATAATTCACAACACAGATTATCCTCAACACAAATTAACACATCCATAGTACAAATTATAAATAATTATCATCCACAATACAAGTTACAAAACATCATAATTCACAACACAAGTTATCAAACCAAATTAATTTAGTATAAGTTCACTTCAAGATTATATGAACCACTTTTCATTATAAAATTCTTCAATAGTAAATACTTGAGACATTTCGAAACTTGGATTATTGTAGAAACTTCCTTTAATACTCTTATTATTTTAAAACATTATTAGTACTGGAAAATAAATCAAGACTATAGAATTATATCAAAATTAAGAAACTTAGAAGTTTAGAAGTTTTAGAACATAGAAATTCATAAAACTTAAAATATTTCGAAACTTTAGAATATTTTAGAAATTTAGAAACTTCCCTCACACATCTATAATTAAAATACCCAATACTAAAGAATTTTTAAGAATGTAGAAATACATCGAAACTTAAAAACTTAAAAAATTAAAAACTTATATAATTAGAAATTCATAAAACTTAGAATATTTAGGAATTTAGATAATTTAGAAAGTTAGAATATTTTGTAGACTTCTCTTACCTGAATTCCATTTGGAAAACATCTTGAAAAGGCTTTTGAAAGATGAAATACGCTTGGTTACACTTCCCACTCAATGATAAGATAGAATTTGGTGAATTTTGAAAAATTTTGGAATTTGGCCTAAGATTTCTTACGGTTTTGACTAATCTGAAAGCAAAAAAAAAAATTGATGACTTTGGTGAAATGAACTCACCACTAGTGTGAGATAAAAATGGTACAAAGTGTCTTATTTATAGGTGAAAAGAATTATTAAAATACTTCATCTAACCATATATTTTGTCTAGTTTGTTTACTTAAAATACTAGTTAACATTTTTTCCTTAAGTGTCATTTAATGTTTAAGATAAACTTGTTGACTTATCTTAACTGCATTAATGACTTTTTTCATCTTTGAATTGGAATTTGTTCTAGACCTTGGTCGTGGAGTTAATATGCATATAAGAAAAATTTGGAAAAAAACATTTAAGGTGGCAAAATTGCAAAATCTTATTATTTTTGTTACTTTTGGGAACTTTGGCAAATTTTTCTTATTGTAAAATGGTGTGAGTTTATCATGCCAACATTCTTTCATCTTTAAACTAACTTATATGATTCCTAAACTAGACAAACATAATCTCGCATAATTTTTACATAATTGTAATTTAAAAGTTACATATCTTTTAAATAAATTAACATCTTAGTTTTTATTCTTTATTTTACGATTTTGAATCTAACCTTATAATGTTACTTTCCACTTATTCCATAATTAAGATGAAATTCCAAGGATTCCAAAAATCATTTCTCTATAATTTTACGGTTTAGAAATTGTCCTAAATGAATTTTTATGGCATGTTCAAGAAAATTCAAGAAAATTCACTATACAATATTTTATTCCTAACTATATATTTATTTATCTAACACCTAATTTTGTATCTCATAAGCCCTATTTTGTTATATTTCCCTATTGTTTGAATTTTTTGACCTATACTGCATATATAAACATAGTCTGGAAACAATTGAATTTTCTAAAATGTGTCATTCTATTCTATGCTTAATTCTTTATCACATATTTTATTTATCTTATTATGTATTTGTTTGAAAATTTCAACCTACATTGTATAAAAATTCACAGTTGTGGAAATAATCAAATTTTTTAGAAAACGTATATTTTTTAAATAAATATTTTTTCTATTTAACATTATATATTTTCTACGTATTAATTCTTAACATAGTGTACGCATTAAATACAGAAACAAAATTTTATACAGACATCATACAGACAATTAATAGTATAAAAAATACAACTACAAACTTCAAATAACAATTAAAAACATCAGATAGTAAAATTTACTCTACGATTTAGATTTATTAGAACGTAGCAGTAAAGATACATTTTTAGCTTACTGCAAACCAACTATAATTGCAAATAACACACAATTCTATAGAAAGTACAATAAACTTTTTAACTACTTTTTGTAATGTAAATAGTTATCATAATTACGAAAACTAATTTTGAGAGTGTTACACATCAAATTGTCCATCTTCTGTGTCACACATAGTGGAATCCTAAAGAGATGACAGAGCAACAAGTGGAAGAGAACCACTAATCCAGGTGTACCCAAGTACACACGGTAACGATAAGGTCACAGGTAGTGTTAAAGGAAAATAGTTGTAATGGTCCTTTAGAGGTTATCGGTCTCAATAGGTAGCATATGCTTCCGTTATACTCATCTTCCTAAAAAACCTTGTCACGCTTCAAAAGGCCCCTCTCCTGTATGATCACGAGGCGCAACACCAGTTCCATCAATTATATCATTACCTGTCATATGGTAATGAGTATTAGGTGAGTTCGTGCAACAAGAATTGAATATAAACATTAGGCCTATAGCTCGACAAACAAACACTACCCCAGTTGTCACTCATCATTCAACAACCAACTTCTAGTGGATAACTCAATGTTTATTTGGGCCTAGGCCTCATATCTCTTTCACGAGGTCTTTACACTTCATTCTGTTGGGTTAGGCCACAACATCTGGCTGGTACGGTTGGAGTGTTCCACCAGTTTGACCAATATAAAAAACTTTTTCAAGAATGTCAAGTCAGTTACATGAATCTTTCGCCTTCAAAGTATCAGAACTCAACACCTATTCCCCTAAACATAACGTCTACTGCATTCTCATATTCCATCACGTACCTAACGTAGGTCACCCCATTTCTATTTTAGGCTTAAGGCTTATCTCATTGTCGCTTGTCACAAGGTTGGTTCTTCATCATTGTTTCACGTGCAAATTTTCTTTTTGGTACCTAGTAGGGGTTATTGGGGCTCATATTCCTATTTATGAGGACATGTAAAATGACAAACTCCTGCCAAAATGCCTTACTAGAAATAGACCCTTCGAAGCATCGTCATGCTCTCAGGTAAAATCCAACATAACTTTTGCCTTAGAATGTCCATATTTTCTCTTATCTAGTATCTTTTATTTTAATCATTCATCCTAAAAATCACCAATAATCACAAAAATTGTTGAGCTCTACATCATTAATTATTCATAATCATACGTTCGACATTCACATCATTTTGTATCTACATATATAAATTCTGGTCCGCGTATCCATGTGTCGAGCGAAATTATGCAATGTACTAGAACTTGTAAAACATATACCAATGAATTGTCGCATCACAACATGTTATTTCTATATACTCATTTACTATTTTCTCATAATTAATTTTTGTCTATCCTCACTAATATCTCTTACCATTTAAAGTTTACAACCACTTATCAATGAATCACAATATTGTGGTCTATAGATAAAATCTTAAAATGTCACTAGTTTTCGGCATTCAAACATCTGCATAATATCGTCAAATGCTCTCCACAACATTTATACCATTCTAACCTTGTCCTGGTTTGCTTAGGTAATCATACCCTTTACTTCAATATCAATCATTACAATTCAATTTCAATAAGGAGAGAATTACAGAGGGGTTATAATAAAATAAATGATTAACAATTTAAAATATTTCACATCTCACAATGTTCATCATTTTCAATCCAAATTTCGTGAAACTTGTCCCAAAAGTTACTATACTTGAAAGGTTACAATTCCTCATCAAATAAATACTGAATTCATTTCAAAAATGAAGTTTTAGAATCACAAACATTTTGAAATATAATACTAAAATTTAATTCTTGCATAATAACAACGACCACCACTAATTCTTCTATAATTCAAGCTAGGAGTGATGATCATGGGAGACGCAAGATGAAATTCTATACCTTGGATTAGAATTAATCTTAAGGCTAGAATTTGATCTTAAATGAGAGATCAAATCCTAGAAGATTGATTTAAATTTATACCATTGGTTATGATTGATCAAGTGGTAGAGATTTAATTCAAGTTAGTGGAAATTCCACTAACGCTCTCTCTCTCTTTTCCCATCCACTTTCCTTTAAGAGAGTGTATTACACTTGTTTAACTTGGATTATAAGACTAAGTCCACTTACATGCCAACTAGGCTCAGCACACTTACAAATACAAGGCCCACAATTCAAGAATTAAAAATAATTACAAAATTGAAAGAAACTAATAAGGCCTAAACAATTAAGCAACTCACTAGAAAATCCTAACAGCTTCCAAACGTTAACCTCAAGCTCCATTTCCTCCTAGATTTAATCTGAAATGAGCTTTGGTGTCTTTATAACTTTTGTAGTCTTTTAAGTCAAAATTAAAACACCACCAAGATAAACTTAATTGTAGTTGTGTATCCTAATTTTTGCTCGAAATACTAAACCTTGTCAAGCACCAAAAATAACAACAAATTTATTTCAAACCCAATTTAAAAGAGTAAGGTCCTCCTTCTTCTATAACTTTGATTTGAGCATTGACTTCCTCCTCTAACTTTGACTTGGAGAGTTTGTTGGGCTTTTGGAGATGGTCCTCCATCAAACCCTCCTTCTTGTGGCCAACTTGTCCTTAAGTTGCCTTAACTTCTTGCTTACAAAACAATTTTACCCGGAACAAAGATCATGCAAACTCTTTCAGGTTTAACATTTAATATCAAGATGTTTTTCCCACTAATATCAATATCACAATGTAGAGAAGTAAAGGAAGAATACAACTGATTTTCTAAGATAAAACCCAAATTCCAAGGAGTCTCTAATTCCTCCTTTAGATGTGTAGATACTAATTCTTCAATCCATGTGTACTCCACTTTGTTGAAAATCTTCTTTAACATACTTCTTTAGGTGTAGAAGCTTGTGATGTTCCCTCATTCTTAAATTTCTTTTTCCACCTAAAAGGGTATTTAACATCAAAAAGAGAACCATTAGTAGGTTCAAGTAAGAATTTCAACTTAGTATTCTCAAATATTTTCCAAGGTCTAATGCCATGAGACTCTATTGTGTCACAAAAAGTGTTGTGCAAGTTAGAATTATTAGGATAAGTAAGAGGCAAGGAAGTCTCCCTTTTTGATAATACATAATCTTCAAGTACTCATTTTCCTCTTCCTAAGTGACTTCATGGTTCCTCTATGCACAACTTCTTACTTGGTCCTAGAATACAAAACATCTTGAAAGTGATTCCTTTGGACATCTCACAAGGTATCCTTGGCCTTATATCCTTCATGGCTTTGCCACCAAACACTTCATATTGATTCGGCCATGCTTCTTTGGGAAACAAACTAACAACACTCTTAAGACAAAAATTAGCTTAAACATAAACAAGTGCATCATATAAAGAACTAAGTTCAAACTTCCTTTTAGTTAATCTCTCAAGCATCAAGTCTTCCTTTATTTACCTACACATTGCAAGCTCAAAGAAATGGGGCTAGGTGAGCATAAAATATGGATTTCCTAATGAGGATTTCTCTCTTAATCTCATGGGTAGCCTTACACAAGTTAGCTCCTTTTTCTTTCAACCTCTCACACTCGTTTTTACCTTTAAAATCAATAATGGCATTTCTTGTAATTAACTTTGAAGTCTCGGCCAAGTCATGTTTTTCACTTGATTTTGAACTTTCAATGGTTCTCTTGGCCAAGGCTTGTTGCCTCTAACTTTCTCTTTTGATTTTCATTTTTAATTGGTCTTCACAAACATCTTGTAGACTTAATGACTTAAGTGTAACCTTTTTAACTCCATGAGAAAAGACATAAGTGTTAGATAATCCATCATGTAATGCATGTCTATCAAATTACCAAGGTCTTCCTAGTAAGATATGTGATGCTTCCATAGGAGCTACGTCACAAAGTACATTACCATGATACTTACCTATGGTGAAAGCTATCAAGACTTGCCTATCAACTACTAGTTTACTTTTATCACATGACCTTTTAATAAGTTGAAATCCCTCCTTAAAGTAACATGTGTTGCATAATTTAAATGATACAATTTTCATGTAAGAAAATGGACCTAAACACTTAAGCAAAATGCTAAAAAATCATGGCAGCACCTAAACACTAACTTCAAGCTTAATTTTGTTCTAGATGTAGTCCGAACTAGGCTTTGGTGTTTTTATATATTTTGTAGCCCTTTAAGTACTTTTTAAAATGGCACCAAGTGCAACTCAATCAAAGTCTTGTAACCCATGCTATGCTCGAAAATCTTGAACTGGTCAGGAACCAAAACAACAACGAATTAATTAAAAAATCAAATTATAAGCCCAATTTAAAGAGTAAGGTATTTGATCTTCTTTGACTTTGACTTGAGAATTGACCTCTTCCTCTAACTTCTAGTTTCACTTGGAGAGTTTGTTGGTTCTTGGAGATGGTCCTCCATCATAGGTCGAGGCAATGGGAAAGGTTTCACTATGACTGATCACCATGAGTGGGAAGTGACTCCCATTGCAATACTAGCGACCCTAACTATAACTATCTAGTAATGTCAGAGGTGACATGTACTCTTAGACATCGTTCAATATGTTTTAATGGTACACCATGACATGAAAGTGAGTTGTAAGTTGTATACATCATCCTGGGTTGCGTAGTATGGTTTATTGTTTTGTATACAATTGCTATTATTTTCATCGTTATCATAAATTCGTGAGCTAACCCTTTAGTTGTGTCATTGGTTTGACACCTATGATGACCCCGCGAATGAGCGAGCAAATGTTAGTAGGTTAGTGGTAGAAGAGCCTTAGATTAAGGAGCTTTTAGGCTAGATTGATCGTATTCTGTTGAAGACTCTTTGTTGATGTTTTCTTTTTTCTGTTATCCTTAGTTGGGAATATTAGTGTCTTTGAACTTTATACTAGTTGATTTGATTTGTAGAGATAATTAGTTATTATTTTGATTCGTTGAATGGTTGTGAAGACAAGGTATATTTTAATAGAATTAAGTTTCCTTTATTATATGGTGTGCTTCTTGTTCTTCAAGCTATATAGAAGTTAGGGTGTTATATTTCAGGATGTTGACCCATTACAAAGTGATGATATTAATATTATTCAAAAAGAATGAGAAGTAAATTTGGTTCAAATAAAGAGTTTTATAGTACTGATGTTGTATGAAGAGGTAATTTAAAATGGACTAGGTCATTTATTTTTAATGAGAGTTATTTATATCTTAATGAACCTTGTAGTTGTTTTATGGAAGCAAATGTTTTATGAATGATTATTATGAAGATTGTGTCACTTTATTAAAGTTGAAGTTAAATAGGTGTTTTAAATGATAAGGATTAGAAAATTTTACTTAATTGTGTTTTTATTAATTTTCCCCTTTTTATCTAATATAGGTTGTCCTTTAGCTTAATTATCATTATTTTTTGTGTTTGGTTGATTAATAGGATTGGAGAAGTTAATGTTACACTTAATTTGTAATATTTGAATTTTCATACCTCTTTAACTCTAGTTTTAGCTAGCAGAATATGATCACTACAATAGTGGTTAACCAACTTACAAATTTATTGTACTTGTTATAAGTTATAATTTAGATATTTTTCAATAAATAAACATGACTCTTCCCATATAAATTTATTGTGAAAGCATCAATTTCTCCCATATCATCGATCTCTTTAAGTTTGAAAATTAATATTAATTTAAAGATATTATAATCAAATAGACTGCTAATTTACATATTCTTTCTCTGTTTATAAGTAAAAGAAAGTTTAAATAAAAACATTAAAACATATGTTGATGACCGGTTTAAATTAATATTTTGATACAAGTTATTATAATGATTATTTATAAAAAAAATAATTATTAAAAAATTACTTTTTATATTGATAATAAATATAACTAATGTAAAAAGAATCCATTTTTCTTAAATTTTAATCTAGTATTTGCATCGTTTTAATATCATAATTGGCGTAAATATATAATCGTCAGTTTATTTAAAAATCTCTATTTTCTACGTACATTACACCCACGTAAAAGATCCAATCTTTTGCTCATCCAATATTTATGTCTGTTAGAATTTAACTTCCAGTATTTATGTCGGTTAAAATTTAACTTACAGTTAAAGACTGTTATTATTATGCCAGTTATTTATACACTTTATTTCTTCAAAGTATGAAAAAAAATAATAAATGTTAAAGTAAAATGTATTGTAATTCTATAACGCTATCATTAGGAATAATAAAGCGCACGAGATTAATGTGGATTCTGACTAAAATGTGAATAGAAAACGTTGACAAAAAATGTGACGACCGACTTAAATTAACTGTATGAAAATCGAACGCACTCTCATAAAAGCTGTACAGCTACACGCTACACGCTACTACTCTTCACTACACCTGACTATACTTTTCCTAAACTTCTAGTGAATACTCCGACATATTTGTTTTTTTACGAGAGGTATTCTTTGACATAATGGGCCCCACTTGTAATTATTGTATTATTATTTGACCAGAAATGTTTTAACTTGTACATAATGAAAATTAAATTAAATATGAGTCATTTTCTTATTAAATACGTTGCTGACCAACAGAGTTTATAATCACTTTAATTTGAGTTACAAATTATAATATTCATCTAATAATAAAGTAGAATATAATAAATAAATATCTGATCGTGAATATATAAGAGTAATTATTCTCGTAATTTTGACGATAAATACTGTTTAAAAGTGTGGTTTCAAATATTAGTTACCTTTGTTTGGTGTGAACAATATGCCGCTAACAAGATTATTTTGTATGGGTTTAGATACTCTGCATGACATAATGATGTAGTAAATTTCAATTTTTTTATTAAAGTGAGAGAAAATTTAAATAATAAAATAATAAAAATATAAGAAATTGATTGTTGAAATTTTCACTCAAAAGAATTTAAATAAAAATTGTACGTGAAATTTAATTGAATTCTTGTATTGTTTGGATAGAACCCCATTAAATCAATTAATATTTTATCGATTATGTATTAAGTTTTAATTTTAACATTTTAAATTTTAATTTATTATTTAGATATTTTATAGGAAGTTTTAGAAAATGAAAACACCACACATGATATGATCAGGGAACTACATCATCCCCATTTGATACTTTTTTTCTTTTGATTTATTAACTAATTAGTAAATGATTACACATCGGATAATATGCATCGATTATATATACAATAAAAATGTTCAAAAGCTATATTTAAATATCATTTCAAAATAATAAGATAAAAATATATTATTTTTTTAATAGAAAATATTTTTTAAAAATATAAATAAGTTTTAATTTATTGATTTCATATATTCAACTCAAAGAGTGTGAATTCAATAAAAAAAAATCGCACAAATTCGATATAAAACCGGCTGGGCAAACCTATTAAGAGTAAAGGTGACAAAATTTAGAGGGTATTTTCTTTATACAACTTCAGCATTTCATTTCACACTCTTTTTTATATTCTAAAATTAGACATTCTATAATGCATTATTCCTCACACTTTAAGTACATTTTGAAATGGACATTTCAATATATAAAATGCATTATATTAAAAAATAGATTTTGTTAAAAATAGAGTGTGATTTTTGAAGTACCGTAGAGAAGTTTTATACAAAAGTTTTTTCTTCACCGATTGGCGGACACGTAAATCTTGTGCCCAATTTGAACAGTCCCATGGTCCCATGAAAGAAAATGGGTTGAATGCTATTCCATTACAACAATGACGTTTCCCAAGTGTAACTTAAGAGCATCTCTATTTTAATTTAAGCCCCTCAGTCTTTCTTTACCAATATAACGTGGCATTTCGCTAATGTTTTTTCTGAGAAATTTAGAGAGAAATTCTATCTGAGCTTTTGTTTTCATTATTAAAAAAGTTCTGAATTTTAAGAACACGATATGAAAAATTTAAGAAGACATTTCAATATTAAAAAATTAAGAAAAACAATAACAACATCTTTTCTAACAAATTCTTTTAAACATCCTTTCTTTCATTGGTTGAGTCTATTGGGTCAATTTCTTTTCTAGAATTTTTTTATCAAGTTTATTTTTTAACGAAATTTTACCTAATTTATGAATTTTAAGAAATTTTAGTCAACGATAAAGTGAGTATAAAAAATATGTTAAAAATTAAAAATACATTAGATATTGTCTGGCTATTACTTATAAATTAACAAGCGCGTCAAGAATAGCTAAAGACTTGCATCATAATGTAATCACGTAGTTACATATTGTCTGGCTATTACTTATAAATTAATTATATATATATATATATATATATATATTAATGTAACTTTTTAATATATCTTTTGCCCCACTTTATTAATTAATTAAAAATTTAATAAAATAAATAAAAAGTAAAAGAAGAAATATTGCTATATTTCTAATATTAATTAAAGATATTTTAAACTAAAATAATTAATACCTCATCAATTTTTTAGAGTGATATACAATATCAAACAAAAATTTTCTCTAAAAAATCATATAATTTAGAATAGAGGATGATAAATATATTATCATAATTAAATTATTTACGTTCAAGCGAATTAAAAAATATTTGCCGAGAAGTTAGTCTCGTAGATAAATAGATTTGAGTGTCTCAAACAGATTTCCCTATCTTTTAAATAATGTCTATCTCAATGCATAATTCTCTCAATACCCCTTTTTTAAAAATAAAAAATAAAAAAACAAAAATTGTCTTTCTCACAAATCGCAATCATTTCATATTGGAGAGATTTCATTTTGTTGAAAACCCTGGCCAGCTGATAGTGGTATCAAAAAGGCAACTATCATCCTCTATATAAGGAGGTTCTATGGTAAAGCTTGTCAATGCAATAGCCACAAAATCCAATACTCACCATATAGTTCTAGTATTCTACTTGCAATCTCAAGCTAGCATCATAGGAAGATGGAGAAGAACAAAGTTGATGCAAATCCTGAGGAAATTAAGGATGAAATGAAATGGGTTCATGACTCCTCTTTGGATCATAAAGGCAGAATTCCTCTCCGAGCTTCAACTGGTTCCTGGAAAGCTTCTCTCTTCATTATTGGTAAGGAAGAATACTTGCATCATGCTCAAAAACCTACATAACATAAACGCATCATAATATAAGTCAATCTAAATATTTCCACTCTATATACTTATTCTTTTGGTTCTCAAACTTAGTAGCTAAAGTAAGAAAGTTAAACAGTCTTTACATCGTCTTTGAAAATAGGAAGAAGAATCTTGATTGTGATTAAACTTCGACCAGTTATATATGTCGGTGATTATAAAAACAAAAATAATATTATAAAACTATAATTTTTTTAGATGGTGTGTTTAATTAATTTCTACTGTAATTTTTATTTATGTATAAGTAACTCTAAAATTAATTTCCATTTGCTTTCCTTTTCTTCTCTTGATTCCTAAGTCAAATCAATTTCTATTACGTTTTGTGACTCCTTCTTTGAAGCTCTGTTCTGGAATTTCTCTGCTTAGTTTAATTTTCTTATCTAATTATACTATTTGTCATGAGATTGTTAATTTTTATCTACTTAAACAGTAATATTCAGTTTCTAAATAATAGATAGTAATTTTTTTTTTGTACTGATAGTTTATAAAAATTAAACTGAAATATTTCACATTGTATATCAACTAAACTAAACATAAATAATTTAAAATATGACTATTAAAGCAATTAATTTTCTCATACAGAAAAATTTGTCTTTAATGTTGTAAAAAAAAATGTATTTTTAGTCTTCAAAACAGAAGCATAAAATATTTAAAATTCTAATTAAATTCCAAAATTAAATATTTTAATTCTTAAGTTTTCACCAAATAAGTTTTATTCATACATAAAAGCTCGTGCAACTGTGAAAGTGTGATTCACTCCATAGGCCATATACGAAGAAATATTATTTCAACCAAATATATATAGCAGCTGATCTAAATCGATTAAATATCATCCGAAATAGATTAAAGAGCAGCTGAAAATTTCTAGGATGCAAGCTAGCAACTTTAAGTTACTTGAAGGCGGATATTTTTCATAAGCATATTACATATATATCGCAATTTATTAATTAAGTTTACTATATTTGCATATCACAAAAAGTATTTTGGGAATATATCATGCCTTTTAGATTTTAACTTCTAATGTATTTACCATAACTTACAGCTTCAACCAACTATTTCAACCCCCATCCCAAATAAGTTTTTTCTTTTACATTCAAAATAAGTTTATATCATGCATATATAATAATACTATATATCTGAGGGTTGAGGATATATCAAATGCTCTTGTGTATATCAAATATTACATTATTTTAATAATATATAGAATATGAGTGTTTTTATATATAATTGATATTTTATCATATTACTTAATCTAAGATCAAGATTCATATTTTATTATTTTTAGTCATTAAAGTCTACATAATTGAGAGGATAATTTAAAAATAAAATATGTATCTTATCGGAGATATTTTAAATTGAAACAAAAAACTGATATCAAATAAAAACATATAAAATTATGTATTATTTATGTTTTTGGTATTGAAATAAAATATACATAGATTATTAATAAATTATTTTAAAGTGATAAATATTGTAGAAATCACATTCTACATACATTTAAATGTTATATATATATATATATATATATATATATATATATACATTCTTTTCTCTTAATCATATTAGTGAAGAGCCATTTATATTTATTTTCTCCTCCTAATTCTATGTTTGAGTGTCTACTTACCATCTAGTATTAATCAATATTTAGTTTAATATCTAAATTAAACATATATAGAATGAAATAATAAAAACATTTGATATTTTATTTCTTCCGAGTAATAACACAACTTTTTAGTTCTGATCAAGCTAGACCTATTTACCTTTCCTTGTCCTGGAATGAATGCGCGGTAGTACGTATATCCATTCATTCAAGTTCAACCGTAAATAGAGTAATTATTAGGCAATTCAAAGGAAGAATATTGCTAATTGGGGCAGTACTTATGGTCAGATTCCCATGCACTCAGATGGTCAAGATAAGTTAGACCTAGAAAGCACTGGGTCCCACTACCTCCAACTACATATATTTTAATAGCATTACTACTAAAGATAATGGATATGAGCCACACAAATTAGGCATTATATGTAAAAGATGCTCCACTCCTAAACTAAGGGTGAATTGGATAATTAGAGCTATATTTTAGGGGATAGGTACTATAGGTGCTGTATTTAAATTAGTGGTCTAAAAATAGACTATTTAGTATCAAATTGTTCAACCCAATACTTTCATAAATTAAAATATAGTTACTCAAAATGTACTTACTCAGATCAATTAGGTAAGAATAGGAGTATCCAATTCTTTATTTGGAATCAAGATCCTTACATTGATGAATTTAATCATTAAGTTAACAATAGATAATTCATATTAATATAATAGCTACTTAAAAATATATTATAGATTATTATGTAATTTTAGACCATGAAGTTTATACTAGTTATTTTAAAGCTACATTTAAAATAATTTTCTATTAAGTAATAGTATAAAAATATTTACCCCAAAAATTACTAAAATTAAACTTTTATGATGAATGGAGTCCCTTCACGGGCTACCTAGCTTTTGTATAAAACAGCTATATGATTAAGTAAATTTAATATTACATGTGCATCAGTCATGTCATGAACTTCGATGTACTAAACAAAAAGTTTTATTGTTCCTGGTTTACCCCTATAATGTGTGAGCCAAAATCATTAACCAAGAATGATATTGTACATGATTGTTTCTTTTCCAAGTAAGAAGCTATTCGAGGTAAAGATTACGGATTGATGGTTCAGGATGCTTGTTCCCTTTCATACCTTTTTTTTTTGTCGTTGGGATTCTCCTTATTATAGTTTTCATACATAATAAGCTAAGCATACATTGGTTGAAACCACTTAGTCTTGTATATTAAAAGTTGTTCCATTTACATTTATAAATAATTAAACAATCACTATTTAGATTCTCCACAGGACCACATGCATATACATTTATAAACTTTGAGGTAAATTTTTTGTGATGAATAAATAATAATAATAATATGTTTTTTAATATTTTTGTAGCAATTGAGTTTAGTGAGAGATTGAGCTACTTTGGCATAGCAACTAGCTTGATCCTTTACCTTACAAAGGTTATTCATCAAGATCTTAAGACAGCAGTTAAGAATGTGAACTATTGGTCCGGTGTCACCACTTTGATGCCATTGGTCGGAGGATTCCTTGCTGATGCCTACTTAGGACGTTACACCACTGTCATAGCATCATGTATTGTTTATCTCATGGTAATCAATCTCAATCACCATTCAATAAACATTTAGGATATGTTTGAATAAATTTTTGTACCAGATTTTATAAGAATAAAAAATAGAACGAAAAAATACAATCAACTTTCATGAACTAAGATTCGTATGTAGGAAAAATTAGCTTTTAAACAAGTTAGCATTAAAGAGATCTTATAAACTAGCTTTTTGTATGAACTAATTTTAGCTTATAGAAAAATCTAAAATAAATTAAAGGAATATCTCAAGAGAATTTGTATAAACATCTCCATTTTTTAACAATTATTTATTTCTTTTTGAGCGTAAGATTAGAGGGATCTCCATATATCGTTTTTAAACATGTAAAGAAATAATAATATAATGTTTTCAAATTTTTTTAAAAATCAGTCTAAAACAAATAAAAAAGTAAAAAGACTTGTTTAATTACACAAAAAATTAAGCAATATTAATGTAATTTATTAAAAAATTATTTTATTGTTCTTTCTTAATTTTTTTTCTGGAAGTTTATAAATACAATTATATTTTAATTACTTCTGTTTTCTATTTTCGCAAGATTGTATTTGGTATCCTCTATTTTTCATTATTAATTTTGCATCCTTTATAGAGGATATGAATATAATGTTCTTTTAAAATTAAATGGATTTTAATGTAATATTTTTCAAATAATTAAAATGTAAAGATAAAAAAAATAATAAGTTTTTGTTAAATTTCACAAAAATAACCGAAGTAGGTGTGAATATAATTTAGTCTACATTTCATTGTACATGTTATTGACGATTAAAACACTTGTTTTTGTGTGGCAAAATAAAAACAGGGTTTGGTTACACTTGGTCTTTCATGGTTCTTACCGGCTTTGAAACCATGTGATCATACTAATACATGCACCGAACCTAGGAGGATTCATGAAGTGGTTTTCTTCCTTGGCATCTATTTAATATCCATAGGAACTGGGGGGCATAAACCTTCATTGGAGAGCTTTGGTGCTGACCAATTTGATGATAATAATACCAAAGAAAGAAGGCAGAAAATGTCCTTTTTCAATTGGTGGAACAGTGGTTTGTGCAGTGGAATCATTCTAGGAGTAACTGTGATTGTGTATGTCCAAGAAAATGTGAATTGGGGTGCTGCTGATATCATCCTCACAGGGGTGATGGCTTTCTCATTGCTCATATTCTTGATTGGAAGATCTTCTTATCGTTATAGGGCACCAATTGGGAGCCCCTTCACTCCTATGTTGCAAGTTCTTGTTGCTGCTATTTCCAAAAGGAAGCTTCCACATCCTTCCAATCCAACTCAACTGTATGAAGTTTCCAAAGCTGAGGGTCATGGTGAAAGATTTCTGGCTCACACCAAGAAACTCAAGTAAGTAGAAAAACTAAATCATCATATTGAGGAAAAAGGTTAATTGAGAGATATATATTTGGTTCTCCTAATATGTGAAATGTGTTCAAGAACTAAAAGAATGATTTTCTTAAATATTGTTTGCTAGTATGATTACGTCTATGAGTAAAGTAAAATTCAAAATCCAATTAAAAAATAATGCATACGACACCTAAAAAAATTATACTTCGTTTTCACCAAGTTCTTATCTATAAAACCTTCCACTTTTTTCATTAATGTTCCCAAGATAAAGGTAACAATATCTTGATGGTATGATTTGTGTGATCAGATTTCTTGACAAGGCAGCGATTCTTGAAAATGAAGGGAACTTAGCACAGAAACAGAATCCTTGGAGACTTGCAACCGTAACCAAGGTTGAAGAATTAAAGCTAATTATCAACATGATCCCCATTTGGGTATTCACTTTACCATTTGGAATATGTGCTTCACAAACCTCCACTTTCTTCATCAAACAAGGTGCCATAATGGACAGAAAGATAAGCAAAGAATTTGAGATTCCACCCGCTTCAATTTTCACTCTTGCTGCCATTGGAATGATATTTGCAGTGACCATTTATGACAAGCTTCTAGTGCCAATTCTAAGAAGGGTAACAGGAAATGAAAGAGGAATCAACATCCTCCAAAGGATTGGTATTGGAATGTGTTTCTCAAGTATGACAATGATAGTAGCTGCTTTGGTAGAAAAAAAGAGGCTCGAGGCTGTTGAGATGAATGGCCCATTAAAGGGTTCTTTGTCAATGAGTGCTTTTTGGTTGGCCCCGCAATTTCTAATCATTGGATTTGGTGATGGGTTTGCTCTTGTGGGCTTGCAAGAGTATTTCTATGACCAAGTGCCAGACTCAATGAGAAGTTTGGGAATAGCACTATACCTTAGTGTTATCGGGGCTTCAAGTTTTCTTAGTAATTTGTTGATAACAGTTGTTGATCATGTGACAGGTAGGAGTGGCAAAAGTTGGATTGGGAAGGATCTGAATAGTAGTCGATTGGACAAATTTTATTGGCTTCTTGCAGCCATCACTACATTGAACTTGTTTGTGTTTGTGTTCTTTGCTCGCAAGTATAACTACAAGAATGTGCAAAAGGTTGTTGTGGCTGATTGTTATGAAGGCAAAAGTGACGATGGTGAACCAGAGAATAAGGTTTGAATATGTAAAATTTAGTTCTATTAAATCAAAATGGCTAGGATTTCATCTTCTGATGATGAAAATGTACACGTTTCTTCCAGTATTCTATATATATGAGCCTAGAATCCATAAATTTCGTCGTTTTCATATAGTTGATAGGTTATCATCCAAATTTTAAAGAGTTTTGTTCTTTATAGTTGTTTATGGTGTCCATGTAATGTGACAAATTATGTACGTAAAATTGTCATTCACTTTGTACTCTAATCAACTTGTGTTTCTGGAAAGGTATTACCTTATTCAAGGACTATTACTTGATTTAGATTTAATAGCATCCAATGACATACAATGATGAGGAAATATATCAGCAAAATAAGACATATATAATAGAAAACTTTTTCCAATTGCAAGAATTAGAATAGGTGAAGAATACCATAAAATATAATAAAATAGAAATTACAACGTACTAAAAACACAAGAATTTTAATGAAAAATCCGCGATGAAATGGTAGAAATTCACCGGGATCATTGAGATCAAATAAATAACTCCACTCAGATAAATTAGATAAATAAGGGTCCAAGACATTCTAGATATAAATAATCAAATACAACTAAATACTAATACTTAAAGGACAACAGAAATAATCAATCACAACTCACTAGTAGAAAATTAACATTTTAAGATGCGCACACTACTACGGTTCATTTGTAACTGTCGTAGTGTGTGCGCGGTAGCATTTTTGTAATATTATTGTTACACACTACGACGGTTATATTTCGAACCGTCGTGGTCTGTAAAACACTAGCAATTGTATATTAAGACTACGAAGGTTCAAAATATAACCGTCGTAGTGTGTAATACAGTGGCAATATTGTAATATTTTTTATTACACACTACGACGGTTATATTTTGAACCGTCGTAGTCTGTAAAACACTAGCAATTGTATATTACAGACTACGACGGTTCTAAGTAGAACCGTCGTAGTCTGTAATATAAACCCTCTCTTCTTTGTGTAAACCCCTTCACTTTTCACTCCCGCCAGCTGCGCCCGCTCCTTCTTTCTTTCTCTGCGAAACCCATTCTCCCCCAAAATCGTTTCAATCTCCGGTGTGAATAGCCACTCTAGCCACGCACTCCCTCCACGACCTCCTCTTTCACCGGCGAACTCCTTCGTCACCGGCGAAACCCGAAACTGCAGCGCCGCGCCCTTCCCGTTCCTCCCTCCTCGTTCGCGAAACGCTTATAAAAGGTAATCTTCTAAACGTTAGGTTTGATTTGTACTGTTGTTTCATTTCACGTTTGAATTAGGTTTGGTTTTGTTTTTTATTTTTTAATTCTCGTTTGGTTTGGGGTATCCTTAGTTTGAGTTTGCGTCGCGAATGCTCAATGATATTTTGCTTGATTTGAGTGTGAAAGACAAAAACAATGCAAAGAAAGAAACTAAAGCATAAGGTAGCAGTATTAGCATAGGTGAATAACTTATATTCGTTCATAACTTAAAATATCAATTATTGGTGTTCCCTCTGTTTCAATTCCTTAGTTTGATCAGAAATTGAAACTAGCATCAAGTCATTGTTTTCAGGTTATTATTCAGTGTTTAACTTGATGGTAGCTAGTCCTAGAAATATTATTCAGTGTTTAAGTTGATGGAAGCTAGTTTCATGAATGCACCCTGTTTAACTTGATGGTAGCTAGTTTCATGAATGCACCCTGTTTAACTTGATGGTAGCTAGTTTGATGAATGCACCCTGACTATACCTGTGATGAAGGTATGGATCGTAATTGGATGAATGCAAGTCGAATTAGTACGGAGTATGAGGCTGGAGTTGAAGAGTTTATTGAATTTGCTAGGCAACATGATCACTTTAGTAGTGGTGGGAAGTTTTGTTGCCCTTACGTCAATTGTTTGAACGGTGTTCGGCTGAAAGAAGAAGAAATTCGAGAACACCTGTTGTGTGATGGGATTATTAAAAGTTATACAACATGGACCTGGCATGGTGAGTTATTAGACACATTGACAACATCTAATGTGTCTGCACCAGAGTTGGAAACAGAAATTGATGACAGACTTGAAGATATGATTAAAGATGTTGGTCCGGAGAGCTTTTTAAAAGCACATGTATATGACACGCTGCTTAGCGATGCCGAGACACCTTTGTACAAAGGGTGCTCTAACTTCACTCGCATGTCTGCGGTGTTAAAATTGGTTCATCTGAAGGCATCAAATGGGTGGACTGACAAAAGCTTTACTCAGTTACTAGAGTTGTTGAGTGAAATGCTTCCAGAAGGTAACACATTGCCAACCCGCAATTATGACGCTAAGAAGATTCTTTGTCCAATGGGTATGGAGTACAAAAAAATTCATGCATGCCCTAATGACTGCATCTTATACAGAAAAGAATATGAAGCGATGCATAAGTGTCCTAGGTGTGGCCTATCTCGTTACAAAAAAAAGAAGGATGGTTGTGATAGTGAAGAAGGAACAAATCATGGTGCTGCTGCGAAGGTGGTATGGTATCTTCCAATAATTCCAAGATTCAAGCGACTTTTTACAAACGCCAATGACGCTAAGAATCTCAGATGGCATGCAGATGAAAGGATACAAGATGGAAAGCTTCGACATGTGGCTGATTCGTTGCAGTGGAGGAAGATTGATCTAGAGTTTCCCTCATTTGGCTGTGAATCAAGAAACCTCCGCCTTGGTTTGGCTTCAGATGGAATGAATCCGTTTGGTAATTTAGCCACTACTCATAGTTCGTGGCCTGTGTTGTTGATAATTTACAATTTACCTCCATCATTGTGCATGAAGCGAAAGTATATGATGTTGTCTATGTTGATCTCGGGACCAAAACAGCCTGGAAACGACATTGATGTTTATCTTTCTCCCTTGGTTGAAGACTTAAGATTATTATGGGATGAAGGTGTTGATGTGTATGACGGCTTTGCTAAAGAAACCTTCAAGTTACATGCCATGTTGTTTTGTACTATCAATGACTTCCCAGCCTATGGAAACTTGTTTGGTTATAGTGTTAAGGGACATAAAGCTTGTCCGATATGTGAAGAAGGGACGTGTTTCCAACAATTGCAACATGGAAGAAAGACAGTGTATCTTGGTCATAGGAGATTTCTGACACGATCATCCCATATCGTAAATTGAAAAGGGCATTTAATGGTCATCCGAGAATGAGGAAGCACCTACCCCATTAAGCGGTATGCAAGTTTTTGAGCGGGTGAAAGACATCAACAGGTTGGAAAGTCTTCAAAGAAAGCAACTATTTCAAATCCCTGGAAGAAACGGTCTATATTCTTTGATCTCCCCTACTGGTGCAAGCTTGATGTTAGACACTGTATAGATGTTATGCATGTTGAGAAGAATGTGTGTGATAGTTTGATAGGAACTATGTTGAACATTAAAGGTAAGACAAAAGATGGTTTGAATGCTTGATTGGATATGGTTGAGATGAAAATTCGAGATCAATTAAAGCCATGTGCTGTAGGTAACAGGACATACCTCCCCCCGGCAGCATACACATTAAGTAAACAAGAGAGAATCAGTTTTTGTCAATGTTTACACGGAATAAAAGTGCCGCATGGATACTCTTCAAATATCAAAAGCCTTGTCTCAATGAAAGAATTGAAATTAATTGGATTAAAATCTCATGATTGTCATGTATTGATGCAACAATTCCTTCCTGTGGCAATCTGTGGCATCTTACCTAATAAGGTAAGAAATGCAATTACCTGATTGTGTCGGTTCTTCAAACAAATTTGTTCTAAAGTCATTGAACTTAACATGCTAGATGATCTGGAAGCTGAGTCTGCTATTATATTGTGTGAATTGGAAATGTTTTTTCCTCCATCCTTTTTTGACATTATGGTACACTTGGTTGTCCATCTTGTCCGAGAGATTAGACTGTGTGGGCCGGTATATTTAAGATGGATGTACCCCATCGAACGTTACATGAAGATCTTGAAAGGGTATGTCAAGAATCAGTATCATCCTGAAGGGTCAATTATTGAGAGGTACATTGCTGAAGAAGCGGTTGAGTTTTGTTCAGAATATATGTCTTCTACCTTTCCTGTGGGGGTTCCTAGGCCATGTCCAGAGGGTAGACGATATGGACAATGCATCCGAGGTGGACAATGTGTTGAAAAACCTTGGGATTTAGTGCAGCAGGCTGATTTGTATGTTTTGAACAATACTGAAGAAGTTCAACCATACTTGGCAGCTCACAAGGCCATTGTCAGGAAGCAAAATCCAAGACAATCAGAAAAGTGGTTGTTGAAAGAACATAGTACTTTCAGGAAGTGGTTTAAAAACCAAATCTTGAGTGATGAAACAGTTTCAGAGACCCTAAAATGGCTTGCATGTGGCCTTAAGAAAGATGTAATCGTATGTAATGGGTACTATATAAATAATTATTCATTCTACACAAAGTCCTTTGATGATAGAAGTGTAGTACAAAATAGTGGCGTTATGGTAGAAGCTGAGTCCATGCATTTCTCCACCTCTAAAGACAACAATCTGTTGCTAGGATGCATGCCTTACTATGGTATGATTGAGGAAATTTGGGAGGTTGTGTATTGTAAATTTCATGTTCCTCTTTTTAAATGTAAATGGGTTGATAATAGGACAGGGGTGCACTTTGATGATTCAGGTCAAACCCTTGTTAACTTTAGTAGAGTTGGTTATCATGATGAACCTTTCATAATGGCACAACAGGCTAAACAAGTTTTCTATGTCCAAGATCCTTCAAATGACATGTTATATGTCGTATTGAACGGGAAAAATACTGATCTTGAACTTGAGAATCTTAACATTGATCAAATTCATGGTTTTTCATCTCATATCCCAATTAATCCTGAGGAAATTGATGTTGACGATGTACACGCAGTTCGTCATGATCATAATAAAGGAATATATATTTGACCATTGAAGGTGCTAATTATTACACTAATGTTACCTATTTTCTATATTTTTATATTTATTCATTGATTTCAATTTGATGTTATGAAGTTATTGATTTCAATTTGATGTTTTGAAGTTATTGATTTTCAATTGATTTTTTAACAGGCACATGGTTGATCAGTCCGACCTAACAGAGTATATAAAAAGACCACACGCTGAAGGAGTTTGAGTTAGACGTGGGAAAGGTCAACTGACACATGTTGATATAGATATCCACACGGGCACTGCTACTGGTGATAATGGGCCCATATTCAGGAGTTATTTGGGTTTCCTTGTCCGTGAGCACATATCTATTCTGACCCCTACTTGGGATGATGTTCCTATGACTCAACGGAACATGCTATGGCAGGATATTCTGGTAATTTCTTTGCTGTTATTTATTTGATATTTATTTTCAATATATTGTTGTTTATTGCAATAGTAAATAATAACTATTTTAATCTTTATTATAGGTCACATTTGATATTCCTAATGTGGAGTCCCTGAGGGTGAAAGTAATGTCATCCATGGCTACCATGTTTAGGCAATGGAAGTCTCAACTGACCAAATACATATATAATCAAGAAGATGGCAACATTTCTATGCCTAATTATAGGCACTTTGATCAAGAAACATGGGAGAAATTTGTTCAGATTCGTTTGTCCCCTGAGTGGCAGGTTAGTCTTATACTTGTATAAGTGTTGCATATAATTTCCAGAATGTGAACAATTACTAAAGATTTATTTCTATGTTACAGGCAAAGAGGAAAAAGGCAAAGGAGTGTCAAGCCATAAATGATTATCCCCATATTCTGTCTCGAGGGGGTTATAGAGTGTTGGAGGAAAGGATCTTAACTCAGAAGCACAGGATGCGAGAAGAAGCAACTGCAGCAGATCCTTCATTATCATTTACCGGTCCCCCATCCCCACCAAAGAGGCATGAAAAATGGAAGTTAGCTAGGATGAAGACATCAGGAAATTCACATCATCATCTTCAAAATCTATTGCTGAAAAGATTGTAAGTTTATTTTTTTCTTAATTGATGATATTGGTTTTGAAAATATAAGAATGTTTTGTTTAATGTGACAACTATAATACTATTCTTTAATTGCAGGATTCCGTAGTTAATCAGAGCAGTCAGGGATCATTTGTGCCACATGGAAGGGAAGACATACTTTCTTCTGCCATTGGCAAACCCGAACACCCAGGTCATGTTCGTGGCGTTGGACAAGGTGTGGGGATTGTTTCATATTTTGGAAAATCTTCACACCATCGAGGTTTTGACTCTCCAATCACCCAAGAGACAATAGAGTCGTTGAGGCAAAGTATCACTGCAGAGGTAAGTTTCTTCTTTGGGGATTTGATCTAAAAAAATAATTTGTTAGAAACATGTTCAATATATTCAAACTTAATAATACATATAAAAATAATAACTATTTTAATCTTTATTATAGGTAACAGCCAATTTGAGGGAACAAATAACACAAGAGCTGTCTACATCCATTGCACAGAATATCATGCAGCAATTAGCCCTACAAGGCCAGTGTATTGGGAGAGAAAATACAGAGGAGGTGAGGCAGACTGTTCGTGTTAGCACGAATTTGAGTTGCTCACCAGAAAGGGGGCAGCCCTAAAGAAGGTAAACAATGTGGGTTGTATGTTGAAGAACACCCGCATAGATTGGTGGCCATTGGGAGAGTTGTAGGGGGTGGAGCAACCATACATGGTAAGCCCCTGCGAGACGATGAGGTTAGGGTGACCGTTGAAGAGGCACATGACCCTGGTGCTCCACTACCCTTGCCCACTGAGGAGGTGCAACTAGTAGGACAAGCTGTTGGCACTTTCATTGCATGGCCAAAACATCTTGTTTATTAATTGGGTGAAAAGGTGTGTATTATTTTTATATGTATTATTAAGTTAGAATATATTGATCATGTTTCTAACAAATTATTTTTTTAGATCAAATCCCCAAAGAAGAAACTTACACCCAGAAACCCTGACAGAGCCGAGCCAATTGATGATCCTATGCAATCCTTGTTAGTGTTGGCTAACAAGATTAGGAGTACAAGTTTGGAGCTCTATTGGGATAAAAAGATATTTGGGAGAGAAAATAATATGCCTCTATACATTCACATGTCAGATTGCATGGAGATGTATTCAGGGGAGGATGAGATGAACCTAACTCACATGCAATTTTGGATCATGTAAGTATTATAAATGTTAATTTAAAATGTCAAATTTCAAATTTATTACATTTTCTAACTATTATTTCAATATGAATCAGGTATTTGAGTAATATTTCAATTGAAATGGGAAACAACAATGTCTATGGATTCATTGAACCACAATCCATATTGGGCTTGGCAGATAATTCACCTGATGCCAAGTCATATATTATGGATTGGATTGGTCAATCAAAGAAGAGGATCTACCTTGCACCATACCTTCACAAGTAAGTATAATATGTTTTCATATAAATAAATATTTCTAAAAAAGTATATATAATCAATCACCTATGTTTATTGCATGTAGTGGGCATTGGCAACTTCTTGTTCTTTGCCCGATGGATCATCTGGCGGTCTTCTTTTGTTCATTGCACAAACCTCTCCCTCCGAAGTTGAAGAAAGTGCTAGAAGGGTGTGTAAAATGTTATTTAATTGTTATCATTCATTTGTCTTTTGTCGTAATTATTATAGTCTGACATTATGTATAATTTGATTTAACCAGTATTTATGTTGGACATCATATGCTGACGAGCCATAGTCGTGCCAGACCAAGACTTGATTTTGTAATGGCAAAGGTAAAACTGTTTTTATTAGGAAACACAAATGCAACATTATGTACACTTCTAACTAAATCATTCTTTGTAGGCTAATAAACAAACGTATAAACCACAATGTGGTTTCTATGTCATGCAGTGGATGGAAAACATAATTCGGATGGGGATAACAGACCATTGGTTAGAGGTACATACTTTTTAATATACCATTTGTTAATTTAATTAATTGATACATAATTGTTAATAATTATTCATTATTTTCCAGACCTTTAATGACTCATTGTCATTTGCTGAAGAAGCGATCGACTACACGCGCAAACAATGGGCGACATTTCTAGTGTATTGTAGTAAGCAACAGAACATAGATGAGTCTTTTGAAGCTGATAATTAGGAATATAGATGTGAAGTTATGATTTAAACAGTTGTTAGTTTAGTATTTGGATTATTCAATTGATTTCATTTAGTTTAGTATTTGGATTATTGAATTGATTTCATTTTATTTGGATTATTGAATTGATTTCATTTTATTAGGATTATTGAATTGATTTCATTTTATAACTTGTGAAATATATATATGGACTTCGTGTGCGGACTGTCTGGAATAAACAGGTACAAAATAAAGGGCTAAAACTAAAAAACGAAACAAATATTTAAAAAAAAAGTTAAGCAGACTACGACGGTTCTTACTAAAACCGTCGTAGTGTGTATATAGACTACGACGGTTCACCTAAAACCGTCATAGTGTGCTATACAGACTACGACGGTTCTCACTATAACCGTCGTAGTGTGCTAAGTGATAATACTGTACATACTATGACGGTTTTTAATGAACCGTCGTAGTATGTATATCACACTACGACGGTTTTAATGAACCGTCGTAGTCTGTCAAAACAGACTACGACACCTGGATCTACTACGGTTCTAGAACCGTCGTAGTGTGTATATTTTAACCGTCGTAGTCTGCTGTTAATGCACTAGTGACTAATTACTTGTAGTAGAGTAGTAGAGGTGATTCTTGTCAGAGATTGTTTTATGACTCTTAAGCCAAAATTTAAGAGCGAGTTAATGCAGAACTTAAATGAAATTAAAGTAAGGAAAATTGAATTAAAAGCAAGCAATCAAAGTAAAAAAAAGAAAATCAAGTTCGATGAATAAAAAAAATTATATGATTAAATGGTCAGTCTGATTTGCTCTTAGTTTTTTCAAATCCCTTATTGGTTCTTAATGTATGTAGAATCACACTTATGACCTAATTAAACTGGAATCCCTGCATCCAATTAGGATCTTGTCGCTTTACAATCGCAAAATTTTTCATTGAACACTTGGTGTGCCAAATCAATGCAATCACATTGTGAACAACAAACCTTATTCGATTATAACCAAATTCGGGAAACCACAATAACAGTCAATCAACATGTTGAATTCGAATTTAAAAGCACAATTTAATTCATAATCATCCAATTATATCATGTACTCAATTCAGATTCAGAGAATACTACAATAAGAATTAAGAACAATTGAGCCTAAGGATTGAGAGAAGAGAGCAATGCAAACTGGATTGACACTAAGGGATTAACTACTCATCTTCACAATTGAAATTGCAGCAAGGGAGATTGAAAATAATGAGTGGGCAACAACCAAAATGCAGAACACAAAAATGAAGAGGAGAGAAAAATCCAATTGCAATAGAATAGAAATATGTTAAGTATAAAAGTTGTAAAGTGTAAAGTGTGTTACAATTTTCTGAATTAGGGTATTTATAATAGGTGAGTCATGTGTTAGTCACGTGCCCACTTAAATGACCTGAATACCTCCCTTCAAATCTCAGCCAAAGCATAAAATAAAATGATACAATTTACATAAAGGAACTTGGGCCTAAACACTTAAGTAAATTCGCTCAAAAGTTTGGCAGCAAATAAGCGTCATCTTCAACCTTTATTTCGTCCTAGATGCAGTCCGAACTAAGTTTTGGTGTCTTCGTAGCTTTTGTAGCCCTATAATTCTTATTTAAAACGAAACCAAGATCAATTCAATCAGAGTTTTTTAGCTTGAGATATGCTCAAAATACTGAACTTGTACAGAGACAAAAATAAGCAATGAATTAATACAAAAATCACATTTTAGGCCCAATTGATCTCCATGTCATGAATTCAATAAAAGATGTCAATTGATAATTAATTATGCTCTAACTAGATATAATAAGTGTAAAGAAATTAATTAAAATAGTAACATATCAAATTTCTTCACACTTATCCTTTTGCACTCCTGGGCAAAATTAGGTCTTATTGGAAATAGGAAATTAGATGCAAAATTATATGGTCAAATTATTTCATACTTCCCAAATAGTCATTAATGCATAAGAACTAAGCACAGTGATTAGAGCAACAACCAATCCAAGGATTACATATCATAGTGTTAACTAGTCCATTCCTTAGATTGGATTAATCAAGTCATAAATCAATCATGCAAGTCAATCATAAGTAATAGTCTCATTAGAAGTGTATCACTCAGACTCTCAAGTGTTTCAAGTAAATGTTTACTCTCAAACCATTAAAATGAACATTATTTTACCACAAACTAGCAATCATTCTACTTCTCTGCCACTAAAATCACAATCATGCATGATTCAAGAGGACTTGTGCAGGTTGCAATGGGGCTGAGGTATAAGGTTGGATAATTTGGTTAAGTGAGGAATTATGTAAAAGACAAAAACACAAAAAGGAGGGGTTGAATTGTAATAATAAAAAAAAATTTCCTATCGTCTTTGTTAGATCAAGATGATTAACATTCTTTGTTTTGATAATTACAAGACAGACGAGACTAATAGACGAAGCAAGCATAGACGAAAGATGACCCCTCAATCTCAAATCTTTATTGCATCTTTCATCTAATGAATCAAGTATGCCTCAAGACGATAAAGGACAGATGATACGTGAAAGACAGTAGACGACATAATCTTCGAACTTTGTTTATAGAAGATCTTTTTGAAGACTTTGCTTATTTCAAGACCCATCGTCTACTAAAGGGAGTTGAAGACAGACGACGTAACGAGTGCCTATTTCAAATCTAGTCGTTACTTGTAAAAGTTTCCAAAAATGGTTGGACACTGTGCAAAACCTCTACAACACGAAAAGTAAATCACGCTTTTGTGATCCAAACTGATCAAGTCAGAAAAATGTATTGATTATGCGCTGACTCCGCTGCTCAAGCATTCAATTATTCTGATTGATCTCTATCACTGATGTGAAAGCTTCAAGAAAAGGACAACGGTCAAAGATTTAAGTCTAACGAATCTTTTTAAACCTGTTATCTATATAAAGGTCTCCTCTCCTTAAATTCAAGATGGCGAACACGCTGTATAAGCTCATTCTTATCTTCGGTATTGAATCTTTGAAAGCTATTCTTCATTGTAAAAACCCTCTCTGCGTAGAGGAATCAAAATTTGTTCATAAACTCTTTACAAATCCACTTGTGTGATATTTTAGCTTGAGGAGGTTGTGTGTTCAAAGAGTACCTTGTTTTAGCCTGAAGAGGTTGTGTTTCAAAGAATACTTGGTTAGTTAGCCTGGGAAGGCTGTGTTTAAAAAATATATTGTATTAGCCAGAAGTGGCTAGGTTCAAACAATACTTGTAACCTTTTCACGGTTTGTAGTGAAAACTCAGTGGTTGCTGGGTAACTGGATGTAGTCTTGAATAGACGAACCAGTATAAAAATAACTGTGTTTATTTCATTTAAGCTTGTGGCTAATGGGGATAATTAAAGCATAACGTTATTCCTTAAAGATAAGTTTTATATCGTCTGAACTTATTTGAAACCAACAGACGATACGAACAAATTTTTTAATTAACCCAATTCAACCCCCTCCCCTTCTTATGTTTTATACTTTACAGTTTGGTATCAGAGTTCGGCCTCTATGGGTTGAGCGCTTTACAGCTGCTAAAGGAAAAGATCCAGATGGAGTCACAAGGGCCAATGCTTCTTTTAGGAGGTTCTTCCATGAACAAGCCTCCATCCTTCTCAGGGGATGACTATCCCTACTAGCCCAACATGATGGAGATGTATATAAAGTCTACTCAATACAGACTTTGAAAGATCATCAATCAGGGAGATATTCCCATTGTCAAGCCTGAGACTGAATGGGGAAATGAAGAATATTCTCTCATGGAGCTCAACAACAAAGCTAGATATGCATTTACATGTGCTCTCTCAAAGACAAAATACAATAGATTTTGTGCCTACAAGACCGCCAAGGAGCTCTGTGACGCTCTAAAGATCTCCTATGAAGGAACTGAGGATGTTAGAATGAGAAAAGCTGTCACTCTTTAAAGAGAATATGAGATGCTCTCTATGAAGAAGGGTGAATCTATTGATATGATGTTTGGAAGATTCCAAACCATATTAAATGGACTCACTTCGTTGGGAATCACGTTCACAAAGGCTTAAAACAACACGAAGATTCTGGATAGTCTTCCTACTCCACGGGAAGCTGTGTCCACTGTCATCTCAGTTGGACGTGACATGAAGACATTGTTGAACTTAAAGCTTGAAGATGCTTTGGAGTCTCTCTTGATGTTTTGCTTTTGATGTTTATGTAATTTTGGTTTTCTTAGATAAAATGTAATTAGGAGTTTCCTATGTATTGAATGTTTAGTTTAGGCATGTATGTGGTTGTTCTTTGTGTGAATACACTGGAGAGCTTGGGAATCTAGTGTGATTTCTCATGTATCAAATGTTTGATTTCCCACTCAAACTTGTTTTGAAAATGTCTTTGGTAACCAACTGAGGTAATAGATTACCAACAGTAGGTAGTTAACTACCAACAGCAGGTAATCAACTACCAACAGTAGGTAACAGAGTGTGGAAATTCATTTGTTACTGGAGTAATCGATTACCCCCTCGGGTTAATCGATTACCATGTCTAAAAATCACCCTGGAAACCTTTGTTTACTGATTTAATCGATTACCAACCCCTGGCAGTCGATTACCCCTATCAGAAAAACATTAAGTTGCCCAAATTGAGTTTTTAATTGAATCTATAAATTCTCTTTTCTCAAAAATTAACATAAGATCTTGGAACATAAGTTTTAGAATAGTTCATACACTTTCAAATTCTCTCTAAACTGAGTTTATCATCTTTTCCAAGAAACCCATAAAGAACTTCAAGAGTTTATCAAGTTTTCAAAAAGAAAGGGCAAAACTTGATCATTTCTCTGACTGGGTGGTACTCATTGTGTTTTCTTTTGTGATCAGATCTACACTCTAGGTGTTTTCTAAACTGATCTTTTGTTTACCTTTTGATTTCTGGGTTGTTACTCTAGGAGAGAGGTCTCTCTGGATAAAGTAAAGGACTTTGAGAAGGGTGTTCTCAAAGGTTTGATCTTGGTGTTCCAAGGTCGGGGAAGAATCATTCTTTGGGTTAAAGAACAGGTTTTGGGTGTTTTGATTTCGTTTTTGTGTTGCTTGTTGTAGAGTGAATGTAAAAGAACACAAAAGGAATCATTTGATAGTGGAAAACCGATCGCAACAGTTGTTGGGTTGGGACTGGATGTAGGCAGTGGGCCGAACCAGTATAAATCATTGTGCACTCTTCTTCTTCCTTCTTCTCTTTACCGTTTACCACTAATTGCTGTTATAACTGTTTATCTTCTGCAATTTAATCAGTAATTGACTTGGTAATTAACTCGGTAATTGACTCGGTAATCAACTAAAACTGGAACAGTTAGATACTGATATTGATTACGCTGTATATTGATTACTAACGTGTTTCTGAGTATTCCTTTTTGTATTTCCGTTGTGTATCTTTGATAGTTCTCGTTTATCTATCTCATCTATTGATAGGTAATCAAGAATAGTTTTGTTTGAATTAAAAGGAATTAGAAACTCGCGAAAATTGGGCTATAGTGGAACTAGAATCTATTCACCCCCCCTCTAGATTCACACATAGGGACCAACAGACATTAACTCTTGATGAGTTAATAGGAGCTTTGAGAGTACATGAGGTACTTCTCTACAAAAGGGACAAAATAAAAGTTCAAGAGCCCATAGCTCTTCCATCTGTAGATGAGGTCTCTAAACAAGAATCTGTTAAGAAAGAAAGAAAGAAGAAGAACAAGATTCTTAAAGCTGAAACTTCTGAATTTGATTCGTATGACGGATCATCTGAAAATGAGATATCTCTCATGGCTAGACGCTTGAAGAAGATGATGAAGAAGAAAGGAAGAGGTCAACACTTTTTCAAAAATAAAGGGAAGAAGTTTCCTGAGAAACCCTCAAACAAGGAGGAAAGCTCAAAGATCGTCTGCTATGAATGCAGAAAATCTGGACATATGAGATCTGAATGTTCAAAGCTGAAGAGAAGATGGAACCCTCGTAGAGATAAGGGTAAAAAGAGCTTGCTGACGTGAGAAGACCTTGACAGCAACAGTTCAGACGAATCCACAATGGAAGAAGAAACTACAAACATCTGTCTCATGGCTGGAGACAATACTTCTTCTGAGGTAATTGACTCTTCTATCTCATCCTTTTCATCTGAGTCTGAATCAGAATCAGAAGAGATGTCATATGATACTCTTTTAGCAAACTCACATTTTATTGCTGAGCAATACAAAGTATGCAAAGCAAAGTTAAAATAAACTTTGGAAGAAAATGCTACTTTGAGATCTGAAAAAGAGTTGCTTCAAAAGGAAGTATCAAATGAAGTATCATCTGAATCTGAAAAGAACACTTTCATTCTTGAAATCGAAAGATTAACGAAAGAAAATGATTCTTTACTCAAAGACTTAACTAAGTTCACAAAAGGATCGTCCATGCTTGAAAACATTTTAAAATATGGGAGGGATCCGTCTGATAAATATGGACTAGGTTATGTTGAGCAGACAAATGAGAAGAAGACAAAATTTGTTTCGTCTACTCAAAAGAAGAAGAACAAAAGTTACAACAAGGTTCCAAATGATTATAAGAAAAATACAAAAACCTTGAACAAAAAGAAACCTTTTTCTACTAACAAAAGAGGACCCAAAAGAATTTGGGTACCAAAGTCGCTCATTATTCTTATTATAGACATCTTTAATAAAAAGAGAGAAGACTTCAAGCTGGTACTTGGACAGTGGGTGCTCACGACACATGATGGGAGACTTGTCTATGTTCCAAGACCTAAGACCAAGTAAAGAGTCTATGTCTTATGGTTCAGGGAAAGGTAAAATTCTAGGGATTGGGACTATTGGTAAGGCACCCAACCCTTTTATCCAAAATGTGTCTTACGTTAAAGGTCTGAACTTCAATCTGCTTAGCATAAGTCAATTTTGTGACAGTGGATATGAAGTAGCTTTTAACGCTGATGAATGTATAGTTAAGAATAAAGATAAGTCCATTCTGTTTCTAGGGAAAAGAAAAAATAATCTCTATGAGGTTTGCCTTTCTGACCTTAGTGATTAGAATGTAACATGCTTAATTTCAGCAGACGATGAACGAGATATTTGGCACAAAAAACTTGGACATTTAAGTCTTAAGTATATTTCAAAAATTTCTAAAAATGATCTTGTAAAACTTTTGCCAAAAATATCTTGGAAGTTCAATCGTCTGTGTGAATCCTGTCAGCATGGGAAACAACTTAAAGCTTCTTTTAAATCAAAAAAATGTTGTTTCCATGACAAGACCTTTGGAACTGTTACATATTGATCTCTTTGGACCTACTCAGACTGAATGTCTTGGAGGAAAGAAATATGGATTTGTCATTATAGACGACTATACTAGATTTACTTGGGTATACTTTTTAGCCCATAAACACAAGTCTTTCAAAGTCTTTGAAATATTCTGTAAACGTGTTCAAAAAGAAAAAGGAATATGTATTGCGTCTATGAGAAGTGATCATGGAACAGAGTTTGAAAACTCTAAGTTCAAGGCCTTTTGTTTTGAAAATGGTATCTTTCACAATTTTTCATCTCCAAGAACTCCTCAACAAAATGGAGTTGTGGAAAGGAAAAATCGTACTTTACAAGAAATGGTTAGAACAATGTTATATGAAAGCTCTCTTCCAAAATATTATTGGGCAGAAGCAATAAATACTTCTTGTTATATTCAAAACAGAATATTCATAAACCAATATTGAATAAGACTCCTTATGAACTATGGAAAGGAAGAAGACCCAACATATCCTATTTTCATCCTTTTGGATGTGAGTGTTTTATCCTAAATACCAAAGAACAACTTGTAAAGTTTGATTCAAAGGTGATTAAAGGATTTTT
Organism: Hylodesmum podocarpum; assembly: GCA_026586105.1. Lineage (NCBI taxonomy): Eukaryota > Viridiplantae > Streptophyta > Magnoliopsida > Fabales > Fabaceae > Hylodesmum > Hylodesmum podocarpum. The sequence goes on from JALJEV010001371.1 coordinate 6,897,579, forward strand.
ACTTGGATACTCCAATACATCCAAGGCTTATAGAGTATTTAACTCTAAGACGCAAGTTGTAGAGGAATCTATTTATGTAAAATTTCAAGATAACTTAAAGGCTGATAAAGAAATTTCAGACCTAAAAATTTTGTTTGATAATTTGCAGATCAACCACTCTGATCAAAACTCAAGTTCAAATGGTCAACTTGGTATAGACGCAAGGACAGACGAAAGAAGTACAAACCATACAGACAAACCTTCTTCGTCTGCTGCTCAACAACATGATACTCAAGCTCTTGTCAGAACTTGGAGGTTCGCCTCAAACCACACCGAGGATCTGATCATTGGAGATAGACATCAAGGAGTTCAAGCAAGGTCAAAGATTAGAGACTCATCTGCCTATGCTCTTGTGTCAAACATAGAATCCAAAAACATCGAGGAAGCTTTACAAGAGAATGACTGGATTTTAGCCATGGAAGAAGAGCTAAACCAGTTTAACACAAATGATGTTTGGACTTTAGCAAAGAAACCAAGGAACAAAAGCATCATTGGAACAAGATGGGTGTTTAGAAATAAACTTGATGAAACTGGAAAAGTGGTAAGAAATAAAGCAAGGTTAGTAGCTCAAGGCCCAACAGGAAGGTATTGACATCACTGAAACTTTTGCTCTTGTGGCTAGGTTAGAAGCTATTAGAATTTTACTTGCTTTTGCTGCTCATAAGAATATCGTCTTATATCAAATGGACGTAAAAAGTGTTTTTCTAAACGGTTTTATTGAAGAGTAAGTATATGTGAAACAACCTCCTGGCTTTGAGAGTTTATCACAACCAGATCATGTTTTCAGATTGAGGAAAGCACTTTATGGTCTTAAACAAGCTCTTAGAGCTTGGTATGATAGACTAAGTTCTTTTCTTCTTAAAAATGATTTTTCAAGAGAAAAAGTTGATACTACTCTCTTCAAGAAAAGCGTTTCAAAAGACTTTATTATTGTTCAAATATATGTAGACGATATAGTCTTTGGAGCCACTAACGAATCCTTGTGTAAGGATTTTTTTAAGTTAATGCAGGATGAGTTTGAAATGAGTATGATGGGAGAGTTAAAGTTCTTTCTAGGACTTCAAATTAAACAAACAAAAGAAGGAATCTACATCCATCAACAGAAGTACACAAAAGAACTTCTCAAAAATTCAAGATGGACAACACAAAGCCAATGAAGACACCCATGCATTCGTCTGGCGTCAGTCTTCATAAAGACGAGTCAAGTAAGACTGTTGATCAGACGGTATACCGATGTATGATTGGCTCACTGTTTTATCTAACTGTAAGTAGATCAGACATTATGTTTAGTGTCTGCCTATGTGCACGTTTTCAGTCTGATCCTAGAGAATCACATTTACAAGTTGTAAAACACATTCTTAGATACTTTATTGGAATCACTAATCTCTCTTTATTTTATAAGAAAAATAGTGACGTGGCTATTGTGATGCTGATTATGTTGGAGATAAAGTGGAAAGAAAAAGCACAAGTGGTGGATGTCAATTTCTAGGAACATCGCTCATCTCTTGGTCAAGCAAGAAGCAAAACTCCATAGCACTCTCTACCACAGAAGCAAAATATATTACTGCTGCTGGATGTTGTTCACAACTACTTTGGGTAAAACATCAACTTGAAGATTACTCCAGGTTTGAAACCCAAATACCAGTTTTCTGTGATAATACAAGTGCTATCAATCTTAGCAAAAACCCTATTCAGCATTCAAAAGCTAAACATATTGAAATAAAATTTTATTTTATAAAAGATTATGTTCAAAAGGGTATTTTCGATATACAGTTTGTTCAAACTGATTTTCAATGGGCAGATATCTTTACAAAGGTTCTAGACGAAACACGATTTAATTTCATTAAAGAAAATTTAGGAATTGTTTCTTTAAAAGATTGAATTATTTTGTCCATGTCTATCGTCTGTATTTATCGTCTGATTATTTTCGTGTTAAGACGAAACCTTGCGTCTGATCAAGTTGAATCAGTGAAAAGTCATTCAACAGATGCAACGTTATTATTTAATTAATTTAAAGTTGAGTGTGCAGAAAGACACAATAAATGCAGCATTAAATGTGTCTGGCATTTATTACTCTATTCTAGGAAGTGGAAAAGCATGTAACTTCAATCATTGAAAGGGCAATCATGGGATAGCGCCAAATCAGGGACGATTTCTATTATATCGTCTGTTAAAATATAACTGTTGCATTTACCTGACTATAAAAGTGTCAAAGTTATCTCTTTTTATTCTTTACATTGCTTAAACGATTAAGTAACCTAAAGCTACTCTCTCTATCAAGAACTTTCACTCTCTAATTTTTTTTAAACTCAGAAAATGGTCGCCAAGAACACACAACAAACACCTATTGAAGGGGAAAGTTTCTTTGCCCAAGATTTGTTTCTGTCTAGCAAGTAGGTGAAGAGAATCACTCTTGCTAATCTCTCTGGGCAATCATGCAATGTTTTGGAGAAAGTAGGATGGATGAAGTTTGCTTCATGGGAAGGACCCTGGATGTTGGAGCCTTACACTGAGTTTTGGTCTGAGGCCAAGATTGTGGACGACAACATCGTTGGAACAATTGGTGATAAGGAATACCTTATCAATGCTGAAGCCATTGGAGCAATAGGCAAGTGCAAGATTGAAGGTGTTGTCTACAACACCAACTGGAATGAAGGGATTGATGAAGCTTTCATCGATCAGACGTTGTATGGAAAACCCACAACGTCTAACCTGGCCAAATTCCTAAGGGCTAGGAACTTGACTGGTGATGGAAGGGTTCTGCACAACCTTCTATTAAACATTTTCACTCCAAGGATTAGCTCTCGTGACAATGTGAGTAACAGAGATTGTTTTTGTCTCTTCTATCTTCTCAAAAGGGAGAAGATGAGTCTACCCCATGTGATTATGGATCACTGGGTCGCTGCTTTGAAAGGAAGGGATCTACGAAGGAAGTCTAGTGTTCCTTATCATGCCATCTTCGCAAAAATCATCCAGAATCAAGAATTTGATATCAAGGGATGACAATGGTATGCTAGTGGTCATGAGATCAAGCAAGCTACTTTCTCTAGAATGCGTCTGGATCTTGAAGCATGAACGCTGAATGAAATGCATGAGAAGCATCTTAACCTTAAGCCTTCTTAATCATCCTCTCAATCTCAACCACCTCAACCACAAACACAAATCCATACACATACTACCCAACCTCAATCATCTCCTCAACAAACTGGCCCCAAACACAAATCCCTCCTCCACCTAAACCTAGAACGTCGTTTGAACCACCTGTACGAGTTACAGAGGTTCCTTTTGAGACGATAGGTGAAGAGCCTCTTGTTAGACTAAAAACAAAGTCTATCAAGTTGAAAATGCCAAGGATGGATTCGTCTACTCAAGAAAAACCAACTGCCAAATAAGCATCTAAGGATGTTGAGTCTACTAGAAGGAGAGCAGACGTTACTAAAAAGACAAAGGTAGATGAAGTACAAGTCTCAGAGGATGCCTTGAAAAAGGCATCTTTGAAAGGAAAGAGAAAAGCTATAGTTGAAACTACAACTAATCTTTCTGAGAAAGAACAGCTGAAAATGGCTAAGAAAGCTTCTATTCTCTTAGAAGCTGAAAGGGAACATATGTTCCGGAAAAGCACGAAAGGGATTGAATCGTCTGAAGTTACTCCTGCTCAGACCACATCAAAGGGCATAAATAATGAAGAAACTGCCCAGATTCAGAAAGACAACGCAATCCTCGCTGAGCAACTCTCTACAATGCTTAGTGAAGATGTGCCCTCGATGGAGTTAGAATCTTCTACTCCATTAAACGAACCAAGGGAGGCTGCTGAACTCATGATTTCGTCTCCCATCCATGTCGTGCCTTTTCAGACGGTAACTGAAGAGTCTGAAGAAAGATGTCCTCCACAGACGGTGCAATATTCGTCTGACATCTGTGAAGTAGAATCTTGCTCATCATCAGATGAAGGAAAGTGTCTTGTCATAAGACATGTGGCAACGTATCCAAGAACTCACGTTGAGGTCTTAATTGAAGAAGATCTTCCACCCAAGCGCAAAATGGACTACACCTTTCTCAACGATCTAGTTATGCAAAGGTATGCTTCTATTGGATGTGTTGAAAGGCTTAAGAGGCTTGAGTGGATTATCACAGGTCATGTTGAGGAAGCCTATGATCTTTATGAATCTAATAGATCTGAGTCTGGCAATGATGTTTATTGCGCAGACGATGAAGATTTGTAAATCCCATCAACTATTACCAGCCGTTGAAGCCTTCTGATTTTGATATGTCAAGAAAATATGATATTGTTGAACAGAAGGAATGGCTGAAGCGTCTATCCTGGGATGCCCTTGCTGAATTAAAGATTAAAGGTTTAAAAGGTATAGACGATTACAAGCGGCACCTTGATGGTCTGTTGATTGAAAGACCAGCGTTGGGGTATGAACCAAACATTGTTTCAAGAGTCTCATCTGGAAGGACTATTCGTCATCACCCTGATAAGACAACAATTCTTCATCATTGCACCTTTAGTGACTTCATGTCTCAAATCTCAATTCCAGTAGCCTTCTCCCATTGGCAATTAGACGCTATAGATAAACATGACCCCCAATCGTTCACCATTCCAATGAATAAGACGGAATTCATTGGATTAGGCTACACTCTTGGCCTAACTCTACCTTGGCTCAGGCTTCATTGCTCAAGTGTTCAACCAACTTACTTTCTCAACATCAAAGAGTATGAAACGCCTGAAGAGTGTTATCATCGTCTGCTTGTTGATTATGATGCGACATATACTTTGATGGCAAGAGGATATAGGTATGAAATCAAGGATAGACTTCAATCCTTCCGTCTGATACATAACAGAGCAGAGGAAGAGGGACGCTTCCTACCTTTTCTCATGGGTTCTCAATTTTCTTCACTCGCTTCAAATGAGACTCAATTCTCTGTAAGGATGGATCGTCCGCGACCATGCCTAGTAAAGATGCTAGCTAAAGGCAAGAAGAAGAAGGAACCGTCTGCCACCAAAGAGTTCAAGTTCGCAAGGTATATTGCCAAGCGTCTGCCTCCAGCTGCTTATGCTCATATGAAGGTTGTTCAGACTCAATCCTCAAGGCCTATCAATCCTAAGATGTTAAGGATGATAGAAGATCATGAAGCCACCATAGCTTACTGCTCATGGTCTACTTTTGATGAAGACTCCGCAACTTTTGGAGTATGCTTCCCTGGTGCAGTGTCTGCTTACACTGTCTGCCATGATCAAACTCCTCTTCAACTTGTTCCTTTCAGACAAAACTACTCATGGACTTGGTCAAGATCATTCAATGCCTTGGTTGATCTTCCTTGTTTTCGGTTGCGTCTGCTGGGTGTTCCAGTGGTACCCATTGTTGAGGAAGTAGATTCAGAAGTAGACGAAGCTTCTTCGTCTGATCACTCTACAGAGAAGTTAGTTTCTCTAAAGAGGAAGTATAATGCACTTGAGGAAAGCCATGAAGTGTTGGTGAAGAAAAACAAGCAACTTGAGGAATCACAACAAGCTACAAATGCCAAGTTGGAACATCTTCAAAGTCTTATGTTTTCCTTGCTGAAGTAACAGCCTCCACCCCAGTAATCTTTTTGATGGATTTCAGCCCAAGGGGGAGAAAAATGTTGGGAAGAAGGAAGAATCAACTCAGGGGGAGCATCTGAAGAAGAGGAGCATCTGGAGCGTCTATGTATATCTCTTAGTTATCAGACTCAGGGGGAGAGTCTTGTATTTCTTTTAGTCTTAAGCTCTGATCGTTTATTATTTCTTTTGATCTTCTATACCTTGTAACCTTAAAATTCGATTACATCAATTTGATGTAAAAACTCTATAAATGAGGTATTTCAGAAAACATCGTCTTGATGTCAATCTGACATATTTTTTGCTGCTCTGCTAACCTTTGTCTTATGTAGATGGTTCTGTCTATCTCAAGTTTTGGTATGGTCTGTAATCATCAAAAAGGGAGAGATTGTTAGATCAAGATGATTAACATTCTTTGTTTTGATAATTATAAGACAGACGAAACTAATAGACGAAGCAAGCACAGACGAAAGATGACCCCTCAATCTTAAATCTTTGTTGTATCTTTCATCTAATGAATCAAGTATGTCTCAAGACGATAATGAATCAAATATGCCTCAAGACATAATGAATCAAATATGCCTCAAGACGATAAAGGACAGATGAAACGTGAAAAACAATAGACGACATAATCTTCGAAGAAGATTTTTTTGAAGACTTTTGCTTATTTAATTGAAATTTGTTATCATTTATTTTTATATTTTTTTATCTTTATATATCTCTTTTAGATTGAAATATATTTTAAAGAAATCTATTAATAAAAAGAAATGTGACTATTCAAATCTAATTACTAATTATATTTTATTTTATCTTACAAGAGATAAATTTAGTTAATTTTATTGTTATATATTATAAGATATTTTTGTTTTATTTTTTTCTAATAGCGGTATACTCTTTGTTAATATTTTTCTGATATTTTAACTTTCTCTATATCAAATTTAAATATTCATTAAATGAATATAATTATATAGTTACTTAATTTTTTATAAAAATAGTTATATAGTAGATTTATTACATATATTATATATACATGTTAAAGTTAAAAATTTATTTATTGAAAATTTTGATTTTCACCTCAAAAAAATTTCGAGCTCCACCCTATATTAAAGTCTTAAAGTCTGCAATAACGAAAAAAGCTACGTATCAAATCCCTTATTAATTAATACAATTGATAAAATAACAGATGGACAATAGTTAATAGGAAAAAGTTAAAACTTCTTTATTTTATTATTTTTTGGTTTGTGATTATAAGTAATAAATGCTTAATTTTTTTCTTAAAGTGATTATGCCGAACAATGATAATTTAGAAGGGTAGGTAGTATTTATATTTTCAAAGACGTGTGTCCGATATAATATTGAGCATAAGTTTTCATAAATCAGTCTCAAATTTAATATTAAATACGAATATGTCTAATTTTCAGATCACCTTGACAAAATGTATTAAACATTAATTATGATGAAATAAAATCTTTAAACTAGAGTTCATAATCTTTAAATAAAATTACTTTGAGACGGAGAGAATAAGTTTTATCCTATATATTTAATATACCTATTCCTGAAATATTCTTCAATTAAGAATAATTTTATTTCCCAACAACTCGTTTTATATACAATGAATATTGATAAAATTTAGTATTTATAATTAGTTAAAAAGTTCAAAGTAAAAAAATGTTTAATATGTATTTTTTCAACATTATAATTTGATGCGTCCTAATATTTTTTTTTTATAATTTCTGATATGTATTTTAAGAGCATTTATTAATACCAGTCTATGAATAATTCTTTAATAAATATGACATATAAGTTATTTGACTATTTGAGATCGGAGAAAATAATTGAATTTCGAAAGAAACAAGATAATAAATGAATGCAACAAATTTCAAGGCCTTGAAGTGTGCACCAAAAATACGCAGTATATTAAATGCATTTATAATTATTTCATTTTTTTAAAAAAATAATAAATAGGTAAATTCTATGAGAGTCCTAGTATGAGTGCCTTATTTATCTAAAGAACTACTATAATCAATTCAGTGGTGGAAGGAGAATAGATAATATATAAGAAATCATACATTAGAATTTTAACATCACTAAACTCATTCCTCAAGATGGAGAATAACATAGTTGAAGCAAATCCTCAAGAGTTTGTGGATGAGATGAAATGGGTTCGTGATTCTTCATTTGATCACAAAGGCAAAGTTCCTCTACGAGCTTCAACTGGTTCCTGGAAAGCTGCTTTCTTCATTATAGGTAAGCAAGATTACACTATGTTTTTTTTCTTTCTTCTTCTTTTATAGGTAAATGTCATTTTTTTAATTATTTTTTTTTTAAAATGTCAATAAAGAATTAAAATATGTAATCTCATTTTCGTTTCTTTCTCCGTACTCCCTGTCACCTTCGGCGATTTCTCCTCACTCTAATCTCCATTTATTGTTAGGTCTTAAACATCCCTTCAAGTCTACATTATAAAATCAAATATATTATCTTAGTTAAATAATTTAAAAATTTTGAAGTCGAATGTTGATAGCTGGATCTTGTGATTGCTTTTCAACTGTTGGAATCTGGTCCAACGTTAAGGCATCATAATAGTAGCCAATTTGGATATCTGCTGTTTTTTTTTTTTTTTATAATAATTTGGTTCTCAAACTTTGTGTTGACTAATCGAAGGAAATTAATCAGTCTTTTACAATACTCTTTAATAAATTAAATTAATATTTGTTAAAAAGTTATAATATTTAATATTATCAGTATATTTTATTAGTGATTTTTGACCAAAATTATTGATTATTCTCTGAGGATGTCTTTAATTAAAATATTTTGTTGTTATAATTAATACGTTTTTAGTTTTTTTCACAACACTCAAAGTATTTTAATACCATACTTTTTGGTCGTGAAACTTTCATCCTCACTTCTGAATCCTTGTTCTGGAATTTCTCAAGTTATTTTTTTAACCAATTAATTATATAAAAGTGATTCACCATAATTTTGATAAGTTAATTCATTTTTAAACGTTAGATTCATTGAGGTACAAAATGATACTTTAAAGGCTTAAGCAAGATCTCCCATTTGAACCAAAAACAAAGAAAACCAAGAATGGAGGGGATTAATAAAAATCGTGTATAAAAGAGAACATGATGATGATGGATGGAAAATGACGATGATGGTTTGTATGAAGGTGTAAAGGGCGACACATAGTGATTGATTGTATGTGGTAGTATTAAAATCTAAAGATTTTATGGAGAAGGGTGTTGGTAAGTGATGATAGTGTTAATGGCGGCAGTGGATGGTGACAAGAATGGAATTAATGCAGGTGGTGATAAGGCCGCCAAATGCGCGGTGGAGGAGACACCTGTGCCGAGGGTAAGGAGACGGTGCAGAGAATTTAATAACACTCTGCTGTCATTGTGATTCTATTTAATCCAACAAGAGAAACTACTTGGCTGCCCTCTACTTACCACGAGTACTCTTCTTAACAATATTAAACTTGGTCTAAATAATTAAATGTTTTATTCTTTTTTTTTAAAATTATTTCAATGTTTGGGTCCAGAGTCCCTGTGTTTGTCCTCCCACTAATTATAATATAATATAATAGGTCTAAGATTTATTTTTTTATTTTATGTATTAAATCATTTAAAATATATATTAATTATTTTAGTATAAATTTTTTTAAGTTATAATAGTAATGAAATAAAAATACATAATATAATTATAACTTAATAAATAATTTCTTTAAATTTTTTTAATTTAATATTTTTTAATTGATATTTAGATGAAATAATTAAATGAATTAAAAAATACCTACTTAAATTACGTAGAAAATAACTATTTATTCTCGTATAAAACAACCACGGTCATTTAGTAAAATATGATATCCATATTTAATTGTATTTTCATCGTATTTTCAACTTTTAAATTTTTAAAGAATTCAACCCTTTTGAAATAAAATGTTTATTATGTGTAGTTTATCCCATACATATTAATTCTGTGCCCCAAAATCATTAAACGAACTGATACTCTGTAAATTAACAATCATTCATTTAGCTGGTGCACAACTAGCCATACATATCTTGATAAACTTTGATATCATTCTTTGTAGAAAATAGATAATATTAACAATATGTTTACATTATGCATATGATTTTTATCATTATTCTTTTGCAGCAATCGAGTTTAGTGAGAGATTGAGCTACTATGGAATAGCTTCTAGCTTGATCCTTTACCTTACAAAGGTTCTTCATCAAGATCTTAAGACAGCAGTTAAGAATGTGAACTATTGGTCTGGCGTCACCACTTTGATGCCACTGTTAGGAGGATTCCTAGCTGATGCTTACTTAGGACGTTACACCACTGTGATAGCATCATGTATTGTTTATCTCATGGTAATCAATCTCAATCACCCTTCAATTAAGAAATTAATAACATTACCATTGCTAATTTGCCATTTTTTTTACATATTATTAACTATTTTAACACTTGTTTTTGTGTAAAAAAAACAGGGTTTGATTCTACTTGGTCTTTCATGGTTCTTACCGGGTTTGAAACCATGTAATCATACTAATACATGCACCGAACCTAGGAAGATTCATGAAGTGGTTTATTTCATTGGCATCTATTTAATATCCATCGGAACTGGAGGGCATAAACCTTCCCTTGAGAGCTTTGGTGCTGATCAATTTGATGATAATCATGTTGAAGAAAGAAAGCAAAAAATGTCCTTTTTCAATTGGTGGAATTTTGGTTTGTGCAGTGGACTCATTCTAGGAGTGACTGTGATTGTTTATGTACAAGATCATGTAAATTGGGGTGCCGCTGATATCATCCTTGCAGGAGTCATGGCTATCTCATTGCTCATATTCTTGATAGGAAGGTCTTCTTATCGTTACAGAACACCAATTGGGAGCCCCTTCACTCCTATGTTGCAGGTTATTGTTGCTGCTATTTCCAAAAGAAAGCTTCCTTATCCTTCCTCTCCAACTCAATTGTATGAAGTTTCCCAGTCCGAGGGTAATAGTGAAAGATTTCTGGCTCACACCAAGAAACTCAAGTAAGTAGTAAAACTAAATCATTACATTAAGAAAGGAAATTCAATGCACAAGTATATACGTAGTTGGTTCTTCTAATATCTGACATGTTTTATGAGGTAGTAGCAGTTTATACCCCTTAATTAAATGATTTAAGAATCAAATCTGGATTGATTTGGGTATAAAATATAGACTTTGTGAGGAGAACATCTACATTGCATACATACACTCACATTTCAGATCAAGTTTAGTTACTCCTTTCAACATTGGATACTTTAATTAAAAATACAAAAAAGTGATTTAATGTTTATTTTTTAAGTAGTTGAAAGTTTTAAAAATTAATTTGCTATTTTTAATACACCTCATGAGGTGCAGATCAGAACTAGTGCTAATTGAAAAATGACTATATGAACATAGAATAATTTGGTGATCATGATAAAATTAAATAAGATAGCATATGAGAAAAGGATATAAGATTTTTTTTTTTTGTTAGTAATCATACTTGAAAATAAGAATATTTTTCTCTTAATATAATTTATCCATATTCAAATTTGTTAAAATTTAATGTTTAGAAAATTTAATTACGTGATGCACCATCTGCGGATATTTATAAGATAAGATAAAACTTTTTTATCAATAAATATTAGTTATTATTTATTAATTTTACAGCAATGACAAATCAAATACAATCCTTTTAAAAACAAAGTCTCCTAACAACAACCCAGCTCCCGTAAAAATGGAAATGATGACCTCCTAATGACTAGCCATTCAATCACGCACGCACACAGACTTCCCAAGTTGATTGCTTCCTAAAACGTCGTCCGAATTGGAACTTTGATAAGGCCGAATTCTTTTGTTATTATTATTATTATTTATTTCATAATCGGAAACTCATATCATTTCATTTGAAATCAATGTTTCAATGTAAGTAAGAATCAAATGAAAAACTTGGTGACTAACACATCATAATCTTAATACTGTGAAGAGATAATAGTAATATGATTAAATTTTCTCGTAGTAAAACTCATTAGGTGATTTTGAATGAAAGCTAAACTATCTTGTATCTTCTTTTATTCACAATGCTATTAGTGTCCTGGACAAATAATCGCAGACGGTACAGATATTGAATAAAAAACTTTAAATTATTCACAATGTAATATATTGAATATATGGACAAACACTTTAAATTATTTTATACAAAAAACTTTTGAATGATTTTTCTATTTTGATAAACTTAACTCATCAAGGCTAATAGAAAGACTATTAATTCATAAATTTAAATTTTATTATAGGAATACTCATATACTTAATTTGTTTAACTAGAAAATGAGCAGATGTCTTATTATTAGACTTCATGATAAATTAAGAGTATAAAAAGAAATTAACAATATTAGTAATATACTTGAAAGTGAATCTATGGTTTTTACAATTAGGACGAAAATATGTACTCATTTGTTTCTAATATATTGGTCAAGAGTTAATTTAATATATATATATATATATAACCTTCCTACTTTTTCTATTTTTTAACTAATGTTTTTGTGATAATGTGATTTACTTGATCAGATTTCTTGACAAGGCAGCGATTCTTGAAAAGGAAGGGAACTTAGTACAGAAACAGGGTCCATGGAGACTTGCAACCGTAACTAAGGTTGAAGAACTAAAGCTTATTATCAACATTATCCCCATTTGGGTGTTCACTTTACCATATGCAATTTGTGCTTCACAAGCCATCACTTTCTTCATCAAACAATGTGCCACAATGGATACAAAAGTAGGCAAAAGGTTTGAGGTTCCTCCTGCTTCAATTTTCACTCTTACTGCCATTGGAATGATATTTACAGTGGCCATTTATGACAAACTCCTTGTTCCACTGCTAAGAAGGTTAACAGGAAATGAAAGAGGAATCAGCATCCTCCAAAGGATTGGTTTTGGAATGTTTTTCTTAACAATCACAATGATAGTAGCTGCTTTGGTAGAAAAGAAAAGGCTTGAGGTTGTCGAGATGAATGGCTCAATAAAAGGTTCTTTGTCAATGAGTGTCTTTTGGTTGGCCCCACAATTTCTAATCGTTGGATTTGGTGATGGGTTTTCTCTTGTGGGCTTGCAAGAGTATTTCTATGGCCAAGTGCCAGACTCAATGAGAAGTTTGGGAATAGCACTTTACCTTAGTGTTGTTGGGGCTGCAAGTTTTCTTAGTAATTTGTTGATAACAATTGTTGATCATGTGACAGGTAAGAGTGGCAAAAGTTGGTTTGGTAAGGATTTGAACAGTAGCCGCCTAGACAAATTTTATTGGCTTCTGGCAGCCATAAACACATTCAACTTGTTCCTGTTTGTATTCTTTGCTCGTAGGTATAAATATAAGAATGTGCAATAGAAGGTAGTTGCCTGACTGTTATGAAGGCAAATTAAGGTGATGGTTGTAATGACTCTCTGCTGCTCTATAATAAACAACTTGTACTGGAAAACGATTTTATTTCAGTTTAATAAAATTCCTTTAATTAGTTATCTTTTAATGAAAATATGGATAAATTTTGTTCACATTACAAAAACCAACTATTTAATATTATTTATAGTCTTATATTTAAAAAATAAATACATAATTCATCAAGTTAAATAGTTACTTTTAATTAGAACCCAAAAATAATCCCTGTTTGTTTCTTATGTGTGGAACTAGAGGTAGCTTATAACTCCAAATAAATATATCCATGCATATGTAATCAACCAAATTACATCATTTGTTTCATGAAACTACAACTTATCATCAACCGATACAACATCAAAGTACGTGTTTCAGCACATATATTTGTAACGTGTAAATTCTTATAATGAATCTATCATAAACAATTGAGTCTGTAGACATTAAAGTAAATAAATATTAGAAAAAAAAAATAAAAAAAAGGAATCACATTTTCCCGTAGTATGTCTTTTACAGTGATCCCAGAAGAAAGCTTCCCCCTCACTTAGCTAAGCTTAAAAATAAGGTCTTTGATGTCATCACATTCAGAATCACATATACCTACAATACAAGGATATAAGTTTACAAAATATACATTGCTGCACTTTAAACTTATACAAAAAATAACATCATCTGAAACTTCAATTTCATAATTACATAGAAATAATATTCAATTTGTAACACTAATTCTTGATTGATTTTAACTCAATTTTATCTAATTCTTAAAAAATAATTTTATAACTTGGTTTAATTTTGCAAAGAAATTATTTTTTTTTTTCAAACCTATTTCTCATAAGCAATATATATTTAGCACGATTAATACCCAAGAAATCATGTCTAACTAGCTATTAGGAAAGCTGAAATGAGACTACAGAACATGAAAACAAATTGAGCACGAGAGTGCGTCAAAAGTCCAGCACAAGTGTGCTTACCAATTAGCATATGAGCATGCTTCTCATTGAGCACAGATTTACTCAACGAGTAATTGAGCATTGGCATGCTCCTCACTAAACATGGGTGTGCCTATGAAGTTTGCCTTGAGTACAGTTTTACTTACCATTATTGCAAAACTTAGATTTTGCAAACTCCTTCGGTTGTTAATTGAACCAAAACCAAGGTCAATCATCTTAAAAGATAAAAACACCATTCATAGTAGTACATAATCATCATAAACAACATTATACATGATTAATCAGAATTAGAAACATACCTAGACATTCCTAATCTGGAGTTTTCTATCAAAACCCAAGACACCCAGATAATCCTCAAATACAATAGACCCTTTCCTTACCTCGTATGTGAACTGTCGTTACCAAAATAGCAATAACAGTGACAATGGTAGGATCAACAATGTACAGGGATGGTTCTACAATGGCATCTAACAACATTGTTTCTTTTAATTTATTTCTTCTCCTATCCCTCTTTGATTGAGTTCAGGTGGGCATGTGTTAGACCTCCTAACTGGATCCTAACACTTTTCCATATATCCTACTTTAATGGTACAATTTATAACTACTAATGGTCATACGTTCAAGGATCTCTATAAGTCAATACATCTCTCATTGTCATCTAGTCCTAAGAAAAAAAAAATTGCAAAGATGAATCCTTTTCTACTTCGTCTACATACCTAAAAAGAATTTTTAAGGGGTCGTAACACAATCTTATGGACCTTATTGTGTGGCCATCTCCCGATCACTCACGGGATCTCAAGCTTACGAATACTATTTATTAGTTATATCACACTAGCCAGGTATTAGTCAGGCTTCCGATACTTTATAGTCTTACACATTTGAGTCTTCGATGGCAAATTGAGAATACACTTACTATAAAATGTTGCTTTCACCAATGAATAATGGTCATAAATTTGTCGAGAACGGTTAAGTGGGATTAAGAGTGTTGATCGGTTACACTATGCCTTATACATAGAACTAGAGGTAGTAGTTCGTAACTCCAAATAAATATATGCATCCATTTATAATTAATCAAACTATATTATGTTTCTCATGACATTACAACTTATCATTAACAAATACATTATCAAAATACGTGTATTAACACATACCTGCAATATATACTATTTTTTATAATAATATATTATATAAAAGACAGAGTCGGTCAACCATAAAACAAGTAAATATTAGAAAAAAGGAAAAGAGGAATGACAATTTTACGCCTATCTAATGATCCCAAAAGAAGTTGTCTCCTCCCTTAGCCATATAAGCTTAAAAATAAGAAATTTGAGATCATTACATCCAAACTCACGTGTATCTATAGAGAAAGGATAAGCTTATCGAGTATATATAGTTACATTTTAAATTTATACGAAGAATATAATCATGAAAACTTCAATTTCATAATTACAAGATAATAATATTAAATTTATAACGCTCTAATTCTTTATTAATATTAACTCATTTTTATCTAATTCTTAAAAAATACTATGTAACTTGGTTCAATTTTTATCTAATTCTGATTGGTGAAAAAAATAATTATTTATCACAACCATTTTTAGGTTAAAATTTGAACCTGAAAGGATCCATTAATTCATAAAAAATTTAATATAAAAGGAAAAACTTATTAATTTTTCTTTTGAGTCTAAGAAAGTCCAGAAGTAAGTTGGTCGTTTGTTGGGAGTGCGACATAGTACAGGAAATTTACACTAAGTTGTTATTATCTTATGTTGTGCATGAGGACAAGGTAATGTTGCGCATAAAGGTACAGAGATGGTGGGATACCTTTCTGGATCTCTACACTAAGCGTGGCTAGGCCGATAAGCAAGAGAAATTTCTAGAAGTCCACGTTGAGCATGACATGTGTGTGGCACCAAGTATAAGGCCCAAAGACCAAAGGTTGTTTCTAAAGGTCTTTACTCAGCATAGATTTCTTGGGCCATTGAGTGTGAAGTCCCAGAGACCATGGGTGATTTCTTGATATTGACTCTAAGTGTGACTCCCTTCAGTTCACATTTGTTAGACGTTGGTTTTGGCATAGTTATGAATATGTGAACATGTTACAATTGTGTAAGTATTGTTTGGCTCTGGTTCATGGATGTGAAATGTATGGTAAGGAACCTTGGTGATGTGTGTGGTGTGTGTGATGTTTGAACATGAGTTCCCTAAGTGGGCTTGTGTAAGTCGTTTAGATGTGATTATTTAATGTATATTGTATATCTAAGTAATATGTGAATAACTTGAGGAACCTAAAAGCACGTGAGGATTTCCATAGTAAACTTTAAGTAATTTTTTGCTATATTGTGAAAGTAATACATGTGTGGAAACTAGAGAAGTTGTGTTTGTGATGGTGTTCTACATGATACAAGGTATGGATCATGAGCTTGAACGAGTCGTTTGGGCAACATGATCCTAGGTTAATGTAAGCCAGCTTCCTTCGAAGCTTAGAATTGTGTGCAATCTTCATTCATCAAACAACAACAATTAAGCATGGAAACAAATTAAGCTCGTAGAAAAATAAAACTAAGATTTGTGGAATTTAAATAAAGAAGAAAGTATAAAATGGATTAGACAAGTGATGATGACGATGTCATGGAGAAAAATAAGCTAATGTGAGGAACTGTCACAATAATAAGATTCAAGTTGGTTTACTCAAGAGATCTAGAGAGGAGCTAAGCTCTCAAATTTAAAAATTCGATTTCAATTTGTCAAAAGATCCTCACATAAGGTGAAGACAAGGTTTATATAAGTAAGGCAACTAGCTTTAGAAGCTATCTAAGATACAACTTGATCCATTTGATTAAGATGGTGACTCTTACTTTGGATCTAATATTGATCAAAGATGCAAGATTGAATCTAATGGTTAAGATTGCATCTAATCAAAAGGCCAAGTTGACCTTTGGCACTATGAGGTGGCGAGCTTGGCTCTTGGACATGATGGAAAAGTGCTCCATGTGGCCTAGGTGGCACCTCCATGTCTTCACATGGGTTTTTCTTACGTGGAACAACCTATGTGATGCTATGTGTAAGTGGGACCTACCAAGATTTTCTTCACTTTCTAATTGTATAATTAAAACTAACTTATCCAATTATCTTTAGTTACCTAACTGGAAGGTTAATTTTGATCCAACATAGCCCTACCTCCTTATGGCCTAAAAGCAAACAAGATTATCTATCACAAGCCAAACAAAAGAAAACAAGAGAAGCAAGCTACACATGGTCGAAGGGTCCATATAAGCTACAAGGAAAACCAACAAAGAAAATAAGAGCTTTCAACACACATTAAGGTCTTTAAATAAAACAAGATTACAAGGTTTGTGCTCAAGTTCTTGAGATAGGTTGAAGGTTAACTCTAACATCAAGAGTTGACCTTTAACCTCTTTTTCAATCTTCCTTGTCATGACTCTTGTGACCCTCTTAGATTCTTTTTGTTGTGAGTGGAGTGGTCCTCCATCAAAGGTGGTCCTTGTAGTAAAAACATGGCAGAAGAAACTCTTTGGTGGGGTTGTTACGGTAACATTGTTTTTAGAGATAAACGACTACATATTACGAGATGTGAAACTTTATCCTTCCTTTGGCAAGTTGACAATAGGAAAAACATTCTGAAAAGTGTTAAGTATGAGCGAGTTGAGTTATGCATAAATCCTTTTATACTTATATCGTCCAGTTTCAAAGGACATTTTACGAAAAATTTTAAAAGTCACAATTCAATTCCTCCCCTTCGTGCATGACTTTTGTTCTTTCATTAAATCTTAGTAAACACTTTTGGTCATTTCGATAATAGAAATTTCAAATTTCTTGCGAGAGAGTTCTCTCTAGATTTCTTCTCTAAACCTCTTGAATCTTATCAATAATGCAAATTCCATTGTAACAAATCTATATTAACTTATTGGTGTAAATCATGGCACTTTCCATTCTCAACCTCATATATTTAAACTTTTCTTCTTCTTCTTAATTTTAATTCCACATACTCCATTCCAATTCATGTTCAATTCGTGAAGTTTGTTAAAAGAAGATAAGATAAAATTAGAATGTTCAAAGAAAGGTTACATTAGTTTAGAAATCAAAACGCAAAAATTCTAGTAAAGTGTACATTAACCCAAATTATGCCTCTATTTTTCTTAGGTGTCCTTGAGTCCTAATCCTTTAAGACTTCTTTTTGCTTCAAGTGATTTTTTTTAATTAGTCCTACATCAAATACCACCTATTTTATTACAATGTTGCGCTTATTGACTTTTTTTTTATTTCTTTTAATATGTACCGACTAGAATTTATACATGTAATTTTTTTATTAATACTTACTATTTTTCTTAAAACCCTGGTTATTACTTATTGTAGTTCAATGACCGTTTTATTATAAGTTCTGAATCAAACTAAACCATACTTATATTTTTATTTATTTATTTATTTTATATTTTTTACTTAAAATTTAAATCGCGTTGCAAGCTACCCTAGAAATGAGTGAAGAAAGTAATTTCTAATAATTCGTAGAGTGAGAAGAAGGAATGAAGCCTATAACAAGTGAAGCGGTGTTAAAGCACAAATAATGAAGAGGTGAAAGTGGTGAAATAGAAACATATCCCTTTTCGAATTTTCCATATGATTGTTGCATCTATGGTATCCAGCACCTGAAGAAATGTGGCAAATTCCTGTAGGGAGATAAATTGGTTTTATGTAATGAAAAGTATTAGTTACAATGATTGGGCCATAATAGATAGAAGGGCACCATTAGCCACAAACTTAGAGGCTTTTAACACTCTTTGAGGCCCACTTCATCGGTAGATCAAAACATAAACAGCAGGCCTGAAATACGCCCACGCTTCTCAATAACCTAATTCTACTTCAATCTTTTATGTTCTTTCTTAAACATATTTTAAAATTGTTAACACTCACGGAGTTAGACCAAAACTAACATTTGATACAAATATAAGTTAATAAATTTATGATATATATATATATATATATATATATATATATATATATATATATATATACAAGCAATTTAAACAAATGAATTAAAGACGATACATGAAAATGGAAAAAAAAAATCATCAAAGTATTCTTAGGTTTGTCATATAACATTAAACCTGGTTAAGTTTTTTTTTTTTTTTTTTTAAGGTTTAACTTGGATAAGTTGGAGATGGTAATAAATGGTGAAAATTATCACATTATATAGGTTTGTGATATCAACCAAAAATTTAAAATATAATAAAAATAAAGGCAAATTTAAAAATGAAAAAGTGGAAAAATGACCAACTTTGTTTTTTCAACTTAAACACTTTATAGTCTATATAATTTTTTTGATATTAAAAAGTTTATTTCAATATGAAGAACATAATTTTATAAAAGTTTAAATATGATTCTGCCTTTTATAAATTAGCTCTTTTTATTTTAAGTCCACGTAAGTAATTTTTTCATTTTTTAGCTCTAGGGTCTTTCCGTTTTTAGTGCTTATAGAAATTTTATTTCATTGTCTCTATATAATTAAAAGAATGAAAAATAAAATAAAAATTTATAAGAATTAAAAATGAAGAAGTGTTAATTTACAAGCACTAAAATTAAAAAGAAGAAAACTTACCAGGAAGAAAAATGGAAAAAAATACTAAATTACAAAGACAAAAATATATTTAAAACTTTTATAAATAATAATAATAAATAATAATACTTTTAATCTATGTAAAATGAATAATTATTTATAATTTTGTTAAGGACTTTCCCGCAGATTTAATTAGCAAGAAAATATGTAATAATTATTTTACGAATTTAAATTCACAGAAAATTTCACATTTAAATAGGAAACTTACCCGCTATTTTCTTGAATTTTGAAAATTTTAAATTAAAGTTCACCTGTGAAAATATATTTGTTGAAAATATTCACGGGAATTAAAAAGAAATCTGCGCACTTTTTTGTGTTTTTTAATTTGTTAGAAAAAATCCAATATTAGATATAGGTGCATTAAAAATGGCAAGAAACTCCTATAGATATTTTCCACGCCAATAAGAAATTAGTGAATTTTTAATAATGCAATAAATATAATATGATAAATAGCGTGAAAAATAGTTACCCCTAGACCTATAGTTAACCCTCTTCTATACTTTGAGATTACTTGAAAATGAAGTAACTTACACTTAGAAGAACCAGAAGCTAACCGATTCGTATGAGTACTTTTGTTCGACATTATATAATTATGATTCTTTTCATGTCTTAAATGATTGAGTTGCAGCCACTCTATTGTAGCGTTCGGCTTTCTATATAGCCCCACTTCAGCATGATCTTAAAAACACATATAAATGCTAGACACATTATTCATAGCTCAGCCATTATTTTGCATTTGTTCCGTACTAGTATTTCATATTTTTAATGGACTACATTATTAATAACTATTAATTTCATCTCATACTTCAGGCTGATGTAATATTAGTTTTTAATATTTTGAAAATAATAAATAAGTTATTTGTTTTATTATAGTCTTTAACTTTTATAATTTATTAATATTTTAATTATTAATGTACTACCCCAGATTCAAGGTCGAGTTTGGGACAGTCTGTCGTGAATTCAACTCGGTCTATCACGACAAGACGAGCATAACTCAACCTCAGAATAAGAGGGAGTGCAAACAGCTGTCACACATGAAGGGGCACGCGTCCAGCAAAAGGCACTTGCGACAAGAAGTGACCGTGAGGTGACAGTTTTCCCTTTTCCTCATGAGTAAGGAGGCTGCATAGGGAACTGGTCGGAATTTCCCTGAATGACACCTGTCCACAAGAAGAAGGAAAAGTCGGCTGATGTAACCACCCCTCACCCACCAGAGGAAGGAGGTATAAAAAGGGAAGTTTTCTCTCTCCCTAAAGAGATAATTTTTGGAAGAGATATATTCTCTCCTCTTAAGAAAAATAGAAAGGGAACTAACTTAAGCATTAGAGTGTCTTTTCAAGATACCTCCCCCAATCCAACGAATATCTGGAGAGGAGACGTCAGCCGAGACAACCGAGTCACTCGAAATAGCTCGGTCCGGTTCTGTGGAGGAACATTTTGGCGCCCACCGTGAGGCCCTAGTAAAACTTTCGCCAAGGACCGCATAACCTTATGGTATACACCAGAAGTCAGACGATAGAACATTCGTTAGAATTGATCATGGATCCCACAATAATGGGAGCAATGAAAGAACAGATGGAAACGATGCTAAAGGCTATGAGGCAGTAGTTTGAAGAAGATATGTGTCAGTGGAGGGAGCAGCAGGAGAAAGAAATGGCAAAACTCAGAGACCAACACAAAGATGAAATGGAAAACTCAAAAAAACAAAAAATGAATCACGAAAGTCCCTTAGTGGAACCAGTGGAAGATACCCAACACTTGCACAAAGAGAAAGAAGTTTCCAAACCTGAAAATTCAAATACAAAGCAACACGCGATCTTCAGTGATGAACAGTCTCGCGATAATCATATTCCCATTGATCAGGAGATGTTGTTTTGTGATGTATGCATCCCTGTTGATCTAGAATTGCAGAAGTTATCCAACTTCCATCCTTTTGTCCCCGGAATCTTGCAGTCCAAGCTACCAGATAATTGGAGATGGTCAACCATGGAAAAGTATGAAGGAACCAATGATCCCACATCACATGTTAAAGCTTACTTGAAGCAAGCTGCGTTGGTTTCTAATGATCTGAGAGTCCATTGCCGACTGTTCCCAACTATATTAAAGGGAGTCGCTTTTGCCTGGTACTATTCACTCCCTCCCTTATCAATAGACTCTTTCCAATCCCTATGCTCAAAATTCATAGCTCGATTTGCAGATTGCAAGCCGACAATGACGGACTCAACATCCTTGGCTAGAATCACCCAAAATGAAGGAGAAACTCTGAGAAGTTACATGATAAGGTTTGTCAAGGCTACAATGAGTATTCCTGACCTCCAGCCGGCAGTAGCCATGCATTCGATCAAGGTCGGACTACGGCTGGGACCTTTTCTAGATTCATTGTACGCTGAACCACCCCGCAACATGGATGAATTGAGATCTAAAGCAGCGCGATTCATGTGCATGGAGGAGAATACTGCTGCACAAAAGAAAGGAAAAGAGGGAAACAGGAACAATAATGCTTCATTCTCGAGCAACATGAACTCGGGATATGACAATAAGAAAAGGAAAGCGGCGAAGTATGAAACCTATACCCCACTAAACGCAAGCCGAGAAGTGGTTTTGAGAGAAGCCTTTAATGCCAATCTGATTTGAATTCCACCGCCTCTTCCCACTCCCAGGCATGCCGACTACAACAGATACTGTAGTTAGTTTCCATCAAAATCATGGGCATACCACAGAGGAGTGCTACAAGGTCAAAGATATCCTTGAAGAATTAGTGAAAACCGGTGCTCTAGGCCGCTTCGTTCAGCGAGAAGGAAAGAATGGTGGAGATTCCAAAGGCAACCCTAGAGGAAAGCGGAGATACCAGTCAGGATCCTCATCTGGTCAAAGAAACCGAGACAGGTCTAAACCCCCGAGGTCTGAGGATAACACGGCTCAGAAACTAATTGATATAAGAGGTATTATTAACACTATAGCTGGGGGATTTGGAGGAGGAGGAAACTCGAATAATGCTAGAAAAAGGCATTTGAGAAGCGTGAACATGGTCAACCAAAGTTACCCACCTCGCAATATGTCTGATATAATCTTCACCAACAATGACTTCAACCTGAATGACCTAATTCAGGATGATCCCATGGTGATATCGGCGATCATTACTAACTGGAAAGTGCAAAAGATATTGGTAGACCAAGGCAGTTCAACCGATGTCTTGTACTGGGAGACATTCTTGAAGTTGGAACTCCCAATGACGATGATCAAAGATCACAATGAACCTTTACTCGACTTTGCTGGAGAAAGGGTACACACCAGAGGTTATGTCGACCTCTTGACCACATTGGGAGAATCAGAGGACACAAAGACCATCGCTGTGAGATATCTGCTGGTGGATGCACATACTTCGTATAACGTGATTCTGGGAAGAAGAACCTTAAATCACCTTGGGGCTATGGTGTCAACTCCACATCTGGCGATGAAGTTTCCCATCGGAAACAGAATAATAACTATCAAAGTCGATCCAAGGACAGCTCGACAGTGCTACATTCAAAGCTTAAAAGTAACCCCTTTTGCAATAGCCACTACCTCGTCACACAAAGAGGAAAACCCCTAAGCGGAGTGCTTATCTATGCAAGTTAAAGAGGGTTTGGAACTAGACCCAAGAATCGATTTCCATGAAGATCGGCCATCACCCATAGAGAACATCTCGGCATTTCAGGTCGGTAAGGAACTGAACCAGGTCGTCAAGATTGGAGATTTGGTGGCAGTAAATACTAGAACCGAGATCTAAAACATTTTAACGGAAAACACTAATTTATTTTCGTGGAGCGCAGCTGACATGCCCGGGATTGACCCAAACATTATGTGCCACCATTTGGCTATATACCCAAGGGCAAAGCCCATTGCTTAGAGAAAATGGAAGTTCAGTGAAGAATGCACTGCGGCAACCGAGCAAGAAGTAAAAAAGCTGGTAGAAGCGAAATTCATAAGAGAAGTGCAATACACCACTTGGTTAGCTAACATGATAATGGTGAAGAAGGCCAATGGCAAGTGGAGAATGTGTACGGATTATACCTACCTGAACAAAGCGTGCCCTAAAGACACGTACCCACTGCCAAACATTGACAAACTGGTCGACAATACCTCGGGGTGTGGCATGTTGAGTTTTCTTGATGCTTACTCAGGATACAACCAAATACGGATGTATCCACCAGATGGCCATAAAACAGCCTTCATGACCAACTCCACCAATTACAGCTATCAAGTGATGCCTTTCGAATTGAAGAATGCAGGCGCCACATAACAGCGACTGATGGATCGAGTGTTCAAAGAAAAAATTGGAAACATTATGGAGGTGTATGTAGACGACATGGTAGTTAAGTTGAAAGATATTGACAATCATCCCAAAAGCCTCCAAAATCTCTTCAGTAGAGTCAAACAGTACAATCTAAGGCTGAACCCTGAGAAATGTGTCTTTGGGGTCCAAGGAGGAAAATTCCTGGGCTTCCTCGTCACTTTGAGAGGAATTGAAGCCATACTCACTATGAGAAGCCCAGGAACACTGAAAGAATTGCAAAGACTCAATGGCCGACTAGCCGCTCTTTCACGATTCTTGCCTCGGCTAGCCGAAAAAGCTAAACCATTTTTTAGGTTGTTAAAACAGCAACAGACCTTTAAATGGAACGACGAGTGTGAGAAGGCTTTTGATGACATGAAAAAGGCAATAGCATCCTTACCTATACTACAGAACCCAGGAAATAATACCACACTGTATTTGTATTTATCAGTTGCGCATTCCACCCTCAACTCGGTTTTGGTCATGAGTTCAGAAGGGTCACAACCCGAAAAGCAGTGCCAATCTCTTAACCAGCAAGGGCCTCCAAGGTGGAGAAGACCGCTATATCAGAGTCCGCTTGATGTATTTCCCTTGACCTCTTCTAAAGAAGGTCGAGGATGACAAATCTCGGGTGAGAAGGAAGTTGTTGCAAATGGGAAAATCTTCGAGATGAACCCCACTGACAACACTCACCTTGGGAGAATTCCTCCAAGGCCTCGAGATCTCAGAATCTCATTACAAACATCATCCAAAAAAGGATTCCAAAAAATATATAACAAGCGAAAGCTTTAAACTTCCTTCCAAGAAAAATAGGGTAACCACAAATGGTAATATTAGACATGTTCTAAGCTGTGAAAAGCAAAGAACTGCATTACACAAGTATATTTAGGCAAAACTGCCTAAGACTTGTTAAATTAGAGGCACATGGAAAATGCTCCATGTCAGAAAAATAAATACACCTTGGCCACGATACATTAAATCAAAACAGAAATCGAAAATGCATTGGAAACACGCTGTGTCAGAAAAAGTAAAGGGGCATGTGAATAAAGCAAACACTGAACCATGCATCAGAATTTGAGTAATAATGTTTGGAAAACAATAAAGTATTGTGACAAGGGCCGAGGCCATACAAACACTTATAAAAATTTAGATATACAAAATATCTAATTATCTACTAAGCACCCATCGATCACGACTTTGGTTTCGTCAAGCTTGCTGATGTCATAGTTGGGAGTGAAGAATTTTATCGATCCCACAGCACGAGAAAAGCCGCTCAAGAATGCGGCAAGCCCAGTAGCACATTTAGAGTCGACCTCAGCCTTAGCGGCCTCTACCCGATCAGCAAGCTCATCGTTACATTCCACTGCTTCATCAAAAGAAGCTTTCAAGTTGAGATTCTCTAATTTTAGGTTTGAGATGGTCAGCTGGAGGGCGACCTCCCGAGATTCCGCATCTTTCTTTGAGGTCTCTAGAGCCTTCATGGCCGCTTCTTCACGCATGCGACCGGCCGAGACAGACTCCTCGGCCTCTTTAAGCTCTTTTTCCACCTTGGCCAGTTTGGCCTTGGTGTCGTTGCAATCCGATTCAAAAAGCTTCAACTCGCTCCTCAGATGTTCCACCGCAGCTTGAGAAGAAGTGAATAGATTTTCCAACTCGAGCTTGCGGTTGGTGAGAGTTATGTTATCATTAACAAGCTCTTCCATCTTCCCGTGGGCATCTAGTCCCTTGATCACATGCTCTCTGAAAAGTGAAATAATCGTATTACAGACCCGACAAGGATGAGCAAATAAAGAAATAAATAAAGTATCCAAACTTACTTGAAGTGGTGAAAGATCGCCATACTTCGGAGCATCATTATATAGGCACCATCCATAGAGGCCGAGGGGCCTACCAGGTTCATAAGGCCGACACCATAGGGGGAAGGAAGACAACCACCAAGATTTGTTAGTTGCTCTCCTCGGACTTGGGTGCTCCACAAAGATTCACCCGAATTGCATGAAATATGCTCGATTCGGGGAGAAACAGCCGAACATCCCACGCCCGGAGGAAGTGAAGCCTTAGGGTCGAGGTGGGAATGCCTGGCCTAGTTGAAGTCTAGCTGGTGGTCCTCGGCGGGGGCACGCTAGGCTTAGGTGGCGCACCCTGAAGGGTAGACTGCACAATCTTTTTCCTCTTTAGGGGAGCAGAAGTCAACACCTTATTCAGCGCATCGGCCGAAGTTTCCAACTCCACGTCAATCAAAAGAGGCGGCGTTGGGAGCGAGACAGATGGAGTGGCAATCTTAGTCTCCACGGATGACTCAGAAGCAGCCTAAGCCGATGATCTCTTTTTCCCTCTGGAGCCAGCATCTAAGGTCGGCTTAATTCTTCTTACAGGAGGTCGCTTAGAAGCTGGTTGAGAGCCTCGTAGGGTTGCCCTATTGAAGGTCTTCTGGTCGACCATCAGTTCTGCCAAAGGAAAAATGAGTATTAAAACACCATACAACGAAACATAAAAGCATACCACCCTGAAAAAAAGCTAAGTCAATACCTAAGAAGGTCGTTGTAGGGTCCTCATAATCAAGAAGGCTGAGAATGCGTCGTATGTCGAGAGGTCAGTCTAGAGCCTTCAACATATCGACGCTGTGCTTCTCGTTGGGATTGAGAAGTTGGTCCGACCATGACTTAAACTTTATGGGATGAGAATGCCAATAGAAAGGAAACAAAGGTAGGCCTCCCTTGTTAAAAAACAAGTGCCTACCTGAAGGGCTAATACTCGGTTTAACTTTGAAAAACTGATCTTTGAACTGGGAAAATAAAGTAAAAAGAGAACCATGCTGAGCACCACTTAGAGAAGTCCAACCTATCCTCGGACCATGCCTAAGCTGGTGAAAATAAAAGAAGACGGGGATGGTGCACTCTATGTTAATAAACCGAGCCAAAATTTGGAATGCCCTAACCATGGCCCAGCTATTCGGGTGAAGCTGAGAAGGAGCCACACCTAAAGCCTTTAGAACTCGGCACTCGAAATCACTAAAAGGAAGGCTAACACCGAGGTCCCTAAACAGACACTCATACAGGAATGTGAAGGCCTCATTGCCAGGGGAAGCCCTCATGAAAACGTGATCAAAAGGCTGACATGCCTCAACATCAAGGAATTTAAGATTTGAGGAACTACACAAAGGTTAAAGTTCCATCATTCTTAACACTTGGTCAGGTCCAAGTGTAGATTGGTAAAAGTTAACCTCGTCGAGAACCCAAGGATATTCCTTGAGAGCAGGGGGAAATTCCCTCTTCGAATGAGTGGACGACTTCTTCTTTTTTTTCACCGGAGCGACTGCAACAACCACCGCTCCACGTGAGGGAGAGACAGTTGGGGTCTATTCAGAAGAAATAGACCCTCCTATGGGAGAAACTTCCCTCTCTAACATAGGGTTGAGACTAGAGGAATCAGAAGAAGAGGCCATTGAGAACGTACCTATGATGACAAAAGGGAAGAACGGAGAAAAAGTTTGGATTCTGAAAAAAGGAGGAAGCAGAGCGCATAGAGAAGCACCAGGAAAACAAGGAAACAAATGCACAACAAGAGATCGAAAAGTCACGAATGAAACGAAAAATGAAAAGGTGAAAATAAAACTCCCGCCAAAGTAAGGGAGAGCAAGAGACGCACCCTAACAACGAATAAAATGCTGACATGTCACGCATATCAAATACAAAGGTTACATTAAAAGAACGGGAAAAGACGATTCTAACCCCATTTGCCCTAATTCTGAATAAGTCAAAAAGGGTTGGGGGGTTGTAAAAGATAAACACAAGAAGGGGGGGATGAATTGTGTTAATTAAAAATTTTATTCCTTTCGTCTGTGGGTTACAAAGCTGTTCAGACGAAACAAAGTTTATGTTGAAAGATTGATTTTAATGAACAGACGTTATGATGTGATTATCCCCTGTTAGTTGATCAGACGAAACAAAAATAAACACAGTTATTTTTATACTGGTTCGTCTATTCAAGACTACGTCCAGTTACTCAGCAACCATTGAGTTTTCACTACAAACCGTGAAAAGGTTACAAGTATTGTTTAAACCCAGCCACTTCTGGCTATACACAGATATTCTTTGAACACAGCCTTCTCAGGCTAAACAAACAAGGTATTCTTTTGACCCAGCCTCCACAGGCTAATACAAGAGGTATTCTTTGGAATGCAGCCTCCTCAGGCTAAAATGCCACACAAGTGGACTTTGAAAGATGTTTTGAAAAACAAAGTTTTCCTCTACGCAGAGAGGTGTTTACAATATAGCACAATCAGAGATTTTGAGCGAATCCTTAAGAGATAGAAGAAGATAAGCGTATTCGCCAACTGATTCTTGAAGGTGTGAAGTCCTTTTATAGGCATCTTCTTCAAATAGCCGTTAAACTCATTTGAATGCCGTTGAGAGTCGTTGAGAGATCTTCTAGAAAGCTTTCCAAAAAGGTTGTCAGTTTTACTTGATTGATTGATGTTAAGTCGCAACGGATATAGCGGACTAGGTTGTGCGCAGTACTATTTTCTAACTTTGTACAGAGATGTGACAAAAGGTAAAAACCTTTTTGACTTGGGTGTGTAAGCTCGAATCCCTATACTGATCTTGGATGCTTCTCAAATCTTGGCACGAATGACTCATCCTGACTTCAACTTTTGGATAGACGATATGATACTTCAGTCTTCAGTTGTTGTTGTTTCGTCTCATACTATCGTCTTAGACTTCGCTCTTTGGACAGACGAAAGACTTAAGCTTGAGTAGTCCTCTTCCGTTTGTGCATGTATCGTCTGATGACTTGGCTTTTGGACAGACGCAGATCTTCACTTTGAAGGGTCTCGTTCCGTCTGTGCTGGTTTCGTCTTAGCAAGTCTTGGGTAGCTTGGTTTCGTCTGTTTTGTAATTAATCAAAATCTTGAGACGTTAATCATTCTTGATCTAACAATCTCCCCCTTTTTGATGATTACAGACCATACCACGAAAATCTGCACAAGACATGGTTAGACAAAAACAAACAGTCTTAAAATCCAGATTGACATCAAGACGATGTTTTCTGAATAATACCTCTTTATAAAGATTGTTACATCAATGTGATGTAATCAGAGTCGAATATTACAATGGTATTACAAAGCAGAAAACAAATAAAAATTGTATAGAAAGAAACTTTACAATAATACAACAGTATAACTCCCTAGGATGATACTCCTTGTTCTTGTTTCTCCCTTGCTCCCCCTCAGACGAAGCTTTTCTTCCTTGCTCCCCCTCAGACTTTGCTCTTCTTTCCCTTGGGTTAGGCTCTCTATTCTCTATTCTCTCCCCCTTGGGCTGTGATCATCAAAACTCTGATCAAGAAGAAGGCTTCTGCTTTTTCTCTTGCAGCAGACCCATCACAATCTTCGTTAACTGCCCCAACTCAGATGTGAAAGACGCTTGATTTTCTTCAAGCTCCCTATTTTTAAGCTCCAAGGCATCACATTTTCACTTCAGAGACTTATACTCTTCAGCATCTGTAATATCAGCCTTTACAGTTGGTTTATCAACCTCAGCTCTTTCCGCAGCCTCAACCACATTTTCAGTCATCAGTGGTGTTTGAGGATACTCCACAATGGGTTCAGTGTCATTAATAATGATCACTGGTGTGGTCTTCTTCAGACGTAATGTAAATAGTGGAAGAACTAGGTAGGCAGTGAAGTTCCGCTCCCATTGGTAAGTGTACCACTTTGTTGGAATGGACACTTCAAGAAGTGGCTATTCCTAAGAGTAGACGAATGCACTTCCAGGAAACACTCTGCCACAGACGGAAGAATCACTCTCATCATAAGTGGTTCCAGAACAGTGTTGGAATGCGACTTCAGACGGATGCTTCTTCTCCTTTCCTTTAGCCAAGTATTTTACTAAGCACGACCTTTTTCTGTCTAAGATGATGAAGTATTTGGTTTCTTCAGTCACCAAAGAAGAAAACTGAGATCCAATCAAAAGAGGATGATTTCTATAGTCCTTCTCAGCTTGTCGCTCTATATGAAGAAAAGAGATGTTTCTTTCTTTAACTTCTCTCCTATAAGCATTGGCCATCAACTGGAAAGGGATATCGTAATCTTCAGGTAAGGAGTGAGCCAACTCCTTAGGGTCTTCTTTTTCATCAATGAGTAGGGAGTATCTTGGATGAATCCCGGAGCAATGTGGTCTTGTCCATGGGAGCACAATTCCCAGAGAGTAGCCTAAGCCGACATACTCTGTTTGGTTGAGAGGAATTGTGAACTTTAAGGGATCATGGCAGGTGAAAGCATCAAGGTGCCAATGAGTGCACTCTTTTGGCTCATACCTATGAGAATCAGCGTCTCCAAATTTACAATGGTGTAATACTGGAGTGTTGATCTCATGCCGAACCTTCCATCTTGGATTTTGTTTGAGTGGGATGTAAGGTTCGTAGCCAAGTGCTGGTCCTTCAATCTCAGACGCAGCAAGATGATCCTTGTATTCTTTTATTTTCTCTAGTCCCTTAATATTTAGAGTTGCCAGTTCGTCCCAGGGCAGACGCTTCAACCAATTGCGTTGCTCTTCTGGTGAATAGACGAAATCTTCATCAAGGTTGGTTGGCTTTAGGGATTTGTCGTAAAGAATGGGGTTTTCTGATCTCCTTAGGTGAAAACCCTTCTTTCCTCTGTACACGTATGGGCTTTTCAACTCAATATAAGGAGTTCCCCTTATGTATGGGTCTTCATCATCTGCCAAGGCTGAAGCAGACTCAGACGATTCAGCCTCACTGGAGAATTCTTCATCCTTCTCTCCAATGATCCAATCAGTTTGATTGGTTTCTCTCGCATGGTGCTCGGCAAAGATATCTTCTCATGACTAATTCATTTAAAAATGAATAGTCCACCTTGTGCTTTGGAGGTAAATCTTCTGGATTGAACACCTCAACATGTGGTGTCTCCCAAGAGGCATAGACCTTTATAACTTCAAGTTGATCTTCATCAGACGAAGAATCAACATCTTCAATTAGCACGAGGTCTTCAGACGGAATCTTCATCGTCTGTTGATGTGATGCCTCCTCAGACGCAGCAGGTAGCGTCTGTGCAAGGAATGCGTTCAGCGGAAACGCAACAATAGGGCTTGCCCTAAGTTCATCTTGGAGTAAAGGTGAAGGAGAGACTTCCATTGTGGAAACTTTCTCACTTAGCATGGTTTCCAACTCCTCCGCAAGTTGGGCATTGTCTTTCTGGATCTGGGCTGTCTCTTCACTGTTCATGCCCTCTAAGGTTGCTTGAGCAGATGCTCCCTCAGACGATCCAATGCCTTGAACGCTCTCGAGAAAGATCCTTTCTCTTTCAGCATGAAGCAAAATAGAGACTCTCTTGGCCTCTTTCAGCATACTTTCTTCGTCTGTCTCACCAACTATAACAGACGCAAGCTTTTGCTTCATTTTCTCCTTGCCTTTAGCAGCCTTTTGAAGAGCAATTCTTCTTGCTTCAGCTTTCTCTTCAGCTGTTTTTCTCTGCTTTTCTTCGTCTGTGAGTATCTTCACAGACGGAACTTTCTCAGACGGAATGGTAACCCCTTCGTCTTCACTTGGTGAATGCATTATAATTTCTAATTTTTGTAATTTATTATATTATTTAATATTTAGATAAAAATATTAAAAATTAAAAATAATAAATTTATATTATTTTAGTGTCACTTGTCATTCAAAATTAATTGATTAATTAACGGTGTGCTAAAATTGGTCAAGTAATGTCACTGAAGAATGGAAGATATCAAACAGAGGATTGCAGCATGCACTTTTGTCTTGCCATGATGCCTCGTGGTGGGATACCCTGACAATTGTAACTCTTCAGCTATTATTGCGGATTTAAATTGAAACATATAAGGCAAAAATTGTAATTTTCTTATTTAAGATTATATTTTAGGATAAAATTGTAAGTTTTTACCTTTTTTAAAAAAAGAGGTTTTTAATGTGTTTTTGTACTTAATCTTTCAAAAACAATTTTTCATGGCTTTTTATCTTTCATTTTTTTTAAATGTCTTGAGTAAATAAAACTTAAACTTTAGGTTTATTAATAAAAAAAATAATTTATACTTCAAAAGACTCTTATATAAAGTAAAAAAGTTCAAACATTAAGTTATTTAAAATTTAAATTGAAATAGTAATTATAACATATTTTGTTCCAACGTATTTTAACGAATAGGGCGAAATAAAACACGTATAGCAATGTGAAATGTTGTTTAATAAAATTAATATCATATAACTCAAACCTTTAAATATTATAAAGCGTTGTTATTACTTATATCATACTAGGGTTGGTGTTAATAAATATTTTAAGAATATTACATGAGAAATTTTAAAAAAAATTAATGAATATATGAATTTAATGATGAAAATTTTTAAATAACTTAATAATTTTAAAATTTTTAAGAAATATCTTAAAAATACTGTAAAAGAAAAAAAAATATCTTAAAAATACTCATTAACATTTACCTTGAATTAAATTGATTTCATCTCTTCAAATTTATTATCATCTTGTATCTAGATTGGAATATTATGAAAAAAAAAACTAATCATCAAAATATTAAAAGAGAAGGTTTTCGCAAATAAACTTATTATTATAAACAAATTTATAGACAAAATTATGATGTACTTTATTATTTATGGTCTTTACTTCCAAAATATATGTTTATATATGCTATGTGTAGTCGGATTTTTTTTTTATTTTTTTTTGACATATTATTCCATTAGCTCTCGAATTTAAGATAAAAATGGAAAAGCAAACACTTGGGTCCCAAAAGTCATTGAGCAGACGACAGCGAACGAGAATCATCCCTTTCTACCAGTTTTTTTTTTTTTTTTTTTTTTTTTTTTTTGCATATAACATAATTGCAGGCTTTACTGCAATGTATAATGTACAGGGTTCACCCCGGAATAATATTCTCCAAAAAGAGTATAATTAATTAATTGTTTTTATTTTTTTAATTTTTTACTTGTATTTGAATTATAAGTTTGTATTGCTCAAAAATACAGTTTGTAATATGTAATTTTCAAATAAGTTTTGAAGTTCTAGAAATAATTTTGTACATTTTTATGAATCAAAAGAGAAAAATAAGATAACATAAACAAAAACAAATTAAAAGTAAAATAAAAACTTTGCAGCGTTTAAAAAGTCCGTAAAAAATTAAGAAAAGTACTTGGGATAGAGATTCAGGATAAATGTTACAACATATATCACTTCTTTTCGTCAATCAATATTTACCATTCTTGAAGTTATAGCTTCGTAAAAGTTAATTATGACTTTTATCGTAATCGGTTAAAATAATTTATAGTGAAAGTGACCCGATGAGATTGACGCAGATATACTGTGCTCAAATACATATGATGGCATAATTTATTTAAGAGAAAGTTTCGTATTCAATTTTTATCACATGAAAAAATCTTTAGAAAATTAGTGATATACGCATTATGAGCATGATTAATTTTTACCTAATAAATTATTAGAAATTAGGATTAAAAAAAGTGATGTGAAAAGAAAATAAACATGTAAAAGTTATAGAAAACAAAATTTCATAGCCAAAGTAGCAAGTCTTTTTTTTCTAGGCATAAGTTACAATAACAAAATTTGTGCTTCTTTCGTGATCATAACATTTCGTAATCATATTTTAAGTGTTAAATATTATTTTGATTAATATAATTTTTAAAAGTTTGTATTTAATTTGTTAAATTTTAATGGTTTATTTTTGAGTATTCGTCTTTTATCTATTTTGTCTGTAAAAAGTCTACATCTCTTATATTAAATATCTTAATAAATGATGTAAAAAATATATTTTATCAATATAAAAAAGATATTTATTAGATGAAATTTTGTAATTAATGTAAAATTTGACATAAAAAATTAAAAATAAACAATTTAAAAATATAAAATTTATAAGAACCAAATCATATTTTACCATATTTTAAATAATTTTATAATATCTTTATATAAAAAGTTAAAACTATGAAAAGTGATAAAGAAAAAAAAAACAAAAGTTAAAAAGTACGGAAAGTGATAAAGAAAAAAGAGAAAAAAAAAAGTGATTGAAAGGGACAAAACTATAAAAGAAAAAACATATAACATTAGTTGATAAGTTAACGAGGTCTCGATAAAAGTTACAAATATTACCTAATCTATAATACAATCTTTTAAAAATATTTCAACATTAAGGAGTGATTTATAATATGAATTTATAAATTATTTACAATTTAATTAAAAGAAAAAATAATTAAGAGAAAAAATAATACTTAGTCAAATCAAATTATAAATTTATCTTAATAAATAAAAAACAAAATTTACATTAATTATAAAAATCTTAATACTCAACTCTTAAATGGGTAAATATATATATATATATATATATATATATATATATAATTTTCTGACTTCACCCCTATATATATATATATAAATATATAAATTTATAATTTTTTTTATAATTTTTTTTAATTTTAATTTTATTTTTTAAAATTAATTGGACACAACTTACTAATTATACAATAATTTTTTTTATTGGAAATTAAAATAAATTTGGAAGAGATTAAAATTTATTATTAATATATATAAATTTATTATTAATGTAAATAAATTTATATTTATAAATTAATATATATAAATTTTTTATTGATTTATATATATATAAATTTATTATTAATATATATAAATTTATTACTAATATATGTATATATATATTTATTAAGAAATTACATATATATATATATAAATTTATTATTAATATATATTATATATTAGTAATAAATTTAATATTAATATATATATATAAATTTATATATATTAATATATAATTATATTATTAATATATACATATATATATATATATAAATTTATTACTAATATATATATATAATTATTATTAATATATATATCTAATTTATATATATTAATATTAAATTTATCATTAATATATATATATATATAATTATTATTAATATATATATATTCAAAAAAAGGTAAGATTTTGGGGGACAATTGCCCTGAGCCATATATATATATAATTTATATATATTAATATTAAATCTATTATTAATATATATATATATATATATATATAAAATAAGTAAAATTTTGGGGGACAATTGCCCTGAGCCACACACACACATATATATATATATATATATATATATATATATATATATATATATATATATATATCATTCCTATATCACATGTAAGATTTTTTATTAAGTCTTGATGGATTATATTTAGTGGTTATAAAACTATTGTAAACGGCCAATGTATTCTTTCCAAAATGTTAAAGTAAATGGGATTGAAAAAAAAAAGTTTAAAATTAATTTTAAACAAAGTTAATGAATTATTTAAGAATAGTGGATTAATAATGTAAATAGTAATAAGAATACATTCTCCCAAAAATGTAAGAGATAAATGGAATTGAAAAGAAGTGAGCATGAAATTAATTTTAAACAAAGTTAATAAATTATCCATAATAGAATTTTTAGATTTATTATACATGAGGTGACAAGAATATATTTGATAGTATTTAGTATGGTTGTTGGTGCAATGGAACTTTTGATTGTTGCAGTATGATTGTAGAGTGATGATTTATTTGCATTTATGTATTGCGAGATTCAAATCCAAGCAAATGTGCATCCCATAATCGGTTGTTGTTCTACGGGTAAGCTTGGCTTTGGAGTTATTGGTGTTTGTTGTTGATGTACAATAGAAGGTTGTTGTTGTTGATGTCTACTAACTTGTGAATGTTGTCGAGGCATGGACTGCGTTAACAATTGAACATTAAAAAACTAATGTTAGATAAAGAAGGTGTTTGCATTATAGAGATTTGCATAACATATGCCGGAGAAGATTGTAAAATTTGTAGTGTAAAGAAAATGTGGAACATAATAAAGTTCTCCATGTTCTTTGGCCGAGCAAATACTCTTCCTCGTAGTCAAGTCTTGCTTGATCAAAATGGTGAATGTAGTATGAAGTAGATATATCTACAACCACGTTTTTTTTCAAATGTATCACTGGATTCTCGATGATTTTCAACATGGTGAGGGAAGTTTTCTCAGAACATCAGCATCGATACTCTGGTATTATATTAAAAGAAAATGTTTAAATATTATTCTCGAATCTATAATACATGAGTGATTTATATTTTGAATTTATAGACTATTAATCATATAATTAAAAAAAGAAATAAATAAAAAAATAATAAATAATCAAACTAAATAAAAAAGCTATCCTAATAAATTAAAAATGAAGTTTATATTAATTATAGAATTATTATTTTGACAAATAATAATAATATCTAAGATACAACGTTGTAATTCAGTACCTTTCTTAAAAAATAATAATATCATATTCATTCTTCTCTAGTTAGTTTCATTTATACCCAGGTGAGATAAAAAAAAAAAAAAGTAAAATGTGTTATTAGTAACATATAAATTATTAACTATGAAAAATGTACATGAGTTAATTGAGAAAGGTGTATAAATATATTAAATTTTCTATTAAATAATTTTCTAAAAAATTATATTTAATCTTTTATTTTTAAATTATTCAATTTTTATTTATTTAAAATTTATTTAAATTTATCTCAATTAAAATCTTTATATTGATTTATTAATAATTGATATAAAGTCTACTTTTTATATTGACAATGTTAATGATCAATTTAAGTTTTTTTAATCAATTTACATTAGAATTAATGATTAAAATCAATCATATATTTTTAAAAACATATTAAAATAGACGGTTTAAAAATACAAACTTTTGAAAATTTATAATAACTAAAAAGTAGAAGAAAAATACGGGAATCGATTATATGGACCTCAGGCTCAAAGTCCCGCATCATCTCACGTTCTCATGAATCTCATCCATAGACCACTCTAGTATTGTTAATCATTTTGATTTGACACCTGTCACAATTTCTTCATCTGAAAAATAAT
Source organism: Hylodesmum podocarpum (assembly GCA_026586105.1). Classification (NCBI taxonomy): domain Eukaryota; kingdom Viridiplantae; phylum Streptophyta; class Magnoliopsida; order Fabales; family Fabaceae; genus Hylodesmum; species Hylodesmum podocarpum. Next base: position 6,934,487 of record JALJEV010001371.1, read on the forward strand.
ATCTTTTGTGCTGAAATTCAGAATCACCACATGCAAACCCATCTAATTAAAGTTCAAGGAGAATACATACCATTTTCTTTTTATGTTAAGTGCTCGTATACCCCAACCCTCTTTCCCAGTCCCTAATAACAATTGCAGAATTTTAATTTTTAAATCTTAATCACCCACTTGCTGAAAAACACAATAAATTAAATAAATACAGTTTCAGTTTCAATTCCAAAAGCACATCCCAATTATTCGCAATTCAGCGGCGACACTCCCAACTATCTTCCCCATCTTCTGTTACTGTTTACTACTAGAATCCCAATTTCAAATCCTAATAATCCTGACAAAAACACAAAACATTGGAGAGAAAGAAAAAAACATCAAAGTAGTGTGTAGTAATGTGTTTTTTATGTCTGGTAAGAGAAAAAAAAACATTGGAGAGAAAGGAAAATACTGGTAGTAATGTGTTTCTTTTATGGAAGAGAAAAGAAACGAAAAACAAAAATAAAAAGTTTTATTTCGTTCAACT